>OU696473.1:20592500-21848750 GCA_916048165.1 Spilarctia lutea | reverse complement strand
TGAATACTTTAAATTAAATGATAATAAAAACTGTTTTCCCTCACGAAACTCTTATTGAACCTTAACTCTCAACTTAGAATCAATAAATACCAGTAGCAGTTTCTTCTCAGGATGTTTTGCTCCACAATCCAAAAGCGTATATCCTAAGCATAGGTTTATTTCAGTACAATTGTTGTGTTCACGTTTCCCGGAATACAACTTTGATCTCATCGACAAGCTGTTTATTTTCTTTATTTATGATGATTGTTTAAATTAAAATTCTAGATTGTTCTTCAAACAAATTCTTAGTGTAGGTACTGTTTACAAACAAGTTTTTTTTAGCAATGAATAACAGGTAGGTGTTGACAAATTGGTTTGCAAATTAATGTGTTTTTGTAAAATTATTTGTAATCGTAAGTGGTACTTCAGTATTTATCATTACATGAACCAAATATATTATTATATTAAATAAATAAATATTTTAGACATCTAACACACAACGCCATCTAGTCCCAAGCTAAGCAGAGCTTGTGTTATGAATACTAGACAACTGATATAAATAAGTTTTTTTTTGTAAATATAAACTTTTGATACATAGAAAACATTCAAACTCCGAAACAAATATTTGTAGTTCATACAAAGTTTTGGTCCGACCCGAGAATCGAACTCAAGCATATCAGTCGCATACGCTACCACTACACCTCCGAGGCAGTCTTTTCAGATATATCAGATAGTGTCCAGTAACTTCTTAAACTATACTTTAATGCAAAAAACCGGCCAATTGCAAGTCGGAGTCGCGCTCTGAGGGTTCCGTATAAACTTGTAGGTATATAAAAGGTTTTTTTTCACAGCTTAAAAGCAATTAGACCTAAGTATGTTTATTCCTAATGTGGGAGTTGACTTTTAAAAAAAAAAAAAAAAAAGTAATTAATATGAATTTCAACTTGATACCTCTATACGTTCATGAGAAAAATGGTAATACGTTAAAAATTATAAAAAAAAAATGGAGTTAAATAAAAATTTGAGGTTTTCGAAATTTTTCCTTTATGTGTGCTGTAAAACATTGCTTCATGCCAAATTTCAAGATTCTGAGATCACGGAAAGCACCCTGTAGGTTTTGGTTCTCTTGCGAGTGTCAAAAATTTGCAGCATAATTTTGATTGTGTTGACTTGAATTATTGATTTCTTTTACAGGGACAGTAGACCTGATTATTTGACATGAATTCGAGCTTGATACCTTGACGCGTTCATAGGGTTTGAGGTACAAAACCCTAAAATCTATGCTTCTTAAATAAATATTTAAATACCTATAACATTGATAAACGAAACTAACTAAACTAAAACATGCCGCCTTAGCTATTTCTAATGTACGAACAACCAACAAAACTACAAAAAATATCCATAGACAACAAATCAACAATTTAAAACAATGGATATGCGCCATAAAGCAGTTACAATAAGATTAAAGGTTTACAAATTAAAAGTAAGTGTGGGCGGAAACTTTAAATTCACACTGTCCATTGCTCGTTTTACAAACATCGTAACTATAAATTAAATTATTGACGATTGAACACCTTTCTTTCAAGTTGATTGTGGCGAAGACATTATAATTTATTAGTCGTATTTTGTCTACACGCGACGCGTTCTTTTTAGCGGTTAAGCTTAGAATAAACTTGAAATGAAACGAGTATTGTGATAATAAAATAGTTTATGTTAAGGGATCAACCTCAATTAATTTATGCGCGTACTCATCAGATACGTCGTATTACCTATACGTAGCAGAGAAGAGTTACCGGAGTTGAAGTTGGAAATATGGTATAGGGGAGGAGGGATATAAGATAGTGACCTTATTGGTGTTATGCTTGTTTTAAGCTTATTATCAGATTGATAGTGTGTTTAATTGTTTGATGTCTTAGATGAGTAAGAGTAACTCATGGAGTTTCTTGGCGGTTCGTCTATATAAGAATGTTATTTTGGAACCACGCATCTGGAGTCAGTAATGTAACTTTTTGATTTAGTTATTTCATTATTTTAGTAGAAACCTAATTCTTTTTTATTCATTTTGACTTTGACTTATTAATACAGTACGTCTATAGTAATTTAAAGTCACTTAGAAAAAATATAAATAAAAACTTTCAATGTACAGGAACCATTTCGAAAACTCTCAGGAAAAAGTCGTGGGTTTTTGAAAGCCCTTTACACTTATTAGATGTAAGATACTTACTCGGGAGGTAATACATCTTTTGTCTGTTGTACATTGTGAATGAAATACACGTGGGCTGATACTCATTGTTATCGTTATTTAAGAAGATGCAGTAATATCGTGCAAAATTACTAACTATCAATATAAATAAATAAAATTGAAGTCTCGGTTTGTAATTTCAATAAATTTATCTATAATATTATTTAGACAGATTTTAATGATTACTAGTGGTCGCCATATTGTCGAAATTCAACCATAACTCATTTAATTTTTTTTTTTCTTTCGGCGCAGTGGCAAATTTCATACTTCTCCGTTGCATGATTTCCGTAAAAAGAGGTACAAAGTTGTGCCTCACGTATTAATTAATATAGATAACTCTCAATTTGATGAAATTTAGTAAGGATCAGGATTAGACAACGTTGCAGTGAAAACCATTCAATTTTTATAATCCTATCGGCCATTTTGTACGAAATACTCACGCATGCGCAGTACCGTGAAAGACTCAAAAGGTATGAGTTACAGGCTATAATTGTTAAATTACAAGTTATTTATTTCCTAGCCAGTTATGAGGCGTAAATGTAATAATTGCAACGATCAACTACATTAGTCTTTTACCTAATTTAGTTGTGCAATCAGTCAGTCAGTTATTTTAACATCACAGTGATTAAAACCTGGAAATTTATAGATTATGTAAAGTTTTAGAAGTGTGTAAGTAAAAATAATAAGCGAAAGTTAGTTGTGTGTTATGATAACTACTGCGTACTGCGTTTCGGAGCATGTCAGGAAATGTTGAGGTGTAGGATAACACGAATTATTCTTACGGTACTAATGTAATTTTATAAAAGAAGTTGATAAGTACCTACAAGTTATTTATTATTAGCCATTTAAATGCCAATACACTGAAGAAGACGTATATAGTGATATTTTTTATCTGGCAGTCATGGCAAGAACAAACCAAAGAAGTAAACTACGCAAGACAGGAGCACTACAAAAAAAAAAAAAGTGACACAAAACCCATATTAAAAGATATTACTCATGTAATATTTTAGAAACGCATTTTTCTTGCTTATTAGATATAACGTAAGTCTGATTTGTTATTCAATCAAAATGCTACACTATTAAGATTTAGGTAAATCTTCACAGCTCGATGCACTGTCATGCATACCTACAGTCTTTTTTTTTATTGGAAAATGAGGCCAACGAGCAGACGTATCGCCTGATGGTAAGCTATGACCACCGCCCATGGACACCCACAACACCAGAGGTTCACGTCTGTTATCCTATGATACCAACCGGGGCGCTTAACGTGACCCAGCGGTGATCCATCCAGGTACAGACCGCGCCGTCGTTGCTTACCCTCGTTAATTGTTTCTAATCACTAAGTGCAACTGGGCTATGAGCGACTCTTACGCGAATGAATTTAATTAGACATCCGAGTAAACCCGACAGTACAATAACCGCACTCGTAAAGACGTGTTGTAATATTTAAGTGCAAAAAAATCAATGCATAGCGTCTTTAATTTATTACGGTGGTACCTGTTTCCCACACGACAGATATACAATACAATACGCAAGTTACGTATCTGAAAATACATCGCTTGCGAATTAGACAAACACATGTTTTTGAAACTTCTTTAGAATCGTTGTGATTTCAAACCGGATGCAACGGAAAAACGACAGGTAAGAGACACAAATACAATAAGTCGCTAGTAATTAGTGAGCCAGAGCGAGAGAGCAAATGCCGGTCTCATTCTTTTGTCGATTTACTGCAGTTTCACTTCTATCGTGTGTGAATTGCACACACCTTTTTAATACAATTCCACAATGCCATAACTATATCATGTCAACACAAAACTAATCAATTGTAACGAATTATAGAATACTGTTTGTATTCTTATGTTGGTACGATAATATCCCGTGTCGTCGGCCTTTCGTTTCGGAAGCGGAAACGCTAACTTCAAATGACCATATCGACGTATGATCAACGACACGTGATTAGACATATAAACGGTATTAAATACCGGAGGTAGGAAGCCATTTATATTAATAATGCCTGTGAACTACCGACGGACACCTAAAGGGGTTAATTAATAATGTTTAATTAGGAAAGGTACCTACTATCACTTGCGATAATTAGTAATTTTGTAATGATAATTTACTAGCTCTTTTAAATTTCGATGACGAAACTGTAAGGGTTCCAAAATAACAAAAATATTTTTTTTAAAAGACAACTGTCACCTGATGTACATACATCCTGTGTCGCGGGGGACTTTACAAACAAACATGAAACGGATTCATAGAACATCCAGACTCAGAACACCAATTTGTGGATCACACAAAGTGTTGTCCAAGTGGGATTTGAACCCACAAGACTTGGCGCAGTAGAAAGCGGCGTGGCGATCACTTAATCCACTAGGCAAACCGTGCAGTCAATCGTTATTAGGATATTAAGAAAAAGTACATTAGAAAACTTAGACATATTTACAAAAGTATTAAAGTTCATTTTTACGGCTCCGTAGTGGTTGAAGTTTCGTCATGTCTGCCTGTCTGTCTGTCCGTAGTGCAGTTGGATGGGTAAATATATAAGGCGATGCACAAATTTAGATACTTTTTGTTCCCGACGTTACGGCACAACATCGCAGAGAACAGTAGTCATGTAGCGATGATCGGACATAGTCGCCCGTTGCTACGCAGTCCACTGCTGGACATAGGCCTCTCCAATAGCACGCCACTTAGTTCGATCATCGACTTCTCGCATCCAGCTCCTGCCAGCCGTCTTGCGCAAATCATCACTCCACCTGGCCTGTGGACGTCCTACACTACGTTTGCCGAGACGCGGTCTCCACTCAAGAACCCGTTTACACTAACGGTTATCGGTTCTACGGCAAATTCCGGCCAGCCCACTGCCACTTCAGCTTGCTAATCCTGTATCCTGTAGGTAATTCATAAAAAGTTACATGCATGTGTTATTAGTATTAACGTTATCTGAGTACAACATTTGAAGATTTGTGTGTAATTTTGACATTTCTAATTCTTATTACCTCATAGAATATTTGATAAATAATATTAAGTATACTTTTTACTTGTAAATTCCAATTTACTTCGGTTTCATTCGTCGCAGTTTTTAAAACAGTTTCACTTTTCTATAACTCGCTAACTGTCATGCTCTTTATTTCCAGTCTGTTCAGTCAGGTCAGTTCTGTTAATCCTAGATTCTATGAATTATAAATAGTGAGAGTATGAAATTATTGATGAAATTAATAAACCAATCACTTTAGGTTTCTAGTCAAATTATAACGATTACCGCTACTCTTTAGAAACCTCGACTTCTTCTTTTTGTACTGAAACAGTTTTTAAGCCCTGACCCGCAGCCTGAAATTTCTTCGGCAACCTACTCAACCCTTCGCAAATCAAAACAAGATTCCATATCTTTTTAGCACAACTGTTTAATTAAGGTATTATAGTCGAAGTCTTTTTGGCCTGCGCTGGTGTGACATACCGGGCTAAATATTTGTTTGTGGTTACCAAGGGGTCTCTCCGAGGACATCGTATAATAAATCGAGACGCGAAAAATTGCCTATGAATGTGTTTATATGTGTATGTACATTTACATAAACTTCTTAACTATTTTTATCACTCACTACTTTATAAAGAAAAAAGATCAGCTGTGATCGATTTAAATTTTTATAATTTTTATATCTATGTTATAAAGCTTGTTTGTTTGAACGCACTAATGTCAGGAACCTCTAGTCCGATTTAAAAAATTCTTTCAGCGTTGGATAGTCCATTTATTGAAGATTCGATAATAGGCTATATATCATCACGCTAAGACCAATAGGAGCGGAGCCCCAATGAAGAATGTTTAAAATACGGAGGAAAATTATAGCGCTACGGGCAATAGTAGACGTAAACGAGGTTCAGCTAGTACCTAATATTACTCTCACAATCAAGACGAAACTATTAACACCTCTAACGCCGAAATTCATGAAGACGTTAAGGTAGCAGATCGTGCCAATGAAAAATACACACAAACACTCCAATAACATTATCTCTTTTTGACATAGTCGGCTAAAATTACAACTGAAACGAGAACCTCCAACCAGAAAGTAAGCAAAGGAAGTGATAAAATATAGTATATCATCATTACATTAACAAACGAGACATGTTGACGCATGCGCTGTAATATTCCTTTGTTATTTTTATCAGTTGTTTGTCAGGGTCGCGAAAATTTATGCCTCCTTGAACTTCGTACTTGTGTGCTAGGTAAATGGTATGTTATTTTGTAATTTAAGAGAAAAAAAATACAAGCGACTAGTATATTTACTTACAATACCAGCTACCATAGAAACTCACGTCTTTTAATTTTTATTTGTTTATCAGATACTAGCTGACCGACGCAACCTCGTTTGCGTCTTTTATTGCCCGTAGCGAAAAATTTTCCCCCGTATAGTGTGTCGCAGACTTTTTGTAGATATTTATAAGATCTACGATTAATTGGAACATTTTATGGTTCTATCTTTTATAGTTTACGCAGCATACGCAAAATAAGTAACTTTTCTGGTTGATTTTTTACACCTTGTGTCCGAAAAACCCCAATATCTTACGGAACCCTATTTTTTTCCAAAATAAAATATAGCCTATGTTACTCGTGGATAATGTAGCCTTCGAATGGTGAAAGAATTTTTAAAATCGGTCCAGTAGTTTTAGAGCCTATTCATTACAAACAAACAAACATACAAACAAAGTTTTCCTCTTTATAATATTAGTATAGATTAGTATAGAAAACAAACAAAGGTAGTAGAGCCACGTTGATATCAGCATGAAAGGACTGGCTCGACCGGGGCGGTACTGCCACCCTCTCACAGAAGATCAACCTAAAATGACAGCGTTCGTGCTGTCGTGTTTCGTTGGTGAGTACGAGACCGGATACCCAATGATGCAGAAGCATCACTAGTGTGGTGTAGGTCACCATGATACATTGTCTGCATTAGCAATGATTAAGGTGATCACCAGGCAGGGTTCAGTCACTTTTACAGGTCCATACATAAAACAAAGAAAAACCGGTCAGTTCCTGATGGCAAATAACTACAGTTGTCATTGGACACCTTGAGGACTCAAGAGATCGACAATCGAGAGTAAAAAAGAACATGAATTACGTTGGTGTAATATAATCTACGATAATTGAAAAAATAGACAATATAAATTATTCTAATAAATACTGTCTCGATGGCGTAGTGGTAACGTATGTGACTGCTGTGCTTGAGGTCTCAGCTTCAATTTCCGGGTCAGGGACCAAATGACCTGACCAAAATCAGGGAAAAAAAAAACAACGCACTTGTGACGCCTTTGGTGTTGCGGGTGTCCATGGGCGGCGGTAATCGCTTACCATCCTGTGATACGTCTGCTCGTTTGCCCACTATTCAATAAAAAAAAAAAATGTTTGTATGATCTGCAAATATTTTTTCAGAGTTCGGGTGTTATCTATGTTTTTTTTTTAAAAGTAGGTATATACTCGTATCAGTTGTCTAATACCCATAACACAAGCTCTGCTTAGCTTAGGACTAGATAGCGTTGTGTGTTAGATGTCTAAAATATTTTTTTATTAATATTTATTTATTTAATTTTTTTTTGTCATTATTTATGGTACCGAAATAACAAAGCATTGACTCTTGTCAGATAATGAGGACCTCCATCTAACCAAATAAATCACGTAGTATGAATGGTTCAAATTTATTAATCCTTTGCCTCAACTGAAATCGTGTCTACAAAATTCCCTTAGCAATTAATAATTAAGGAGATATATAACCAAGGTTAAAAAATCTCTTAAATACTTTACTGTTAGTATCACATACTCATATAGTCTCAGTCGAGTAGACGTATCTTGGTAGCTCACTGGTGATTATAGTGTGCACCACGCGTGAAGAGGAGTGGGTGGCCGCTGTACTGTGACGGTACACATCTTGGGCATAAGAACAATATTATATTTGTACTTTGTCTCCATGCAGATGAGGAGATCTTTTAGATATTTCCGTGAAGCCTTTCAGCAATTTACGGAAGTTTTTTACGTAGTGTAGTGTTAGATTGATTTGTTTGTGGTTCAATTTATTTATTTAGAAGAACTTACAAAACATATCTGTATAAAGTATTTCAGAAGGAGAAATAAGGTTAACAATGATGTTTTACAACAAATTGTGTACTACTCGTAGCTTAACGGAGCTTCTCTAGAAAATCGATGCTAAACAATTCTTTCCTAAATTTTTATATAGAGTGCCTGAGGTTATCTGAATCCTAGTCTGATTGCCTTAATTCTTGGCGAGAATTCTAAGGGTTTCTAAGTAGTCTTGAGTAGTAGATGCCACGAACGCAGGGCTTACTAATCATCACCGAGATTCGTCTTCTTGTTCGCCGAATCAACGAGAAATTACGTTACGTTATCCGCGGGATCTATTACGTACAGCATATACGTAGCATATATGAAGAAATGACATAAACCCCAAAAGACCATTACAACATCAACAGTGTTTATAGTAAGGGCGTCACGAGGCTGGTGACCATTGTTACGGCATCAGCTCGTGCTACGATACAATGGCGCGTAATCGATTTGCTGTATACAAACGATTGTTCACGGAGAAATGGCCGTTGAGGTCGCCACTCAAAAGGCTAGGCACTTTTACCTTGTCAAGCGTTATTTGAGCTTGAAATTCCAAGAGTACGAGATACAATGGTACGATCCTGACTTCTACAAGCTACTGGTTGAACTTCCCTTATTTAATTTTCATGTCACGGAATTACTCACGAGGAACTACGAAACTATCTAACCGATTATCACGTTTTGTTTTAAATGTGTGCTAACATTAATAAAATAACGTGCCACTGCTGGGTTCAGGTCTCCTCTCAGGAGAGGGTTAAGACCATATGCCTCCACGCTGGCCGAGTGCGAAATGTGTGATATAATGTTTGTGATGTATGGGGTAAACGGTTACCTAGATCAAAGTGAATACCCCGGCCCGTGAATGCTTGCAACTGCCTGCAAAAGCGTGTTGTTGGCTTTTAAGTACACAGAGATTGCCACAGATAGGTGGTACGATAGTAGATGTTTATGGTATTTTAAATAGTGAGGCAAACGAGCATACGTATCGCCTGATGGTCAGCGTCACTACCCACTAACAACAGAGGCGTCACGAGTGCGTTCCCGGCTTTTGAGGGATTGGGAAGCGGATATAGGGAGGGGTTGGGTTATGGGCCTCCGGTATCCTCACTCACTCGGTGAAACACAGCGCAGGCGCTGTTTCGCACCGGTTTACTGTGAGGCCGTGGTATCACTCCGATCGAGCCGGCCCATTCATGCCGAAGCGTGGCTCTCCCAGGGTAAGATATCTAGCCTCCGCGATAGCCTCCTACCAATGTATTTCTAGTTTTGCGAGTGGGTCTAGTTTATAGTTGGCAAAATGTGCTTATTATAGTTCCGCCTACACTTTCCGAGATACAGGCGTAAAATTATACCTTTAACCAGTAGATTCCTAGGTTCTATTGTCTCTGTAGGTCTTACACAACGTATTAGATATAAGAGTGCAGTCATACAGCGGGTTGAGAGATTCGAATTTCATAATTTTGTTAACAATTTTAAAGATAGGTGTTTTATAATATGGATGTACTGCGCCAATATGTTGAGGTTACAAATCTTACAAGGGATAACACTTTGTGTGATCCACAAATTGTGGTACTGAGTCTGTGTGTTATTTGTGTCCGTTTCATGCATATTTGAAAAGTCCCCCGCGACACAGGATATATTCCTAATGTGGGTGTTGTTGTGGGAGAGTTTGTTTGTGTTGTAAGTAGATGTTTATGAGCAGTCTGGTTATATACCATTTTTTTTTCACTTGTGGAAACCCTCACACCGGTTTTCTGCGAGGCCGTGGTATCACTCCGGTCGAGCCGGCCCATTCATGCCGAAGCGTGGCTCTCCCAATCGATTTCTTTTCAACGCCTTAATCGATTTCTTTATATACTGTCATCCAAAATATATAACAGTATTTAGTCAAATTTCTGACGTAATTATCAATTACGGTATCATATCGTAATAACCGAAATAGCTAATGCTATGCGGATATTTCTTTACCAAGTTTGGACGGTGAAAGCCTGGTAGACGCTTCAACAATTTATTAAATAAATAATATGGAACTGACACATGGCAGGTAGGTATATGTATATAAGGGAAATTGTATTCCTGATCTGTTGTACTAACATTTATTTTTCTTATTCGTGTTATTTTTCTCAGAGTCGTCATGGATAATACGAAGATAGTTCTCAGTGAGCCACTTCTAACTTCTGGCGGTCATTCTGACGCACTCACCATCCACCCCCAATAGCCCTTTTAATGTTGTACGTCCAACCCATGGCCTTTTATCACGCTCAATTCACTTAAACACGAAATTAGGCAAAGTACTGAACAATGCGATGACTGAGGCCTATTTAGTAGCATGTATTAATAACTAGTAATTTGACCACCACACTTACGGTAAAACACATTCTGTGCGTGCCTGCAGTCTGGGGTGCGTCTTCACATATGACTAGGCACAAACAAAAGGATCGTTGGGGTTCCAACAGAGCGCGGTGCGTGCGCATATGACTTGCATCGTAAGAACTCATATGTATCTATTATATCACAAGATCATAGAATTATTCTTATAACTTATATTAAGTCTTGAATTAGTAATTGCCAATAGAGTCCATGGCCGGCAATAATGATGATAAATGATATTAATTTGTAAGTAAATCTTTTACATATATTCACGCCAAGGACTTCCTTTCAGCTGTAAGTCGGACTTTATAGATGGTATTCCTAACATTCACTTTGGGAAGAAATACCGAAACAAAACACAGAGGTTTCTTTATCTGCGTGACTTACCACACCACGATGATCTTCCAACTTTAAACTCAAATAAATTATTTTTTACGTAGAGAGACATCTTACCTTGCTTAACTTTTTTTATATATATTATGGATTTCAAAGATTAAGACGTATTTACGTTATGGTATTTAGATTTGATAAGTGATAAAACATATTAAATAATAACTGCGTACACAGAAACGTGACTAAGCTTGCTGAACAATGCGGAGGTCACACAGATCTGCGCACGCGCTGCTTTAACTAATTATTTAACACTCCGCTGCACACTGTTTAAGCTTATAAACTTTTTTATAAAAACAATCTTATTTACAAGTCGTAGTCACTTGTGGTCATAAAATTAAAGTCTGGGTAATCCCTAAAAATCTGGCCACATAAATATTTATTACTTTGGGATTGCCCATGTGTGTGTTATGATTTATATTTGAAACATCTGTATTGGTGCGGGTAAGTCCCGAAAGTTCTATATAATGCAATCCAGATCGCTGGTGTATTAATTCAGGATTACGATTGTAGAATGATCTTTCGTTTTTGTCTATCCTTACCCCTAAACAACTAGTGTTTCACGTCAATTCTCTTTCTAAAATCGCTAAAAGCTCACTGGTTCTGATTAAAAATATTGCTTAAAAGAAAGGAATGTTTTAATTTTGACCTTTTTTCTACAACTAAACAATTTATTTCGTGATAATTGTACACTTACTAATAAATGGTTTTTTGCTGAGTGTTTACGTTGTAACACAATCGTATAAAATAATGGTGCGCATCAGCGTGACGGCTGCGTCAAGGATGGACATCCGAAGTTATATGGAGTTTTAGGGTTCCACTCTCAGATATTTTTTCTCTTAGAAGGTAAAGACAGAATAAGTCCTACACAAGGAATGAATCCCGTGTCGCGAAAGACTTTACAAACATAAATGAAATGCACACAAAGACCACCCAGACTCAGAACAACAATTAATGGATCACACAAAGTGTTGTCTCATGTGTAGATCAAACTCACAACACTCGGTGCAGTAGGACACGGCAGTGAGCTCTTCAACTTTGATGTTTTCACTTAATCTAACACCAGTTTTTATCCACGGCTGCACCCGTATGCTATTAATAAAGTCGAATTAATCAGGTAACATAAAGTAAGAGTACTTTTTATGGTTGGATTGCAAACGAGCCTACGTATCCTCTGATGGTAAGCGATTACCGCCGCCCATGGACAACCGCAACATCAGAGGCGTCACAAGTGCGTAGCCGGCTTTTTAAGGAGTACCTACGCTCTTTTCTTGAAGGTTTGAAGGTCGTATTGGTACGTGTAAACAATACAATTTACAATGAGTGTTTTGACCACTTGAGTCAGAGTTGAGTTGTGCAGGCCGATGATGATGACAGTCGCCCCGTAAAAAATAAAGGTACAAGCTCATCGTAGTGTACTGAATTGCGACTCCAACCTTGTTTGGGTACAAGTGCGTTGCCGACCTTTGGGGGATGAGGAGAGGGGTTTTTTTTTTTTTTTTTTTTTTTATTTCTCTAGACTATCCTCCAACTTTATCGGAGACCTTGGATAACCTGTTTCTCTTTGTCACTCACATCATCTACTATGCCTCTCGCACTATTATTCTTCATACTATATCTTTCTAGCACTCTTCACTCTTATATTCTTAGTGTGGTTGGGATTACCACTTAATGACCTATTCTATTCTATCTGTTTTCTGTTTCTTTATTTGTTACTATTTTATTTCGGGTAAATAACTTTTAACAAGAACTTATATTTACTTACACTATTAGCTTAATATATACGGGTAGATAACTTTTAACAATTTTTTATTTACTTACAATATTAACTTAATATGTACCTTACTTATTTATTACATTTTTACTGTTACTATTGAATTACACCTCTTACTGTGCTATTTACTTATTTCTATTTATCTTTACATATTATATATATGCTTATGTATATATATTCTAAATATATATCCAAACATATTTGTTTTATCTATTTATTCTATATTTTTCAACTTTACAATTGTTATAGCTTTTTAGGGGTCCATTTATTTTACTATTAATTTTACATTATTTTGTATGTTCCGAGTTAGCATTGTCTTTATACTCCATCCGGACCCTGGAGTCTACTTGGCAAGTACCTGATGGGCCCCCCTCACTCCCGAAATAGTTCGGGCATTTGGTGAGCCCCTCGTTCCCCAAGGGGATTTGCACTGTAACACCTATCGGTCTTCCTGTGTGGTGTTGTCTGTCCGATGGATGAAGCGAGGCGCGACCCCGGCCCAGCCGTAATGCCAACTTTGAATTGCCATAAAATTCACAGCCGGCATCACTACGAATGGCGCCTGGCTTCATCCATGTTTGGTGTACTATGTAACTGTGGTTGTCCGCCTCGCATTCTCCGGTCCGGGTGCCGGCCTTCGAGAGGGAATGGGGGAGGGGTTGGAGTATGGGCCTACCTACGGTATCCTCACTCACTCGATGAACCACAGAGCAGGCGCTGTTTCACACCGGGTTTCTGTGAGGCCGTGGTATCCCTCCGGACGAGCCGGCCCATTCATACCAAAACGTGGCTCTCCCACAGTATTAGGGCTCTTGTTTGTCGTCTTGGTAATATGTATGCAAAGTTAAGTGATGATCAGTTGAGTTGTTGAAGAGAGAGACGTGATTTCAATATTTTAAATGTATATAGGTATAACACACTATTGGTCGGATAGTTCAGTAGGTACTCTGACCCATAAAAGTTGGGAAACAAATGAATACAGAACCAACATCTAATACGAAGTGTTCGCCAGCCAGGTATCAAACATCGAGGAAGTGTATATCCCGGAAACCGCATTGATTTGTAACTCATTGTTTTGCAATCTTTTTTAACAATAATCCATTTTTTACACTGTAACAGTATCGGTTCCATGTTTTACTAGAATGGGGAAATTCGTAAGGATAGGTAGTGTAGGATAATTTGCATTGGTAATTGAAACTGCAGGCAATAAGTTAATATATTGCACTGCGTACTATTGAAATATATTTTAAAGTTCATCTATTTTTTTATTTATCGCCATCTAGTCCCAAACTAAAAGCAGAGATTGTATAATGGATATTAGACAACTGATATAAATAAACATTTAGTTTTTTACTGCAAATACAAAAATAATGTACATAGAAAACATCCAAACTCTGAAACAAATATTTGCAGATCATATAGACATTTGCTCCGTTTCGAGAATCGAACCCAAGACCTCAAACATAGAAGTCGCATAATAACCAATAGTTGGTATGGTGATAAGATGGCGACAGTGACTGCTCTCGGGTTCGATTCCCGGGTCGGACTGCTGTTGAATTTATCTTCCAAGAAATTCTTAATCGCAGCCCGGAGTATGTCAGATGGCGGTATTTCCCGCCCGTGTCTCGGAGAGCACGTTAAGCTGGCGGTCCCGGTTGTCATGAACATCTATGGCAATCGTTATTGGGAAGTCAGTGCCGTCAAATATACTGACAACAAGTTCAATCTTGGAATTTGGTTTACCGTCAGAATTGCGGAGGTCAGATGCCAGTCGCTCTGTGTAAAAACTGTTATTCAGGTAAAACCGGTTGAACAAGTGGCCGACCCCAAATCATCTTGGCAATAATAAAGGCTAGGAAGATGATGAGTGATAAAATAGTGACCTTTACTATGAAGCTATAGGCCGAGGGCTAAATTCCCGCCAGAATAAATAGGCGTGTGATGAGCACTATCAATTGGAGAGGCCTATGTCCAGCAGTGGACTGCGATAGGCTGATGATGATGATGATGTTACTGTTACTTTGCAGTTACCAAGTGCAACCGCAGACATGCTTATAGTGTCTGATCCGTTTTTATTAGTCACAATATGTAGTCACACACCCCTCTCTTTCTTAAAATCTTTTTATAAAAATATTGTGTCGAGTATATAATAATTTAATAACTGCAAAGGCTACGTAAACAACAAAAAAAACAAATCGAATATCGAATTATTTGGCTTTATAATAGTTTTTTCAAGTATTTTTTTAGAATGAATTAACAACAAGCGTAATTCTACTTTAACCTTTTTGAGTCAAACTAATACTAAACTTATATGTCTACCATACACAGATGAATATTTTGCTACAACTATTTTTGTTTTACATGTGTAATGTAAATATATACTTATATCATTTTTTTTCTTTTCTTTTTTGATGAAATGACTACCAGCCGGATCACTCGGATCAGCTATTTCTGCCAATGTCAAGTATTTATCGTCTTCAATTATCAAGTCTTCGAGTCTTCAAGTCGTCATCGTGATGAAATTAATGATAAAAAATATATAAAAGGTGGATGACATGAAATGGGGACCGTCTTTCGAAAAAACAAAAAGCGATCTCCTGTATATATAATATATCATGGTCTCATTTGAAAACATTTAAAATGCACGTGACCTCATTTGACATCATACGTAAGTCACAAATGGGTTTATATTCTTTAGTTTTCTGTATGTTTCCAAATGAAAAAAAATTGTCAATGAAGGTTGGAGTAAATAAGGTTTGCGTGTCGTCCGACAGACCATCGTAATAAAACCGTGAAGGCCATTTACTTGCAAAAAATAAAAAGAAATGTCCGTAATTCTATCGGTCATTCCTTCATTTTACCACGAAACATTACAAATCTCACCGTTTTTCTTAATTCAGTTAACAAAAATTACATTAGTGTTTTTTTCTTAATCTATTTATGTCTGTAGTAACTGAATTATAGTTTTCTTTTTAATTATTGAACAGCTGCTTTCTTTGCTCGGAAATCCGTTTTTTGTTCGATTCTATTTTGGTTTTAGAATGTATTTTTAGCAATGCAATCTTACTTCCCTTCAGTGACCGCGATAATAGTTCGTTTAATAGCATAAGTGAGTCAGATTGGAAGCGTGACGTATGCGCACGCGCAGCAGATGTTAATGATTGACCGATGGATGATTGATTGATAGAATTTAGATGGACTACATTATGATGTTATGATAAATAATTATGACTTGTTAGTAGGAGTTGCTTGGCCACTATTTTGATTCTACAGGGTTTTTTTTGAACTTAATATGACTATAATAATACTCAAATAAAAGAAAGAAAATGCATTACTCAATTCAGTTGTTTCTGCTGCTGCGTCACTTTTGAATCGATTTGGGCAAATCTTTCTTTATTGCATTACGTAAAAATTGTTAATGCTGTTGTTGTGTGAAGAAGTACAAAATATATACAAATACACCTTCACCATATATTAGTGTGAGTCCCTTAACTTTCGCATAAGATTGAGTACAGAATAAGTATTAAAAATCTATAATCTATGAAAAACTAATATCAAAATACTGCTCACAGTATTTATTCTTGATACTCGCGTTTTTAGAATAGGTAATTCGTAATGTAATAAGTATGTGAATTGAGACCACACATCAAGAATTAATCCTTTTTTTCTATAAATAATAAGGTGATTACTTGTATATTTTGATATAATTTTGAGCGGCAAATCTGTAATTGTAGAGTAATGACTGTTGTTTTATTTAACTGTAGGGCACACATCGGTTACGGATATCATTAAATTTTAAGATAGTGGGAAGGTATCTATTCGGTTTAGTACCATGTTTCTTTTGGTATTTAAGAGACGATTAAATTCTTATTGTCGTTTGCCGTTAGCTTTTTTAGTTTGAAATATTATTTTTCCTAAGTTCATTTGTTTACTGAGTCATCATTGATGGTCGATGCAAATCTAGTAGGATGTACTAGATTTGCATTTTTTCTTTCAACCACTTAATTGTTTTATTAACTGTATTAGAACTCTTTCATGAATCTAAACACAGGTACAAGTTATATATATATCAAATCTTTCATTGATTTTCCTCAAATACCTAATTGTTTTTTTTTCTAGGCTATTTTTTCTTTATTTTTATTCTGTGTCACATGGAACTCTAAAGATACATGGCATGGACACTCGGATGTCATTTGTGAATAATAAAAAGCGTTGTCTCCTCTGGAGTTTGAACCCATAACACTCAACGCTTTTGAAACCAGCGTGGCGACCTCTTAAAGGAGTCACATACACGACACAAACGACATTACCCCGACTTTTAAATCTAAATATCCATTTTCTAATCAAACAAAAAAATAGCTATATTTAATTCCACATCTATCTAATATCAGTAAACAGATTAATTAATCATAATGCGTTTGTACAAGTTCAAGTTTCAATCGCAAGATGGTGGTGAATACGGCGCATGTTTCCGCTGCGCACACGCACGCTTCAGTGGCGCGCTGTTTCAGCACACTAGTATTGTTTGAAGGGGCCTATTGTTTGAGAGCATCGGGTCTGGGTGGGCTCGTCTGTTCAAGGTATTTGAACAGCCGGTAGAAATTAGGAATGGACTAAATGTTGCAACATATGAAAGTGTAATCGAGGATAGAGTAATGGAAATACTTTCTGTTAAATGTGTGGTCTGTGAATTCTCCGACCAGACGAGATCTTGTCTGGTAGGGCCGCGACTCAACGGTTGATGTTAGGAAGTTGGATATATGCTACCCGGGAGAATGTCTATTTCGCGATATAGGATTAGTAGTTCGGAGTGTCTTCGGTAGATTGCGTTGTAGTATGTCTTTGTTTATACTATATGTGGAAGTAGTTAGAAGAACCATGCTTCTATTGTTGCTTGACCGGAGTTGCTGTGAGGCCATGGTGACATCACAGGGAACCGGCATTAAGCTATTCTTTCTTTGCTTTTCATTGAGTGAGTCCTCCCTCTAGTCCCTAATTCTATTAACGAAGTAAATATTTTACTCTGGTTTTCGGTGCGTTACCATAATCCTAAGGTGAGGGAGGCTGTCACTCGCAAATGCACTTGCATATCATTTGTTGACGATATCTATGGACGGTGCTACTCACTTACCATCAAGTAAAACTATGACCCGACAGCATTAAATTTGTTGATTTTTTTTTTTTTTTTTTTTTTATTGTATATGGGGCAAACGAGCAGACGTATCACCTGATGGTAAGCGATTACCGCCGCCCATGGACACCCGCAACACCAGAGGCGTCACAAGTGCGTTGCCGGCCTTTTAGGAAGGAGTACGCTCTTTTCTTGAAGGTTTGAAGGTCGTATCGGTCCGGAAACACCGCAGGCGACAGCTCATTCCACAGTTTTGCTGTGCGTGGCAGAAAATTTCGGGAAAGTCGCACAGTTGTGGACTGCCAACCATCTAGATGATGGGGATGAAATTTCTGTCGCGTAGGACGATGGCGGAAAGATGCGGCAGGGATCAATCCGAACAATTCCTCGGAGCACTCCCCATGGTAAATGTGGTAGAAGATGCACAGTGAAGCCACATCTCTACGCAGCGCCAGAGAATCTAGCCGAATTGAAAGATCCCGGCAATCGACGATACGAGTCGCCCTCCGCTGATTGCGGTCCAGAGGGAGGAGCTGGTATTGGGGTGCCCTGACCAAAGATGAGGACAGTATTCCATGTGAGGCCTTACCTGCGCTTTGTAAAGCCGAAGGCGGTGGGTCGGAGTGAAATACCGCCTCGATCTGTTGAGCACACCTAGCTTTTTTGAGGCCAATTTGGCCTTACCCTCCAAATGGCCACGAAACTGGACTTCGCTCGATACGTCGAGACCGAGTATCCCAATATTGGCTGAGGCAGATAGGGGAGTGTCTTCAAAACGAGGACATACGACCCACGGGAGTTTTTTTGCGGTGAACGCGCAAATTTGTGTCTTTGTCGGGTTGAATTGGACCAAATTAAGTCTACCCCAATTTGAGACCCTTTTCAAAGCGGTCTCAACTTCAGACACAAGTTTGTTTCGACTCTCAATGACGTTTTCCCGAGAAATATTGGCGCGGCCGGTGTAGAGAGCATCGCCCGTACTGTCATCCGCATAACAATGAATGCCGCTGATTGGCAGCATGTCATTGATATGGAGGAGGAACAGAGTAGGCGATAGCACACAGCCTTGCGGGACACCAGCATTCACAGACATGGAGTCAGAGCATTCGCCGTCGACTATGACCTTTATGCTTCTACATGCCAGAAAGCTAGTGACCCAATCGCATAGTTTCTCGGGAAGCCCATAGGAAGGGAGCTTCGAAAGAAGCGCTTTGTGCCAGACCCGATCGAACGCTTTCGTTATGTCCAAACTAACTGCCAATGCTTCCCCCTTAGTCTCAATCGCCTGAGCCCAGCGATGTGTCAGGTATGCCAGAAGATCACCAGCTGATCGACCCTTACGGAAACCGTACTGCCGGTCACTAAGCAGATGATGATCCTCTAGGTACCGCAGGAGTTGATGGTTAATGATGGACTCCATTATTTTCGAGAAGAGGGAAGTTATGGCTATCGGCCTGTAGTTAGTTGGATTTGAGCGATCGCCCTTTTTAGGGATCGGGTGGACCAATGCTGCCCTCCATGATGACGGGACTACGCCAGTGGAGTAGGAGAGTCGAAAAAGACGCGTTAAGACCGGTGCCAACTCTGGAGCGCACATCTTCAACACAATAGGAGGGATTCCATCCGGGCCACTCGACTTATGGACATCAAGGGACGAAAGTGCTAAGCGCACTGAGCGTTGGTGGAACTGGATATCCAGCATACAGCTCTCGCACCGCGGTATGGTAGGCGACTCCTGCCCCCCGTCATCCAAGGTCGAGTTGGACGCAAAGTGTTTTGCCAGAAGATCGGCTTTCTCCTTTGCGTCATAGGCCAACGGATTATCTCCCATGTGAAGAGGTGGAAAGGATGGCTTACAAAAATTCCCTTCGATAGCCTTGGCAAGAGACCAAAATGCCCGAGTTCCCGAGGGAAGACGCTCAAGCCTCTCGCCAACCCTAGCGATGTGCTCCGATTTCGCCCTTGCAATGTCTCTTTTGAGGGACCTGGAGGCAAAGTTGTACTGCTTTTTCAGAGCGCTGGTATTTTGATCCCGCACCGCCACCGCGCCAGCCCAGGCTCGGTAAGCCTCCTGCATCATGCGAGAAGCTTTTCTGGAAGATGAACCAAACCAGGGCCGACACTTGCCACCAATGGGGACCACAGAGGATGGGATGAAAAGCTCCATAGCCTGCAGCACAACATCAGCAACAGAATCAGCAGCAGTGCTGGGATTATCCGGCGTGAAGCACAACCGTCTCCAAGGGTAGGACGCAAAGAACGTCCGCATCCCATCCCAATCTGCTGACCTGCAGTGCCACACACGACGGCCGCGCACAACTTTCGATCGCGGCGAGAGTGTGATAAACACTGAACTCCGGACAAGGCAATGGTCTGAAGTGCCAAGTGGAGCGTTAACGGTTACGCGGTAACCGTCCGGATGAGAGGTCAGCAGAAGGTCCAGCAGTGAAGGATTCTGGCCCTCCACATCTGGGACTCGCGTGGGCGTGGTAACCAGTTGTGTCAGGCCGTATGCTAGGGCGAAATCGTGAACAGATCTCCCCGCATGATCTGTTTTACTGGAACTGAGCCAGTCGGCGTGGTGGGCGTTAAAATCGCCAAGTACGACGATCTCTGCGGAGGGGATCTGCTGCTGCACGAGGTCTGCAGCCATCTGGATGTGCTCGAAGAGTCGGTCAGTTTCGGCATCACCGCTATGGGACCTATAGAGGCACGCATAGACGCGAGGATGGTCGTCGCTGTCTACACGGAGCCATAGGATGGAGAGGTCCCTACCTTCAAGATTGCTAAGGCGACGAGAGCTGATATCGTCTCTGACGTACACGCACACTCCGGCCTTGGAGATGAAGGAGTGTTCCAAACCGTACCCAGGATAAGTGAGGTTGGAAGTGTCCGCTGGAGACGATATCTGCGTCTCTGTCAAAAAGAGCAAGGCTGGCTTTGCTGTCTCGAGGTGGTGATGGACAGCATCTAGATTACTATGTAATCCCCTGATGTTGCACAAGTCCACGACTAGCGTGGCAGGGGGTGCCATGGTGGTACTGCTCTTACCCCGAGCATGACAGAGCGTAGTTTTGCCCCCCCCAGAATACGAGGGGCAGCCTGGGCATCCACGCTCAGGCGCGTTGTGTTCGAAGTGTGGACGTCCAGAGAGGGATTCTCCAACGCTAGCGCAGTTGGTACCTTCCTGGGGTAATATAAGTTTCAACTGCGCCATCATAGGGGGGATAGGGGGATGGGCCTCCGGTATCCTCACTCACGCGGTGAAACACAGCTAAAGCGCTGTTTCACACCGGTTTTCTGTGAGGCCGTGGTATCACTCCGGTCGAGCCGACCCATTCATGCCGAAGCGCAGCTCTCCCACGGTGATGTTGATAAAATTATGTAGCCTATGTCACCCGGGCTAATTATAAATGTATTGACACCTCATTTACTAAAATCGGTTCAGTAATTTTGATGCTACCTACCTTCGTCTTAGTCGGGTTATAAAAATGTTGTTGTGTTTTCCGTTGAAGTTGTAGATTTTATCATAATATTACAGCTCTTATTGATTATTTATCGCTATACGGTTTGATGATCTTGTAAAGAGACTGTAGATATATATAGATAGTTGTAATTATATTTGAAATAAGTTATTCAACTCGTTTCTAGCTTCCCGTCGTGAATAATTTATTAGGACCAGATTTGGTGATACTATAATAGGTTTAGGTTGCTGTTTTTGTGGGATTGGCATGTTCCTTAAATTGATCGTTATCCATACTTACTTATTATATTATTATAAATGAAAAAGTAACTTTGTCTGTCTGTGTCACGCTTTCACGGCCAAACAGCTGCACCATTTTAAATGATATTTGGCATGGAGATACTTTGATTCTTGAGGAAGGACTTAAGATACTCTTTACTGAGATAACCGACAAACACGTGGGGTGAGCCGCGGGTAATAGATAGTATTATTATTAATATTGGTAAATAAATTTATATACTATGATGTTATGAGTGTTTCCATGTCCTACCCAAATGTCTTACTGACGGTAGTGTCGCACTTCGGGTCGTTAATCTTGACTAATAAATACCGGGTAGGTAACACGATGGAGCTCGTATGCGGTCTGTATGGACAGGACGACTCAAAGCTTGGGTTTTACTCGCATAGTTTTATTAATAAAAAAACACACCTCTTTTTGTAGCTTCGATGTTTCTTCCCAGAGTAACTCGAAGGAAATGTCAGCGACTTCTAGCTGTAAAGTAGCTGTAAGAGATTTATTTACAAATACATATCATTCACGTAAGGAATTTCGATAAATTCGTGCAAGATAAATAAACGTGAACTCCACAAATTAATTTGTACCAAATCAAACCCACAACCTCGGATTTAGCAGTATGTAAGGTAAACAACCGTTACTTTTTATATTTTAATTTAAGTAGCGTATGTTTATTTAATTATTTCCTTCTCCTTTCCTCTAACCTTAGCTTTTATTATTGTTACATAATACAAAAATAGTTGCATCACAACAAATTTGTATTAACCACAATACTACAAAGGCCTTACGAAGGTATTACTCAATTATAAACGGTAGTTGTTAACACTATCAACTATTGGCCGAGGTTTATTACAAACGTATCGGGAAAATTGCGATATGAAAATATTTAATTGAACTCGTAACAGTTGGTTTCATGCACAGTTATATAAAGAAGTATTGAAAGATTTAAAAATGCGTTAAGACTTTTCGACAATCAAAACTTGTATAAAATTAGAAGAAGAATTTTCCGTGGGAGAGCCACGCTTCGGCATGAATGGGCCGGCTCGACCGGAGTGATACCACAGCCTTACAGAAAACCGGTGTGAAATAGCGCTTGCGCTGTATTTCACCGAGTGAGTGAGGATACCGGAGGCCTATAACCCCAACCCCTCCAACCCCTCCAACCATTCCCTCTTCTCATCCCCCAAAGGTCGGCAACGCACTTGTGACGCTTTTGGTGTTGCGGTTATAGCTTACCATCAGGTGAGGCGTCTGCTCGTTTGCCCCCTATTTAATAAAAAAATAATAATAATAAAATAGAATATACTATTTTGTTATTAGATCTTATGTAAATAAACTTGGTTCATCATTTTGTCTATCCATATGCTTACTGCTATAATTCCTGCAAACCTGGATGAATAATAGTTTATCAATTTGGGATTTATGCACAACTACACAAGTGGAATTTACTAGGAGAACTTTAATAATTCGATTTGACACCTGATTCTAGCTGTGAACAGTCGGCTTATCATATCTGCTGGGAAGGGTAGTGTGACACAATGAACGTAACATAATGCTAAATAACTTACAAATGACATCTGGGGCGGTATACTATGGGGATCTTGTGTCAACTGCGGTGAATTTCCGTGCGTTTAGGCGATTCTGTCATACAAACTATAGTTATCAAAAATAGCTCACTTAGGACCCATAAAATTTTATCCGCGGTGCTTTCCAGTTTGAAAAAGGTTTGCTAAGGCGGGAAAGGACTTATTATATTTCCAACTCTTTCAGTTTTTCGTCTAATTAATTTCTATCCAAGACAGTTAAATTTTTCCTGCGACTACCCGAGTGTCATATCTCGGTGTGTTCGTGGGTCACTGCTGATCCTGGTGTACAAGAGTTACAGTGGTGGCCGTGCGGGCGGGATTAGTCCCAAAAGAATAAATTCTATTATAATAGTTTTGCTCATTGATGTGTATCTAAGAGCTAAACTAGATATTTTTGTGGACTAAAGGACGAAAGAGGTAAACAAATATGATGAACATTAATAGGCCTATTATTATTATAATTTACAGAACACTAGTTTTTGCCCACGGCTCTGTCTGCGTGTATATCGGTGATAGTGTAGCGGTTGAGGTCGTGTAACCAAAACCGCTAACAAATGTTGCGTTCGCCACCAGTGTTATAACCAAACCAGTAATAAATGTAGACGACCGTAAGAATATACTGAGTAAAACAGCGGGATGAATGTAAAGCGATTGTATTCAAAAGATAACTGATGATTGAATGCTTATGACTGAATTATATAAATAATTATATATAAAATGAATTACTTTCGAATTCAAAGTATTAGATTAAGAAATTATAGTCTAAAGTACGGAAGTATGGATAAGGATTTACTGTTCTAACACGTGTAATTCCCTTATCGATGCCGGTAGGTTTCGTCAAAGCAATAACAAAATTAATTGTTATTAAAACTCACGAGACTGTTTTAATTAGTTTGTTAGAAAACTGTTAATAGTCGAGTGCGCATTGCCGCGCCTTCGTTGCTTATCGCACCACGTAACGGTTATTTTGTTTAATAACTTTTACAAACTATAACATACTATTGTACACATTTTTATCCGACTACAGCAAATCCAAAAGGACAGATAATAGTTTTGGTAGGCTTTGTATGTTCCACCGATGTTTAGGAATGAGGTGGCCAAAGTTTAATCAATATTTAAGCTACTTCTGAGATACCGTAGGAGAGCCACGCTTCAGCATGGATGGGCCGGCTCGACCGGAGTGATACCACCGCAGGAAACCGGTGTAAAATAGTGCTTGCACTGTGTTTCACCGAGTGAGTGAGGATACCGGAGGCCTATATCCCAACTTTTCCCCATCCCTCTCCCCATCCCTCAAAGGCTGGCAACGCAGTTGTGACGCCTTGGGCGGCGGTAATCGCTTACCATCAGGTGATACGTCTGTTCGTTTGCCTATTATTCAATAAAAGAAATAAAAAATGGGGTACACAAACACACAAACAAGTAGACAAATATTCAAAAAGCTATTATTTTAAGAGTTTTGTGCCTATCATAAGTACCTTTATTAGTTTTACTTCAATATCTTTTATACAGACATCGACTAGTTACAATTTTATTATTATATGTTCATCCATTCATCTGTTTTTAACTATGAGTCAAGTACACAAGACAAGAGTTACAATCAAGGAAAGAAAAGCGGCGTATATCGGACATATATATAGATATAATAAATACCACTTCATACGACTAATTGAAGAGAAAATTCAAGAGAAGCGCGGTAGAGGTAGAACGTGAACATCATTGAATAAAAATATAAAAGACTGGATGGATGTGGATAGCACAGATGCACTAATTCGCATTACTGAAGATAGGAAGACGTACAGACATGTGGTCACCGACCTCCGTGGTAGGGATGGCATTAGAAGAAGAAGAAGAAGAAGACATTCATGACGTATATAAGAGATTTGATTTTTTTTCTGCCTCGGTGGCGCAGTGGTAGTGAATGCGACTGCTGTGCTTGAGGTCTCGGGTTCAAATCCTGAGTTGGACCAAATGTTTGTGTAATCTACAGATATTTGTTTCGGAGTTTGGGTGTTTTCTATGTATAATATGTAGGTATGTATTTACAAAAAAAAGTATATATGTATTCATATCAGATGTCTAGTACCCATAACACAAGCTCTGCTTAGCTTGGGACTCGATGGCGTTGTGTGTTAGATGTCCGAAATATTTATGTAAGCTTTGTGACGTTGACAGTGACATTGACATTACATTGAGTTGGCATTAGTACAGCTATAAGGAAGATGGAGATTCTTTAATATTTATGTGTGTTGTGTTCAAGTTATAATTGTGAATTTGCTTAGATTTATTGTGCAAAAGAAGATTAAAAGTTTTGTAGTAAAAGAGTAAGGCATGAACATTTAATTGTCGATTCTCTGTTTTAGGTTGGTTATTTTTTCAGTACCTTCTTATTTGTCATATTTAAGGTAAAACTGATTTGTATTTAATAAATAAAACTCTGTTTTAGATGAATCACATTGTGTTGTGCTTTATAAGAAAACCTGATCTTATATTTATTTATTTATTGCCATCACTCTTCGTTAAGTATGTCTGACTAAATCTTCTAAGACGGTTTTTAGCGGTAAATTTTTCTTTCTCCAAGGACCATGGTTATATAATTTTGCTTACAAATTACATAATATATACCCGCACAACAAACTAGAATGTAAAAGGAAGGTTCTCAATTGGCTTCTTACACTTAAATAATATTTATTGAAATAAAATTTATTTAAATAAATATTATTTATTTATTTTATAATACAATGTTTCTTCAAAACAGAAAAAAAACAAAATTGACAAAAGGAAATTTAACATATATAAGAAACAACACACGAGCACACACATAGAAAACACACATACTCACACATACATACATACGCACGCACACCCATGCATAAACACGCATACTCACGCTCACAAATTATCTGTATTACTTTTATTTATAATATTCTACATAGGGACTGTCAAATAATGACAGTGCCTATGTCTAGTCTAGTCTAAGTTATGTATAAAAAAAACTTGAGAGGTGTCAAGGGACACCCGGATGGAACGAAGTTCGAAATAGAAAGACGAAACGAAAATATCTGTGTGTTGTCGTCGTGTCGTGACAACAAATTGTGTCGTGACAACAAATTGTGTCGTGTCAACAAATTGTGTCGTGACAATTTTTCCGTCTAGCCCCCTTACACAACGCGCCATAAGGAACTTCGTTCCAATAATTTAATTATGTTCATCCGGGATGGAGAGGCCAGGAGACCTGTAACACAAGTTCACTTAGTATGGGCTCCTGTCTCCCATCCAGAGCTTGTATTTGTATTTGTGACTTGATATATTATATACTGTATTTTGTGGGAGAAATTAAATAAATTTCATTATTATTATTTGTTACTCTTATAAAGAGGCTGTTCAATAATTATTATTATCATCTTTTTTATATCGACTGCCTCGATGGCATAGTGGTAGTGAATGCGACTGCTGTCTTGAGGTCTCGGGTTCAAATCCTGGGTCGGACCAAGTGTTTGTGTTAAAAAAATATGAATTCTTGATGTGTGGTCTCAATTCACATACTACATTCTCAATTATATATATACTCAATTCACATACATTACGAATTGCCTATTCTAAAAACGCGAGTATCAAGAATTTTCTCATAGATTATAGATTTTTAATACTTATTATGTACTCAATCTAATGCGAAAGTTAAGGGAAAATAAGGTGAAGGTGTGTTTGTATATATTTTGTACTTCTTCACACAACAACAGCATTAACAATTTTTACGTAATACAATTTGCCGAAATCGATTCAAAAGTGACGCAGTTTGGAAACAACCGAATTGAGTACTGAGCAAATGAATTTTCTTTATTTTATTTGAGTACTATTATAATAACAACTGCCTCGGTAGCGTATGCGACTGCTAAGCTTGAGGTCTCGGGTTCGATTCCCGGGTCTGACCAAACATTTGTATGATATGCAAATATTTGTTTCGAAGTTTGGGTGTATAATATGTACGTATTTACAAAAAAAAAGTATTTATGTTTTCATATTAGATGTTCAGTAGCCATAACACGAGCTCTGCTTAGGTTGGGACTAGATGGCGTTGTGTTAGATGTCCGGAATATTAAAAAAAGCACTACTTCAAATATCGTTGGCAAATTAACATTCCACAATAGCAAGGCAGGACCGGATGATCACTAGAATAATTCACTGACTTTTTATTTTTTGATTGTCAACCAATTTTCTTTCTCTCTTACTTAAAAACTCGGTAAAAAAAATATGCTATACTTTTGATAGACCTTTATTGTTAATTATTATTAACAATAAATTAATGAACTGGTATCATAGTTTCTAAGTCCGACTCTTGGGTGGCCATGATTCCATTACATGATTGCATAGATACAAAAATAAAATAAAAAATTACTAGCTTCGTATTATTTTTGAGAAATTAAGCCGAAAGTACTCGTATATTGTACTATAAGCGTCGCATGCGCAGCATCAGGCTGTAGCTAATGGCAGTTTGGCGGGAACTGAGACCGCATTCCGCGCTCAACCTCCGCGCGCGACGAACGTGTCGCGACGTCCGAAGAATTCCGCGAGTTTCGATCGATACATTTATATGTTTGTGCTTGTGACGATAATTATAAATTCTGTGCTATGTGCTATGGAGCTTGTTTATAAGTGAATGCTCCTGAGTGGGCTTTGTTAACAGTGTTTACACATTTTGGAAACTAAATACTAGGTGAGTTAAGTGAATCCAATGGATAATCGAACTACTACACATTTATGGTGCATTGTAACTTGTTGAGCGTCTGTTGAAAAAAGTACAACTGGCTTTACAATGTTCGAGTGTACACTTAATATTTTAATATTTACTAAAATATTTTTACAATGTCTTTGTTTTAAATTGACCTTTGAGTTCATTTGTTTTTACATATTTTATATTTGTTTAATAAACAAATTTCGTTTCTATTGTAAAACCGTGTCAGGAGCATTTTATATTTAATTTTGCGTTACATATTTATTATATGCTCAGTTCGCATAGCACAGTTGTTGAAAGACATTTTCATAAACATCTGCAGCGAGGTTATTAACATTGTTTTAGTGTTCGATATAATCTATTAATAAAATTCATTTATTAATATCTATATACGAATGTATTTCATGAAGCTCTTGTTTTGCCTTGACTTTTATTTTGTCTGAATTTTCTTCCTTATAGTTAAATCAGTTTTTATGTAATTTCTTGGCATGATTCATCAGATAGTGTGTAAAAATTTGGTCATTTACCATGAATCACATCGGTCGACATTCTTAAAGTGTTAAAATTAATTTATTCCTTTCGCTGCTCCCGACATAAAATGTTTAACGTTTTGTTGTGTCTCGTTGTTTTTTTTGGACATGCCGTCCTTTAAAAGGGATCCCAAGTAAATATTAATTAAAATGATAATAAAAGACTCGGTATACACAATTCTAAGAAAGGTTTCTCATATTTTGAATCAGATTCAGGGTCTTGAAGTCCCAAATCCATTTTGGGAGCACGGAATTTAAATTGTGATGATGCATCTGGTTCTACCTGGAATGACACTAATGACCTAACTGTTTTCTCTAGTAGCTATCTATCCGAATAGTTTTCTGTAAAGATTTCAGAGAGGTGTAATAGCAAGGTGTCATTAACAGGAGGCTTATTTATATTTCACTGTACATACAACCTATAATCACAAATCTTAACAACCAAAAAAACCGACTTCAAGAATTGGGCCAAATTAAAATTAAACCACACGGGAAGCATCAGCTTTCAAAAAAAAAGAATCATCAACATCGGTTCATCCAGTCGAAAGTTATGAGGTAACAAACATAAAAAACAACTGTTGAATTGAGAACCTCCTCCTATTTTTCAATCAATTTGAGGTTTAGTGCTTAGTAGAGGGTAAAGCAGTAAAGTAAATGAGATACATTACAAAATCAATTAAGTTTTCAAGTACCCTGAAGTACTTATAAAAAATAAAGAGTTGGTAGTGAGCTTAGCGATAATGGAAACTCATAAATTGAATTGCAAATCATTCGGATATTTTCAAATCTATTGGGATTTGTTTGGAAATTGAACAGATAAATAGAATGTTAAAATCTCGATGCTGATATTCACATGCTCCTAAATTGTTGTCTCCTGCGGTGTTCCCGGACCAATACGACCTTCAAACCTTCGAAAAATGAGCGTACTCCCTCCTAAAAGGCCGGCAACGCACTTGTAACGTCTCTGGTGTTGCGGGTGTCCATGGGCGGCGGTAACCGCTTACCATCAGGTGATACGTCCGCTCGTTTACCCGCTATATAATAATAAAAAAATAAAATAAAATATATATAGGTACTTTTTATAGGTGGGACAGCAATTATTACAGATTAAATAAGTTTACGAACTGACTATTTTAACGTTTTATATTTTTTTAATATTCAATGTCACTGTCATGCAATGTATCTAAAAACATTTCAAATATCAAATCCATCAAGCTTTATGCGGTTTGATCTGGATAGAGTCCATAAACAACTAATAATAATGCGGTTTGATATATTTTAATATACATTAAGGATTAGGCAAAATTACAAACACTGGATTAAAATGTAGGCAATACAAGCTGACCTATCAGTCAGACATTCGATAACATTGTTTATGCTCACATATATTGCGTCTGTTATTAATATTGTATGAATTTAAAATGTCGGCTTGTTTGTTTAGGACCAGAACGTGCACACTTAAGAATTCAATGTTTAAAATACAGGCGATATGTTTGTTCATCAAAGTTTGGATAAGCTATTTCACTGCAACCTGTTCTACGACAAATATTACTGTAAGAAATCCTTGAAGCATTCAATTTGGATTCATAAACAGTTTTCTATCAATTATCTAAAAAAATTGTTACAAATTGCGCAAAAACCAGCAAGCATTATTGTGATTTCTGCATTCTGCGCCAGTATGGCTGGATGTTGCATATATACGTACATTTTTATGTGGGAACCTGTTGAGACACAATGGTATTCAGCGGAGTCTCTCACGCTCTCCGTGGATGGTTCTTGCGACATTCTGTTCTCGAAAAACTCGTATTGTCGCTGTAAATAAGAGCTATTCAGCTTTTTAATTGATAATTCACCTTCGTTACATTCAATAACAATTATTGAATTGCTTATTCGGGAATCTCTACCATGAATTTTTAGATCATAAAGTTTATTGAATCAAATATTCAATTAGTCTATCGTAGTCAAATTATGAACATGGGTTTCTAGGTTCTATAATTAGTGCCAGCTACTTTTTTCAGGTCCACTATATGGGGGGCATTCTACCTTACCTTTACGATTGGTAATTGAAAAACCCGTTAATATAATTAGCCTCTGGAAGATATTACCATAAAGATATGCACTTGCAACTTCCACTTTGTATAATTTCTCATAGTACATGACTTTTATTTAACATTTCAATTCGAAGCATTCAAATTCAATTAACAGAACCACATGTACCTTTATCAAGTGTAAAAAAATTCTTGTCGTGAACTTTAAACTGATCTACTTAACACATTCTTAGAATTCGCAGCCACCTTTTAGATGATCGATGAATCATTGTGAATCATCAATTGGCTGCAGAACCGGTTTACAATCATTATTGTCGATGCCATTCAGCTAAAAACATACTCCACTAAATTATCCACTTGAATGCTTGAAAAAAATATTGGTATTATGTTAAACGAAAGTGGCATGAACATTTTTATTTGCACAGTGATCGATAAAACTTCCACACGCAATTTAGCGTGCGTAATTGCGTATGCGGCTGTGTAATTTACGTTTTTATCAATACTTTCAAATAAACTTCTTTCTAGCCTTTAATAATACCTTATGGGGTCGGCTGCCAAATTAACCGGTTTTACCTGAATGTTAGTTTTGCAATGAACCCTGACGGCGAATTGAATTCGATGGTTGAGTTAGTTGTCAATTGAGGGCACTTACTTCCTAATAATGATTGCCATAAATGTTATGACAACCTGGACCCTGGACTCTGAGCTAGACTAATGAGACAATATTTCAAATAAATTTCTATTTGGATTAAATTTATTAGTTAACTGTTTGTTAATTGTGTGAAACAAGTGTTGTTCCGTGGATAAACAGCGTCGAACTGTTCTTTCTCATGACCCACTTCGTCATTTTAGAATTTTCACAGAATTTGCAAGACGGCAGTAAAGAAAACGAAATACGACACAGAAACATAGATATTCAAAATATTATAACATTGGTTATCCAACTTACTTTAACAATCCGTTTTTTCATGTTAACTATATATAATGTCAGTTATATTTTCATCTACTTAACTAACACCGTTTTTTTACCTTTTAAACAAAGTTAGCAGCAGTGGATTAACTGTGTTCGCTGGAAAATGCTGGCAATTTAATCTGAGTTATAGTTCGGCGATGCCTCTGCTGCCTGAACCTTCTCATACCATGGAAGCTTGAATAAAATACCCTGGACGCATGAAATTGAATGTAGAAATTTAATTTATATTTTCTTTCATTGGCAGAATAATAATAATATGTATTATTAGCTAGTAAATTTCACTAGTAATTTATATCGTCTGCTTAAAATTGATCTTCTATTTCGTTTTGCCCAGACTTCAATTCGAAAAGAAACATTATAAACCTACAACTTAGTTCTCATTCTAAAATACTATATTTTAAATAGTTATTTTATCAGATTCAAAATATATATCACCTTCGTTTAATCACGGATCTACAAAAAATGTTTGGTCATTGTAAATATTGAAAGCCGCATTCCTAACCGTCACAGGCCGTGAAGCGGCACCGGGGAGTTTCTTATCATCCGTATTACTGAATATCGAAATGACTTTGAAATATATTTTTTCATCAATGTCGAGGAGGCGCCTATTGAGTACCTATTCTTACGTTTTACGCATTCCGACACTTGAATTTTGAAATAATTGCTGTGTCGTTCTCAAAAATGTTTATGATACCATAGCTTAGCCGTTCTGTCAAATCAATTTCAAATGCAGTCTATGTTGAAATGAGAGGTTCTTTGTAACACTTTGTCTGGTGTTAAGTTGTACGTTGCTTTTATGACAATAAGGGCCAATTTCACCATTGACAGATAAAGCTTCTGATAGACTATTTTACAGATAACTACAGATATCGGTTTCACAAGTCTTATAGAGACAAATATGTCGAAAAATGCTTATTAACAACATTTGTTTGTTAAATAGTGTTATATGACAGATAACTATCTGACACTTTGTCAGGAACTGGTGAAACTGGCCCTTCATTTCTTTAGGCCGTTATTATATGAATGAACACATTTATCTGTGGATATAAGTACTTTAATAGTGTGTAATCCATGTTTATCAAGCTCGATTAGTTAATTAATTGCTTTAGATAACTTCATTGATATCAATCAATGGTCCAATACGCATATGTTTGAACAAGGTAAATGAATACTTTGGTATAAATGTTCCAAATTGGTTAGATTAACAAGACATTTTTTTTCTTGTAATTCTTCGAGTCAAGTGAGTGAGGTTCCTAGAGACCCAACCCCGTTTTTTACTCCTGAGTCACAGGTGTAAATTAGAAGTGGTCACGTACTAACAGAGGACCTGTCTCCTAATTGCGCGTTTGTAACTATAGTATAAAAAATAAAGCACAAAGCAGTCACGAGGACGCGGACAGAAGTGAAAACTTCAAACTATAAAAAAGCAGCTGTTCTTTCTGAAAATTAAATTTAATGGTGTCATCTTAAATTTAAATTCGTTGACCTTCGTTATGTGTAGTGACTACCTATCTATAAATTCACAGCTGGTCCAAGCGTTAACACATCACGTGATCATGTCCATGACGACTTTCATGAATTACTCCCCCATCTTAATTTGCCTGCATAACTTTTCACTAAAAAATACTTTGTAAAAATTCTACGTCATTCTTATGTTCAAGGACAGAAACTTTGTGTATCTATACTAATATGTTAAAGCTGAAGAGTTTGTTTGTTTGTTTGAATACGCTAATCTAAGAAACTGCTGGTCCAATTTGAAAAAATCTTTCAGTGTTAGATAGCCCATTTATCGAGGAAGGCTATAAGCTATATATCATCACGCTAAGACCAATAGGAGTAAAGTACCAATGAATTATGTTACAAAAACGGAAGAAAATGATCATGCCATGGGCAATAGAAGACGCAAACGAGATTGCGTGGGTCATCTAGTAAATTAACATAATTCATAGACAGAGTAAAGTTACTCTGGGAGACTCACATAAAAAAAAAGTATTGCTCCACCCATGTTGCTCAAAGATAGCGATGATACGTTAAATAGTGAAATTAATGCGTTTAGCAAATATTTGTTCTAACCAAAACTAATCTGTGTGCCAACGACTATTTATTGATTCGGCATGGCTTGCAAAACGCTAGTTTAGTTGAAAGCGCTTTCTATAACAATATTTCTCTTCTTACGACTAATAGTTCAGCTTTTATGTTATTAAAATTTCTAAGCTATCTAGAATGGAGAACAAAATATAAAATATTCAACGGTGTTTAAACATGAAGTGACGCGTGTGCTAGTGTATCTTTTATAAACTTATTACACTGAACTAATACACGTACTTTAACATAGTCTTTATTGCTTACATTATTATTTTTTATGATTATGGGGATTAGTTTGATTCCAGATTTATTTAAGTAATAAAATTATTAATTGAAATCAATATTAATGAAAATCAAATTAAAAATTGGACTGCCTCGGTGGCGCAGTAGTAGTGAATGCGACTGCTGTGCTTGAGGTCTCGGGTTCAAATCCTGGCTCGGACCAAATGTTTGTGTAATCTAAAAATATTTGTTTCGGAGTTTGGGTGTTTTCTATGTATAATATGTATGTATTTACAAAAAAAAGTATATATGTATTCATATCAGTTGTCTAGTACCCATAACACAAGCTATGCTTAGCTTGGGACTAGATGGTGTTGTGTGTTAGATGTCCAAAATATTTATTATTTATTATTAATTGCCTATAGTTTCTCCAGTCGTAGCTTGATGTTACACGGCCCAAAACATTTTCAACGGCACTTATCTACATATAAATAAAAATGTGTAGTCAAATGTGTTGCTAGGTGCAAAACTCGAGAATCGCTCAACCGATTCGGTTTATATATTTTTTTTTCAGTAATGTACAAAGAAGGTTCTTACGAAGAGAAAAAAACATTTAAATTGCGAAGAAAATAGTAAAATCAACAAAAAAAATTTTCTGTTGACCTACGACAGGCCACAAACTTTCGACAGAATGTAATCTATGGAGACAGCTACTGTTTTATAACTCTAAAGAAACTGTTTTTAATTCATTAGGTTCCAAAAAATTGGAGCTTTATTTAAATTTCCATATATTCAAAGACTCTTGTGATAGTTTTGCTATTCAAGTTGACGGTTGCCATATAAAATAACAAATAAATAAATAAATAAATAATAAATATCCCGGACATCTACAGATCATACAAACATTTGGTCCGACAAGGGAATCGAACCCGAGACCTCAACGCTTAGCAGTCGCATACGCTACCACACACGCCACCCAGGCAGTCTCGCAAAATTTTGTGATGTATTGATGACGCTATAACGATCAACGGTGGTTCAGTATCCTTTAAGTACACAACAGCCAGCAACAATCATCTGCGATAGATGCTGTGACCACTTCACTTTGAGCCATGTTTGAATCAACATCGCCCTAAATGCCAATCAAATGCTCTACCCAAATGTCCTAAATCATCTTAATTTTCAGTTCAATATTTATCAGCCAGTTACATTAATATGCCCTTGACTTTTTAAATAGTAATATTTATTTAACAGCCAGCATCCTCTAACACCCAAGGTTGAACGTGAACAGATAAGAAGCCCGTATTTATTCCCCCGTTTTATAGATAAAGTGCGTTGGTCAAACATTCAACTGGGTTAAACCCTTCAGTTTGTTTTGATAACAGCTTAGGTAGCGGTTCTCAAATCGTTTAAATAATAATTTAATAACCTGTTATCTGTTAAAGATGTATCAGAAAACGTAAAATACTATGTAGGAAACACATACTCTATGTGTGTTTATTCGTATTCTAAGAGCTATAGGGTCTGTTAAATTTGTGTTTTTGTCCAGTCAACGCTGTGTGCTTTAATTTTATCGTTAATTAACTGCAACCTTATTTACGTCTCTTATTGCCCGTAGTGTAATAATTTTCACCGGTTTTTGTTACATTTTTCAGTGCTCCGCTCCTATTGGTCTTGTCTAAATGGACTATCCAACACTGGAAGAATTTTTCAAATGGAACTAGCGGTTCCCGATATTAGCCAGTTTAAACAAACAAACAAACTCTTAACTAGAACTTTGTACCACCATATATTTTTCTTGGTTTCCCTTTGATTTTCTTCTATACAAACCTTGTCCTGACAATAACGAACGTTTAAAAGAAATAATTATCTACTTTGGTGCAGTCGATCAGAAGTTATGCGCGTACATACATTTTAGTGATTAATTTTTATTTGTATAGATAAACAACCATTGCCGTGCACTACATCAAAGATGAATTCTTCTTTCTAAGGAAGCTGTTAATATGAAACCGGTACCTACCTACTTAATAAATATGGCTGCCAAGTCAGAGCTTGTGGGCTTTATTTTCATATAATTACTCGTCCTAGGGTAGATCGAATAACTGTATAATAAACACGAATATTTATGTATGTATTTCTGTATGAGATTGTTATATGTAAGTTTATAATCAAATCATTAATCTCAAATAAGAGATCTTTATTTCAACTTTCCTTTTCAATGACATTAATTGACAATAATTAAAACAATTGAGGTTACTATAACTTTGTATATAAACAAAAAAACTTTTTAGAATCGTTTAGGTGTAAGTGTTATCGTATTTCATAGAATTAACGACACAAATACACCGGCAATAGATACTATTATCGTCTATTAGTCCTTATCTCCTTATCCGAACCATTTCTTATCCGGAGAAAGTCACTTAAGTCGTGAAGTGTGCTGTTCTATTTAAAACCAAATCATTTAAACTGTTTTATCTTTTGTAGGATTGACTGAAATTAATAGATATCTCTATTTAAGTAAGTTATTTTTAAATGATAAGTTACAGTAAGGAAGAAAAATTTAATAAGTGTTTAAGACTTAAAATGACGAACAATAAAATTAATGTTGACGATGAAAAGACAATAGTTTTTAAAACGCAGAAAATCAAACTTCAATCTTAATTGCATTAAAGACATTATTATTGTATATTATTAGAGTATTACTAAGACTATTTACATATAGAGATTATTGATTCAAATTTCGGACACAATACGATATACTTAACTACTTCGATTCGATAATAGATATTATGACTTTTAAGAAATTAGCATTGAATTTTAGTATCGAACTAGTAAAAATAATGCTCGATTTCTTCTTACAAAATTGCCGATTATAGATCGACAAAAAGAATTGAATTTGAAATACAAAAACATCCGGCGAAACTAAATTAGAGCTTCTAACGCAAACTTTCCTGGCTTGTCTATCCAATTTTAATCCAAAATAGTGACTATTCAAATTGGTATGTCTCTAGATTGTTCGCACCAAGGGCCATGTCATAAGATAACCATCGGAGTGGCGCCGGACTCATTTGTTTCAATTGAAACCAGCTGCTAACCCGCTCAGGAAAGCGTTATTACTTGTGAAGACATCTTCCTATGTTCATACCTTTGATGATTCAGTGTTCTACGTCTTATTGTGAGGTGCCTTAATAGAATAATTTGTGTATAAAGACTTCCACTGGTATCGAGACGGGAAGAAACACTGTTTTGTCATCCTTAGAGTTTAATTTTTAAAATGATGTCAAGTAAAAAGTTAGTTTGGGGATCCGCTTTTATGTAGATTTTGTTAGTATTTCTTTGGTATAGGATGTAACAGAGTACGGCCTGCCAATGGTAGTCGTAGTAACCACCGCGGCATATGGACGTCTAGTATTCAGGAATCTCAAGATTGACGTTGAATTTCGCCCTCCCAAACTCTAGTTCCTATGCCGAAGCATAATCCTCCCACGGTAAACACTTTGTTTTTCAATTATACGTACATAATAACATACAAATGATAAATATTAAGACCTATGTGTTAACAAACATGTACATCGAATCTAAACTATTCTCTTTGACATAATATGTAGTTGAATATTGAACTACTGTGCCGTGTTGCATAAGTTTGTTTTCCTTTGAAGTAAAGCTTGCATTTATAAATCTATTCAATTATTTGCAGGTCATGAAAAGCTTCAAAACTAAGCTATGCATTATGAGACACTTTCATGCGTATTTGTGAGATGAATTTATGGTTGTTTTTTTTTGTTTGTTATAGACAACTTGAATATATCGATAAGTTATCGTAGTTAGCTGTGAACAAATAGTTATTATCGGTTTTCGTGTCGTTGCACAATGAGGAATATTATTTATTGTTTTGTTTTCGTCTGTATTGTTTTTAGACACGTATTTTTCTAATATTGCATCTAATATGGCCGTTTGTCTTTTATATGCATAAAAATGATAACTGGAATGTGTGTGTTTCAAAAAATCAAAAAACACTGTATTGACTCAAATTTGGACACGATACACAAGTCAGTGTATTTTTTCCTTATTGTATATTAATGGAATTACAAGTAAAACTAGTGGTCGTTCACTGGTGGACATTCGACCTTTTTAAGATTTCTGTATGTACGCCTTATCCATTTAAATTTTAACTGTGCCAAATTTCATATTCCTTTAAATGAGGTACAATGTTTTTGCTTATATAAATAGTAAATAGTTTGGGGTATACAACATCTTCAAAGAACTTAAGTTTGATATTTTACGTCGAATTCATAAACATTTTATAGCGTTTAATAGATTTTATTACATAAAATTGTATAAATTGAAGGTTTACTTAAGAAAATATACCGATACTTGTGCGATAAATTCTTTTGTTTACATGCATTGCAGTCCAATTAAGAATATATTTAAAACAAAGTGTACTTTACGATTATATTGATAAGGAAACGTAACTTTCTGCGAACTGTAATCGTTGTGATACTATTGGTTTAATAATTATAATTTTGTTTGGAGATACTCTTTATTTGATTAGGAAGTTGATCTTGGTAAAATGGTGAAGTATAGTACCTATAGTTGTCTATACTAACGTTATAAAGAGGTATACTTTGTGAGGTTGTAGGGGGTAATGTCGGCTCTTCTGAACCGTTTTTGAATATTCTTTTACCAATAGAGAAAGCCATACCATGTTGAGTGAGTAACGAGTGTACTAAATGATTACTGGGATATTCGACATACATGCGGGTGGAGCCGCTTGCGAAATGTAGTATTGATATATGAATCTTTCTTTTAATAATATTATTAGTTTATGAGTCAGACATTAGTTATAATCTACTTAACTAACGATTTGGTGGGTATTCAAGTAAGTGCGTGGGGTTCTAGCTTACAACTACACTTTACTACTAAATTCAAAGATGGGAGCTATGAAAGTGAAGTGATTAAAACTATGTCATAAATGAACAGTATTATTTAACCTTATAGAAGAAAGAAAATCCTAATTTTGTTGGATTCGCTACCACTGCCTCGGTGACGCAGTGGTAGCGAATGCGACTGCTGTGCTTGAGGTCTCGGGTTCAAATCCTGGGTCGGACCAAGTGTTTGTGTGATCTACAAATAATTGTTTCGGAGTTTGGGTGTTTTCTATGTATAATATGTATGTATTTACAAAAAAAAAGTATATATGTATTCATATCAGTTGTCTAGTAACCCATAACACAAGCTCAGCTTAGTTTGGGACTAGATGGCGTTGTGTGTTAGATGTCCGAAATATTTATTTATTTATTTATTCCCGTTTAATTTTTGCACACAAAATTTTATTTTTATCTGACGCGATTTTAACCGAGTAACTATGCGTGTGTGCTTTTTACGAAACTCCATCAGCGTCAATCACAATAGATGTAAAAACAAATGAAAGAAATCATAGCATGGCACCCACTTAGCTAAAAAAATATTGAGATTTTTGGGTTCCGCACTTCAAAATGAAACAATTTAGGATCACTTCGTTACGAAACATAATATAGATACCTACAGACAAAAAAACATATTGTCTATCTTTGTATAAATTTTTCTGTCAAGATAACTCAGAAGTTTGTGTAGGAATCAAGCTTAAATTAGAATTTGAAGTACTTTAATTATTTCTGTCCGCATTCTCTTGAGAGTTTGAAGTCGATACATTGAATATATTATATGTATACTAAGAAGACCTAACCAATAAAGAATAATTAAATAAACACCGTTTAATAAAATAAACTAATCATCTTTTGCGATAAGAAACGGATATATTTTGATGTAAAAACGTCCCAAATTTAATGCTTAATGAGAGTTGATTTCCGTCTAAGTTTGTACGGAACCTTCGGTTCTCGTATCAGACTGGTTGTTGTTAGGTATTTTTAATAATAATTTGGCGCGTACGGTTCTTGACAGATCCGTACCTTGAGCACCGACACGGGCCGTTGAGCCTACATTGTACAAATTGGTGGAACTCTTTTGTCATCCTCCTGCTAAGTTTAATAGTAGATTATAGCTTCTTCTGTAGTTTTTAGCCAGTTGTTTTTGCTGGATATAGTTATAATAGTTTTCATAACAGTAAAGTGAGACGACTTCAGCGTATAACGAAAAATAAACTTTGTAAAGATCGATTAGTGCAATATATACAACTCTAACACCAGTCGCAAAATGTGGTCTGCCACGCATAATCAACTCGCATGGTCGAAGGACATAACACTTTTTCTATATCTATTTACCTATAGTAGTTTAGAACTCTATTCGTATTTCGTAGCCGTGGTAATACCATGCTGAAGCACATCGTCTGACGTGATCAGAGTGACTCAGAAATGGAACTCGAACTTACAACCTCTGCTGCTAACTCACTATTACTTATTCAAGAACACTAATCATTGGACATATAGAAAAAAATGACTGCTTCGATTGCCCAGCGATAGCGTAAGCGACTGCTGTGCTCATCAAGCACGGTTCGGTTTCGATGCCCAAGTCGGATCAGATGTTTGTATGACCCGCAATTTTTTGTTTCGGAGTTTGGGTGTTTTCTTTGTATACTATGTAATTAGGTATTTAAGAAAACTAAGTATATATGTATTTATATAAGTTGTCTTAGTACCCTTGGTACTCCTGTACTAAGACGGACGACGGACGGACTCTGTCTAGACGGCGTTGTGTGTCAGATGTCCGAAAAATATTATATTATGAATACATAAAATTGTTCATTACATACGACTTAATCATAAAAAGCTCCATTAAATATTGAGAATAAAGGAAATATAAAACCGTGGACATTATATATTATTCTCATTACAAGTGCACATAAAACGTTTCCTTAATAAAATACTTTTTCAAATTTCTGGTACACATTCGTAGTAATTATTTCAAGAGAAAGTGTTGCCAGTTGTACCTATACGTTATCTGTAACAGGGGAGAATCTGAAACTGGTTTTGTAAAAGAATCCAGATTACCTTCTTTTATTATTAAACTCGTGAAACAAGACACTGGGCTGTCGTCGCGGGTTCAATTAAAATATTTAGTTCTGTTTAAGATCTCTCGTTAAAATTATTCTTATCATTATCGATTAATTATCTTAAACTAGCTGACCCACGCAACCTCGTTTGCGTCTTATATTGCCCGTAGCGTAAAAATTTCCCCCGTTTTTGAAACATTCTTCTTTGTTACTCCGCTCCTATTAGCAGTAGCGTGATGATATATAGCCTATAGCCTTCCTCGATAAATGGACTATCCAACACTGAAAGAATTTTTAAAATCGCTTTAGTAGATCCCGAGATTACCCCCTACAATTTAACAAACACACAAACTTTACTTCTTTATAATATTAGTATAGATAAATGATGAATAAGAATTGAGTTTCATTTTAATGATTGTGACATGTAGCAAACCAGTAAAATGTCATCTGAAATCAGTACCTAGAGAATATAGAGTCATCAGTGTCAATATCACATGTGTCTCACCCATATAGCGCAAACCATCTCATCAACATCAACCACCCATAACGTCCCACTGCTGGGCTCGGGACTCCTCTCAGGGAACGTGCGTGTTGGGGACTTCCAAGACAACGTTGTGGCTACGCAATCTTAGCGGTTGGATGTTTTTAAGCCGCCCAAAGGCTTCCAACTAAACTTCACGACTGTTATCCTATGATAACAACTGTTACCGACTGCTTAACGTGACCTCCGAATCACGGAGACGCTCGTGGTAGCATGCCACCAGCGGTAACCCATCCAGGTACTGATCGCTCGCTTACCCTCGATAATTGTTTCTAATCGCCGAGTGCAACCAATCCGCATACGTCTGCTGCCAACCTTTTTCCTCAAGTTATTGGTCCATCGTGCTGCATCACACTACGTTTGTCCAATCCCGGTTTCCACTTTAACATATGTAGGTTACTTGTCATTACTCAAATAGTTAGTATTTGATCAGATTGAAGCCAACAAAACAAATTATAAATAACAAAAGAACCATAGATAATTATAAAACCGAACCTCCTCAAAAGGTCTGTCGCGTGTTGAAAAAACCGATTATACGTTACAACACAACACTCTAATAACATAGAAAGTTAAACTGTAAAATTACACCGTTTTTTACAAAACTACAAATCTGTCCCAACGTTAAATACACACTATTATAGTCTATTTAGATACCAGCGACTACGCTGTCATTATACTACTCTTGGCAATGGGCTGTTTACTGCTGTAGTTTTAGTAAGGTTAAGAAATGATGCAGCATTGCGCACACGCATGCAACTTCGTTTATAAGTACATATATGTATGTAATTTGTTTACATTTCATACTTTTCAAATGGTATTTATTATTATTTGTAAACATACATGTACTCACGCTTTGTTCTGGGCAAGATAGGCAGAGGCAGAACGCCAATTTTTAACTACTCTAAAGCACTGACATAACTTGTTCTACAATATAGATACTATTATCTGAACATTTTAGATGACGGATATTTATAGATGATCGGGAATCCCCTGTAAATATTCTGAGGGGCATTGAAACCCATATTATAGAAATTTCACTTCACGTAGCGTAAAAGTGTGAAAAAACTCACAAGAAGGATCGATTACCTTAGCAAAGAGAATTATTAATTTTATAAAAGACTGGATACTTCAGAATCTGACTGCATTGAAGAGACATCGCATCCATTTCTCCAATTAATTACCCCACACTGGTCCATCAAACTCTAGCTCTGTCTATCAGAATAAGCTAAAAGGTTTGTACAAAATACTGCTGTTATCCCACAGACCTCATTCATATCTTATACATGCAATTTAAAAGTGATGCTATGACAGAAAACTAGCACGCAGGAACGGATATAAATATTAAAATACTGACTTTACCTAACATGGGACTAGGCCACATTCTACAGGTTTAATTTAAGATGTTTGGTATGTTTAGATATTTAATTCATCTTGTAAGGAATGGTGAAAATTATAGGAAGCTTTGAGTAATATCCGTTTTATCTAAAATGAGCTATAATAAGACGTTAGGTGACTAAAAATTCCAGTAGCTAAATTTTAAAACTAGTGTTAGAGTATAAAATGATTTTATTTGTTATTTAAAGCCATGCTTTAAATGTATCTTATTATTATTTATCTAGCTCTGGTAAGACTTTAATTTAAAGCCATACTTCACAGTAGACCGGGAGAGTGAGATAGGTAACCAAAGTTCAACCCTAAACCTAAGCTGAAGGCGTTCATAGGGTAACAATTACTTGTGACTTTTGATTTACAGCTGACCAAAACTACAGTGACCACTTACTATTAGGTCACTAATTAGTTCGTTTGCTCCCTATGTCATCAAAAAAACAGTAGCTTCACAAACAGGGTTTTCAAATGTATGTGTGTAATTTTTGAACGTGTTTGTATTCTTGCCTATGTGTGAAGCAAAGTATTTAGCAATGAAAGTAACCTATTTTAGTTCAATTGGCTGTGTCTGGTTTCTCTCATGCGGGTGTTTAGTTATTGATAGCTAGATTGTGTCACGGACAACAATCAGAATTCGTTAGTTTGAAAGAATATTCTTAAAATTTGTATGTAAATAACACATTATTAAATCATGGAGATTTTTAGGAACCTACATATCTACAAATATAAATATATAGAATACTTCCATTAAGAATTATGAGTGTCACCAAGGGAGCAAACTATACATATTATCATTATTGCAAAGAGAGAAACAACTTGTTAAGCCAGCATCGTATAGTAGGCCTAAGACTACTTATATACTTCTGGCGACTTTTTTTCTTTGTGTGAAATTCCCTCGGATACCACACCCACATATCGGACTCAAACCGACTAAAACCGCACGCCATCTCGGGTACTAGATGCCGGGAAACCAGGTGCACACTAGAAAGGAAAACCCTGGAACCCCGACGTACCTCGGGTAACCTATGGTTTGTAGATGCCAGATGGCCCCCGTGTGGGAAACTCGATGTTCCCGTTACTGTCCCCCAGGGCGCGCACTCTCCGCAGCATCCGCGCCGCCACCTGAGACTTCTGAGACCTGGTGTGACTTTAGCTACCAACTAGCTCTCCACTCCAATCGCGTTCGGTGCTTATAATGGGAGTGTTTAGAGGACTTAGTCACTCTATTGTGGCAAGAGCTATCTTCAGCCATACGTAAGTGACAATACATGAGGTCTGACATTTAACGCCGCTGGAAATGTCGTGAGAAATATTATAAAGAATTCTTTGTTGTATAACTGTCCGTTTAGAGATAATTGACGAGATTATTTATTCTTAAAGATCATTCTATGAGCACTGCAGTCTATCACTGCTCGACTCAGAGGAAACATAGTGTGATGGTTACAGTCTTCTAAGTATGTACTATGTTAGCCAGACTGCCGATAAACATACTTATGTCAACTAAATACATATACAGTATAGATAAATTGCATCTTGGCCTCAAACCAATAGGCGATTTATATCTCATACGGGATTCAAACTACGATTACTAAAAACTAGAACACCAGTAAATAAGTGACAACCCTGTTCTGTCACCTATTTATAATAATATGATTATGTGAATAGTGTTTTATTGATTAAAAAAACACTTTTTACCAGGCAATATCAACTTTTTTCTTTTTCTGGAAAGGGAGAATGAAATCCACAAATAAAACTACACCGGTCTTGTGTTACTAACGTAATGCGATGATTTAATATATAATTATACTGTTAGTTTCCAAGAAGATTGAGTTATGGGCTATAAAACTATTATGTTCATATAAAAGTTATATTTAAACATTTTTATAAGACAATAGGCGTCTTATAGCGTCCTTATTGTAAAAGTTTCACATATGAAAATGAAATCTATTCCTAAGAGAAAACAGTCGAAACTTCTATAAAAACATTTCGAATGTTGAACAGAGAGATCGAAGATATTTGCACGCGAGTTGAAAACCAATATTTCGATGCAACGCCTTGACTGAATACTTTTGCATACAATGCGTTTTATGTTGAAATGTTTGAATTGAGGCATGAAGACAAATAGCAATGGTTTGAAGAAACGATATTGGTTCATGAATAAACGCATTTACGCATGCGGAGCACGCTTTTAGGCGTCTCAGTATAATTGTTGGGACAGTGAATGTATCGCGTGGAGAATTCTTAATACGTTTGGGATTTCCTATGTATGATATATGAATATCATATCTTTTTATTAAAGTTATTGTGCTATTTATTTATGTATAAAACTGTGGCTAGTATTTTCACTTATTTAATTTGATTAGAGCAACACAACGCAGAGCTCAATGTTCCAATGCTATGAGTATTCGACGGGCCTGTAGTATAATGATCAGAGATGCTGATTAGACGGGGGTAGTGGATTCGAGGCCCACTTGGGACCCATGATGTAAATGATGGACACAACTGTTTGCCCTGTTTGGGTGTAATTTCTTTCTAATAGGCTGCTATGTGAGGATCAGACGGTCGTATGAAATGTATGAGATTATTATTAAAGAATCTTTGAATGCAAGTGCTCAAGAGGTTGACACAATACTTTAGGTAAAGTGCAACGAGGAAGTTATTCATGATCAAATATGACTTATGCAGCAAAGATGTAAGTGGACGATTATCTAGCTATGATTGTGTTTTTTGTGGAGGTTTTTCCTTGTGATTCAAGACTGATTTAATGATTCTGCAACATATATGAGTGGTTACTAAATAGTGATGCAATGGACATTTCATCGTATTGTAAAGTTTGTACACTTATAACTAAGCTGGATAAGATAGTACAAGAATTTGAATTGCGTCTTTTGCAATTCGAAATTAAAATCTTTTAAAAAAAGTACGTTTACGCTTTTAAAAAAAAAAATTAAAACTAAAGTAAGTATGTATGTTTTGGTTTAGAAATAGGTTTCTTTCAAATCTAAAATTCTTAAGACTATTACAAAACGATAACTTATTCATTCTTACATTATGTATTGCTAATTGTGTTTTATTTTTTCTGAAATCACAAAGAAATAGCTCCGAATAGTATTCAAATCTCAAAAGCTTTTATTTCATTGACTGTTCCTCGCAGTCATACAAAAACAAAACAATTGGTAAACTTGGAGTTTATATTTCTGTACAAACAGATGGCTAATCGATATCTCATTCGAGTCCCGTTCGCCACAATCGATTGTTACGAGTGTAAGACACGTAGTGACACTTTTTTGCGGGTAGACAGGCATCGACGCAACTTCCGGTTAGAATCACCTTCAGAATTAACTATGGGAGTTTAACACACTAATCTTAGATTCATATCATTCTTGATAAAGGTTAATGACCTTTTATGACTCTGATGCGTTGGAAAAGTATCTACTACTAATAGAAACATAATTATTTCTGAATTCTAAAAATGTCATGATTCAAGCAGCCAATAAGGTGAAAGTTGAATGACTGTAGTTCTGAGAATGTTAAGGGCATACGTAGTTGATTTGGTTAAACTGAAATCCGACAATAAAAATACAAATCTTAACAATAGCCAGTAAAATATAAGACTTACCAACTCCCAATGGTAAGAGATTGAAACCTGTGATTTAGCTCTACAATTTTAGCAGAAACAATTAAGCACTTAGGTTATGTCCCTTCTTGTCTAAGAACGGCGGTAGTCCTTTGTCATTAAGTGACGTGGCCATAGAGCAACACTATTGGGAGTAGCCATACGCAGGTTTTAAAAATTCTACAATAAAAAATATTTCGGACATCTAACTTACACCTAGTCCCAAAGTAGAGCTTGTATTATGGGTTCTAAGACAGCTGACATAAATACATATATATTATACATAGAAAACACCCAAACTCTGAAACAAATATTTGCAGTACATACCAATATTTGATCTCAATCACAGAAGTCGCATACGCTACTACTGCGCCACCAAGGCAGTCAAGTAAATCAAGTAAAGCGTATGCTCAAATGAGCCTATGCATTACACTCGACACTGTATACATTATATAGAATGTGTTTATGTGTGTTTGAAATCGTGAATATTTTGTTTTAATTGCTGTGTGAGTGCGTAGTGACAGGCGATTATTTTTGTATCTAAGTCTAATATGCGTATGTGTGAAAAATATCCTACGAAAATAATTACAGAGTGTTTTATATCGTGAAAAGACTATGGCGACACACCTCCGGTCCGCTGGCCTGTATTGCTCTATGGTATTGACAGTTCCAGTTTTTCTTATACGAGTACTATATGGAATAAAAGTCTATAGATACGTCAACGAAGCCCCGGATTTTAGACTAGTGTATCTTTCCCGGGTCATTGGTCTTGCAATGCGATACGTAAAGCCGTGTACACACTGCACTGAAACCTAACATCCGTACTTTATCCGTGTCGGCGTTGTAGTCGTTGTGATGGCAGGCATTTGATACTATTGGATAAAGTTACCTTCCTATATACCACTGTCCTTTATTATTCGTTCAATTAGATAGAGACAGAGATAATCTTAATGATGCTTTTGATATAAGGAACGTCTGAAATAGATGAAGGATGGAACCTGTCTTCTAGCGGTTTTTGTTTCGATGTTCATTGCTTCTTACATTAATCCATTATGTTTGGAGTTCAAATCAATGCCAGTAATGCATTATGAAGAAAATAATTTTACTTCATACTAGTACTAAAAGTCCTATTTAACACATGGGTGTCGTAAGAGCCGACTAAGAGAACAAACTTGATAGGATTGTAATACCATTAAGATAAGAAAACTTGACACCAAAACCATACCAACTCATTTGGCCAGCTTGGTAAAATGGCCTAGGTCTACGCCCAGCAGTGGACAATTCAATGCAATGATTGATGATGATCACTGATACAGATAAGATTTTACTTTAGAATCTTAGACCAAAATATTTAAAAGAAGTCATAAATAGTGTTAAATGTTAACAGAGTTCTGCTTATCTCTGATATTATGCAAGCTTGATGATATAGATAAAAAGTCTATTGATCAACGTATCCGGAAATGTTTTGGAAAAATTCCCTTGGCCGTACGCCTCTCCACACATGTCGTGCATACAAATGTCTGCCTATCGTGTGATCGACCGAGCAACTCATTGCCAAGGTTGTACGTATTCATTCTATGTTAATTTTGTACTAAATTTGGATGCTGACATGTCTAAAGTTAGGTATTTGTTATCGTTTCAAGGGATTTTGGTTTAGTTATTAATATTTATATGACGATTTTCCTAGAATTTTTCTTTTATGATTCAATGACAATATCGAGATGTACAATTAGATAAAAAAATAAAATATTCTCAATAAAAATATCTTATAATTAATAATGAGAGATAAGAACATTATAAATTAAGCAAAGCCGTGGGAAAAAACTAGTTTAGCTTAACCTAAATTCAATTCTTGAACTCTTTTTAGGTAACCGCTTAACTGCATGCGTGTCTACAACCGGTAACGCACACAGGAAATGGCTCATACGACATTCTTGCATAAATATTCATTAAAGAAAACATCTGCGTCTGGAATTAATATTTATGATAACGATGTTTAAGAATTTTCCTTAAAAAATATAAATTATTAATCTTAAAAAAATACTGACCGACTCTTATTCGCCTGTGTTTTGTTTCGTTCTAATTTTTGAGAGACGAAGAGCTACTAACGGATGAGTTAATTGATATAACCTTAAAAATAAATAATTTATAAAATACTCATACTATTCATGTTTGTCTTTACGCTTCAAAAACTCAAAAAACCCGCACCAATTGAGATCAAATTTTGACTATGACACAAACACGCTTTAAAAACTTTTATATTAATAAAGATTATTATTATAAAAAAAAAGAACGTTGTTTAAATTTTCGCGTTGATTTTCTTCCTTATTTCTCATCAACGTAGCTACAAACTATTACAGCGAAGCTAGTCAGTTTATTGTAATTCCATTAAAAAAAGCAGTTCATACTACAATTCCTACAGCAACTCGTCTTTATATTTAATTTAAAACATTTGATCACCCTTTGACCGTTCAAATAGCTTTCCCAAACTGGTAAAATACCTCAGAATAACATCCGAGCCCACAGCTTCCTCATTAATTGAACCAATATAGATTAACTTCGGACGGGCAGCAGTAATCAACGGATGCGGTGTCCGCCATCTTGGAAGTTAGCTACCGAAATTACTTTTTAGGTTATGATTGTATAACGCCAAATTTTAAAAGGGCATACCATTATTTCCGTTAACTGGATCGTAATACGGTAGCTTTCTATGGTAAAAATACATAAATTAATCTGCGTTATGAAAAAACAGGTAAATTTGGTAAAGTTGAATGTGGAAAGTCTAAAATCGACTATGTCTAGCAGTGGATTGCCATAGGCTGATAGAATCTCAGTGGAATTGATATCACGGCTTAACAGACAACTAACATTAACCATTTTTTCTTTGCTTTTCACTGGGTAAATGAGATTACCAGCAATATATAGGTACTACAAAGAATAATACACTCTATTCATAAGTGAAAAACATACGAAAATCTGCTCAGCATTAACGGATTTTACTTCATGTAGTACCAACGCGTGGGCTATATTTTATAATATTATCACATTACATAGAATTAAAGGTGTAAATAATGACTAACCGTACAGTACAAAGGGTAAAATATTAAACTATTAATGTGTTGCACTTTAAGTGAGTAACGTAGCTGATTCATAGCTCGGTGCATCTAATTACACGGCATATCTTTGTAATTACACTGCAGTCCTGACTGTTTGAATGTCAAGATTCTTTTACCCTAAGGCATTAATTTTAAAAAGAGTATCTCTGATTTTCTGTTTTGGGTGTAAATATCCTTGATTAAATACAACTAGTTAAATAATTGGCCAGCGTGGTGACGTATGGCTTTAATACTCTGAGAAGAGACTCGAGCACAGCAATGAGACATTATGTGATGTTGATGAATTAAATGATAAAACAGAGAAAGATATCACATCTTCATATTTATTAATCTGTGAAGCAAAAACCGAAATTTGAGCGAAAATAAGGAGGTGTATGTCGTTTGGCACAGTTTAAGTATAGCAGATTGAAATCCGACCTCTACCTAGTTTGACAAAATGAGGATGATTTACTAATTCTATACATGAATATATTAATTAAAAATATATTTAAAACAAAAACTCTGTTCGTGCGTCAATGTAACATCCGGGCTTCACAAAGACATCTGAACAGATAGACGACAGTCACACAATGGAACTGTCAACGTGCGGGCAGAAATATACAGTCTGAATACACATCTGTTGTAGGTATGAACTTGAGCATTCTAAATCAAGATGACTTCACGAAGAACAAAGATACCTACCCCATAAGTCATAAGGTCCATATTTTATTGTAATTTCTGGTAGATAGGTGGTTAAAGTGCTGCATTATGAAATATATGAGGTTGATCACTGTTAAACACTTAGGCTTTGTCTCTGGACGGTAATGACTGAAGACTAAAATAACCTACGATTGAATAATATAAAGACTTATTCCTTCCCTTAATGCTGGACTTCTTAGGGGTGTGTAAGCAGTCCCTGGAGGAGAGGGGTGCGTTTCGTTCGTACTTAGTCATGTCTCTTGGGTTGTTTCATACTGGCACTTATGGTCCTTTGAATTCTAGCTTGATATCTGTCAATTTAGAATTTAGAGATATGTATCTCTAAATTCTAAATTGACAAAATTAGATATTTCACTTCATTTGTGATAAAACTGGCGCGTAAAGAATGAAAATATACGTGATACAAAATGAAATCGCTTGTTCAAAGTTACTTTTTAGGTTTTGTAGCCATATGTCACAAGAGATCGAGCGATATTTTAAGGACTATAGCATCAGATAACCCGTTCGTTTTTTCGCCCTCTAAGAAAATGAACAAACACAAGAACATAAAATATTATACACCAGTAGCATAAACATCGTTGTTCAATAGTTTATTTGTACATTGCATGAGCGCATTCCTCATACCTACTAATAGGAATTTGGTCGGGTCTGTTTGAAAACAAGTCAATTACGAATTTATGAGACATGTTTACACAACACCCTGTTTGAATTCTACACCAAGAGGTAAAGCTTGGTAGATTTATGTGAAAAGGATTAATATATCAATATTATGGAGTATTGTTTCACGCGAGTTATGAGCTTTTGATATCAGTTATTGCTTAATATTATTTTGGTATCGAATTGACATTTAAAACTAATAAATGTTGTAACAAGTCTATATTTACTATTATTTTACCACGGAAGCGTTGTTTTTCAGAAGACCAACCTAAAACGACCGTATTCGGGCTGTCGCGCTTCTTTGGTGAGTGCGAGACCGGAGGCCCAATGATGCAGAAGCTCCTCAATAGGACGCCACGGCAATAATGTTAACATTGTCTTACCGTTATTGGCAAACTAATACATTAATATTCCACATAAGCCATGTTGATAAGAGATATCTTGCCCAGTTATATCATATTTTAACATTGGCGAAGTTAACATGACGATTCGCGCCAAATCGCTGGCAGGAGTTGAATGTGGGAAGTCCAAAATCGACCAGAATAGCGTGCAAAGAGAGAGGATTATGTCTAACAGTGCTTCTTTATAGCAAGAATTTATTAATCTTTTGTAATAGGTAGCGAGTTCCTACTCAAACTTACTACAGGCAGTACAGCAGCAGTGAGCAAACCGATCGCTCAAACCACTAGGTCTTTGGTCGTATTACACAAGACGTAATACATAAAACGATTGGCTGTCTATACAAAGCGTATTATAAACCAAAAGCCACAATGCTATCGAGCCATAATATCAGTCATAGACCTCTAATTTGTAGACTTATGACCTTTGAAGCAATTTGTAGGTATTGTGTGGGTTACGCAAATCTTTGCCTGTGTCCAGCTGTGAGCTCTATTAGGATATGTTACTATTACAACGACCTACGTAAATATTTAATAGTATCGGTGTGGTTTTTGTGGGTCATTCTTTGTCTGTGGAGTACGACTATTCTTCTGAAATTCCTATATGTAGGTATTATGTTTAATTTGTATATACAAAATATATTACTTAATTAAATAGTGTATTAGTTATTGAAAGTGAAAGTAATAAAAGAGTACATAAATATGAACTGACGAAGATGACCTCAGACATTAAGATATTTCAAAAATGATTATAACCTAAAAAGTTCTCATTGTTACATGCTGAGGTTTTACACTGTACACTTTTAACTCTTACAAACTCACAATTTAGTAGTAAGTTATACGTTAAGTAACATTAAGTAACACGTTCTGTGAAAAATTAGATCGTGAAATAACTATAAAGACCTTTCATAGCCGACAATTATAATGTCTGTAGGTTTACGTGGGAATTAAAACAATTACCTCTGAACCTTATACTTAATATGTAACGGTGAGGACCTGTGATGTTACGCAGTATTTAACTTGAGTTAATGTTTACACTAACTTACCTCTGACTTAACTAATTTAAACAGGCAATGCTTAATTAATAGAGCTCATTCTAATGTGTGTTTTTACGCCCTTATGAACCTCTGAATTAAAGCTGTATTATGAAGACCACAACCCTTCAACAACACAGGAAAAACAATTACGACAAATACGAAAATTACGAAAATTGCGAAAACAGAAGAAGATCAAAAATCTATGTTGCAGCAAGTTGGAGGAGGCCTTTGCCAACTGGCAAACCGACCCACAGAAAGTAATGAAGCAGCAAATACGTGAATAATTTAAAATGGAAAAATAAAAATACATATGTTATAGTAAATTAATATAAGAAACAAATTGTAAATCTGTTGTCCGAATAAAAGGCTTTATTATTATTATAGACAAAAAGCAAGTGAACCTTACAATCGCATCAAATATTATTTGGTCTTTTTACGAAAGCGAAAGATTAGTTACAAAAGTAATGTATTTCTAAAGTATGGCGCGTGTTTGTTTGATGGAGAAACCTGAAATACGAGTAATTGACATAGTCTACACTTATGCGAGCAAATCCACTTTAAAAAGTTATTGCTTTATAAAACAAAGGATACGGAAAACCATAAAAAATCTTGAAGAAATAAGAAACATTTAAATTATTTTCAATGTTCAAAAAAGGCAAACGTGAGTAGGCGTTATGTCATAATTAAGATTTGTAAATATATACTCATGTCAATATGTTGTCCTACCAAAATAAGATTTTAATTTTTGTAATACATCCTTAATATAATTATTATGTATAATAAGTTGTAAAATACATATTTGTATCATTTAAATAAATAAATATATATGTAAAAGCTATTTATATATATAAAGTAAAAATCGACTAATTTTGGCATAATATGATGTTAAAATTAGTGGATTTTTACTTTTTCTTTCAACAGAAATGATTTGATAGAATATAATTTTATCGTTTATGAGGTACATATAGAGTAAGTTAGATAAAATATTCATTACCAAATGAGATATCGACTTCTTGATTATCTAAACAAAATTGTTTTAACAAACGCGACTGCACGGTTGGCCTAGTGGTTAAAGCGATCGCCACGCCGTTCACTATTGCGCCGAGTGTTGTAGGTTCAAATCCTACATGGGACAACACTTTGTGTGATCCACATATTGTAGTTCGGAGTCTGGGTGTTTTTTGTGTCCGTTTATTCTATGTTGGTAAAGTCCCCCGTGACACAGGATTTATAATTCTAATGCGGGAGATGTATTTAACAAAAATAAAATAGAATTACGATATTAATAACTTCACACATTTCCCACACGGCAATCTGATCTTAAACATACATACATTAGTATCAGTGGCCAATATTAAAATAGTTACTTGTTATACAAGAATGCAAAGTTGTTTTTTAACCGCGTGCTCAATTTTGATCACCGAGCAAGCGAACGTGAGCGTTAGCGAGAAAATCAAAAGAGCACGAGATAAAAAATCTTTGCATTAGAGTGCAACACATAACTTTTCATCCCACCTCAGCGAGGAAATAACTAAATGCAAAAAAAGCATTTACAATCACAAGATAACTTTTATTTCAGTTTAGATATTAATACCTATTTATTAGGTACTACATTATGATTGGTAACTATTACAGAATAATCTTTAAATTATTTCAAATTAATTAAGAAAAATTTTAAAGTAAATGTAGTACAGTTACTTAAGTTGAGCAAATAAAAAAAGTAAACCAGAAGGTTCCGAGTCTGAATTTTTATTAAATTAAAAAGGTTGTATTTTAAATTCGACACCTTGGAAGTAGAAGAAAATAGGTTTAATGATGTTTGAATTCACTAACTTAGTGCAAACGATCTAAATTCAATTTATTTTATCCTCTAGCGGAAAAAAAACGGCTTTTGCACTCTGATATCGAAAGGTAAAAATACTCCGAGATGGGGGATGAAAATCGATCGGTTTCGCATACAAATCGAACACGCTTTGTTTTTTATTTATAGTATTTATTACAATACACCTAATATTATATTTAATATCAATTCAAAGTGTATGAAGTTCTCTTAGAATACATAAAATGAAAGAGAGTAAAAATACATTCGCATTCCACGATTAATAGTTTTTTTTCTGAATGTCGTCCGGTTAATGTTAATTCTTAAACCTTGGTCCGTTAATGCAAATTTTATTAGGGTTGCTTCTTCCTAAATAAGTTTAAAGTTTTAAGGTTAAGGCCTCTTTTTATTTTTAATATACCTAACATATTTCAAAAATTAATACACCATATTAGATTAGCTACTTCAATCCACCATAAAAAAAATTTTTGACTGAAAAATATTTTTCATTACTTAAATGAATAAGAAAAGATTCCCTAAGTAATAGTTTCTAAAAAACAATCGATTTATGATATATTTACGAGATAATAGATCATCATCATCATCAGCCTATCGATAATAGATAATAATATTAAATTCAAAATAAGTCTGTCTTTAGATCTTTTTAAATTATTGATGCTGGTGATCCACGCCTCTCCTTTTCATCTTCAACTACTGCACTAACTAACTGAACCCCTTTATAAATACCTGAACTCCTTAAAATCAAAAACAACCACAGTCAACAGTCACCTTAAAACACACTGAGTAATGACACTACGGTAGTCTCAGAAAAGGTTAGGAAAGCTACTTACGTTTCGGGACTTAATTTAAGTTTCGAAACTGCTTGTCATATTTTATAAATGACATTTGTTCATCTATGATGAGTTTATGCAAATGAATATGCAAATATTATACAAATTAAGTGAGTGACAGCCCTGATCAGGTCATAACGAGATGAGATACTCATTAAGTTGAATTTAGATGCGTGTCGCTATTGAAACCAGCAATCGGAACGGAAGTTATTGAGACACAAATAAAGACATGTCAATATTTAATATGAAATTTAAATTGATATTTGTACTTAGTTCCGATAATGATAGTGAGTATGGTGATATTTATTTAGAAGAGAAACAGGACGTAGATTGATTGACCATAGGGGTTTATCTCAGAGATTTATCAGTTTTATTCTTTGAATTTTTTAGTTAGAACTTTATAGAGTTTCTTTAGTCTAAGCACCTCTTCAATCATAGATTTCATTATGGCTACTTTTGATATACAATATGACAGTATAGACAAAAGTACAAAAGAAAATCATCATCTTTTTAGTTTGACTTTGAAGGACATCTATACATTTATGTATTTGCAAATTTGTGTATATGCTTGTCAAACGCATGATAGTATGTGGAATATAATTTTTATTAATTTAATATATTTTTTTGCATAATTTAAAAAATCCATAAGTATTCTGCACTTCTTTTCTATATAAGGTAATAGCTGACCCACACAACCTCGTTTGCGTCTTATATTGCCCGTAGCGTAAAAAAATTCCCCCGTTTTTGAAACATTCTTCATTGTAGTAGCGTGATGATATATACCCTATAGCCTTCCTCGATAAATGGACTATCCAACACCGAAATAATTTTTCAAATCGGACCAGCGGTTCCTGAGATTAGCGCGTTCAAACAAACAAACTCTTCAGCTTTGTTATTAGTATAGAAAGTGTGCGAAATTTCATTCTCGAAAAAAGAGGTATAAAGTTGTTGCTTCACGTATTAATACCTATACAGATTATGAAAATATTAGGTTGAATTGTGTACGCTGTAAAAATATGTAAATAAATATTGTTGAGTTAGTTTCATTGTACATAATTATGCTGTTTTTGTCGCAAAAACGACAGCTGAAAAAGTCCCAGGAAATAATTATCTACAGCAAATTTTAATTTAACAAAAATAATTAATGTTAAAAATGTATATTATACCGCATTATTTATTCTTCATTGTCATTCGTTTTATTTTGATTCAAATAATTATTTTATTGAGAATAATTACATTGCAGATAATGATATCCACGAGTATAATAAAATTATCTTATTCCATACTTAAACACTTGTGAAGTAAAGAAAATACCACTGAAGATATATAAAATATTAAATTACTTTAAATACATTACGTAAATACAATTTAAATACATCATTCCTAGTCAAATAAATAGTAAACTCAAAGCTTACGAAAATTCATTCCACACACACCACACTGGTACTTTCAAAATTCATCACAAAACGTTGTAGAATGCGACAAAATTTTCAACGTCAGTTATCACGATGACTATTATATGTTGTGCGAAAGAAATCCCATGTACTAGAGTAATAACAAACTAGATAGTGAATGTGGATAAGTAGGTATTTACCATTCTTTCATTCATTCCAACTGCATACAGTAGAAAGCTGCATCATTTCATTGAGATCCCACAGTGCGCAAGATTTCGCTCGCCTTCTGGGAACGCGTAAAAACAATGGTGCGGGCAAAAACTCAGGATTATTGTTCGACAGATGCGACGGATGCGCTTGCGACGGGCACGCCTTGCCACAACGCAGAGATTTAACCAGTAATTCAAATTGGAAAGAATCGGAGCTAAAGCGATAACTAAAAAGTAAGAATAAATTAGTAAGAATAAGTTAATCAGTTAGAAAATGTATTCTTCTATAGAAGAAGCAAGTGGTAATAGGCTTGAATATATTTAGTACGAGCTTGTGCTCGCGGCTCCGCCTTCGTGTATGTCAGTTATCGCGCTAAAGAGCAGCCTATGTCCTTCTTAGAAAAGAAAGTACTATGCCAAATTTCTTTAAAATCTTTGCAGCGTTTTAGTCGTGAAACCGTAACAGACAGAGTTACTTCTGGATTTATAATATTAGTATGAACTTTACTACATTTTAACACGTCGACTTTAGAAAATTAAGAGCTAAATTTTTAAGTTTATTTAGAGTCATTCGATGAAGTAAAGGCATACTGATTGAATACTGATAAGAGTAACTTTACGTTGAAATGCTGTTTACAGATTTAATTACAATATGTCATAGTTGCAGCTGGTTTGCAACATGTTGGTTTCAGTAGTCAGTTCGTTAAGGTATTTTCTTAATGGTTTATTTTAACTTAAGGTATCCTTAATAAAAACGAGATATTAAATTGAACATGGTAAAAATCTTGTTCCGTTTAAGTTATCAAGCAGGTTCGTATTTTTGCATTTGGTCTACTGCGTATTTGTCGACACTTTGTCTCATAATTTATAAGTCACACTCAAACCGTTTACGACCCTCAGACACGTTTTTAATAAAACTTTTATTGATTATTGTCTTAAATTGTAACGCTTTGGTTCTTTTTGTAACTGTTTTCATATTTTCACATGAAAGTTTGCATGAGTGTTGACTACTGGTAAAGAACTACATAACATTGATTTAAAAACTAGCTGTGTCTCAGGTTGTTTCCCGCAATCGATTTAAAATGTACCAGGGGACATTTTTTTTGGATTAAAAAGTATCTTAAATATTATTTCAGATGTTAGCTACGTCCATATCTAGTTAAGGTATCGATACTGTAAAACAAGGCAAATATCGTAATATATCGTTCGAAAATAATAAGTGAAATTAAGCTCAAGTAAACAAGAACGATTCTTATAGCAATTGAAATAAAGCTCATTACTCAATTGCTTGTACATGGATATACGACTTATATATATTTATAGAAACCTTGTAGCTCGTTTTAGTAATGGTGCATCTCTGTTCTGAATCTCACGACCTTTGCTTAGCGGAATTACAAATAAGTACATACAATAAGATAATATTGAAGTGTGCGCATATCGTAAGCGAGCTAAGTTTGAAGGTAGTTATTTGTACCCAAATTGGGGGTTAAAACTCGATAATGCTTCAAAGTTTTGCTAGGTGATTTTCAAAATAATTTTAGCAGTTCAGTACTGAATATATGCAGAGGCCTAAGGAAATCTTACCTCCTACAATATAGGTACTGCTTATAAATGTAAGCATGTATGTATGAGCGAAAAGGTACGTCGTGTGTTATCCCATTTAGTAGCTGATTCTAAATAACTTCGATCATCTACCAGTTTCTTGACATATATTTTACAAACTGTAGATAATATTGAGCGGTTTTAAGAACATCTTGTGGAATACGATTTTGTGATCCATTTAAAAATAACGGGACATACGACATACGATTATCATATATCCCGTTTGAACAAAAATAGTATACAAATTGTCTATGGAATTATGCCAGAATCATCATCAACCCAAATTGGTTTCTAACACCTTTTGACAGCAAATGACTTTACACAACGTGCTAATCCTTTTAGATTATATAAAGAGGCGTTTACCAATTAAAATAAAAAAACTTTTTTTAAATAAACAGTGTTCCTTTTTCAACCACATTCCGGTCGACACAATAGAGCACCAGGTAGTCTAACAATGGATGGTGAAGCGGATGCATCCGGCGCCAAACAAGGGATGAAACATGTGCGTGCGCAAGTGTACCATCACGTCAATAGACGAAATTAGAGCTGTTCTCTTATAAAGCTGCATACTTGAAATATATCCGGTATTGATCGTGAGGTTGTGGGAATTAATTTTAGCAGTTTTTAGAATTGTCGCAAAAATGCAACAAATAGTGTTATATCCATCTCTACTTACCCCAGACAGAAATAAGGCGTTGGATATGTATGTATATACATATATACAAATGGCTACTATGATAAAATATATTTCCTCCTCATAAATAATCTGCAGATTTTAAATCATTATCATAATGTGTAAACAAATACAATATTTTAGGCAAAAATCATTTTTACACTTAAATTAAGAATAATGTTTCATAGCTTTTACATTTTGTGTGAGAGAGAACAGGCGCTCCAAAAGGCACGCCACCGTGACCGCCTCGTACGCCCTTCGGCCTAGGGCGAATAAGCCACTGCAGATACGGCCTTCTCACAATATACTCGAATATCGTCGTTGACGTCAGATATCCCACACATATAGATCCCAAAGGGACCATCTCAATCGTTATCCGGGTGGTTTATCATTCCATTTGTTTATCGTGTCACTGTTTTTTGACATAATAGTATATATAGTATTTTCTCCTACTTAAAAAAGTAAGTCCAAGTACTAAAATTTCGTAAATTATGAAGCGATTTGGAAAATTCGTTTTGCTTTTGAAAAGGGTATGCCTTCCATTCGGTTTTAACCAATATTGCAGAGAAAAATAGGAACTAAGAAATGAGTTTATTCACAAAACAAAATAATCACGACAATTTTGACCATCGAAGTCCATGAAACTTGTTTTAAAACATGTCTGGAGGCACTCCATTCCTGACTCCGACTGCAAGTAAGAACACTATAGTTGGATGTGATTGACACAGGTCTAATGTAAGTTTGTTTGTTTGTTTGTAGGAATGCTGAAACACGTGGCGGTGTCGCCGCATCGCGCGCGTGCCGACTCCGTGAGCCTCGCCTCGTCAGCCTCATGCTGTAGTCTTGGCAGCTTAGACAACAGGCACGACTCTGTCGGCGATCTGTCTCACAGAACGGTCAGTATTACAACTTTGTATTATTATTAAGCCTTTATTTATTTCCACCTCAAGATATTTAGATTTCAAGTGTTGTGCAAGTCACGCCAGTATCATCATCATCAACAATCCGTAATGTCCCACTACTGGGCTCGGGTCTCGTCTCAGGAGAGGGTTAAGTTCATACGTTCCCCAAGGCCGAGTGCGGGTTGGAGACTGGCAAGACAACGTTGTGGCTACGTAATCTTGCCGTCGGATGTTTTTTAATCCGCCCAAAGGCCTCCAACTAAGCTTCACGACTGTTATCCTACGATAACAACCGGGACCGACTACTTAACGTGACTTCCGAATCACCACCGGTCACCCATCCAGGTACTGACCGCGCCGTCGTTGCTTACCCTCGGTGATTGTTTCTAATCACCGAGTGCAACTGGGCTATGAGCGCCTCATTGGGCTATGAGTGCCTCGTCACACAAATAACTCCTTAAATATAATGTTAGCAACTATAAGTTAAATGTCCTGTGATGTGAATTCTGTGTGTTTAATTTTTCGAAGGTCTGAAGAAAACCACAAAATTCATATTTTTTTCCTTGCAATTTTTATGTATTATTTGAATACTCAACTAAATATTTTTTTAATTACATTGCTTTAGAAACAAAGTTGTAATACTTATTTCAATTTTTTATCTGCCTTGTATTATTGTTTCACGCTGTATAATATTCTGGATATTTTTATCCATCGTTCTTGCAAGGATATCTGGTTTGTACAGTAAACCACACACATCAATTTTTTTCTGTTGAATCAATAAATAACAATCAAGCCAGTAAGAATTCAATAAAAAACGTGGTTTTAATCGTCCAAGAGAGAGAGATTTTACGCGGATTCGAATGATTTTCGCGCGATACGAAAGTGCATGCTTGAATAAAAGTAGGTGATTGGTGGCATTGTTACTTGTCACTTGAAGTTATATACTGCTTCATTACACGCAAAAATAAATGTCTAAACTATTTGCGATTCGTGTTTTTGGCAAGCAGGTATTCATACGTACGTAATATTAGTTTTAAACTGAAGTGTTTTGAGTATGTATTCATATTATATTCTTTATTATTTCACTATTGAACCATTATTAGATTGTTACTACGTTATTTGAGAATACCGTAATAATATAATACTAAAAATTAGAACTTATAAAATAATAATCCATCGTTCATGGAGATTACTCGACTATAGAAGCGTTGATCCGTCGCGATTATCTCGTTCGTGGAAACGGCACCTTACGATATCTCAAAAAACATATGATGGAGATGAGCTTTCCGGACGCGAGAGATGCATATTGCTTGGTGCAGAAGATTAAAGGTGTTGTCACGCTGATGCTAACGGGACATGGGGGGTTCTCCCAATACTTGCGTCGCTTCAGGTGTCGGAAGAGCCCGTCATGTATCTGCGACCCAGCCCAGGAGCGGACTGACCTACCCATTATTTTAAAACAATAAACAAAAACAAATAAAGTTCAGAATTCTTAAAAAAGCACGTCACTAAACTATGACAGTAAAAGACTCTGTCATACAAGAGGTTGACGGCTTTAATATAAAAAAAACAAGTACCACTACTAATGGAACAGGTAATACAATATAATAAGTAATATAATAAGGTAATATTAGGAACTGTTATTTTCATTACTTTAAGTAATTACTATTCAAAAGTGCACACATAAATCAAAAACCAATTACATTAATAAATCTAAGATGACAGTGATACGACACCATGCGTGCACATCATCATCCGATTTCACTTTCTTACCTTTAATGGCGGAATTTCCTATGGTTCCCATAAGATAATGGCATGGGAACCGAACTTGGAATCACTCGTCTTCTAAACGACAGGAAATACTTTGTGTGGTTATCAGTGATTGTATTTGAATATGGTAATCTAGTTGCTATGCATCTTCATCGTATTAAAACATATTTATGGAGAAAGTACGAATTAGTGGTCAAAGAACCCCATACAGTTTAATTATCCTGTCAGTCAAGGTCGTTTCTTTTCTTTTTTAACCGACTTAAAAAAAGATGAAGTTATTAATGCTACCGTATTTTTTTATGTTTGCTACTTTAATGATTATTTTTTATTTGGATGCTGGTGCTTTCCGTGTGGTCCTAATTCAATTTGGTCCATTTCTTGAAGTCGGTTATTTTTTTTGTATAAGTTTTTGATTTTATTCTTTAAGTTCGTGGTTCTTTAAAGAAATGGGATATTTTATGATTTTTTATTCTATTTACAAATTCGAAATAAGTAATTCTGTCTGTCTGTCTGTTATGCTTTCAAGGCACAAAGCAAAATTTGAAGATACCTTAATTCTGAGTATGAATATATGCTACTTTTTAAAGCGATAACTAGCATACAAGCGATCGGAGCCCAGTACAAAAGCTAGTACATATTTGTATATTTACAAATGCCTTTTTGGTTTAACAGAAGTGGGTTTAATTTCTCCCAGAACAAAATTCTGACGTTAGTGTTATTCTTTCTTACATATTTGAGTGGACTTTGTTTATAATATGGATGTGTTTTGAAATAATACTACTATTACATAAACAGTGGTTAGGTTTTCTATTGTGGTTTCAAAACCACGATAAGTTCAAACAAGTTGGTGAAATATGTTTTATAACTATGCAATGGGTATTGAGGCTGATATTATTATTTTCCTTATTTACCACAGACAACAGACGTATTACACTGTCATTATGACGTATTACATTGTTTTTTTTATTGACCATAATGTTTTAGCAAGGATTGCCTTTAATAGGAGAGAGTAATTTTGTAAAAAAAAAACATTAAAAATGACATTTGTGCTTGTCTTCGTATTTATTTCAAGGAGTAACTAGTAACTACTCTTAGTGAAGGTAATTTCACTTAATTTCCGTGAATTCGTTCATTCTTAATAATAATTAATATTTCGGACAAGCAGAGCTTGTGTTATGGGTACTAGACAAGTGATATAAATACATATATACTTTTTTTTGTAAATACATACATATTATACATAGAAAACACCCAAACTCCGAAACGAATATTTGTAGATACAAACATTAGGTCCGACCCGGGAATCGAACCCGAGACCTCAAGAACAGCAGTCGCATACGCTACCACGCTACCGCTGCGCCACAGAGGCAGTCATGTTAATGCACATTAAACATGTCATTTTTGCCGCTAACCATATTGCAATAATAAGACTGCGAACAAAGTATGAAATGTCAATTCAAATAACGTCTTTTGTAATTATCACAATGTGATAATATCATAACGTTAAATACCCACAAGATTAAATGATTTGATTTCGTTTCGTTTCATTACTGACTCATTATTTCTTAATATGATAAAATTGTATAACTTCATATTGTATTCAAAACAAAAGATCTGTAAATGGCGCAAATTCATAATTATTTTTATAATCTGTGATCTAATAGTGCATCTATTCAACAAGTTAGCCAAATGAAACGATAACCGAATTTGTATTCTGTGACATTTGTGTGTGTTTTAGTTTGAGGTACACTGTTCTAATTCTCCTTTTTTACCTAGATTTATTTACACTTGAAGATCGATTTGACATTTGAAATATGTATTTCGATTATTTTTATAAAATTCAGCGTACCTATACATATAAATATTTTCTTTAAAATGACTTTCCACACTTAGGTTACCTTTGCCAAATGGAAGATTCTGGGAAAAAAAGGTTTTTTTAGTTCAGGGTTGTTTATTACTTAATATATGTATATGTAGTCAAGGTTACGTTCTGTATGCAAAAATGGTATTTAAGGGTATCCTGTTCATATTTGAGAGATTAATCGTGTGTAATCGTCTCATGTCATAGATTTGAGACTTGCGCAAATCGGACGCCGCTCCGCCGACGCCATGTTGCGCTGTGTCATATAAATTAACAACAATCTTATAATTAAAGTAATCTTTATTTTCGACATAACTTAATATTCACACACCAGCGTATTTTTTATTACGAAAAATAAATTGTTGTCTGGACTGCAGCCAGCAAGGTCTTCTAACTGTTTCTTGTAATATAAAACCGAAAATTTTCAACATAATTCCTGGGAATTTCTCACAATAGGACAATTTCGGCATTGGGTTCAGTCATTACCACGCTTCTAATTAGCCACGACACTGAGGTAGATGGCCAGCCGAGATACGGAGATGTTTTCTCGATTGTTCGCGACTGTGAATTTCGTTAGTTACCTTATTGTTTCACGACCAAGAAAGTGGTGAGATCTCCAAATAGTGTTCTGGCCGACATTTTGGATCGTTACCGTCTTTGTAATGCACCTTTATAAGTAGTAAAACTTTGGTTAATTATGCACGAGGTGTTGTTATGAAAAAAGTTTCGAGTTTTTCACATCGTTCACCTCAAAGTTGATTGTTGTGTTCTAATCTAAAAGTTATTGTAGAAGAAACTATTCTTGAATGTGTGAGAAACGTTATTGACGTGAATATAACATTTTTTTACGATTTTATTTCATGATAACTGCAGCAGCAAACAAGAGTTAGACACTAGATTTTTACACGATCTTTGTGTGTATAATATTTCATATGTTAGTTTTAAATCTAGTATTTAGCTCGCAGAATGCGTCAAACAGTATCATAGGTTGCCCTGAAGACATCTTTCTGTCAAAGCTGACTGAGACTAAGCTATATTAAGAATAGTGCTATTTAAAAGCAATCGGTCAAAAACAAAATACCTTCAACATATAAAGTGGCCAGGAATAAGGAACCTGCACGATTATGAAAATCGAAAACAATTAAAAATAATCGACGAAAATTTAATTTGAACAAAAATGTGTATAATTTACATGATTATGCTATGATCGTGTCAACAAGGTCTTTGGCATGTTTAGAGATAGTTATTTTTTTTGTGTAACTTTATATAAACTAAAAGCTTTATATAAACGATAGCTTTATTTGTACATGCAAAACTATGTCATGAATATATTTATTATGTATTTTCTTTACTATTTGTCAGTCTACGAATAGAATAAAGGAAAACTTGGTAATTCCCTATTAATTCATTCTCCTGACAGCCATTTGTTTTTCAGTAAACCATAAACAAAATATAGACATTTAGGTACATAGTGTAAGAGACAATACAATTACTTATTCCACAATATTTACAAATAAATTACTCATGCTATGACTATGTTAATAATGTCATAACGCGGGGAATTTCTTAAATGTCTTATGTTATTCAATTTAAAAATAATTCTTAGAAATTTCGATTAGCAATGTCAACGGATATATGCCTGATAAGGAATTACATATATGTGCAGTAAATGCTTGGACGATTCATGTGCAGGTACGGCCAGGTACTATAGTATGGTGACGTATGCGTTACGTTATACGTATGTTAACGTATATTTTTCTATATGCCGTGCCTGTGCAGTATAACCTACAATTAGATTGGTTCTAACGGAATATTCTGGGAAAAGGTCAGTCCTTTGAGATATATAAAGGTATATGAATATGATGACAGGCTCTGTCAGCCGCTGATTTATGTGTTCTTAGTTATTTTACCACACCGAGTAGTGATTTTTTTTAAATTAATCAATCAATAGATATAGTAATTTAGACAAATTAATAACGGTGACACATGCGATTGACGGCAATAGACATGTCACTTAATACGCATGTGGGATTGAAATTATAGTCTGCTAAATTTGGACGAGAGGTCAATAATAACTTACTAAGATATGGATTGACGGTTTGGTTCTATAATATTAAAATAAAATATGTAATATTGACAGTCGAACTCGAAAAAATTAAGGTGAGATCCACGAGAATCATGCTATGAGAAGTATCGCACTTTAGAACAGTTTTAAAAAAAAATATTTTCATAGAACCGCGATAGTATGAATAAGCTTTTTAAAATAAAGAATAATTAAAAAGAATTTCCAAAAAAAGTGAAAGTTTCGAAACAGTGAAAGGTTTTATTCGATTTAATACGATTACTGTCAGAATAGCGCCTGTCTACCGCTTCAGCTACTTTAAAAACAATTGTTTATGGTTACACATAAGACATACTTTATTTGATCAGCCTATATATAAGAGCTGACCTCGTTAGTCGATTATTAACATATCAAGTGATTATTTATCTAGAATTTCATTGTTATTTTTTGTTCAAGTTTGTAACAAGTTCCACAGATGGATATGGTGACCATGTGTACTCTGTTTATGGTTTTAATAGCCACCTACATAATACTTTGTTATAATTTACATTCAACACATGCTTCTTAAATCCGTGTTAACGGCTTGCAATATGTATTACTGTCGAATTTATTATTTTTGAAGGATTGCTTCATAAATTTTGAGACGCTCGGATTGAGGTTATTTTTTTAAGTAAGACACATCATATCACATTAACAGCATATTAATAATCCACTCCCAGGAGTGACAGCATAGAGTAAATTAATTGAGTGACAGATTAGAAAACAACCCGCGGTTCCCATATTATTTTCTAATCTTTTTATAATGGAGGACGACTAACTCAAGCGTCACAAATGCGTGAGTTTCTTCCTTAGACCAAGAAAGTGAGTTTTGATTTTCGATTGCGTCATCAAAATTCTATAAATCCTCCTTTATGTTTTCATACCTAAGTCTAGCTTTTAGTAAGTTAAACGATGAGTATCTATGGTATAACTTACATTCTTTCTATGTATGAAGGTGTATATTGTTCCCTAGCAATTTCACTTGGTAGAAAGCCTTTTAATGAGCGGAAGTGACATCTACGGGTACGACGTGTAAGCCACCGGCACCGGCACAATACTGTTCACTGTTGCGCAATCACACCGGATATGTGTGTCTTTTTACGTGATAATAACTGTTAATAAAAATGCGAATTGGATTTAGACTGGTCAAAAAATTGCCAGACTAAATATTGGGTACATACCTACATACTTAAACAGACAAACATACAAGCAACATCACAATATAATTGATGAATATATAATATACTTACTAAATTTATTCATATAATGCTAAAAATATGTATAAATTTCAAGACTTGCATAGTAAAGCAATATATGACATGTCCATCAATATTCCCGCTAAATACTCGATAGGAAGGCGTCGTGTGACGTCTATTCTCTATGATTAGCGGCCAGTGCGCCAGTGCGCATACGTTCCCACGGGCGCCATCTCGACATGTGTCAACCAATGTTAGACGACTATCACAGTGGTATGCACATTTTGTACTTGTGTAGATGCTAGTGCACTACTGCAATAATGGTGTTTATTGTTCGAATTTTAAAACAGAAGCGCGCGTAAAAATTAAAAACCACAGATAACTACCAAAAATATCATAATTAATAGGATTTTACATTGCTTCTCAAGCCAAAAATACACATTTATATTTATATACATACGAAATACACAACTCTCTTTCTGGCGCAGTCTGCTGAAAATAAAATAATGAGATCATAACATGAGTTAGAGCTTTTTAAAATAACCGTAACCGATATGCATACTGCAAGGTCAATTTACATTAGACTCTTGCTTTCTACTTGCCAAAATCCAAAAAAATATTTCGAATTGCTTTTAAAAGTCAACGGTAAAATGTTGTTATAATTAAAAAAGTTAATAAGGACAACCTGTTATGCCCTCGACCGACGTAAAGTCTACTTTTCTTTTTTCTTGGTCTTGCACCATAATTACTTAGTTATAACAGTACGGTAAAGAGTGCATTCATTATTTTCAGATTAGAAAACAATATGGGAACCGCGGAGGGCGTGGTTTCCCATTGTTCTGGATTGTAAGGAACTACGCAATATATTTGCAATTATAACGCGCCATGTTGGCATGTAGCTAAACTAAAATTGTAAGAATAACACCGGCTTAAAAAGTTCAGTCCTTAGAAAATGTGAGCATAGAATTGCACTCTTTGGTCTTTAGATCTTTGTCTTTCTAGTCTCTCTCGATTTCAAAAATATAATTTTTGTTGTCTATGGTATGCGTGTGATCACGGATTATGAACACAGAGTGTTACTATTCGTATTTATGAAGTAGAGGGAAAGTGTCGTAAGAACAGAAAACTACGCAGGATAAGGTTTAAACTTGAAATAAACCCTATACTGGTTTGATTTTTGTGCGGCCAGTGGGTGATACTTGGTAGACTAAAGTCACGTTTCTAAGTAGGGGCCTGTATATCTGGACAAAGACATCCTTATGTCCAGATATAGGCTCCTTAAAAAGAAAAAGAAAAAAGCTGCCCCTTAGAAGGTATAACTAAGATACTGATAAGTACTTCCCAGTGCTGTCTTCAAAGTCTAATAAAACTGTATTATTATACAAGTACTTATGAAAAGATCATATTACACGATATAAACAGAGAACACAGTTATCGTTGCGGATCGTTCGCTTCTGTGATGAGTTCGCGTTACTTGAGCGGACATCCAACACGCACTCTGTCATGTAACACGCTTTTGTAAACTCTTAACTGACTCGGGTTACAATAAATGTGATGAAGTGTGAAGATTTATATGTACTCGCTCTTGTTGATGTTAGCGAAGGGACAACACTATCGAGTGCTATATTATTGTATAGTCTGTGAACCTTATATTTCATTTGATAAGTTCTGCCGTTTGAGAGTTATGTTTTGACAAATATGGGCTGATTTAATAATGAGAGGAGTACCGCTTTGGAGTCTCTGCAGTTGCAAGTGACAATAGGCGGTGATAGTTTCCTCCTCCTCCTCATCCTCCTGCCTCCTATAGTCCTATACCTACTATAGTAAATTATTGTAAATGTTCTATGGACGTATCTGCAAAAAACAATTATTAATAAACCTCCTTGAGGCATCTGTTTCATTGAGCCTTAATAATTTGACAAAAAAATTACGTTAATACACTTCAAAATTCGAACACCATTGTGACAGTTTAGTAATGAATTTGGAATAAGTGTATTATTTAAAAAAACAAAGACTAAGAGATTACTTTTTTTACTTGCATTTGGGCGATTGACATTGCTTCATACCATAATCAATACAGGATATTAAGCCAAGTCGGCAGCAAACATCCTGTTATCTAGATATGGTGTTAAATATCAAAGCGAACGGTGTACCGCGCGGCTGATACATACAGTATAATACACGTTCAACGTGATTTACTTAGGGTTGGCAATTTTCTTTTCGATTTTGTATAAAATAAAAGTTGTATAAATAACAAGCTGATCCCCGCAGTACGACAATAACCGCATGCAACGCCGCGAGACGAAGCTATATTTTTATATTATTGTAAAGTTTCATCAAAATCCATTCAGTAGTTTTTGCGTGAACGAGTAACAAACATGCATCCATTCATACTTACAAACTTTCGCGTGTATATTATTAGTAGGATTTACTTATATAGAAAGTAAGTAAGTATTCTAGTTTTCTTGTAAAGCCTTCCAGTTAACCGAAATGCTTATGACAGATGAACGTTTAATGCTATAGAACATCGTATAATTACAGTATTAATATACATATTAGTAATATCTGTCTTAAATTTGAACAAGTATTAAATGTTTTTTTTAATTTTAACATTGTAACATTTCGTTTTTAAATCAGTCCAATACATTAAGTTAAAAGAAGTGAAGAAAATCGTACTAATACTGAAATTTACCAGATCAAATTCGTCAGGTTCATAACAAATCCGATTGCGAGAAGAGATTCACAGGTGCAAATTAATCACTAATGTATACATAAAATAGCAAAGATTTGAGTGCATATATGGCATGATGACATGTATATTCTATGTTTGACAACCCTAAGCTTTCTGAACAATATCTCTGTTGGCATGCAGCACGCGATTTATTGATGTGTAGGGCCATCGACATGGGTGCCACTGCAGATATTGACGTTAAAATACTTTATAGTATTCATATAATTGTTATAAATAAGTCGTAACTCTTTAGTTATTTAGTTCGACTTTTGTTAGTTGCGTAGGGTTGGCATAAAAAAAGGTTTCTCTAAACTGTTTATATTTTAGGTACGAATTTGATGGCGTAAGAATGGAATTGAGAAGTGGCTGAATTGAAAATAAATAATTGTATAGTAATATAACTGTAGTCCCCATACCAATGACCATAGTTCTCGACTATGAGAAAATCAAGAAGAATTTCTTCTATTAAAAAGTTAATATTTTGAAATAAAAAAATAAACGGTGTCACCGACACTATTAAGACACGATTAACGGCGTTCAGGCGATCAAGGCGTTTAGTTTATAGAGCGTATGATAGAAATATACATAGGTACATACATACACTAAAAATATTCTTGCTCTTACTGGTATAGTCGGGTAAAAACAATTCGCACACAGACACGGCAGTGATTGTCCTTATCGCGATGTAATCTTTCGGATGTAAGTAACCTTCAAACAGACCATTAACATTTCAAGAATAAGGCTGTTCGTTGCTGCGGTTTAGGTGCTTTGAGATCAACGGAGCGTAAACAAAACGTAGTGCATTTGATTATACGTTTAATTGTCGTCAGCACAGTAAGAAGTTCATGGTAATGAGGTCTTACTAAATTGGTTTTTTTGTATCACATTATCAAGTTAGTGAATATATTTTGTTAGATTTCTGCCTTAACTGCGTGGTGACGCATTAAGAATACGGAGCGTCTTCACGACTTTTTACGACTAAGGGAGCAAATTCTGCAGGACAACAAGACCGCATAGAGAAGTACAATTTGACATAAACTCTACAATCTCTACATTAACCTTTCTGGTCAGCGTGGTACAGTAGGCTAAAACCTAATTTACAGAGAGACCTATGTCCTGGCTGTAGAGTATCAAATGACTTTCGATGATGAGATTTCTATTTGAGTTCACCCTGAATCTCATCACTGCCTCGGTGGCACAGTGGTAGTGAATGCGACTGTTGTGCTTGAGGTTTCGGGTTGAAATCTTGGGTCGGACCAAATATTTGGGTGAACTACAAATATTTGTTTCGGAGTTTGAATGTTTTCCATGTGTAATATGTATGTATTTACAAAAAAATAACAGTATATAAGTATTTATATCAGTTGTCCAGTACCCATAAAACAAGCTCTGCTTAGCTTGGGACTAGATGGCGATGTGTGTTAGATGTAAGGAAATTTTGATTACTGTTATTTAATCTCATTTTCTCCTGAAATATGTTTAATGTTCCTTCCTTCACGTCATATCAACTGCCTTTAATAGCCTACAGTTGGACATAGACCTCTAGTTAGATGGGAGGTTTTGGCTATCTTTAATACGTTGGCCAGAAGGTTTGGTATAGGGATTGTTTGAAGTTTCCCTTCTCTTTGAAGCCTTGCTTCCTTGATTGTGATAAAACGAAAATATTTGTGTCCTTCTTCTTAACTTGAAACCGGGAGAGACGGGCAACAATGGGCTAAAAATGTTTTATTAGTCCTTAAACGTATGTGTACATGGTCTTAGAACATAAGTACATAGTCCTATCTGTTCATAAATACAGAAATCAGACCAGACATAAACAAACGCATACGAATAAATATTTACAGTAAGCAAGTTTATTTTTTATCATGAAGTGTCTTAAGCATTAGTTGCTAAAGTTAGTAGCTGAGTCAGTCGAAGGACTGATTGCAATAAAAAACATGTGGCATTATAATATGCTACAGCAGTTACGGCATCGCGATATCGGATGCGCGGGCGTCATTTTCTGACATCATGCTCGAAGGGCCATGACGCACGACTTTGTTTACATACTGTTTATCTTACACCGTAACGAGTTATTTACTTTATGATTTAGGGTATATTGTTTTACAAATCAATATAAGTTAAGAGTTTTTTGAATAAAAAAAAATAGTTCACGCAAAGAATGATTCTGTATGTTTTAACATACATAAACTATGAGAGTAGTAATTTAAGGTGGTCATCGCGGCGTTTCCTACTGCGTTGAATGTTGTGGGTTCGATCTCTCATAGTCTGGGTGTTGTTTGTGTTAGTATCATTTATGTTTGTAAAGTCCTCCGCGGTACAGGCTTTATCCCTAATGTGGGAGTGGTTTATCTACAATGGTCAAAAATATTACAATAGTGGATTACTCTCATTCATTGAAACAGGTATGGTCCTTCGAAACTGATTAAAACGACAGATGTCGTGTCAGTCAGTGTTGACTGCCTTGAGGAAAATTATACTTGGGTCACAGGAGATCAACTGGATTGCCTTGTAATCAATTTGGTCTTTAATTGTTGACTATCGAACAAATTTGTTTTGTTACAATTTTGTTTATTGTCGCGTATTTTCATTCTTCATTTGTTTTGTTTGTTGGAGTCAGGATGCTCACCATAAAATAATATATCTAAGCCTAACATAAGCGTAGCAAGGGTGAGGGTTTGATGTTCATTCCCCCTCCCCTCACCCTTTCTACACTATTGATATTTTTTTTTTTACACCTTTCATTTTTTTTCATAATAATGTTAAGATGGATGTGGGATAAAGGGACATAGTCATTTTATATTGTTGAACCCCCCCCCCCCTCTCCCCTAATTCCGAAACCAAAACCTTCCTACGCCCGTAAGTAAACGTAAGACCTTAGTTTTTATGGAATAGGAGATAAACATAAGATTGTGACAATTATATATAGTACATACATGGATATTTAATTATGCTATTAATTGACCTAACACAGTACGTTCTAAGAGCAACTAAGACCAATTAATTATGCTATGAATCGATTAAATTAAATTGCACTTCACGGGCTAAAATCGATAACCTGTGACCGCTGTCCCCGTGTAGTGTTTATGTAACGTGTTATCGATTCATTTGTAGTGCCGACTGTGTGCAATTGGAACTAGAGATGTGCATAATTTATCGATGTTTTTATTTCGATTATTGTTTCTTAATGAGATTTTAAAGTTATGAGTACTTTTTATTTTAAAGTATAGACGCACATTTTAAATAATGTGATTACAAATAACTTCATTTGTTCAAATTCCGCAAATTACATATCAACTAAAACAGGACATTTCATGGTCTCTATGTGTAATTTAAAAAGCTCGAAATTTGCGGCAATGTAATAATTGTAATTTGTACTGTAAAACAAAGAAAACAAAAAACATTTGGTGAACACCTATAAATCAACACGTAAAGCTGTCGTCCCATCGTATTATAAGAGAGAGAGGGAACAGAGAGTGTACCCGTTCTTGCGCGCACCCTATAATATCTCCGGCGTAGTTGGCTGGTCTCGGTTGAGACTGGCCGCCGTGGCCATAATCGGTTAGGAAAACATCACGAATCAACTACACATAACAATTATTAGGATCGTTTTGTAGACTAAAATGCCTTTAAAATGACTTTAGACAGAGAAAAATAGGTACCATTGTCTATAACATTGTGATTTATCGTGTCTGTTATTCAATCATAAATTCTAACACATCTATATTTGTTAGAATTTATGTTATACAGTCAAGCGACTGTATAACTGTTTAGACAGTGACTTGACGCAAATAAAGTTGCAATTAAAACCATAATAAATTGATGTAATTATTAAAAATGTTTAAGGTATCACTTACGTACATATCTTACCTAATTTGTTGGTTTTCGGATGTGCTCAAGAACACAACCAATATTACTTTGAACTTGGTTAAAACGATTATTTCGATACTTAGAATTTATAGTTATTGTGCAAACAATAGAATATAAGTTTTAAAAATATCCTTAGCAAATTAAAACAATTAAAGTTTAGAGTTTAAATTTAGCGGCCAATCTTTGTTGGATCTAATCAATTACAATCACAGCATTATATAATATGCATTTACGAAATACCTCAGAACATATGTAAGTATTATTTAATAATATTTCATGGTCAATACGTTTCAAGTATGCTTGTTTTATGCTTTAGATACGGTGGTTAGATATTGTGTAAACTGGGTAGTGGAATTGATTATTGTGTAATACAGTCTGTTTGTTACTGGCATTAGTTAGATTTTATTGGTTGGTAGATGTATATTACAATTGAAAGGAAACATTAATTTTTACTAATTTTTGCATTCATTTTATTGAGAAGATTTTTTGCGTATTTATTTTTAATGTATTAAATAATATGCTTAGCGATTTAATCTTTTTAGTAACTTCTTAGCTATTTATAAAGTTTGAGTAGTAAAATTTTGAATTTAGGTATTTTATTTTTGCATAGGAGTATAAATCTTACAGAGAAACATGTCTCTGGGATTCAGGGCTACATCCGCGAAGGGATTATTAAGAGATATTCATATTTCTAGCCACCAGTTTGACAACCATCATTTTACGTTTTAGAAGTACAGCCAGAAGAAGCAATGTATTGCCATCAATACATGGCTTCTTCTGGCTGTACTCTATTTTATTCCTGAAGTATCCATATACTAGACTAACTAGACTAAACTAAAATAGAACTAGACTAAAATAGAAAAATTGAAAGTCTAAAAATGATAAAGTAAGAAACGATGTTAGGTAATAATAAGAAAGGGATATTGCTTTTATGAATGGATTAATGTGTGTTATAGTCGTTCCAATAGTTTATTTAACTTTTGACAGCTCTAATACTTAATCAAATAGTGATACCCTGACCCGTTACCTATTCGATTTCTTTCATCGATCGATTTTATGCATTAAGAAGTTTTAATCGATTTAACAAACTCATTATTTTATAGATAATTTCGTACTTCATATTTCTATGTGTTTCAATGTGCGACCTCCTTTGTCAAAATAAAGAAGAAATGGATTAAAAGAATGTTCAAATATGACGGTTCTATGTCATGAAAAAATATATATTAAAAGGAACTGAATTTTCAAAATGTATTATTGTATTGTGTTGTAATTCAGTGGTTAATATTGTATTTGTTAAACTATTGATGATCTTTATTAAATCTCTCTATGTCTATTTTAAAATAATCTACAGTATTTCAATGAGTAACCTTCAATATAGTTGAGTATTTATATTCCTCCGTATTGATTTATTTGTGAATTCTCACGTTTGGTTGAGTTGAGCGTATCGTTCCTGCCTTCGTTACTGTCAAAATGCCAAAAAAGAAAGTACTCAAAGGACAAACAACTGTCAAGTGATGATGATTCCTGGTCATACGAAGAAGACGATTCTTTATAATTAAAATTAGTATTACAGTACCTCTTTTGGTTGTTTTATTTTTAATCCGTAAATTACTACGAATTTCAACATTTTGTACCTGTTCATTACATGTAGGTATCGCAGGTAGTTTTTATTTGAACCAACTATAGTAAGTCTAAACAATTATTTTAGATTCATTAATTTGCGGCGAATACATTCGATCCTATTACTAGGTACGAGTACGATGGAACTGTTTTCATTACGCAAATTATTTATGCATTGAAACAGAGACATTTAGGGCATTTTAATGCAAAATAATAAAGCTTTTTACGTGATTTGATATAAAATATAATCACAATAATTTTATTGTATGTTTTATTAATATAATCGATAATCGATTTATTTCAAAACCGTTTTTATAGTCTGTGGTCATTAATTACGAATGACACATCCCTAAGTAGGCGGAGCCCGCCCATAAAGTACAGTATTATCTGTAGTACATTGTATCAAAAATTATTACAAAACTTTCTGTGCGTGATCTGTCAAAAGTTAAATAAAGTATTGGAACGACTATAGTAACAATTAGACTAGCTCGAGGTTGTATGTTTGTTACTCAAACTGTCAGAAGATCGAAACCTCAAGAATTTATTACATTTATATTTATTTATGACTATAAATATTGAATGCTGTTTTTGTTGAATATTAAAAATGTAATATATAATAATTAAAAAACGGATGCCAAACATCGATATCGACAAACCCTTGTCGCATCCCTTCCGAATACCGGACGAAGGGCCGCGAGCCCTATATTTCGAGACCCATAGGGCCAATTGATCTCAATGAGCAACCGGATGTTGATTATTGCACCCGGATATGCACTTGTCGGATTCGTCGCGTGCGCAATACAAAAGTGCTACTCTACCGTGACTGGGTATTATCACGTAGTTTATGTAAATGTTCAGTGTTATTATAGAACCGTTTGGTTGAAGATATTATGTTTGAATAGTGGTATTGTGTTTGAATTATTTAAAATATAATTTGTACGTATTGTATTGTGGGCTGTGAAGCGTCATTTGACTTCCTTAGTAACGCTTGAATTCTTCTCATTAAAAAAAAATGAATAATAGAAAATCAGAAACTAAACCTTATAAGATTGACAGGGAAACAAGTAATTTATCTTATAAAGCGTTGCATTTAAGAAAAAAGGTGATTTAGAATAAAATGCTAACTGATATTATGCTGTAAACTGTGTTGTTAGCAATAAATAAATCCACCAATTCGCTTTTAATAAACATAGCGCAATATTTCTTGGCTCTTATTAATCTATACAAATAAATAAAATTGGAGTGTCTGTTTGTAATATTAAAATAACCGCTTTCTACTACATGCATATGAATGTTAACGGTACAAATACGGTACACATACTGAAATATATATTTTTAAATTTTTGTCTGTCTGTCTGTCTGTTTGTTCCGGCTAATCTCTGGAACGGCTTGACCGATTTGGACGGGACTTTCACTGGTAGGTAGCTGATGGTACAAGGAGTAACTTAGGCTTACATTTTTTAGACTAGCTTCGCCCCGCGGCGTTACCCACGATACAACAATAACCGCGGGTAACACCGCGGGGTTCAGCTAGTCTTCAAAAAATACGAAAGACTGACACGGGCAGACCTGGATCGATTGTTTTTCAGAGCCTTATACCCAGAAGTGGAGGTCCTTCGGCATACATCATGATGATGATGAAATTCTCTATGCTAGAAGAAACGTATAGATCTCACTGATGGGTACATACATTTGCACGTTTGAAACATTAAAGAAGTAGAATCTCTTTAAATTGATTATGTTGGCAAATAATGCCCAAATAACTGCCTCTGAGCTGTAGTGGTAGCGCATTCGACTGCTGTGCTTGCAGTCTTGCGTGATTCCCGGGTCGGACCAAATGTTTGTATGATCTGAAAATATTTGTTTAAAGTTTGGGTGTTTCCTATGAATAATATGTATGTATTTACAAAAAGAAACGTAAATATAAATTTATATCAGTTGTCTAGTACCCATAACATAGCTCTGTTGACCAGATGGCGTTGTGTGTAAGATGTCTGAAATATTTATTTATAAATGTAATACATATTATATGTATACATACCTATATAGTACATTAAATATCAAAAATGTATAAATAATAAAAGCCATTGAATCTTTTCTCAGAAATTGAATAATTTAGAAAGGTTGAACTTCAAGCTTTAGGAGCTGACTCATACAAAGCGTTCCACTTTACGCATTTGCTTTACGTTACGGGGAAAAATCAACTACGTTCTACTTCATAACAGTACTTGGTAACAATATATTACGACTAGCTGACCCACGCAACCTCGTTTGCGTCTTATATTGCCCGTAGCGTGAAAATTTCCCCCGTTTTTGAAACATTCTTCATTGGTGCTCCGTTCCTATTAGCAGTAGCGTGATGATATATAACTTATAGCCTTCCTCGATAAATGGACTATCCAACACTGAAATAATTTTTCAAATCGGACCAGCGGTTGTTGAGATTGCATAAAAGATTAAATAAAAAATATGTTGGGTGTTAAATCGACTGTCATACAATTGAATGAAAGTTTAGTCCGCTTTTATGCCTAACTTCTAAATCGTTTATCATGAAATTCTGCATACTTATCTCGGATTAAAAATAAAGTACTTTTCGTCCTTAAAAATGTATCTGTTCCCGGTCATGTATTAACTTACTGGTAAAATTATTATTTGCTTGAGTGACGCAAAATAGTTGCGTTGGTCGGCTAAATTACAATTAAACAACTACGTATTAATTGTTGTAAATAGATTGTGCAATAATATACTGTCTGACGACATCGGTTAGTTAGGAATTCCCAAATACGTTTAGTACATTCCATATATTTCTTGACCTTGTGTTGTGTTACAGAAAGAGAAAGAAATTGAACGCGACTTACGCGATGTAACAAAACAACAGACTTATCCTTTTTTTAATAGTAATTTAAATCATTGGTAAGATTTGACTGCCTCGGTTGCGTAGTGGTAGTGAATGCGACTGCTGTGCTTGAGATCTTGGGTTCAAATCCTGGGTCGGACCAAATGTGTGTGTGTGATCTACAAGTATTTGTTTCGGAGTTTGGGTGTTTTCTATGTATAATATGTATTTAGTATGTATTTACCAAAAAAAAGTATGTATGTATTGTTGTGTACATATCAGTTATCTAGTACCCATAACAAGAGCTCTGCTTAGCTTGGGATTAGATGGTGTTGTGTGTTAGATTTCCGAAATGTTTATTATTAATTTAGACTGGATAATAAATCCAAAGCGGTCACTATTATCGTCATCAACAAGTCCACTGCTGGACATAAGTTTCTCATTGGAAAGGAGGTTTGGAACTACTATGCCACGGTTAGGTCATGTTGTTTTGCGGGCACTATATTACCGAGCTTTTTCTAATTGTATTACTAGAGCATTTCATTTAAAAATAATGTGTACTGATTCAAATTCGTACATCGTCGATAAAAGGTACAAGTGATCACTCTGTTGTTGCATTGCGAGATCAATTACATCGCCTGCCTAACGTATAGTGGGTACTACATTGCTCCGTGGTGGCAATCTTATGCTAAAGCAAACAGAATTTATACTGAACCTATTTTACTTGCATACGCTTGCTGTGTGATATTTCTTGCACTATCTATAGACGTATAGACGTCAGTATAGTAATAAGATTGGTGATCCTGACTGCTGAAAGAGTGATTCGATTTCGAACTGTGACAAATATTATGTGATTATAAATAAACGATCGTGCCATTTGTTAATTTATAATACTTATGTATATAGAATACATGAGTATGTTTATCAGCTGTGTGGTTATCAAAGTACCGACTCTCCTAGTTTGGGTTCAGCCAGCCTTGGGTTAAATATGTCAAGTAATGCTTCTAACACGTTAAGAAGTTATTGCGTAATAGCATAACAAACAAACAAAATCACATTTACATTTCTAATAGTAACTAGAATAGTTAAATTACCTTCATAAGTACTTGTGGTATTACTATACTTGTGTTTTCGACCTTGCGGTGTGGTGTCTGCGTATCCGCATTTGTGAATGGAAAAACCTCTCAGGAATGTATTAAATTATTTTCTGTTGGTTATTACTATCATAATAATTATCCTTTTTTTTAAATATTACTGACTTCCACGAGCCAAAAAAGCTGCATTCTTGAACGCATTGATGTATCATCCTCATTGGAATGCTTTATTCAAATTTACCTAAATTGATGAAACCTTGAATTCATTTTAGTTACGTCATTTTTAACCAAATCATCAAATTAAATTAAATTGGTTCGTAAATAGTAACAAAAATTTATACCAACCCCCTACAAATAAGTATATAGGTGTCAATGTAGGTAAGTATAAAACTCCATCCCCCTTAATATAAGAACAATTATGTATATACATATATGATGTTCTCCTTACCGAGTACGACCACGACGGCCAGGCTCAACAGAGACCAGCCAAGTACGCAGGAGATATTATAGTGCACAAGTGTGTGCGCAAACACAGGTGCACTCTCTGTTCCCTCACTCTCATAATCCTAAAGGACGGCTATCCGACACGACTGGGGAGAGATCAGACGCAGGACCGACGGCTTTGTGTGCTCTCCGAAGCACGGGCCCGAAGTAGAGGTCTACCTAATTTATTTTTGTTTGTTTATTAAAATTGATAGCGCTTTTAAATTAGCAGTAATGAAAATAATATAATTAATAACAAGTCCTTAATCAGCGTACAAACAGGCAGTAGATTTTGGTGTTTTCACCTAATTTACCTTGACAATCCAGTACATGCTGTGACGTTTGTTTGTGTCGTTCTATGGTTTTCAACTGTAGCTTCAATGTACCGTTTATAAGTGTCTTAATTAAATAAATGATTTTGAATTTGAATCTGTAAATCCGTTATTAGATGAATTTAATTTCTCTACTGAAAAAGTTCGTTATCACGATTATTCACTACCACAGATATACAAAAATATCTACTTTCCTACGCAGTACTTCAAACAGGAACTGCTTTATAAATAGATATACGTTCAAGGTTACAGTTTACACACTAATTACATTCTTTTGTCAAAGGACAAAGGCGATCACTAGTCAGTTAGTAACTTAAGTAATCGTTAGTCAATCGTTAGTCATCTTTTTACCGACGCCGAATAAATTATGTCTCCTGTGCATAACTGCATCAGTAAACAGTCTAGGCTGCTGGCGCCAAATACCATATACGAGTAGGTAGACTCACTGATTGTCCTGATATGCTTACCTAAGGTAAACGAGACTGAAACATAAGTACCTTTTAACCTATTGTTTATATTACCGAATCCATCTGTCTAACAATGTCTGGTTCTTAATATGACTAGAATATTTTACCAACGTTTCATTTTATATTTAACGCTCAATTTTACTATCTAGTTTGTAAGTTTTTTTGATCTTTGACTGCACATATGGCGTAGCGGTTTAAGCGGTCCAGTCACCGCTTTTAACTGCGCTGAGTGTTCTGGGTTTAAACCAAGCGGGTACACATATTTTTATTCTGATTCTGTGTGTTCGTTTCATGTATGTTTGTGAAGTCTCCAAGACCCAGGAATATTCCTAGTACGGGAAATACCTTTGAAAAAAAAAGAAAAGTGCCCGGCAAGGGTAACAGTAGTTTTCCCCTGTTACATAAGTGCGTTTAAATTTTAAGGTTGGATAAATGTGGCGTCTTAAATTACCTCTGGTTATATCGGGATATAGGTTACCTTATAAATGTATCTTTATTGTTATGAAGCTTTACTTAGCACCATTGCAAAGGCGTATAACTCTAGCTAAACTGAATAAAGTGATAATTACGACGATAAGAATGCACTGGGAGATATAGGATTAATAGCATATTACTTTCTTAAAGGCTGGCAACATGAACTCTTGAGTTGACCTTATATACATGGAGTCAAAGAAGAAAATAAAACTAATAGTTATTTTTGGCTTCTACTTTTATCATCTAAAGATATATAAGACTTAACTATTTCTATTACACATTATTATAAATAAATAAATATTTCGGACATCTAACACAAAGCCATCTTAAGCTAAGCTGAGCTTGTGTTATGGGTAAATACATACATATTATACCTAGAAAACACCCAAACTCCGAAAAAAATACTTGTAGATCAAACAAACACTTGGTCCGACCCAGGATTTCAACCCGAGACCTCAAGCACAGCAGTCGCAATCACTACCACTGCACCACCGAGGCAGTTATTATTAATATTTAACATAATAAATGCCAAAGCATTATGCAAATGAGTTAAATAAATTTTGCATAATATAAACGCATTTAGCACAACCTTTATAATTATGCTGTCTGAATATAGGATTACTATATACAGTCACAGTCCAACCGTGCTGAACAATAACTTTACACAGATAATTAAAATTAAACATTTTCGGTGCGTTTGCGCAGATCTTACTTAGATAACTCGTATGACTAACGCTGTGACTTCACGATTTAGGTATATTAATTAATGGACATATACGGAAGAAACTTGATGATTCATCTGGCACTTCGGTCAATTGCCTTTTAACTGTTGGTGTCTTTATGGTACTTATATTATGTTCTCAAATATGATATACTGATTATATAACAATGGTTTAGTATTCGGATTTTAATATTTTATTCAACCTTTGACTTATAAATTAAACAGGCAAATTGATTTGGCAGTTTATGTATGTTTTCTGTTTCACCGTTACGCCTAAATAACAAAACTTAGATTCATAATAATGGTCCGGGTGACATTGCCTATACATTTTATCAAAGTTTTTTAAATATTTTCGTTTTGTAAGATAGTTTGTACTAGATAGTTTCGACTATATTCGGCTATAAATATACATTTGATTAAAAGTTTTCAGGTTAACGTTTATTAAACTTTTTCTTATTGTTGACGTGGATATTGCTAGACCTCTTATTGGTGTAAGAATTTTTAAATTTGAGTAAAAATATTGGAGTACAGATGCTAAATACACAAGTTTAAATAATAGGTCAATCAGTTTATAACGTTTCTTTGCGTACAGTTGCGCCGGCGCAGGTCCAAGTTTCCGCATGCACGGTCACCGTTGCGACCTCCAAACGTCACCGTTTCTTGGAACAATAATGTCGTAAGCACTCACCTCAAGAAATGATAATAAGTTCTGAGAATATTGCCTAAATGTCGATACAGACAAATCATGAATACCTAAGTGAAGATATTGCTAAATATATAGAATAATCCGTGTTAAAACGGACTTAGAACACAGAATATTACTATCCCTGTTCATCGTTTTTGTTGTGAAAGCTGACTGACTGACTAAGGCCTATGTTATGTCTTTAGACAACATAAAGATGTTCAAATTATCTACAATAATCGTAATTGCAAACGTTTTATTACATTGATCGTTACAGTTTGAATGTTCAGCTTAGAGTTAAAAAAGTGACAAACCATGATATAAGTCGAGTAAATGACACTCACATTTACTGTCTAACAACCACAGATTATACAATTACTTATTGTAATCGTCGCTTGCAGCGCCGCTGGAACACCTATATCCCATATAGTAAGGTAAAATAAAATAGACATATGTTACCTCTTCTTCTAATGACAACACGCCATAGTACCAGATGTCTTAGTAAGATACTGGGCTTGATGAGTGGACTCTGGTCTAATTGGTGATGAAGATGTTTCTATAATATGCCTTTGGTAAAGGCACGATTTGATACACGAACATCATATGCGAATATTAGGATTACGTACATTATTTGGTACAATACCACGCCTCCCAAATGAATTGGAATAAGTAGGGATTTGCAAAAAAATCTTGATAAAATGTGACGTGTTTTTACCTATATTACCATAAAGCGAGTCATTTAAATGTTTGAACGTTTTTATAATGTATGCATATATGTACGTTTCTTGCAAAACATACTCACATTTTTATCCTAATTATCTTTAAGTACATACTTATTGTAATAATAGGTGATAAAAACAGTTGGAAAAACAACTCATTAAATTCTTCTTCTGTTAATGTTTTTTTTGTCCTATTTATAACAGGTTTTTAGTTTTCAGTAAATATGAATTTAAATCCAAGCTGCGTTTTTTTGTCATTTATTTTTGTCAGACTCTAGCAGTAATTGGCACAAAAATGACAATTAATTATTCTTTGTAAAGTTTCAGAGAATATATCAAAATGTCAATGCCATTCGCAATTCTTGTTTATTACAGAATTGTAAATGACTAACACTTAGTGTACTCACATTGTAACTTGAAAATAACATATAAAAATGAATCCCGTCTTGCAATTAAAACACGAAATACCGAAATGTTTAAGAAACCTTAACAATAAATAAATAAATAAATATTCCGAACATCTAACACAACGCCATCACCTAGTCCCAAGCTAAGCAGAGCTTGTGATATGGGTACTAGACAAGACAACTGATATGAATATAAATGCAAAAGTAACTCTGTCTGTTTGTCCTGCATTCACGGCCAAACCGCTGCTAGTTAATCAGTTGTCGTAGAAAAAAGATTTTATTACAGGGACTTCTTCAGAAAACTGTAACTTGCTGGCCATATTTATTATTAACTAGCTTTTGAGCGCGGCTGCACCCACATGTTTGTCGGTTATCGCAGCAAAGAGTAGCCTATGTCCTTCCTCAAGAATCAAAGTATCGCCATGCCAAATTTCATTGAAATCGGGGCAGCGGTTTGGCCGTTAATGCAGGACAAATAGGCAGAGTTACTTTTGCATTTATAATATAGGTAAGGATTATTATCAATAACTTTTAGTAGTGATCTCGTTGATCGACTTTTTGTGGAGGAATCCAGTTTTATATACCAGTTCCATGGGACTGAGAATTAATTGATTAAAAACTTGAGATTAATTCTAGCAGAACGTACTTTGTAGTAACTGCTGTTTTATAAAGAAGAATATTGTAACCTATTACCTGGAAGTACTGGTAAAACCTTTAGTAGTGTGTCTTGCCGCTCCCCTGTAAGCTAACCTCTTAGCCTATCTCTTAGCTCCTCTTCGCCGCGCCTCTATAGGCTAAAGAGTTAGCCTGTAGGGAGCGGCAAAGAGACTTACATTTTCGCGATCTCGATTTCACCGGTTTGAAGGTGACTTCCGGCAGTATGCATACTAGATGGTAAGTGATATTGACTGTATATATACTTATTTATTCCTTCACAATAAGGTTTAACAGTACTTCTTAATGTTGTATTCGATTAAATTCACGGTCTATCTATTCTAAAGAATGTCGCCGGTTATCGAGTACAATCATTCAAGCATGTACGATATGAGTTGTATTGGGGACCAAGTTTAACAAAGATAGGGCTAGAAGTCTGTCTCGAGACTCGTGTCTCTCGGTTTCCGCAGTAAAAATTAATCTATGTTACTCGCTGATGAGACGATAAAGAGTTTTTAGAATCGAATTAGTCAAATAAACTTACATACATATTTATAATATTAGTTGGGCTTTTGTGTTTGTTTTCAGGCAGGAATATTTGATATACAAGTCACGCACGGAGGCACTTGTGTTGTATAAACATTTTATTGCATTATTATGCAATATAATTATGCAATTCAAAAATTTTTTGCTTATTATTATTATAAGCAAAAATTTTTGAAGTGAAAACTTCTTTAGCGGCGCTGTGTACTTTTTTGGAATGGATAAAAATGTATAAACTCGCGTCAGGTCACGTGACCATAAACTCGCGTCAGGTCACGTGTCCTGATCGAAAAAAATCGTAAGACGGATTTTAACGGACGTTTATTGTTAACAGCGCCATCTACCGATATACTTTGGTAGCATTCGTTTTTCTAGATAGTGGTCCTTTCTCAATATGATTTTATATACTTAAAGTTAATATTTCAGTATCTTAAAGTGACTTACAATAAATTAAAATAACGATTTTCTACTTACACAAAACCTTTTGTAAATCAAAAAGATTTTGAAAACAGCGACATCTATTAGAGTATCAAAGCTTTACTTCCATTTACTACTTCCAATCATAATAATTTTTAGTTCTTTTTATTGCACACTATTAAAAAAAGCATAGGTGTTCATTTCAGGTAAGTTAAAACAACCGTTTGTTTATAGTTATGAGTTTTCACTTCTGTCGGCAGTGCTTATGACTGCTTTGTGTTTTTTTAATTAAATAATGTCATGGGTTTCAATTCAAATTCAAAGCAGTGGACAGAATAAAGCGTTTAATATATTATACAGAAACATGATTCTCCATTCTACCTTTATTTAAATTTCAATGATAACAAACCTTGTTGATATTCAAAATACAACGTATTTTCATAATATTATCAAATTATCGTCTTTGCAATACGCGAGTATTGATACTCAAGACAAAAATGAAAAGAATTCTAAGTGTGTTCCATATGCACAAAACGTAAAAAAAAAACTAAGTAAGACTACAGTTAAGAAGATATTGTGTTTACATTATAAAGGCCAACAGATTTTTAGCAGATTGTTGCTAGTCAAAATATTTTTTTTAGTAAAGGATCAAAATATAAAAGGCACTTGCCAACCTCGATGTCTTACGTAGGTGCATCGTGGGCGCAAGGTTTATACTTACTCACTTTTACACACACAAGTTAGCATCACGGCAATTGGATAAAATAAATTGAAAACAATTGTTTGTATGTACCGACTTTGTGGGTCATGATAATATCTCTCAAATTGCGTATAAAAATTCCCTTTTTGGGTTTTAAGGTGGGATATGTATTTGCCCATCCTTACAAGAGACTAACCGTGAGATTATGCATCAAGGTACTAGTAAATACGTCGTTCGAATGCTTATATCTCATCTCATCTTAGTCTATTCTTAGGAGACCCAAGCATGGGTGCATGACTGACTAAGGCAGCTAACTATGGGTCCTGCTACAGCACTGCACTGCAATTAAAAACCCGTATGGTTAGCGTGGTATAATAGGCCAAACTACATTTACACAATATCCGATATCCGATCCATACACAAGGGGCGATCGATATCCGACGGTGGTCTTTTAAGAGCAAACGAGCTGACGAAATATATTGCCTGATAGTAAGCGATTACGATTGCCCATGGACATCCGCAACACCAGAGGCGTCACAAGTGCGTTGCCGGCCTTTGGAGGATGGGGAGGGAAATGGGGGTAGGGGGTATGGGCCTCCGGTATCCTTACTCACTCGGTGAAACGCAGTGCAGGCGCAGTTTCACACCGATTTTCTCTGAGGCCGTGGTATCACTCAAGTCGAGCCGGCCCATTCGTGCCGAAGCGTGGCTCGCCCACGGTGTGAATGATAATGAATGATATAGTACAGAATTAATATACTTGATCTGTTGTTATATTATTCCTCCCGTACGAGATGTTATCGCTCGACTCCGGAACTGCGGTATATCACATCGTGTTTCCTCGATCCTCGCTTGGGAGGGTGCATTGTATGCTAATCACTCTACTTACTATCATGGTTCGATGTCGCTTTTCACGCTTTGTAGTTTTGTTCGGATTGTTTATTCGTATGGTTTGCCCCTCCCGTGGAATTAAATGATAATTTGTGTTATTTTTTTTTTTATTATATTATTCGATATCTGATGTTATGAAATGAAAAAGCATTTGAAATTACTTTCATTAATTAATAGTTTTTGTCCACGGCTGCGTTCTTGTATATGTCGTTCCTCAGGAAAATATTTCCATATCAAATCTCATTAAAGTCGGTCGAAGCGGTTCAGCCGTTATAGCGTAACAGACAGAGAGGCGGAAAAACAGACAGAGTCACTTTCGAATTTATAATATCAGGCAGGCTACTGACTTTTTAATCGGCCGATAGCGAATTTTTATAATGTACGCATTCCCATACATCTCCGCACTGATTAAGAAGCCAACCAAATTATCGTCGAATCGAAAGTCTGCAGTTTGCGGGGGCTCTTAATGTTACTACGTAAATTATACTTTCTTATTATTGTAGTAGGGCGACATAATCCCTTCGTGACTAAGCCCTCATTAAACAAATAAAGAAAAAAAAAATTGTAGTATTATTGTTTTATTTTAAACATAAAAACTGAATAATACTTATAGAATTCATGTTTTCCTTTATGCCTCTTTTGATTTTCTATCTGAAATGAGACAGAACAAATCTCAATCGTCAGTGATCGAAAGTCAACCATTGTTTTTTTGCGTTTCTCCTCCATGAAAACTACGAGTATAACTGTGCCAATTTTAACTGCTTCGTCAACATAATGGTATGTTTATCTTTGACACATATATTAAGTTTAAATATTAATTATTTCTCAGATTATTTAAACTTAGGTACACCTAAGACTACACAAAATCAAAATTACGCAATATCCGTATAAAGGTTGTCTGAAAGGCCGCCTATTGTTATTACCCATTGTAGTTTTTTTCATGTTTTTCTATCTTTACATACTAACTAACGATGTGATTAAGAATACCATCGTTATAAAAAAATATGTAGGTTTCATTCAGCACCTTCTCTGGAAAATATATATAACAAATAAAACAAAAAGTCGTTCATTTTCTTATCAAACTGTAACTCTATCCTTAGATCAGTTCTGCGATACGTACAGACAGACATATGTTCGCCATTAACACGGTAAATTTAAACCAGGTCATTACATTGCGCGTACGCATCGTCGCGTCACACCTCCTACATGGCCATTTGCCTGGCTTTAGTAAGTTCATTATTTTGTGTGTTATTTTATCAGGTAATAACAAATTGTTACATGAATTTCCTGCCGGATAGAGTAGAATTGAGTTTCGTGCCGGCTCTTCCAGGAATGACATTTTGGAATCGTGCAACTAGAGTCATTATTGTGACGTTCCGAAAGTGCTCGAAAAGGCCTGCTTGAAATAAAAGCTAGTTGATTTTGAATTTAAACACGTTTTGAATTTCGATTCTTTCATGAATAGATTTTTCCAATCAGTGTTTATTTCTTATCCAGATAATTAATCTATTTCTTTTATAAATTACCTCTAATTTTTATATGATCGGTACTTAAATTACGAAATGGTGACAGATTAAATACCCATACAGAGTGTCACCACTAATCATCCCACTTGTCTTGTTTGATCCCACTTAGGAATCAAACTAAGCAAGATAACGCGAAGGAAAACGACTGCTCGTTTGCCCTCAATTCAATAAACAAAAACCTGACACATAATCTTATACAAACTGCCTTGTAGCTAGCTGTAGACTATTAAGAGCAGTGGTGAAAATGATAATACCTACACACGATTTCGCGGTATTAACATAAAAACATCATTCCATTGTACGTAGATTACAAAGAAGACACTTATATTTCATTCTATTTTAGTTTCATGAATCAACCCTTTATAATATAATATAAATAACAGTATTAACTAAAGCACACACATTGTATAAACAGTGTATTTTTTATTCACGTCGGTTCTTTAGTAAAAAAAATATTATCAGGAGAAAACATTGTAAGTAAAAACGTATATACACTATCACTGTTCGGTCAGGCCATATATAGAGCAATATATAGGAAGTTGCCATAAGCAGGCGTCTGTCAAACTATAAGTTCAAATGGGCCTACGCGTTACACTATTACAACATAAATGTATTTATGTGTGTGTGAAATTCTGAATGTTTTGATTCAATTGCTATGTATTAGTTCGTAGTGACAGGGACTGTTTTTGTATGTGCTTGTGTAAATATCCCGCAGAAAATAACATACTGTTTTTATTGGGAAAAGACGCTTTAGCTACTCCCCGCTCCTTTCGGCCCGTCTATGGGTCAGACCATCCTTAATTGGAAGACCACGATAAATCATTTATAGGGTGGTGCAATAATTTAAGTTTCCAAGAAAGGTCACGGGGCAGTCGTCAGACGGTAGGCGTTTGTGACATCGCATCGACGCATCTTGACGTTTTGTCTACATACTGTGCAGTCGCTAGGGCTGTCACTACCAGAAACTGATTAAAATACAGAAACTAAATATGTTTTAAAGCGGTCGCAATCGATTGTGGCAGAAATAGATTAATATATAATTATCGTTCTTTTAATGTATAACAATTACGTATGTAACAGCTTTTTGCTAAATGCACATTAAAATGTATATGGTTCTATATAAATTTGTTTGTTTCCTGAAAAATCTCATTACAGTCAGAGCTTACTCTGGAATAGCTGGACCGACTTTATTGAGATTTTCACTGGCAGATAGCTGATGATAAAAGAAATAAATTGGTTATTTTTAGACTAGCTTCGCCGCCACGGAGTTACCCGTGGTTATTGTTATCAAAGTACAACTACACCGCGCGTAACACCACGGGGCTCAGTTAGTTTAAATATTAACAATATTCTGATAATCATCCTCAAGTAGTTATTCCAAGTAACGTAATCGCAAACAAAGACATATGCAAATGGAAACTCTTTTTAACCGACTTCAAAAAAGGAGGAGGTTCTCAATTCTACTGTATTTTTTAATGTTTGTTAAATCAGACCTAATTCTTTTTTTATTTAAAAGCTCCCGGTTTGGTCCCATTTAAAATTGGTCCAGTTCTTGAACTTGGTTCTTTTTCTGTTAAAATTCGATTACCAAAGGATTTTCTAGATGCATTTATTTGCACAGAATAAAAACTACAAAATCATTTGATTATTTATATTATATTGCTTCCTGTTGCGTATCTGGTATTTATCGTACCGTTGTGTACAACTGCTCTCGGATAATCTATTTCCGTTACTGACTTAATAATATATGTTTCCTACCAAATATATATTTATAAGAGACTTTAAGTAGATCGTTGCCTTTTTCTGAAACTATTTTTTGTATCCTAAATTGTTTTAGTCTTAACTAATTTTAATTGTCGTGTTCCGCTTATAAAGAAACGTCATTATTTCCAAGAATATTTAGGGTATTATCGTTAGCGGCTATTAAAGCAAGAAAAAGAGATAAATAAAATTCTACGCTTTTACTTTTCGAACATAGTAGTCATGTTTGTATATCGATAGTAACCAATTTGGAATTCGATCTCACACTAACAGGTAAATGCTTCATTGATTTCGGATAGACGCGAGTTGGCAACCCTGTACATCAAAAGACAATGGCGGGCTTTGAGTCTCTTCTCATATTACTAGCCGTAACGATCTCAGTTTGTAATGCATGGATGCGCGTGCGCTGAACGCCGACTGCAATGGCGCCGTGTTTGTTTCTACGTTTATCGCCATTCCATTTTTGAAAAATGTTTGCTATGGATTTTATTTTTTCTTTCAAATAATGTAGGCACAGATGTGTATAATAAATAAGCTCCCAGCGTAGTCCCTATAGTTAGAAAGTTGACTTTTAATGTTAATTATGATTGCAGACGATAGCCGTATCATCAATGTAAAACTTTTAGACATATTTAAAATTAAAAACTTAATCTATGTCTATTAATGAATGGGTGACAGTTTACAGAAGGAATATATCAATTAAAGATCATGTCAAATATTTTAGATAGTTAAATATTTTAACATAAAACTTTACGTTCATATTTGTCATTCTTTAAGCTGATATGATTATATTTGGAGACAAAATATCTTACGCTATAAAAATAATGCCCATCTTTGTATGTGGCGATAAGTATATAGCGACAGCGAGTAATTGTTATAATATACCGAATTGGGGTCTTTGACAATTGTTGTTTGAAGCCTCATTGTTCGAAGCAGACAAACAGCTTAGATAGCTGTAATCTATCATTGTGTTGGTAGATAATTGGTCTTAAATTGTACACAAAGAGGTCAAGTTCAAAACGAAACTAGGACTAGAAATTCCTAAGTGTTTTAGAACATAAGGTTATGGTTCTTGAATTTCTTGTGTTATTAATACATGGGTAATAAATATATTTCAAGATTGTATGTTACTATAGAAACCAGTGTGGGATGAACATTCTGAGACTATTTTTGAATGACTTCAAAGAAAGAATTCTTCTTTTAATCAATTAAGTTGGATTTTTTGGTTCAGAACTTCGTTTTAAGACAGAAGACGACGATATATCGACGCCCCTACAGGCACCCGAAGTTATTTCATTTTAAAGCTAATTATTTGTAAATAGATAAAATATTAATTCACTTTGTGTACGCTTCCAAAAGTACAACACTGATTGAGTTCAAATTTTGACACAATGTAAATAAATCTTCTCCTTCTTTTGATGAAATGGCAACCAGCCGGATCACTCGGATCAGCTATTTCTGCCAATGTCAAGTATTTATAAGTCTTCGAGTCTTCAAGTCTTCGTCGTAAGAAATTAATGATAAAAAATATATAAAATGTGGATGACATGAAATGGGGTCCGTCTTTCGAAAAAACAAAAAACGATCCTATAAATAAATCTTTAAAAATATTCATTTTTGCGTCAGTTTTGTTTCTCCTCCTGCCATCAACTGCTGTAACTGCTCAGTAAATATTAAATTCTATAGAGAGCTTGACAAGAAGACTGCAAAGGAGTTATCAATTACGTATAGTTCTTATATAAGAAGTAAAATCCACAACAATTTACTGGAAGCCTTACAAAGCGGCATAGTGAGTTAATCAATCGCTAAATGTTAATGCAACAAGACAATCTTACCCGTGCCCCGCGGCTGGACCGGTCACGAAGTAAACCCGACCAGTGATGTGATACATACCCCGGGAAATATACTGGTTACTTGATATCACGTAATAATGGATAATAGTTTTTATTTGCGTAAAACAGGATGCATGAAATATAGTTTTAATAATAAGTATTGTTAATTTTAATGTAAATTGATTTTAATTGATGATTTTAGTTAACATTAAAATATAATAACAGTTTGAAGAAAATATAAACAGTGTACAATACTATACTACAATAATATCTGAATGATATTTATGAAAATATATATAGTAAATTTATCCAAATAGTAAGTGAGATAAAAAAATCGACGGGTTGCACTACGGGAGTGCCGGCAGAAGTTAAAACTTGAATATTAACGTTGTGCATTTTTGATTTTTTGGAATGGTTAGAGAATATTTTTGTACGAATTGCTTTCATTATCAGTATAAAAGTACTTTTATTTATGTGGTGGAATACAATATTCATTTATTGCGCTATCGTACACAAACATGACAATTTCTATTACATATACACACGAACATTCGCGCAAGCGCCCTGCGCCGCCTGTTCTCTCTCCATCCGTCTTACGAATTTTCGATCCGGTCACGTGACCTGACGCTAGTTTATACGTCCTCTCACCATCCGTCTTACGAATTTTCGATCAGGTCACGTGACCTGACGCGAGTTTATACATTTTTACCCGTTCCAAAAAAGTACACGGCGCTGCTAAAGAAGTTTTCACTTCAAAAAAAAAGTTCTTACTTTTTTATTCGTCGAATTGAATAAAGTTGATATCATTTCGTAACCTTTGAAACGAACGTAACCCTTCCGTAAAATAATTTATGGGTAATCTATTATTGACAGAAATTACTACGAACAGACGTCACTAGTTGATCGCAAGATGAATCTTTGACCACATAATTTATATCGGTTGCATATTTTAATTGGAATTGTAATTGAATTGTATTGTTATTTTAGAACAACCTTGATGCATTCATTTAAAAAAGATTCACGTCAACAGACCTATAATATTCTACTGTTGGATATAAACCTTTCTCAATTTGCGTCATGCATTTGCACACAGATTAAACAACACACATCGATTGTTTTAATGATTACCAAAAACATAATATCCCGTATCGATATGATAGTCCCGGTATGTATCCCATCACTATTATCTCAACTGCGCTTAGCTTGCATAGTCCGGCCTGTTGCAATGCGCGCACGCAGTCTTCAGTTAGCGCACTCTTGTCAAGTCATACTACAAACAATACATGCCTCACTCGCATCATTATTAAATATACGAGTTTTATTTACTTGAAGATATCTTGGAGCTTTGTTGCTTCGCCGACATAGTGAGTTGAGTTTGCGTATAGAATATTACAATAAGTATTCAGTGTATTATACAAATAAGAAACGAGTTTAAAAATAAACTTTGAATTCACTAAAGGAACTTAATAATTTAACACGCACACATGCATAAAACAAGCATACATAAATATACAGTAAAAGAGTCAAAAGTAATTACGCAAATATTTATTTTATTTTTGTTTCATTTTATTGTGTCGATGGCAACACCTAAACGGTTTTGGCTCAGTGTTCTGTGACGCGGATTGCGTTTACCCATAATACGAGTAGAAAGAAAATAAGAAACAATCCGTTTTAGTTTTTCAGTTAGAACATTTATCCATTTCCAGTATAACTATACACACGAGTTTCGATGGAGAATGTTCTTCATAAAAAGCTTAAAGTTTCATAAAAAGAAGAAGGTACACAAGAGAGTGGTTTTTATACATAATGTAAGTATATCGAATGATATTTAAATTGTGTAGGAAAAAAAAATCTATTCTACTCGTATCATCAACAGCATTAAGTACTGCTGAATTAACTGCTGGGTAAACCTCTCACAGAGATTATGATGTACGATACCAAGCTGGCTAGACGTATTAGTATGGCATAGATTTTTAAATTTTCTTTTTGCAGTGCTGTCCTGCGTCGTTTGCTTCCTTAGTCGGTTCTTACTCGACCTACAGGATGAAAAGACTTGGTGAGACTGTGTTCTCAATCCGTCATTACTTGGACAGATACTGCTTGGTTGTAATCTCAGTTGGACAAAATAAATTACTGGCAACACTTGTCTGATCGCAAGTGCTTTGGCCGCCCGAGCACATTAATTTGCCATTGGTCATATTGGAACATCTGGTGCGCGTTCGGAACCGTCTCTTAATTACTTAAGTGTTTTCGGTAAATTACTGTAATTGGTTTAAATTTGGTTGCCATGGTCGGGGTAATAATAACTTCATTTAACACACTCTCAAATATACGTTTATACTGATCCTAACTAGGCGGAGCTTGTAGTAACTATACCGCTGATAAATATTCCACTACCAATTATTATGTTTCTCATACAGTATTTTCTTTTCTTTTAAAGAGCCGCATTAGAAATATACATCATGTGTCATGACACAAAGTCGGTCCCATGTGGGATTTGAACCCACGACACTTGGCGCAGTAGAAAGCTTAACGACTAGCCAATCGTACAGTCAGTGGGATCTTATAGGTGGGAATCGAATCCATAACCTATTGATAGCCAGTAAGCCATTAAAAAATAAAAAGTTGTATTAGCCTTGTGGTATATTTGCTTGTAACGTATAGCAACATAGGACACCACAATTCTCTTTAATAATAATAATAAATAATTTAATAATAAATAAGCTAAAGCCTTGTGTATTGATACTCATTACAATGTCTCCAAAACGACGCGTTTTTATTCAGTATCTTCTTATTTCCTATCCAGAATACCTACTGATAATCTTCAAGTCAGAAACACACTTAAATACGTGATCTGTGAATTAGATCAACTCAGGAGAAGTCACCAAGGCGTAATTCCTTGAGTTATTAGTAAAATAAGAATAAATTTATTTTGAAAAAGATGAAAGCGGTGGCATTTAAAGACACTAACGTGGAAATGATGCGTGATGTTATTTTATTTTAAGTTTTTAATTTTCTTGGTAATGTTTTCTTTACAATTAGCTAACAGTTCTATATTTAAAACATTTCATATTTACGGCAACGAATAATGTAACAATTATTATTTTGTGAAGTCATTTTATGCATATGGTATAGTTATAATAATATCACTTTATTGTACACCAGATAATTAAATAAATTACTTAATGCTAGGTCAGTACAAATGGCGGTCTTATCGCTTAACATGCTATTCTTTAACCTGCCCGCTAGCCAAATTCCATTCTACAAACATAAACATTAAAAGAAAACTAATAAATGTATGGGAATGTTGTATCTTTACGCTAAGTCACTGGGGGTAAACTAAAATATTAGCTAATAATAGAAGAGGCAAGACGCATTAACAATTATAGAAAGAGAATCGCGAACGCAAAACACCTGCTACTTGGCTGAGGGGCTTTAAACTATAAATGTTTTTGCTGTTAAATGAATTGTACTTAAATAAATCCGTATTGTAGTATCCATCACTACGTAATCTATCCTAATAATAAAGCTGAAGAGTTTGTTTGTTTGTTTGAACGCGCTAATCTCAGGAACCGCTGGTCTGATTGTTTATAAAACAGTTTTCGTCTTTTAATTTTCGATTAAATTTTTATTCAATTATTTTATGAATATTCACCTATATAGGTAAGAACTATTTCTTATGAGGCAGGATTCACATAAACTTGACTTTTTAACGCAATCTAGATCTGAAAATGTATTTACAAGTCAACATACAAATGGAACTTTTCACTAATAAGATACTGTATTAAACGTGACAAATATTTGTTAAATACTTAGCTCTACGTTATGTATCGGGTCAATATATTACTCTGAAATATGATTACAACTTTAGTAACAGCCTGTATATAGAACACGATCGATAGGAGAGAATTTAATTTGTTCGTATGTCAATTTAGACGTAAGCGGACGGACATATTGTTACGCTGTTACTGATACGTGTCAATTTAATTTGAAATTAATGGATATTGACATAACTCTTAAATTTGATTGTTATGTAAGTAATATACAACGACAATTATTTATTTAGTAACAGTACTATAATTACAAGTCGAATGTGTTGCTTCTGAGGTTCGTAATTTGTTTATGATATTAATTTTTTCTTGTGGCTTCGCTTGCGTAAATATTGATTTTGTCTATAAATTTATTTAGGGACCAGTATTTATTCTGAATTCAATAAATGTATTTAATTATCTGGGTCTTTGATAAAGTGTTTATAAATAAATATGTTCAATTAAATAGCTAAGTTAAAGTATAGCTGCTATCCTTACAAACTATAGGTTAGATAGAATTACTTGAGGTTCTTCAGGTATACTATTAACATTTCCAAATCATTGCACCGTTTTTTTACCAATTTTATTAGTATGTACATCTATTTTTAATCATTTCACTTTTATTGTTAAGTGTATTGAAGTATTAATTCATCTATTAAACTCATTATTTCACACAATACTACTCTCACACTAATGTATTGTATAAAACTGTATCTAAATAACTTCCCAGATAACTTTTCCACTTACATTCTTCATATAAATTGTTTTATATCAATACAAAGTAGCTCAATGACTTTTCTTACAAGATTTTGCAGAAAAAATAAACAGTACAACATATAAAAACTGGTCTGCTATGATCTTGAATGATGTAGAGATTTGAATTGAGAGCCGCTTCCTGCGCCTGCGCACCTGGCGCTGCGCACGTGCTCTTCGTGACACACTGCGTGTTTTTTGCGCCACTCCGTGATGTGTGTAGGGTTGTGAATGTTATTGATGAACTGTCAGAAGATTTGACTTCCAATAGCCTTCGTACTTTATAGTGAATTAATTGCAAACGTCCTTCTAGTGATACATTAAGAATACAGTGTCTTCTTCCCATGTAGGTGCTATAGATGTCGATTGACAGAACATACTACGCAGGACACTATAGTCCTGTCACTGCAAACAGCAGGAAAACCTGACATAAACTTAGTATTCCTGATCACAGGGGACACCAACACAGTTCAAAATATTCTTCCTAAGGAAAGGCCTCTTTGTCCAGCTGTAAACTTATTAAAAACTGATGATGTAGAACATTTTAATGCCGTGACACATCAGCCATCAATAATATTGACAACCCTAATTTTTCTAGCCATTATTTTTTAGTGTTTGTTCTATGCTCTTTTGTCGTCAACCCTTCAGCATATGTTCATACTTAATAATAGTATCTGAGGTACGCAGCTGATCTTCACCTGGTCGTAATTTACGTTTTGTTTTAATGAACATAATACCTTTGTTTATTGAGTCTGTGGTAAAAAACCCGACAGATGACGGTCGGATAATGACAGTACGAGATGCTGCCATTTAAAATAAACAAGTTTTTATAAATTACAGTAGCCTTGGTGACAATTTAAGTGTTAATTTTGTAATGAATGGATGACAAAATATAGGTATGAAAAATAAATATAGGTATGAATTTGTTTCCAAAAATATTCTGGATGTTTATTTACTTTTGTGTTTCTCTTATTTTTATATATTCACGTGAATATTTTGCCGTAAATTCATGGTGGAAAACATGTGGGCCGATATTACCGAAGTGATAAGTACCAGGCTCTTATAAAAAAACTAGCGTAAGACATTTTTTTCGTTACTTCATTACTAACTTCCTACCAGTCTTGATTCTTGAAGCATTCGAATTGTTGTAACACAGTTATTCTTCTCTAATTGCAAATGTCTTTGATAAGCTACACTCTGTCATCAATAAGCAATCTGTCTGTTCCTTTCTTCTATAAACCATGAAAATATTTTCACCCTAAGGTCAAAGTATTTAAAGTCAATCTCTTAAGAATGACTGAAGCTAATTAAAGAAACAATAAGCCAACATCTGTTGTACTTAAGTAGATCCTCATAAGCACTCACCATCAAAAGAGGCTTGTCTAGTAAACTCGTAACTCAATAGATTTACGACAGTTACAGGAACGCTTCGGTGGGCCCACACCTCAATGTTATCCCAGTTGTCAGTATGTTGTGATGGGCTATCTATAAAACTGAAATAGATTTCTTGATTGTGGATTAGGTCAGGTCTCAAGTGGTTCAATGGAATGGAGGGCTTATATCTTGTTTTAACGATGGTGTGTTCATTTCGAAATGTTTTGAATAGTACTTTTCTTGTGTAATACGGATATAATGTCTGTTGTTTCGTGTTTATTTAATTAAGGTCGTGTATTAAATTGATTTTACAGACAATGGGTTACATGAATTATACGTTCTTTTGTTTACATAATGTAATAATTGACCTACGATTGGAGTTTTGCATGTATTTTGATGAATTTAGCTTAATAGTGATAGCATACAAAAAGTTAACTAGTGAAGGTAGTTAAATATCAACTTTGGTGAGTACACAATTAAGCCCAAAATAGCTCCAATTCGAAAAAATATATTTATGAAAACGATTATTGAACGATTTGCTTCTGGATTGTCTAAGCACAGGACGTATACGGGACTAGGAATTGTTCTAGCTACTGTACTTTCAATTTCGTTCCTTTTACCGAGACTTTTTACTGTTACTTGGTTATTATACATTTTTGACCGTGGAAGAGCTATGCTTCGGCATGAATGGGTCGGCTCGACCGGAGTGATACCACGGCCTCACAGAAAACCGGTGTGAAATAGCGTTTGCGCTGTGTTTCACCGAGTGAGTGAGGATACCGGAGGCCCATACCCCAACCCCTCCCCCATCCCCTTTCCCATCCCCCAAAGGTCGACAACGCACTTGTGACGCCTTTGGTGTTGCGGGTGTCCATGGGCGGCGGTAATCGCTTACCATCAGGTGATACGTCTGCTCGTTTGCCCACTATTAAATAAAAAAAAATAAAAAAATACTTAGACTATTTTAAACTTAGGTACACCTTAGACGACCCAAAATCAAATTACACAATATCCCTACAAAGGTTTGGAATAGATCGCCGTGAGTTATAAGACCGCCTATTGTTATACCGATTGTAGTTTTTCATGTAGTTATGTCTGGATTTTTTTTAGTGGTGTTCAATAAAGCTGTATAAATAAAATTAAATAAAGGGTAACGTAAAGGGATAGAACTCACTGGAAGGAACCTAGATGGTGTCTACGTAATGTATATTTAACTTCTTTAATTCCTTTCTTTGTCCTTTCTGAATAGCTGCTGGCTCTAAAAGGAATTAAAATTCCCTACAATATCACACGTGTACCGATCTCACATTGAATTATGGAGATGGTTAATGATGCTGATGATTGTAAAAAGCACATAAACGCTTAAATCTCCAAAACACGTAGCGTTATGAATCAATTATCGCTTGTAATCGTCCATAATAAGCTTACCAAGAGTTAAAGGATTATCTTGCACTAATAACCAAAGCATACTGAATCCAATTATTCTTTTCATCAGAGCCGAATACGGCTGCACTCTGATGTACATGGAAGTATAATCTTTAATTTAAAGATATAGAGTTTAAATTTCATTTAACTATCGAAATTGTATAATTTTACACGGGTCAAATGTCGACTGATGACACTTAAGATATCGTTGTTTCAGAAATGCTTTAGAAAGGTGTTGCCATATTTTTATAGAGTTTAGAATGGGTAGTTTGTAAGCGTAAACAAAATCTTAGCTCAAACCGCATGTCTATTATTTCGTTTGTGTCTCTCAAAAGGAATAATTTTCTCTTTTTTAACAGTTTTCATTTAACCATTTACTTAAATAGCCAAGATAATATTAAATTTAAACTAGTCGTTAGCGATACCAACTTCAATCTTTTGGTTATACATTTGTTAAATAAACTCAACATTGATGTTGATCTACACGATAATCCCAAAAAAACACAATTTTAAAATGTAATTAAAGATATTGTCTAAAGTTTACGTAAAGTGCTTTCACACTCATGTAGTACGTCGATGCTTAGTGAACAATTTCCGCACAAACCAATAATTTTCCTGTTGTTTTGCAGTTAACTGTTAATTGCCACGCACGAGAAATTCCTCGTCAAATTACTGATATGTTTCATACACTTTTTTACTTTATCAGTGACATACGCATATAAGAACGTTGTACAAGATAGTAGGATTTTTCAAGCATATTTAAGGTGGTTGGACCATGGAAGGCCACTGTTACGAATAAAAAAAAATTATTTAAATAAAAGAAACAAATTACTAATTAACACTTTGTTCTATTGTGTCATATTTTTGTTTTTTTATTTTATTGATTTGGGGGCAAACGAGCAGACGCATCACCTGATGGTAAGCGATTACCGCCGCCCATGGACACCCGCAACATCAAAAGCATCACAAGTGCGTTGCCGACCTTGGGGGATGGGGAGAGGGAATGGGGGGACGCGTTGGGGTATGGGCCTCTGGTATCCTCACTCACTCGGTGAAACACAGCGCAAGCGCTATTTCACACCGGTTTTTTGTGAGGCCGTGGTATCACTCCGGTCGAGCCGGCCCATTCACGCCGAAGCGTGGCTCTCCCACGGAAAATTAAGGTATCATCACTATTTATTAAACTTAACTTTTTTAAAGCTCTTCCAAGCGGCCTTGCAAGAAACATGGCTCTATACTAGTCTATACAAGGTCACTATTATAAATCAGTTGTTTAAATTAAAACTAGAGCTGTAATAATCAAAATATCCACCTTTACTAAAACTACAATAGAAGATTTTTCATTGAAACGAATCATTACATGAACACTATCGTATACTAATAATATATTAATGAAAATTATCGCGTAAAAACATCAAAGAAGAAACTTACCTACTTTGTAACTAATTGTAAACGTAAAAACTCTCTTATCTGACAAATCTGTGGAATTAGTTCTACTAGCTTCTTAATTAAATCAACCCTAACCCCCTAAATGTAGTACAATAACAATTAACCCTGCACCGCCGACGGATACACCCGTAACGCCTAACTACGTAGATCTATAACTGTCCCGGACAAAAGTGGTCACGATCGTCCGTGCTTCCCATTTCCTAATTTCCTGCTGTTAACGTCACACCTCATTCAGCCCAATTTAGCGGCGTCCTGTGCCCGCCGGGGACACGAAACCAGCGATTTGTTATAAGCGACAGTTGTGATGGATACGAGATATAATTCGTTTTGGTTATTAATTACTGTGACATGCTGTGACATATTTTAATATGTAAAAACTGACAGATTCAATCGCAGATCGTTTTTTGTTTTTTAGAAAGACGGTTCCCATTGCATGTCATCCAAATTTTATATATTTTTATCATTAATTTCATCACGACGACGACTTGAAGACTCGAAGACTTGATAATTGAAGACGATAAATACTTGACATTGGCAGAAATAGCTGATCCGAGTGATCCGGCTGGTTGCCATTTCATCGAAAGAAGAAGACAGATTCAATCAATGTTTCTCGTTTTATTTCTTTAATGTCAGTGTAAGTGAAGATTATTGGTAGGAGCATTTTTTAAATGTGATTGATTAAATTGCTTTGCTCTCATATTGATAGGCTTGTACATACGTATATTTATGTAAGTACATCATTGATACTCTATATTTAAAAACCATTTTATTTTTATGGAATTTTCAATACTAATTAGTGGATTATAACGCATAATGCGCTGTCATTTTACCACGGCGCAAAATGCCACTAAATTATGAATTTTCATCATTACTATTACTGTTATTGAACTGTCAAACAAACCTTCCTTTGTTAACAAATGAAACACAATTTATCAAGTTGTTCCATTTTCAAGGATCTTTTTGCATTAATATCTATTATTATATTATAAAAGCGAAAGTAACTTTGTCTGTCTGTCTATCCTGCCTTTCCGGCCAAATTTCAATACCGCTGTATCGATTTCAATGAAATTTGGTATTGAGATACGTTGGTTCTTGAGAAAGAACATAGACAACTCTTTGCTGCGATAACCGACAAACACGCTCGCTGAGCCACGCGCAAAAGCTTGTAGTCAATAAATACAAATTTTCACGAAGGCATTTAATGATCAGAAAACAACATAAATCTGTTCGCGAACGCTAACTTTATGAATCTACCGATTATGCAGTTTAACATAAAGTATGATACTGCGGTGTTTTCAATGAAATTTTGTCGGCGCTCATCTAGTTTACGAGCGCACAGACAAAATAATGGACAGGAAAACATTTATGCCAATTTTCTACATTAAAGCGTCGAAAACTGTTCAAGCACGCATATTTCTCAAACTAAATTGCTAAACCGCATTAGTAAGTATTCAAACCCCTTTGATATAATTCTTTTAACGTGAATCCTTTTGATGCATACATAATAAGAATTTATTAATTGACTGGTATGCTTTGGAGTTTAGTTTTGTTGTGAATGAAGATAGTAAAATTAGTGGTTCGGGTGACTCCCCTTCCAGTAATTGAGATGATGGCACGCGCCAGCGTTACGCAGCGGATGTTTGCTCTTTAACAGTCGTCAGTAGACGCCACGACAATTGACCAAACATTGAACGTGATGTGGTTTGTATTCGATCAGTGACAATGAACTTGTTTAAATGAATGTAAAGTAATACTTTTAACATAATCCTTATATCTTATTTACGAATGGGTAAGCATAAACATTATTTAACGTCCAAATTTTGCTAATTATAATTTTAATCTCGCATACGTCTATTGTCCTTCATTATTGAGTAATGGATATATTAGGAACAAAGTGGCTAAGTTTAAAGTATTTTAAAAATAAAAGTCTAAAAGAAGAGTAGGATAAAATGGGAAAAGGATACTCTTAAGTAGGATAAGCGAATTCGCTGATTCGAAATTGAATTGAATTTAGTCAAAAACTCCGACTCTTTTAACTGAGAAATATTAAATAGATAACTATTCAATTTTTGTAATGAATTTTACAAGCCGATAAATCTAGTAAAATAGGATTAAGATTTAAGTTTAGAAGAAACCCTGCAGTTCTGTTGTTAGCTGCTATCTGAGGCTTAGCTTAATATATTTTGCGATGATAGGTAGCCACATGTCTTCTACTCTTGACAACGCAATTGCAAAACTACATGATGATCGGTAGAGCAGTTGAGGCTGGAATGCGTAACAATAAACAAAAATCTGTGGCAGCTACTGTTCCGTATTAATGAAGCACATATAATTCCAAAACACAACGGTGATTACAGCTGAATTACTTGTAACGGTAATCATCTTGTATGTCGTTCCAATTTGGATCTTATATTAGATTTGTAGCTACTGTTTACAATTATGTACCGTTAATAGTTTAAACAAGTAGTCCAATTTCAATGTTGATACAGATGTTACTTAACAAAGTTTTTTTATTGAATGAGGACCATCAAGCAGATAGGTCACCCTAATATTTAGAGTACCTCATACGTACACCTGCAATTCAGGCGATACAGATGTTGCGTTACTCCCTTTGTACTTTTCTCCTTCCACCTCAAATTAAGGGGGATTCTATTAACCGCCCAAATTCACACTCTTAATGGATTAGCAACGAGATGATAGATTAACTGCAATTTTCTCTTACCTGAGACATATTTTTCTCAGTATAGACAACCCGGTATTAAATATTAAGTTTACATTGATTTACTCAATCCGTATGGTGAACAGTTTGGAATACGGAGTATCCCCACCCCTGTCCATCTCATGGGTGTATTAAGAGGCGACTAAGGGAACAAACTACTCAGGATATTGTCACTGCAAATAGGAAAACTTGAAACAAACACTATACAAACTCAGCCAGGCAAGCGTTGTAAGCCAAAACCTTTTTTTAATTGAATAAGTGGCAGACGAGGAGACGCATCACCTGATGGTAAGCGATTACCACCGCCCATGGACACCCGCAACACCAAAAGCGTCACAAGTGCGTTGCCGACCTTTGGGGGATGGGGAGAGGGAATGAGGGGAGGGGTTGGGGTATGGGCCTCCGGTATCCTCACTCACTCAGCGCAAGCACTATTTCAAACCGGTTTTCAGTGGTTTTCATAAACCACCCTCAAAGGAGTGGCCTATCTCCAAAAGAGAATTATAAAGCCTGTTGATGTGATATGACATGTTATATTCAGTTTTATAATCTGCTAATCAGATGTTAAAACATCTACAAAGGCTACTGTTATCACCGCCTACAAGTTACGTACGACAACGGAGGTGTTAACATTCCTTTAGTTGTAAACCTGCGCGTGGGCAGATATTGTCACAGCACGTGTTGCGCTTGAGCATGACACGAACTATTGCATTCGTAATACTTGTTATATCAAATAGATTGCGGTTATTTCGTAATAGAAATATCGAGAGTTAAAAAAACTGGTGTTGGATATAGCGAAACGTTATAACTGTAGGTATGTCATGGGCGTATCCAGAGGGGTGTTTGGGGTTAAGCTAACCCCTTCACCCCGGAAATATTTTTATTATCTTGAAACCCTAGTTTCGGGGAAACAAAAACCTAGCTACGCCCGTACTATATGTCCTATGTTCAGTCCTAGGGAGGCCTTAAATAACAGGATATTCGGCACAAATGGACATACTCGACTGTGATACCGGTCTAGGGAAGATACTTTAGTTATTTTTCATTAATTCTCCAGACGAAACCAAAATCCCTATGCTCATAATTCTTGGGAGACGCTCATGAATCAAAGAGTGGCAACGCAAGGTCACTTACCATAAGATGATGCTGGCATCTGCATGTTTGTTTCTTATTTTATAAAAAGGACAGATATACGTATACACAATGCAATCCTTATCTCTTTTATCTGCTGCAGTTCTAATCTCACTTTCTATACAAGACTTGTGCAATCGTTTTTTCTAGCTCCTTTGCATTTTTGCTTCTCTTGTTTCAATTATTTCTTATTTTAGGTACTTAAATTTCTATGTGTAATAAAATATGGGACATTATGGGTCGTTGATGATGTGTACATAAAGTTTTTAATCAAGCTATTCAACTATATCGAAATATTTATAGACAATCCATCTCTGACCACAAGTGCGACCACATTGTTCCCCATTTCTCAATTGTATTAACAACTAAACGACTAGTAAAATGTTACTATTTAATCTTATTCAATTGATAGACAGTTAAAATACCATAATTCATTTTAAGCCCGCATTACATGATAAACATTCTTAAATACAAAGTCAAAATGGAACATCAATCATGACCACAAGAGCTATAGCGTACCGCCATCTGTGATCACATAACAGAACTTATTTGTTACTCGATTTTTGCACCAGACGCTTGGCGTGCGGTAATAGTACGGAGTAATAATCACTTTACTTTACTTTAAAGAAAAATCTATTTTTATTGTATTTTATATCTGTCTATATAAATAAAATGAATCGCAGAAATGTTTGTACGCGCATAACTTCCGATGTACTGCACTAAATGGATAATTATTTTTATGTGTTCGTTATTCTTAAACAAGTACAAGGCTTGTATGGAATAATTTAAAAGATAACCGGAATAGTTTCTTTATCAGCTACTGTGGGAAGCTAAGGCGGGTTAATAATTACTATACCAAGTTTTTCAGAAATTTAGAAAAAGAAATATGTGGCAGTACGTGGGTGCCGGGTCAGCTTAATTTTAATAAGTCATTTTTCTCCCTCAGCCTTGCAATTTTTTCTTCAAAATTAGCTCAGACAATGAAGAGATTACATCCAAATAAATGTATATAACGGAGAACTTATACAATAAAAATAATAAAAAAACAATCGAATGACGTACTACTTCTTTTCATGGAGTAGGTTAAAAACAAATATAGATATGTTTTTGTAATTTTCGAACTTTTATGGTAGGTAATCTTTAATAGAAATGCAATCAAATGATACTAAAAACATTTTGACAAAAATAAATGCATTATTATTTTTGGCGCATCGTCCCAAAGATTTTTTGTTTACTGATATTTATCGTATTTATTCATTAGTTCCTTAACATGAGATAATTAGTACAGATATGAGCGGATAAATGATCATACCCAACTTTGTCACAACGATGTCCCACCTACACATCATCAAGCACAAAACTTTTTACCACAATATTTTCTAACTCGATTCTTGGCAAAGTAACTATAAGTACATCTGCATCGGCGCTAGTTGTCATACAAACTTGTATTATGCCGAGAGATTTTTTTAGTTCAGGATTTTTACGGCGGCATATCGATCGTGGCAGGGTTCGACCGGCCAGTACCGCATTCTTTAGCCGTCCGGTAACACTTTTTGCGTTTCCTATGGACAGTCACCGGTTCAAGTTCATTGATTATCAAACGAAAGATGACCACTTTTACCGGTTCTTTCTTTGACGGTTGCACGAAGTCTATCAGCTTCGATCGTCTATTGATTTCATGGGCATTTTATTACCATTGTATGGTAATTTTGCTTCAATAGACGTATTGATATCTGCATACACAATTTATTACAGTACTGGGAACTTAGATATTAAAAGAATGTACGTCGAACGAAAAGATTCAGTTTTATAGTTTAAGGAATATTTTCTAAGTTACGCAACACAAAATTTCATAGATACTTGATTAAATCTTGATCAAACAGACACACTGATTATATAACCATGTTTGTTAAACAACACTGGTGAATTTAAAACTTCATTTAGTGCCGAAGAAAATACGGGAAAAGGGACGACTTGTAGTACTTGTCAAATATTTGGCTCAAATTTGATATAATATGTATATTAAACCATAAAACTATCATTATAAATAAATATTTAGCTGTAAGTTTTATCATTAACAGCTTTTATCAGTTCACTGCTGGACATAAGCCTCTCCTCTCTACTCTAATATATTTCCCAAAAGAAAATTTATCTAGTAACTAGCTGACCCACGCAACCTCGTTTGCTTCTCCTATTGCCAGTAGCGTGTTTCCTCCGTTTTTGAAACATTCTTCATTGGTGCTCCGCTCCTATTGGTCTCAGCGTGGTCATATATAGCCTGTAGCCTTCCTCAATAAATTGACTATCCAACACTGAAATAATTTTTCAAATCGGACCAGCGGTTCCTGAGATTAGCGCGTTCAAACAAACAAACTCTTCAGCTTTATAATATTAGTAAAGATATATCGGAGACACCATCGTGAAATAAAATGGCGAAGCCCTGTACATGCCCCAAACAATTCACACGGCAATACGCAATATATCTAACCATACAATACCTGCTGTCAATGGAAGTAGCTTGATTTCCGTCACGGTGGAAGAACAGGTGTCAGTTCACCCTCCTGTGGGATGGGAGTTTCCGGCGCTAAAAGTGATCAGGTTCCACTACCATGATTGTTTGCATATATTATACAAAATTACTGCAATTGTTTAAATAAATTATTTTTTTTATTACATTCAAATTTGAAAAACGGTGTTCTCAGGGTGAGAAATCAATCAATAAAACATACAGTTTAATAAAATTCATAATGATTTAGGCACCTTAAAGTCAGTGATACGTCTTTAAAAGTTATCGATAAATCCATCACCACATTGTAAACTTCAAGTTTTTGAACTCGAAATTCCTCACGCTGAAAGGACATCCTTAAAAATAATCACATCCTTTATAATGAAGAGGTTTCTTGTATTTCTGGCAGATAAAAAAATGTAGCAATCTGTATCCTGTACAATCGATAAAATCAGGAAGTGTACGACAGATGGTATTGTAATGTAACCCCCTGTAGCGCAAGCCGGGGACATTGAGGGCTCAGTGTTGTTCGCGCTTCGACTCGTGCGCACGTCATGGCTACTGTGACGCCAGTGCCCGCACCGCGCATGCGTTTAGCGCTCCATCCACATAATATACACGTGAGTTTCATATTTGAATTTGTTCAAAATTTTGTGGAGGCCGTTTTGTAAATTTGTGTGTATTTTGCGTTTTGTGTGATTAATGTTCATTGTGTTGTGGGTATTCAATTGTGCGTGGGAACTGGATATTCTGCAATCTCTGCATTCTGTTACACGGAATGAGAATTTTATTGGTTGATAGCCGTACTCGAGTATCAGGTTTTGTGCATTTATTGAGATTTTATTTTCTGTTATTTCAAAAACTCAGATATTAATATTCAAGGGTCAAAATATCTGTGTGCATATTATAAAAATTGCCATTGTTTTGAGTTTTTGGTGCAGTACAATTTTATTTATCTCGACTATTGTGTCTACACAAGTAAACACAGTGCAAAAAAATAGTCGATATATTTTTTTGGTCAAATTTAATAAGTATCATGAACTTTGAAACTAGATTTATTGTAACTGTATAGCGGTTAACGATTCTGACCGCTAGGCAGAAGCCAAAGGGTTCGATTCGAACCTAGCACAACTGAATACGATCACTTGTTCTATCTGGATGTAATTATTTTTTTATATATGAAATATATACGTATGTTTATTTACAAAAATATGTACATGGTTGTCGGCATCAGACTTATGATCTTCTAGCTGCGCCTCGCCGTATTACCTGCGGGTTTAGTTGCTTTTGAATGTGATATTGTTCACTATCTCATTAATTTTAATCTTGTTTAGCATCCAGAGATTAGTCGGAACAAACAAACAGAAAAAAAGATAAACAAAATAGGCTACAATATGTATAATACGTAGTTATATATTTTCAGCGCGAACTCCGTGCACCAGTTGCCTACGCAAATATTAAATATTTTATCAAATCGGCATACATTTAGCAAATTTTGTCCAAATATTAACATTTCTTATAAAACGGAAGTTTAATATATTTGCACAACTTATCAAAGCATGAAATACGAATGACCTAAAATTTTAAATTTATCAGCGGTATCCTTATATATATATATACGTATATGTTATATGTGTTAGGTATATGGCAGTTTGAGAACGAATATTGCTTAAAAATCAGTCTAGAAGCACGTAGCATTTTAGTGACAGGGTAAATAAAATAAAAACGCGCTTGTGACATGCCCCCTAGCCAAATTAAACGATAATAAAAGAATAACAAATGTATGGGACTAACATCATCTCAACGGCAAAACAATTGGTAAAAAATAGCCCATAATACAAGAGAATAGAGGTGTAAGTGAATATAGAAAAAGATTTGACGCGAATCACTTGCATTTTGGCTGCGCTGAGTTACACGCGTTTAAATACGGCATAAGTCACTTTCCATCAGGTGGGATACTTCTTGCTCGTCTTCCCGCTCTGTCATTAAAATTTTGTGTGAGAACACGATCATTTGTTCTGTTGCTAGGTAGAATAAATAATATATAAAATAAAATAAATAAATATTCCGGACATCTAACACACAACGCCATCTAGCCCCAAGCTAAGCAGAGCTTGTGTTATGGGTAGTAGACAACTGATGTAAATACTTATATACTATTTTTTTTGTAAATACATACATTTTATACATTACATTTTTTGTAAATACATATACATTGAAAACACTCAAACTCCGAAACAAATATTTGCAGATCATACAAACATTTGGTCCGACCCAGGAATCGAACCCGAGACCTTAAGCTTAGCAGTCACATATGCTACCACTACGCCACCGAGGCAGTCTAATTTATCAGAATTTATCTTTAATATGTATATAATTTATTAGAAGTGTCAGCAGGCAGGTTACCATGGCACAGGTTTTGAATAGTTTAGTATCAGACGGTCGTCGCGACACCTCAAATTACTATTATTATTTGGGAAGATTTACCCGTAGTTTAAATATACCTACTTTAAATTTAATAGAAAGTTGTTCATTATTTTGATATACTAGAAAGTTATACTTACTTAATTACCTTCTCTTTTAACTTATTTCATGGACTATCCATCGATTAAAGTCACTTTAAAAATAAATAAATTAGAAAAGCATATTTTTCCAGATAAACCTACTATATCAAAGTAATATATTAAATACAAGCTGAATCCCGCGGTGCTACCCGCGGTACGATAATAAGCGCAGGCAACGCCGCGAGGCGAAGCTATATCTTTATAAATTGTAGCCTATGTGTTATTCTGATGTATAAGCTACATTATTGTAAAGTTTTATCAAAATCCATTCAGTAGTTTTTGCGTGAAAGGGTAACAAACATCCATCCATATTTACAAACTTTCGCGTTTATAATACTAGCTGAACCCCGCGGTGCTACCCGCGGTACGATGATAACTGCGGGCAACGCCGCGAGGCGAAGCTATATCTTTATAAATAGTAGCCTATGTGTTATTCTGATGTATAAGCTACATAATTGTAAAATTTCATCAAAATCCTTTCTGTGGTTTGTGCGTGAAAGAGTAACTAACATCCATCTATACTTACAAACTTTCGCGTTTATAATATTAGTAGGATGGTTTTAGTATATATAGCTAAATATTATACAAAGCTGATGAAATAATATGTTTGTTCACAGACGACTATCAAAGTGTACGCGCGTTGTCTCCGTCCGGACATCGAATACAAGACCTTATCAGTGACATGGGGGACCCGCGCCCAGGAGGTAGTGTCCACCCTGTTGGGCAAGTTCAGGATGCGGCACAGAGACCCCAGGCTGTTCTACCTGAGCATGGAAGTCAGGGTCAGAGCGGCTGGGTTGAGGACAACGTTGGTATTGGATGATGATGCAAGACCAGCTGCACTCCAGGCTTGCCATCCGAAAGGATATTCCAAGTGAGTATTGTTTTGCAATTTTTTAGCTAATAAAAATATTATGGTTTGCAAATATAACTTTACATGTAACGACATTGCTAAAATTAGACCTGAGAATAAGTGGTCTTTGCGCTGACTAATAAACTCCTTTAATTAGGATGCAAATTTCCCATCAACGATTATGAATTCTAAGAGTGGCAGTTGACTATTTAATCTAAATGGTTTTCCTTGATTAAAGGTAGGCTCACAGTGGATGAAAAAGCATCTCACTAGACCGCAATAGTGTGGGCTACCATGAAACATTGTCTGGATTTGCAATGAGTATGGCTACCACCACTTTTGGATTCTATTCATGCTTTTCATCAGATACTCGCTTCTGAGCTTGCCAATTACGCTCAGTATTAAAAAAAGAAAATATTTAAATGATAACTAACTCCAAATAACAAATTACATTTTTTAAATCTCTCTAAAAATTTCAATTTCTTTTCATCGATTGCCTTTTTTTGATAATTACGTTAAAGTGATATTATATGTATTAAGAAATGAAACACTACAAATACCCATCTCAAAATAGAATTTCCTGTGCGGCCCTTTAAAGTAAGTCATAAAAGTAACAAACCTTTCAATACCGACACCAAAACCCACCCTCTGTACACACAGGTGCTCTACATCCTGAGTTAATAATTAGCTCCCGGAGTCTCTTGCCATATCATAATATACACAAATTATGAAATTTCAATAGATATTTTTAGTGTCAATAAATATGAATGTTTGTAATTTAAATTCATAATTTAAATCAGTTAAGATAACGAATGACAAATCAGTTGCAGATAACGTTTTAGATGGATTACGTTTTGTCTATATCAAACAACTGATTTGGCTACTAAATAAGTATTTTATTTAATAGCTTTAAATCATACAGCGACGATTAAAAACAGGTAAAACTAAAGAAACAATGACCAGAACACCTTGGCAAGTAAATAAAATAAATAAACATTTCGGACATATAACACACAACACCGTCAAATCCCAAGCGAAGCAGAGCTTGTTTTATGAGTACTAGACAGCTGATGTAAATACAATATACATTTTTTGTATATACATACACATTACTTTAGGCACCTTAGGCAAGTGCAATATTTATCTACAGTTGCTACAATTAGCACGAAAAATTACTCAAATTTCATAACAAATCAAAAACATGAGGCCTACAAATCAGCACAACAACATTGCAATCAAAACAACAAAATAAATTAATATAACATCGGTCAAACAGTTTTTGAATGTTCAACAGCGGGACCACCGCGGCTGATACAGAAAAAGATCTACTCCTGTCCCGTCTTCCGGCACGGGCTATTCTTGTCGCCTAATAAAAATTATAAAAACCAAGTTCCACTTATTGACCATATGTATCGTGTTACTCCCTGTTGACAGTGTTGAGGACTATGAGTTTATTGTTAAATGAACATAGAGTTCATGAGCGTTTAAAAAGTTAATTTATTTTTAAACTTGTTAGGGATACTTGCCCCGATTAAATAATGCTCGAAGATATCTCAAAATATTCATTCTTAATAATATAAATTGGAAAGTAACTTTGTCTGTCGGTTACGCTTTCACGGCTAAGGACATTAGGCAATATGAGTTTAATGGACCTATTGGTATAGTGGTTAAAGATGACTGCTAACCTAAAGGTCGTGGTTTCGATTCCACTCAGAGCCCTAAAGTAGTAGAGCCACGCTGATTTCAGCACGAACGGGTCGGCCGTATAATTTTCGTAAGATGCGTGCAAAACTAAAGTATGTATAAGTGGTACTTTTAGACAGAATAAAACTAAAGGATAAATGCTAGGCAGATGTCTTTTAAGCAGCTGTATTGACAAACCACATCGGAATAGAAACGTAACCGTTTGTAATAAGATTGTGTGTTTGTCTTTACATATGTTATAGAGCACAATGTTATGGTATTCAATAAGGAAGAACTTATTTAGTTTGGCAGTCAACAAAAAATTCTTTTAAAGATATATACATAACACTAAAATATTACTTTTATTTTACTCTCATTAAATTGTAGTATTTAAGAAAATGTAAATGTTTTGCTAATTAATGCTATAAAACTTACGTATATCCTTGAATATATTTTAGAAATATTATATTGAAAAGGAAAAACTCTAAAACGGCGATAACCGCAGTCGTTCACGATTTAGAATGTCTTCTTTTTTTTTTGATGAATGGCAACTAGCCGGATCACTAGGATCAGCTATTTCTGCCAATGACAAGTATTTATCGTCTTCAATTATCAAGTCTTCGAGTCTTCAAGTCGTCGTCGTGATGATTGATTAATGATAAAAAATATATTAGGTCTTAACCTATGAAATTGCCGTTTTGTATGCAACTAGCTGAACCCCGCGGTACTACCCGCGGTACGACAATAATCACAGGCAACGTCGCGAGGCGAAGCTAGTATCTTTATAAATTATTATATAGCCCGTAGCATGAAAATTTTCGCAAAATAAGTAACTTTTCTGGTTGATTTTTACACCTTGTGTCCGAAAAACCCAAATATCTTACTGAACCCTATTTTTTTCTAAAATAAAATATAGCCTATGTCACTCGTGGATAATGTAGCTTTCGAATGGTGAAAGAATTTTTAAAATCGGTTTAGTAGATCCCGAGATTACCCCCTACAATTTAACAAACACACAAACTTTACTTCTTTATAATATTAGTATAGAAGTATAGATAAGTGAAAGTACTTATTTTTTCAAACTTTTTTATTTCTGTTATTCGAAGTAATCACCCATGCAATCGACGCATCTTTGCCAACGCATTGGCAGTTTATTGATGCCTTTCTTGTAAAAATCAGCTGGACGGGAGGCATCAAATTCTTCAAAGGCATTTTGTACTGCCTCTCGGGAATTAAATTTTTTACCCACTAAAAAGTTGTCTAAATTTTGGAAAAAGTAATAGTCGGTAGGTGCAAGGTCTGGTGAGTATGGCGGATGAGGGAGAGCTTCCAACCCCAGCTCTTGCAGCTTGGAGACTGTCTGTTGCGCAGTATGGGGTCGCGCGTTGTCGTGAAGGAGCAGTGGGGACGACCGATTGACCAAAGCTGGTTGCAGATGTGCAAGCTTCTCCATCATTCTCTCCAGTTCTTCACAGTACACATCTGCATTAATGCTCATGCCGTTTTGTAAAAAGCTGTGGTGAATCACACCCGCACTAGACCACCAAACAGTGACCATCACCTTTTTAGGGGTCATTTTTGGTTTAGGGCATTGCTTTGGTGCTGAACCAGGGTCTAACCAACTTGCTGAGCGCTTTCGATTGTCGAACAGAATCCATTTTTCGTCGCACGTAACTATTCGTTTCAAAATTCCTTCATTTCTTTGCCTGTTGAGCAGCGAAAGGCAGGTCTCGACGCGTACGTTGCGCTGGCGATCGTTAAGGTCGTGGGTCACCCATCTATCAAGCTTTTTTACCTTGCCAATTTGTCGCAAATGGATCAATATTGTTTTGATGCTTACATTAAAAGCTGATGCTAGCTCAGCTGTAGATTGAGTTTCGTCAGCTTCCACAATCGCCTTTAATTCATTATTGTTAACCAAAGTCTCCGGACGACCACGAGCTTCATTTTTCAAGTCAAAATTTCCAGAACGGAACCGGGAAAACCAATAAAGGGTTGTGCGTTCGTTTGTACAGTTCTCTCCGTAAACGTTTTTGATGTTACGTGCCGTTTGTGTCGCGTTGACCCAACGACGGAACTGATATTCCATAATTACACGAATTTTTAAAGTATCCATTATGACGAAAAATGTTCAAATGTAATGAAAATACAACGCTAATCAAAAAACAAAAGACTGAGTTTGTAAATAGAATGTCATGGTTTTAAAACAAAATTAATTTAAATTTAGAATACAGAGCCATTACAAACTTTTTTTTATTTGAAATGACCAGTACTGAAGAAACGCAATTTCATAGGTCTTGGTCATTAAATCTTGGTTGGTAAATGGGGGTCTTCCGAAAAAACAAAAAACGATTCCCATTTAGAATATCCATTAATCACGATTTTCCGAAACTAATTGACATCAGCAAACTATTGACAGTTTTGTTTCATTTGTCATGTCAAAGATTCAAGTCAAACCCACTCGTGACTGCCATTATTTTCTAAGATCTCAAGAATGTCGTTATCTGTTCCAGATTCTCCCTGCAGATGCGTCCTGGTGGTTTAATCAAGATATACGACTCCGCGTTAATGTCTTCGTCTCAGTACAAGTGCCTACTGACCAGTGAGAGGACTACGGTAGATGAAGTGTTAGCTATTTTGCTGCATTGCTACGATTCCAACGAAGGGGTTGAACGCTTCTCGCTTTATGAGGTAAGATGGCATTTATTTCTTCAAGGGATTTTCTTGTAGAATAGGAGGCAATACAGCAGATGGATTTGATCGTAATTGACCTTATTTACCCATGGACTCCTGAAGGGCAAAAGCCACTACCGCTTTTAAGTTAGTCCCCTAATGTTTTTATAATATTCTTTGGACTCAGACTAAATTGAGTTTTACTACTGAATTTAGAGCACAAGATATTTAGATAAAGACTTCCTGATCATCACGGAAAGTGAATAGTCATATATTCTAACCTCGTAACGCAAATAGAAGTCAACATAGGTTTAAATCAAGCTTCAATAAGTAATAGTTAATTTCGTTGCTGTTTCAGGTCAGTCCTTCTCAGGAGTATGAGAGAAAACTTCATGCTGATGACTTACCCCTCACAGTGCAGCGAGCGTGGCCCTCAGACACTGACTGTCACTTCAGAGTACGGAGGAACCCTCGCGCACCGCCCCTACCGCCTAGAACTCTCCCCGCCCCTGAAGAAATAACTTCAGAGGATGAGGAACCTTCTAGAGCGTTATCAGCTCTTTCGTTAGAAGCGGAAGGTGAAAAGAGAAGATATAGTCCAGTATATAAGTTTCCAAGCATCAGTTATTGTAGAGAAACGAAGAACGATTATCTCTACATCTGACTAGCCGTGGTCCTAGCCAGGTTTAGTCAATACCGCCGGGCTAAAAGCTGTAAGCGGTATCAAAAGATAGTGAGAAAGCGACTCTTATGAAGTGTAAATATGGTTCAGTTTTGTGTAAAGTGTAAATATGGATTTAGGTATGCTGAAGTGTTTGGTGTGATCTTTGAACCCGACTTGTTCAAACGCTTGCGATCGATCGAATATTTTATAACAATTATTACTGATGGATTTGTTTGCTATAATCATTTTGGTCCTTTCATCAAAACTATTTTATGATAGATTGTAATTGTTGTTAATGTAAAGCTGAAAGCTTTTTCTGTCAACAACTTCGCTGAGCTTTGAAACAGTTAGGGTAATGAGTGAGTGTGAAACCAAAGAGTTGTTGCAATATCCTTGTAATGAACCTAATGAGGCAGTTATAATTAGTCGTAGAGGTACAGAATGTTATTAATAGAAAATAGACGAATATAGACGAAACCTTCAACGACAGACATTAAACTTAATGAAATCAATTTTAAATGTTACTGAAAATTATAGTCATGATAGGTTTTAAGATTGTCTCCATTTTATCATCATCTCTAAAGAGTTTGTAAAACAAGTGATTGTCAATACAGCAATTTTTAGACTATTACGAATTAGATTTTTAAATTTTATTAAAACAATATTTTACGAATTTGAATATTCTAAATTCAAACATTTGTCATTTTTCCTATAGTGTTAGTACTAAAACAAATGTTACTATAAAGTTGTAATTTAAAAAAAGAATGTATATAATTATTGTATTGCTAGCTAGTAGACACCAAAGAGGCGCACGAGCGATATTATAAAAATTAAATCTATTTAATAACTGTTACGCGATTTAATATTTAATTTATTTATGGCAGCAAATCGTGGCGGCCATGTTGGCATATTGTACGTCATCGAATTTACTTCAAAAGCATCTAAATAAACTGCAATATGTTTTTTTTTTAGTGAGAAGTTTTATTTAAAAACCCTTTGAAATATGCAGATCTAAATACAAACGGTGGTGGTTGTAGTAGAAATATGCAGTACCAGTTATTTCTTATCTGTAGAATATTGAAATTAGCTGGAACATATGTTATTTAAAGGGAGATGTATGTTATGCAATAAGCTAGCCTTTTACAAAAAATAACATAGTTCGTCACATGGAAAATAAAAGTTCAACATCGATATAAAGTATTTTATTTACAAATGATTGCAACAATGAAGTACAGACGATGCAATATAATTACAGAGTATGTCAAAAAATGGGAAACGGATAATATCTAACGGTACTAAAATTATCTCCTCTCTCCCGACCGATATATGTAAAATTTATACAGACGCCGCTCGTGGCGAGCGGCGGCGGGTGGTGCGGGGCGAGCACTCGCGGAGAGCGCGGCGCGGCGCGGGCGCGGCCAGACCTCTCGCGATGTGACGCGGCACAAGGCAGCATGTCGCAGCTAGAGTCGCTACACAGCGTTGAGGGCGCGGCGAGACGGCCCGTAGTCGTCGGGAGGATCGCGATCACGTCGACGATCACGGTCATCTCGAGCGTACTCCCTCCCGTATTCGTCCCTCGAGTACGCGTCGCGGGTGTAGTCGTGTCCGTACGCCGAGCGCTCGTAAGAGTCGGCGTGCGCGGCGCCGCCCCCCATGGCGCCCCCGCCGTGCGCCTGCGCGTGCGCGTGCGCGTTCGCCGGGTACTCGTGCGCGTAGTCACTGTACTCGCGCGGGTAGCGCGTGTAACGCTCCCCGCCGCGCGAGTAATATTCTTCCTCCTCCAGCCGCTCCGGTCGAGCTGCTCGGGACCTGCCGCCTGTGTACGCAAAATAAAATGTTAGAGTACGAACTACGAGCGAAATAATTAAGAGGAAAAAAAACCTGCACTAAAAATTCAAACTCAAACACGCAAACCAAACTCGGGGATCTTTGCCACGTCCTCCTTCTAAAGAAACATTCTCCTTCACCTCGACCGAGGTTTCCACTGAGAATCGAAAGAAAAACACACGGCACACTAGGGAAACGTCGGAGGTGACTATAACCTAGTTTAGGGACACCCTCACTTACGGCAATTACGATACGAGATTGAGGGAGGTCTGCATGAAGATCTCGCCGGAATTGCGCACTACACCCGGAACTGGCATCACCGATTGAGCGGCCGGCGACACTGCGGAACATTTAACGTGAAACTGTCGCTCGTGTCACCCCGGGATACACACCTGTATGCTTGACGTGACGTCGATGATGCGGCGAACGAGACGAATTGGGAGTGAGAGGGAATAACTATATTGTCGCAAGGAATACATGAGATGAAAAAGATTCAGATAAATTTTATATGTTAATAGGATAAAGGCCCACAAGACAAGATGAAGAACAAAATTAATTTAGAAGACATTTTGACATGTCTGACAACGAAAATGGGTCAATAATATTATCAATTGTAGGCTTACTACAGCTAGAATGTCCCTTTAAGGTACATAAATCAAACAGTTAGCGTCATACTCAACGCTGTTAGTGTAAGCTGGCGGAATTGAGCGTCAAATTCCGTGAATTTCAAAGAAATTAGTTTAAGCGTCACCCTTAAGCGTTCAAGCAGTTAGAGGGGTAGGGACGCTAGAAAGTGTATGCAACCTGGACGGATGCTGGAGCGCCTGACAACAAACACCTGGAATTTAATCTTCGGCTCGGCTGTTAGTAGGCCTGCCCCTTCGCTTGTACTGAAACGAACAGGGTTTGTCAGTGACGTGACTGACGTTCCTTATGTCGTGAGGGGTTATAACATCTAATACAACATTAATATCTTTTTCTATTAGGGTACAATCACCGACTTGTGTATAATGAGCTTTTGCCATAATCTTTATTTCACATTTTTCGTTGAGCAAATTTTAGGCGATGAAGTTCGTCATTGTACCTTTGATATTAGTGGACTTTTAAGATAGATGATGACAAATATAATGACTTTGAAATAACAACACATCGGATATGTATGTCTGTAATAATGGAGAAATATTGAAAAGTGATATTATACAAATAACTTAAAATAAAACAATTTTAAATGTATCATGTTTCTCAATAGTGTTCTATTTAAAGAAAAATTGAACTACCAAAAAAAATACAAGATATAAACAGTTACCTTTCTCTCTTTCGTAGTTATATGAGTCTGATCTCTCGCGGTGCCCTCCAGGGTGTGCAGGGGGATCAAAATATTGCAGTACAAGGTTACACAAGAGGAATAAACAAGAGGTCTTTTTACAAATACGTGTCTTGTGTATCAATTATGTGGATAGCTTCTTAAATCTTAGTGTTACCAAATTATGTACGTACATATATTGAAATATTTGGACTGTAAAAATTGATTGTGTCATCTGTCTTAAGTTGTCAATAGATAAGTTCAAAGCAAATTCTATTAAAAGATATAGAATAATAAGGTGACAATAAATAGTAAATATAAGTATTGTTTGTTAGGTGTGGTTGATTTATTTGAAGTATGAAATAATTACATCATCTAGGTAATACTGCTATTACAACATCAAAATTAAGTTACAGGTTTGAAAGCGTTAAACATAGAGAAGCAGCTATTTGTGTGAGCTTGCTTTTCTTTGAAATAGTTACATCCGAATTTATAGTATGTTTATAAAGTACAACAGTTGTTTGTCCTCCATCCGCGACATTTAATGGAATATATGATATGGAGGTAAAGAAGGACCTTATGGTATCTATAAAAGTGCAATGTTTTGGAGCAGCCCAGAAAAAAATATTATGCAAATTATGAAAAAAAAATAAGATCAAAGTAAATCGGATCATGACTGAGGCAAGGTAAATTACAAAACAGGATCCAAATTATTTGAGATTTCATAATTGCTTTGGTTAGGTAGTGTTAATTGGTGCGTGTTTGGTGTGATGTGTAGTGAGTGTATGGTACTTACCAGGTTGCGCGTGTGCGTGCACGGGGTGCGCGTGCGGCAGGGGACGCGCCAGGGGAGCGTCGGCCTGGGGCGTGGGGTGCGTGGCGCGCCAGTACGACTGCAAATTATAAAAATACGGCTGAAAAATATCAGGATGGACTTCAAAGTATCATCAAAGTACATATGTATGATATTGTGTAGTAAAAGATCAGGTTTCGTTCTGGTTTCTAAAACAAAAATAAACACAGAACAAGGTCTTTCGTGATAAATCTTTCCGTATTCTTAATCCGTCTCTGTATGGTGACGTATTAAAAATATGCAGTGTCACCACTCCTGATTATCTTGTGGATATCGCAAGAGTCGAGTAAGAGTGAAAACTATGCAGGGTAACAACAGTGAAAAAGGGATGAAAAAGAAATTGTGTTAAATTTAGATTTGAAAAATACAACTTAGTGGGTATGTAGACATGTAAAAGGCTGTTTCACTGGTTCCTGATGAAATTTCAGATAGTTATCTGCCATGTTACATCATTTAAATCAGATAAAGGTAGCTGATATATGCCTACCTGTTTATCTGACATAATATTATGTCTATCCATATTGGTGATTACTTAATCTGTAGTAATCAGGGACTTTATCAGAAAGTGGTGCCACTGGCCATAAAACTACTTAAACGTGTGTACGTTCTTCTGTCTAGAAGTAATAACAATTTGCTTACCTCTAAATATTCAGCAATGTGTTCACACGCCTCCTCTAACTGATTTTCGTCAAGCACGACATCAAACATATCTAACGGACACTGGGAAAGCTTTTCTGCGGCCACCATTTGAACTGATAAATTTTTACTCTGCCCCTTACCCCGAGATTTAATCAGTCGTTGTAACACCTGAAATTTGTAAAGTATTAATCATCATTCGTATTTCACTTGACCTATACCAGCTCATCATAAATATATTTTCCATTCATATTGGCAACATTAAAATATTTTTCTAGAATTTCCATTCGAGGTAATGTTATTTTTAAAGTTAGTCGCAGTCAATATATATTTATTAACTAAGGATTTTAGTAAAGCCTGGTATGACCTGCGAAATTTATATGTTATCAATGGGACAGTTAAATTTTTAACATATGCAGATTCAGACAATAGATTATAGAATTTACTTAAGTAAGGCAGCGAATAATAACTCTTATGATTACTATTTACATTTAGTATATGTACTAAGATAGCTACATAAATTTAGATAGTATGAAATGATTTATTTAAGAAAAAATACAAAAAATAACTTACCTTAGGACTGGATATCTTGAGATATACTATAGTAGGTGCGAGTGAAGTCTTAGCAAGTTGCGAGGGGTGATTGATCGTGTCGCAGTCTAACACAACCAGCTGAAGAGTTCGCGCCAACTCGAATATCCTCTCAATTTCAGCCTGACGGTGTTAGTGAAAGAAAAGTTATAGACAATACAAAAACAGAATATCAGAGGTGATTCCATATAAATTAATATTGGCTTAAGTAACAGTAATAAGCGTTTGTAAGCTTAGCGGTAATAAACTGAATATTTTCAGACAAGCGTTTTAAAACACGAATTATTGAATTATCAGTTGGGAAATTATGAAAGATTGATTATGAGAAGTTATTAGAATTCATTCATTATTTGAATATGACATACATGGTATGTAGTTAGTAAGTCAAAATGTATATCGAAAACATATTGGTAGTACATTTATTATTATGATTACCAACACGCATTCGATGCTTCTGACATTAATAAGTTAGGTCGTTACATTTATTCTCAAACTGAAAATATTAAAACAAATTTTTAACATATTAATTAAGACTGGTTAAGTCATCCATTTGTCAGTATATCTCATGCAAACAGCTCCCGATTGGTTGGATTTATAAAACAGGGTTCCTCAAGGAAGCATGCTTGGTCCCATATTTTTATGAAAAAGATATCAAGTGAATACTATTATTTAAATAAAGTGAACGTTGTAATAAAGACATTGTGTTGTGTTCCATGATGAATCCATAGCAAAATTTTGTGTATTAATTAAGTATGAATATGAATATTGTGTGACTATATTGCTTTTTATGTAATGCTAATGAATAGTTCTCTAGTTTCATAAAACATGGGCAGTTTATAAACACTTTTCAAAATATCAGTTAGTTACTAATTACTAACTATAATGGCCATTAAATACAACATGAGCATGTTTGGATCGAGAGTCATGTAGTTTTATAAAGTATTTTGATTCTAAGATGGATACATAGTGATATTAAAGTGTAAGTTAATGTAGATGTTCTGAATGTCTAAAAATTTGTTTCTTAAAATAATTCTCACAATATATGAAAGTTCGGCTGATACAAGTGTTTGAGAGACTATTTGTTCTATATTAACGTAAAATAACATTTAATGACAATAACTTTTTTTCCTATATTTCTGGTGGCTAATAACAAAACCGATGTTCTAAATGACCTACGAGCTCAATTCGTCCTCAATTAGTTGTAGTATCGTTGTTGCCACTATGGGGCTTCTCATTCCAAACACGCCCAATTTAACCAACGTGCCTCATACAACAACACCATAACTACCTACAGAAGTGAACATTCGCACCTGGACCTCAGCTATACAGTTCCTGTTACCAGCCCTCTCAACGAACGGTTTCTTTGGCGGGTTTTGGTTTCGTTTGGCCAATGAAATGTCAGCCGTGACTCTGGTGATGATGATCCTGAAACATGCATACCTGTACTTCAGCGAGGCAAGTGGACCGCGAGTTGGAACGCTCCATGATGGCACGTTTCGATGGATTGTTGAGCAGAGAGCGCTTTGCCAGAGATATGTCGGCCATCACGCGCGTTATTATTATCCTGCAATGTTAGTTTGTTGTGATTTTCGGTTAATTGTTAGTTTTTTAGTTTGCAGATTTACTGGAAGACACAACGTTTAGTTTCTTACGTAAAATATTTTTAAAATTATTAAAGCCATTAAATATAATCAATATCTATTAAACAATTTTTTTTTTCATTTTATTATAATCGTATATTTTGCTGCTGCTTTAACTGGTTTTGAAACAATTTATTTTACAAGTTAAGTTTGTGGATACATAACTTGGCTAAAGTCAGGCTTTCGCAGCACATACCTGAAATGATTCTAGGAATTATGTCATAGTGACAGCAGTAGTACTCACTTACACACTCTCATTCTATTTCGTATAGAACCTTTCAGTAACACAATACTTGAGTAATTTGGTAAATTCTGTCAAATTATTATAATACGAGACAGTCACATATCCAACGACAAAGCTAGTTACACTTCGATTATGTTCATTTTTCCGCTCCTTTCGATGTCTGTCCTTGATTCTTTCACCTTTTTCTTGCTTTTCGCTTTTACAGAAGATTTTAAAGTATCTTTTAGTTTTTACATCTATGTAAACTTCTAGCTACTAGGGTACTTTGCTACCTTGCCACAATAGTAGCAAGAAGCTCGCGTAGATATAAAAAATCATGTTGCTCCGTCTCTTGTACAGCTGTCGATTACTCTTCTACATTTACATTCTTCATTTTTCTTTCTTGATACTTCTAGATCTACATTTAAATAACTAAAGAAGTTTACATAAACATTCTTAAGAAAAATTAACAGCATATAAAAAAATAACACTCGTTTATCTTTCGAGAAAATAAATAAAATCCCTATAAATATAAAAGGGATTCTGAGTTAGAATATTATTAGTGACATACATATAACTTTTATGGATAGACATGCACGTAAGCTGTGATCTGGTGGAGATCTTTCTCTATTACTTGTCAGTTTCCATGTTTGTTCTTAATGTATTTCATTGAAAAAAATTTGATTACATTATGTTAAAACTTTGGATAACTTCATGCGGCATTTAAACCTACGCTGGCTACAGATAATTCGTTTGAAGTTGTATCTAACATATTAATAATAATATTTTTTATGTCAAATCTACGATAACTACACTAGGCTAAGTCTGTATCAAGCCTATTAATACAAACGTGATTATGCAGTAGAACAGTAGTAACAAAAATATATTGAACAACAGAAACTTGTTATCAAATATTTAAATATCGTCGCTATAATAAAATATCGTGAGATGACAGCAAAATAAAATGTCTGTATTAGTAAATCTCACCTTCCTTCAAACCGTCTCTTGAGGAAATCAAACAGTGCCTTCTGCATCATGTCTGTGACCTCGTATCCTTTAAGGCTGGGTCCCACAAGTACCACAGGGCGCATTGAAGGGACCACATCGTAAGGACTATAGTTTTCAGGCTTTTTGAAGAAAGGCTTGCGTTTCTCTTTGCCACCTGCCATACCCGCCCCTCGACCTCGACCTGCTCCATCTGATTCTTCCCCTGGAATCGAAAAGTACTGTTGATGAATTTCATAATGCAAAACACTGTAAAAAAAAATCTTATTATTTTTATAGTTCGATACTCCCTGTATTCTCTCAGATATAGCACTAAGAGCATTAAGAGTTCCTGTATTTTACTCCTATATCACTTAGACTTGAATAAGAACTTCGAGAATTGAACATGCTTTGCACATCAAGTAGTAAATCACGTCCACCAACTTCAGGCTTTTACGATTCCATTCAAAAAATACACCAAGTGTACTCCATACCGCAACAAATATCTACCATACACAACAATCATATCGGAAGCACAAATCAGGAGCTTAGAAAGTAGAAAAAAAATAACATATTTGACAATTAACAATAAAAATCTTAAACTTTAGTTCATAGTTTCTTTTTCTACTTTTTTCCAGCCAATTGATTGAATTACAAATCCAGGGACCACATAAGCAAGCAATTTTTTAACTGGACCTGAATTATAGCACACAATAAATAAATAAATAGTAGGTGCCCAAGTTCCTGTAAATACACCAAGAAACGTTAAAGAAAGAAAAACATTAAGATTCAATATTTAACTAAAAAGAAATGCTACCAAAAGGAGACGTGCGTGAAATGGGTTATGGTATGGTTATGCTTTGGCATACAAGATGTTACAAGAATTTGGGACTCTAAAACAGCACATCATTGATAAACTAAATACTTCTAAACTGCTTAAAACAGTAAAGGATAACCAATAGTTTTAAACATATGCACCAAATACTGCATTGTCTAGAAATTTCTATTCAGAAGTAGATGAACCAAAATAAAGGGTAACATCTAGTAAACTTATGGAGTGGTGACAATTTACAATATTTCCCGGTGACGAGCAATGGGTGTGCGAGCTTACCTCGATCGAACGATGGCCCATCTGAAAATGTGGCAAACGTGAGTGCGAAATATAAACATATTAGTTGATGTATCGACTATTTTTAATTTACTTAATATTTTGAGACTGATCAGTTTCAACAAAATATAGCAATGGCGTTTATCAGTCAAACGAAGACAGTATAGTCAACTAGCATAATATTATTAGGTATATATTCTTAAAACAAATAGATTACAAACAGAAAAATCGATTTTCACATATATTTAGTCGACCAATCAGTCAATAATCGGTACATCTTAATACAAAACCAGGAAATTTTAGCAAATTTCACCGAAACTATAATGATGTCGTGATGTATGGTGATAGTACAAAGCAGTTATACATACCATACATAAACATATGTTTAATAAGAAATAAGAAATATTTCAATAGCAATTAAATTGCAAAAATTAAAGACAATTAAAATTGTTTTGTGTGTCCAATAACAGTCAGCAAAAAATTTGATAAATTTATATAAATTTTACATTTAGCAACAAATTTGAAAAAAAAAATCAAGTATTAGGTTGACCAAATCAAATAATTGATGTCGATGAAAAAGAAAACCTTAACAAAGTCATACTAGCACAATATTTCATGGAATTATCCATTTATACTAAGACACTTCAATTTTTTTTTGTTAATATTTTACCTCATTAAAATAGCTTAATAATTGATGATGAAGAAATAGTAAAGTATAGAAAGAAATAGATGAATGTAATTGACAAGACGTCACGACTACACATCAACATCGCCCCTGCCTTTCAAGATTTAGTAAAATTGATTAAAAATATTGTAGCAAGCCAAAGTTAGAAACAACAAGGCGATTTAGAATAAAAAGAAAGATTAACAACTGCGTTGTACGTGACATACACAAGATAAAAAGACATAAATAGAGACAATATCAAAAGCGTACATAGATAACTTACTAGATCAATACAACTTAGACGATAAACGAGACTATTAACAACTTGCAAATCGTATTTTAAATATATACAATGTACATGTTACCGTGGGATTTTCAAAATTGTTTTTGTAATCTATCTCGCGAGATTGTAAACATACATAAGTTATTGTATGAAGGCGTAACAGAATTAACTTGATTTGATAGGTACCTACAATAAACCTCAGAAGAATAATATATTGTCGTAGCCATTGCTATAGTTTTATTTCTTTGAGTTTCAGAATTATCTCCAAACTGATCTGTAAAATCTGTTTTCAAATGCAATCTAAAAAAGTTTATTAACCATTTTTGGAACGAAGTTCCTTATCGCGCGATATGAACGAAAAAACGAAGGGGGCTAGACGGAAATTGTCGCGACATAATTTGTTGTCACGACAGTTTTTGTTGTCACGACACTTTTTGCTATTTTAAATTTTATTTGTTATTAGTTTATTTTTCATTGCTTGAAGCAACCCAGATACTATATATATATCTATATATATAATATATATATATATATATAATATATATATATAATAGATAGATAAGATTTCGAACTTTTATATATACATATCATCATTATCATCATTATCATCACTATTATCATAATCATCATTTCATCATTTTCATCAATTCATCATTTTCATCACTTTCATCATTTTCATCATCTTCATCGTTTTCATCATTTTCATCATTTTCATCACTTTCATCATTTTCATCATTTTCATCATCTTCATCATTTTCATCATTTTCATCATTTTCATCATTTTCATCATTTGCATCATTTTCATCACTTTCATCATTTTCATCATTTTCATCATCTTCATCATTTTCATCATCTTCATCACTTTCATCATTTTCATCATTTTCATCATTTTCATCATGTTCATCAATTCATCATCTTCATCACTTTCATCATTTTCATCATTTTCATCATCTTCATCATTTTCACCATTATCATCATTATCATTATTATTCTCTTTATTTAATTATATATACATATTAATTACATTTTTAAATACATAAAAAAGATAAACAATAACATAATATATATTTAAAAATATAAAAAATAGTAGACCACCGACTTCGGGTACAGGGACCAAGAAACCGGTGGTTAGGGCTCCAAAGACAGGAACCTCCTCACTATGCGTGCCGTGTCAAGAAGGACTGCCTTCTGTACCAGACCCTTGATCCAGCCTTCTAACGTGAGCCTCTTAAGGTGTTGGTCGAGGCTCTTGGCTATCAACCCGTGAGCAGATACGACTATCGGAACAATTATTACCGAATCCACATTCCACATATCGACAATCTCGTGAGATAGATCCAAATATTTTATTTGTTTTTCTTTTTCGACTTTCACGAGATTCTCGTCATGAGGAACGGCGATATCGATAATAATTGCGCGGCGCTCTAATCGATCTATCACCACAATATCAGGCTTATTGGCAACAATAGTCCTGTCTGTAATAATAGATCGATCCCAATATAATGTAGCACGACCATTCTCGAGAACTGGGTCGGGCACATACCTGTAGTATGGCACCTCTGAGTTCACAAGATGGTATTTAAGGGCAAGTTGCTGATGTACGATCCTAGCTACTTGGTTGTGCCTGTGCAAATACTCGCCGTTAGCAAGACGAGAACAACCAGAAATAATATGCCTGATAGATTCTCCAGGACGGTGACATGCCCGACAGATGTCGACCGTACCATCTCTCAGGATATACTTCCGATAGTTATTCGTCATGATAACTTCGTCCATAATCGCACAAACAAAACCTTCGGTTTCTCCGAAGAGATCACCATACCGTAGCCAGGACGTAGATGTTTTAAAATCTATATCGGGTCCATGAAGGGCCCGATAAAACCGACCATGGAGTTCCTTGCCCTTCCATACCTCCCTGCGATCATTAGTACTAAGTACTACAGGCTTGCGCCAATTCTCTTTAGCCAGAGCGAGCGGAGTGAGTCCGGTATCCACTGTGACTACACTACGATGCACTCCCACATCAGTTTGTAGAAAATATTCTCTAAGATTGTATACCTCGCGATTGTGCAGGGTCTTGATATTTAGTAATCCACGACCCCCTAACCTTCGCGGGATATACAATCTCATAACCGATGAACGTGGGTGGTGCATTCGGAATGCAGTCAACAATGTACGGACTCTCCTATCAATGGCATCTAATTCAGTCTGAGTCCATCTAAGTACACCAAAGGAATACATCAGAACCGGCATAACCCAACCATTGCAGGCTCGTACCTTGTTACCGCCTGACAAAAGACTTTTAAGTACTTTTTTCAGGCGGCTAAAGAAGCGTTCCCGCAACGTTTGTTTCATGTCAGATTCTGGCATTCCTAAGGACTGTGAAAAACCTAGATATTTGTAAGTTTCGGTTGCAGACAGAGATCTGAGTTTTGTGGAATCTGAAAGCTCTATACCTTCAGATTCCATAATCTCACCTTTTTTTACATACATAACTGCACACTTGTCTACACCAAATTCCATTTTGATAGAATTACTAAAGTTTTCCGTAACCTTTAGTAATGCTGTCAATTGTAATTTAGTGGGGGCAAGTAGTTTCAAATCATCCATGTAAAAGAGGTGAGATATAACTCGATCATCTTTCTGCAACCTGTAGCCTAACCCTGAACCCTCTAATAGAGTGCTCAGAGGGTTCAAAGCTAGACAAAACCACAAGGGGCTCAGACTGTCACCTTGAAAGATGCCTCGCTCGATCTTTATAAGTACGTCGTTCATCGCAGACTGCCGACACCCAGGATAGCGAAGTGCTGTTCTCCATTGCCCCATACACACCTTCAAGAAAGTGCACAGAGTTGTATCAATTTTATACAACTCAAGCACCTTCAAAAGCCATGTATGAGGAACGGAGTCAAAAGCCTTCTTGTAATCTATCCAGCATGTCGCCAGGCTCTTACGGTTACGACGCACCTGCTGGCTAATGGTCATGTCTATGATAAGGAGCTCTTTAGTGCCACGGGTCCCACTTCTACATCCATTCTGAGAAATAGAAAGTATCGAATTGTGATTAATATGTGTTGTAATTTTGAGTCTCAGAATAGATGTCAGAAGTTTGTACAAAGTTGGTAAACATGTTATTGGTCTAAAATTTTTGGGATCCATGGCATCACCAGATTTGTAGAGTAAGTGGGTTATGCCAGTGGTCAAAAATTGTGGTAATGAACCCGAATCCAATGCTGTTTGGAATTGAGATGCTAAGCACGCATGTGAGCTTCGGAACCACTTAAGCCAAAAGTTGTGCAGTCCGTCAGGACCTGGTGCTTTCCAATTCGGTAATGAACGGACCGCACAACTTACATCCTCTTCATCGATGCTAATAGGTTCCATAGGTAACAAAGACTCACATGAGCGCTCAACATCCCGATACCAATCACCTTCTGTATGAGTGACAGGCACAGACCACATATTGCGCCAAAACGAATTTGTGGCATTTTCATCTGGAACTTGCCCATCACTCATACACGGACTCAGGTTCTCCCATTTCCGGTACACCCACTTCTCATTTCTTTGGAACATGCGATTCTGATTATACCGATCTACTCGTTTTCTATACCGCCTTATTCTATTTGCCCATGCATAAACTTTTTGCTTCAGAAAGTCTATGCGCTCCGTGACACATGACATGTACTCTTGAGGACTAATAGTAGTCCCCAAGAATGCCCGTTTCACAAAGCGCATCACTCTCGGTCGTGTGTTTCCCGATCGAAAACTCATTAGCTTACCAATGAGTGTCCTGGCCTCAGCAATACGACGTTCAATTCTATACTGCCAAGCTGGCAAAGTATTTTCTTGTCGAGTAGTGGTTGTATATTCTGCAAACTTCACACCAGCTACTCGACAAACTGCAATAGCCGCACAGTATAGAATTGAGTGTGTATCACTGAGATCTTCGCTATTACTGAAATATTTCGGTAATAACGAATCCAAGGCACTCACCAGCGCTAAATTTCGTTTATGTATGGGCAAACGGGACAACCGGGGTCTGTTATTCAAATTTACATATCGGTATTCCCGAATCGCATCCTCCAAAGTGCTCCTTATCCTATCATTATATTGGGTACTTACGGATATAATTTCACTGTCCACTAATTCACTAATATCATCATTTTGTGGTACCTGTGGTGTGCTGTTTGTTACCACATTCAGAACATGTGACGAAGAAGGGACAGTCAAGCTATTCCGTATGTCAGAGCGTATCCTTTCAAGTGCGGCATCATCCAGCAGGTGACATCGCTGTATAGCTCGCACTTGATCCGACAATCGTTGTGCCGAAACGTTGACAGCTGGCTCAAGCTCCTGAAACAGAGAGACTAGTCGAACACGGTACGCAGTAAGGTTCGTTCCCAACTCTGTAGCCCGAAAATATGCCCGCATGACATTCTCATTTATAGAATGTGTCCACTTCATGCGGCGCACATCACCACCGGCAGCGGGGGCCCTGTTCGAGGTCAATGGTCCTCGGGATTCCAAGCTGGTCGGTGGCCGGCCTCTCCCCTGCCGACGTACAGGTATTGGCGACGTCGGCGGAGAGAAAAACTCGTCGCTTGAAGAAGAGCTCGACGCCTCTGCACCAGCCGGAACTTCTATTGCTTCTTCCGGAGATGGCAAGGCGGAGCGGAGCGACGAGTCCGGGGGTGATAGCTGTGCTCTCCGTCTAGCTCTTGTTAGCATCGTCGTTATTAAAATTTATCAAGTATTGTTTTGACATGACGTTTACGTTTAAACGTCATGTCTTGTTGAGTAGATATTTCTATGTTTCATTTTTGATTTATGCATTTTATTTCTTCGTTGTATTTATTTTATAACAATGGAATGTTTAATCTGCTTGAAAATTATTGTTGTTTGTTATTTTGTGCCATTCTAAACAGTAAATATAATTTATTTTAAAGAAATTTGTTTGATAAATTCTGACGGCTTTAAGTGTTGCTAGTTTATTTTATTATTATTATTAATATTATTGTGTACACATATATCATAAAACTAGAAATTACGTAAAATATTGAAGTAAATATAATATTTGTATCGTCTTTCTATTTCGAACTTCGTTCCATCCGGGTGTCCCTTGACACCTCTCAAGTTTTATTATTTTTTATTACTCGTGGATTTTAGGGCAGGATTATAGAATCAAAGGATTTAAAATGATATTTTTGAGCCAGGAAATAACCAACATAGTACGGGTAGAAGAGTATCAGAAAATTGGCGTAACGGTGATCTGCAGACTAGATAATTACATATTTTTTTGTATTCACGACGGGCATAACAATTGCACAGGTAACAAATAATACCTATTTTTGAAATTAAAAATCCTTATATCCTTTTATCTTATGTATGATCAAGCTTCTGGCTTGTGGTTAGTTTGCTTAAAAACACCCTTAAAAGTATTCAATAATTAACAAATTAAATTTGTATTTTTTACGTTAAAGGGTCAGTTCTGTATCATCTCAAACTATGAATACTTTAAGTGCAAAATGCAAAAAGCGGGATTACAGTGTTCATAGTTTCAGTTGGTTTTACCTCAAGTTTTGACAACTATCGTACTATTTGTGAATGAACCAAAAAAATCAATTTAAAAGTATCAAGTGAAAGCTTTAAGCTAAATTAAGAATATAAAAGTAAAAGAAGCTTCTGAACTATATTTGAAACGAAACATTCCAGAGTAGCATAGTAGGCAAAATCTTATATCTTGAAGACAATTTCCAGAGACTTTAAAACAAAGGTGCCGAATATCCGCAAAATAAATACCGTATTAAGTGAAGAACAAAATCTAATACTTCATAACTGATATTTAAAAATGAAGATATTTGAAACCGATAGCTGTCAAAAACTGTGAGCATTAGAGTAGTTGGTATAGTGCGTGTACGCAACATGTAGTGGGTATGCGGCTATGAGATATGCATGACGTACCGGGCGTGGGGGGGGTGCTACCTCTGGAGAGCGGCGGGGGTGGAGCGTGAGGCGCGTGCGGCGCGGTGGAGGGGGGGCGCGCGCGCCGCACACCCATCCCCGTGCGCACCGCCTCCAGCTTCACCGGCGACGGTATGAAACCGATGTCCGCACCCTCTTTCACGAGCCGCCCGATCCACCAGTTGTTGTCGTACTTCTCCTGAAATCCGTCGTGTTGCGAATGGTGAATTATTCTAATTTTTAACCGAAGTCAAAAAAAGAGGAATTTATAAATGTGCCTGGTTATTTCATTATGTTTGTTATGTACCTCATAACTTTCGACTGGGTGAACCCATTTTGATGATATTCTTTTTATTTGAAAGCTGGTGCTTCCCATATGGTCCCATTTCAACTTGGTCCAGTTCTTGAATTCGACTCTTTTTTGTTAAAATTTGTGATTATTTCCAAAACAAACTCGGTTCTAATAGGGCTGTTGACTATTCTGTCATGTATAAAATGACGAGATAAAAATGACTAAGAAGTAAATTAGCTTTTAAGACTTTGTCAATCCAAAATAAAGTACGCATCCATCCACTACCAGCCATTTAGTTTCAGGATCTGGGTCGAGGTGTATGGTTTGAGACAGCCACTTGTTACTACGAAGTTAACTGTATTATAAAGGCAAAAGTATGATTGGACAATTAGTGATCGTTAAATAGTTGAGTCGACTGTAAGAGCAAACTATGCGGGACCACAGTACGGCAAAGAAAAGGGAAACCAACCTGGCCCGTTGATGGTGAAGATCAAACGTTCCTTTCGAAGGGGATGCCTATGACCAGCAGTGGATTAACAAAGACGGATCAAGATCCTGTAATATAATTACCTTGATGTGGAGAAAGTCGCGCACTTCGAATGAGATGGCGCTGCCGTGCACGGGCGAGTCGTCGTCGACCGTTCCATCGTAAGCGACGTTGGTGCGGACCGCAAACGCCACTGGCTTCGACTGGAAATAAACCATGGCAGGATTTACTTCAATTATCAAATTGAAGAGTTGATTCAGTAGAAGTTGGAAGTAGGATACCGTCTAAAATAAACATATTTTAAAGCGGCAAAAGCGTATCAACATAAATTGTATCCTGATCGTTACCAATTCTTTTCGTACCCTCTCATTATCATGTAATAATGAAAACGTGAGTTTATTAATTTGTTTCGTTTTATGATCTATAGGGCGAAAAAGGAGACAGGCAGTTTAATGGTAAGTGATTACAGAAACCCATAGCACAATAGTCACAAATGCATTATGGCCCTCTGAGTACCCTCTTCCTCGCAGGGGTATTCTAGTAACCTCAAGCACTCGGTGAAAAGCAAATTTAGAAACACGTGCTTATCACTTATTTATTGTGAGACCGTCGTGTCACTCCGATTCAGCTGGATTCCATTGTGGCGACCTCCACATACAACATAAAATACTACAGCGCCATCTACCAAAGTTACACTGAACTACGGAGAAACGTACAATACAAATAAACTACCAATCCTGAATCGCGCAATAGAAGTACTCGCGCCGATTGTCATATGTACAACATCCCAACATCAATTGTTGGGCAGTGGGCCACTGGGGCCAGGCATGATCACCTCGCCTGGTTGGAGGATCCTCCCTTTGTGTTGGAGGGACAGCACCCGTTCCTCCACACCATATTTCCTATCCTTTCAGAATTTCTTATAAGAAAACCCTAACAACACTTTAAGCCTGACTCGGGCATCGAACCGTACCTACCTCGTTTTACATCAACAAGGCGGTCTAGTTAACTAGTCCAAAGATCAAACAAAAAATAAAAAAACCTTATTATTATTAAAAATAACCACAATAAGACTGACCCGCGCTTTGTCCAGCTGTGAGAGTGCCTGCGCTTCCTTCTCGCGGCGCAGCGCCTCCTTGTCGTCGTCGATCGACAGCTCCGACGATGGCTGCGAGTAGTTCGAATCCGCTGAGCCCTGAAAAATAACATTACAACATATACATTTAGCTCAATCTCAAAATATACGACGACGATAACATATATATGTCAGATTAGCAACTACAAAACTGTCTTAGCATGCTAAAAATGAGATTCAAGGTTCATATTTTTGATAGTTGCAAATGGTTAACATAACGCACTTGACTGCAACCTCAGATATTGTAACATCTAATTTTAGTACAAAAATTATCCGACCATTTTATTTAACGTTTTTCCAACGTAAATCATGGTATTACAAATTGTAAATACGAGTTTGGATGGATGTTTCATGTTGTAATCAATCACTTCAGAATGGTTCAATGAATCGGAATGAAATTTGGCACAGAGTTTACATCAGGTTCTGTCTTGGGAATATAATATAAGCGGAATTGCCATCAAAGCAAGTAGTAGTGATGGAGCAAAATACGCAGGACATCAGTGGAAAGAGAAGGAAAACCTAAAATAAACCCTATATCAACCCGTCTGACAGCGAGATCAGGTGGAACCTACCACGATTCCGCCTGATCTCTCCCCGGTCATATTGGTTAACCATCCCATCGGATTATGAAAGAAAGGGAAGAGAGAGTGCACCTGTGTTTGCGCATACACTTTCGCACTATATATACACAATATCTCCAGTGTAGTTGGTTGGTAATCGGCTAGAAGAACATCATAGTAGGTAGTACCAAAACCTCCTTTCTAAAAAGAGATCTTTGTCCAAAAGTGCTAAAGGCTTTTCACACTGACGATGATGAATGGCGTGAGAAAAGCTAGTTCCCACGTTTTTCTAGAAGGAAGGGCTAAAAGCTGCAAAACAGTAGTGATCCGAAGTCTCAGATATCGGTAATCTTTTTCCATCAGGGTCACCAACTGGTCAATGTCTGCCAATTTGTCCCGTTTATCAAGAAAAAAGTAATGAGCAATCAAAAATGCAGCTCAACCTAAGGGGCTATATCCCGTGACCTAATACAGATATTAGTCTGCTAGAGTTCAACACCTGGATAACATATCAGCCGGATGGAGATAAATTACGAATTATGCACGTATCAAGCCGCGGAAAATGCCTACGAGGTCTTAAATCTAGAATCAAAACTAGTACTATAGTACTTCTAGTAATATAGGACGGAAATTTATGCTGCGATTTGTTAAAATCAACAAACTGTGCTTTAGGTCTATTTTAGATGTAGAACTGTGCTATTTCAGATTCGAAGGTTTTCATAACAAATCGACAAACTAAACTGAACTAACATTTTAGTTGAATAATGAGTATAATGTGTATTTAATGAACGCAACTTTGTCTCTAAATTTAAAAGCTATATTTATTATTGGTTATATTGGTGAGTACCTATTCCTATGGACAATCTATATTTCATTAAATAAGTAAATATGATAAAGGAGATATTCCTTCACAAGGGCTTGCTTATTATAGGCTCTAGAAGTGTCTATAAATAATATTGAATTGAAAAAGCCGTTTGTCAAGTTAAAAACCTGAATAGATTTGTTTTCAACTGTTAAAAAGAAGACCAAATCCAAATCGGTTCTTCTGTTTATGAGCTACAATGCCACGGACACATGCATTTCTTTAAAGGGATTAAAATGTAAATTCTAATGAGCCAAATCAAATGAAATTATATATTACTAATCCATCGAATAAAATTATAGATTCGAAACGAAACTACGCAGGACAAAATCACTGCAAAGAGAAGGGTCACTCTGGTCACATGAGCAATCCCTTTAGTGGACTAATAAAGGGACTGCTCCGACTGGCACATGGGCGCCCAGTTGCACTCTATGATTAGAAACAATCAGCGGGTAAGCAACATCGGAATGGTGAGAACGTGGATGGGTGACCGCTGGTGGCATGATACCATGAGCGTCTCCGTGATGTCGGTCCCGGTTGTTATCATATAACAACAATCGTAAAGCTTAGTTGGAGGCCTTCGGGCGGCTTAAAAACATCCAACAGCAAGATTACGTAGTCACAACGTTGTCTTGCCAGTCCCCAACCCGCACTTGGGCGGCGTGGGAGCGTATGGCCTTAACCCTCTCCTGAGAAGAGACCCGAGCCCAGCAGTGGGACGTTATGGGTTGTTGATAAAAAAGGACTGCTCATGTGATGTGAAATTCCAATAAATCTTGTTATTAACAAATAGTCCTCACTGCTGGGCTATATCGGATATAACCAGAAAGAAAAAGATAAATTAAACTAAGCGAAGACCAAATCCGTCGACGTAAAACCATGTTTTAATTATAGATTTATTATGTTAGAAAAAAAATATTTTTCCCTACAAATAGACCACGTCTTTGGCCAAGTTGTATTGTATTTTATAACACTATAATATATAACAAAGCACACAAACCAAAATGCAGTTTTACAGTAAATTTAAATGATATTTATTTTGTAACTAAATCTTTATAGACATTTTTACAAGTCGAACTTTACAGCTAGAAGAGGCCGTGTGTGTGTGAATCTTTCGTGGCTATAGTTTACACTTTTTTGTGTAAATAGCTTAATTGAAAATACATTGGTTATTTGTAATGAATGAACTCAAATAAATATTAATCATAACGGGCAACAACAATAGACGGTACGCATTACATTTTAGGTATTTAGTTTAATGGAAAACAGTTCAATACAAATATCAAAGCGATGAATAACATAACAAGACAATTATAACATTAAACATTCATTTCTAATCAAAGATTTTTGATATGTCTAGCTAGATAGACCATACATAGTGTCTCATTGGTCTAGCGGTTGACGTATGTGACTGCCAATCAAGAGGTCTCGGGTTCGAAACCCGGGTCGGGAAAAAATGTTGTTGAGTTATTCTGATGATAGAAATACTTAATAACAGCTCAGAGTTTGGAAGTTGGGGTCTAAACGCCTTGGAGAGCACGTAAAGCTGTCGGTCCTGCGACTGATATCTCCCCGGTAATGTCGGTTAACCGTCCCATCGGATTATGAGAGAGAGGGAACAGAGAGTGCACCTGTATTTTCGCACACACTTGTGCACTATAATATCTCCTGCGTAGTTGGCTGATCTCAGTCGAGACTGGGTGCCGTAATCAGCTAGGAGAACATTACATCAACACATCCATCTGTTAGCCACAAAGTTTTTTCAAATTTTCTTAGTGTACGTTAAATGTCGCTATCGCTATATATGCTCGATTTGTACTAACACTAACATTATGAAGTTGGCTCATTTGATTTAGGCCGTTGTTTGTATTGCGACACTTTATCTAGACATATAAATGATCTAAGTATCACCTAAATGTTTCTAAATATGTATAAAAGTTAAAATATTAATGTAATATATTCTAAAGAACTTCTTAATAAAACGCACTCAAAATTTAAATATGGAGTAGAAGCACAGTAAAAATGTCAAGTCTATACACAAATTCTGCCATAGCCATTGAAAGTAAATTATTCGTGCCATAGAGAATACCGTTTACTTTTATATTGTAAAGCAATGTAGCTTTTTATTAGTAACGCAAATAGAAGGCGGGAGCCACCGCAGGACTACTTGAATGCGCGCGCATGCCCGCAACGTCTTGCACTAATGCAGTTATTTTATTCTTATATCGATAAGGTTTTTTTTTAAGAACACTAATTTAAAAATATACTACTGGATTTAGGTGTAGTTTCGTTTATTTATAAAATTAAATCATTTTGTTTCCTATGCAACATTTAAATCCTTATATAGCACATGTTCCAAATTTAGTGATTATTTATACCTAAAAATGTACAATAATAATAAATAAGTAAAAAATTAGAACCCTATCTAACATGCAACCGTTAATGGCATATTGCAATAATAATTCTAAAAACGATGATAATTCATTTGTGCATAACATCTAAGAACTATCACGAAGTTCATATAAAGTATTCTTAAAATAAATATTTTATTAATTCATAAAAGATTTTTTTTTTAAATACAGTGAATTATACAACACATCAGTCAAGCAAATAAATTACAAAAGAAACAATACCAAAAAGGTGTCTTACCAAGGGCTTGTAGTTTGTCATTTGTGGATGATGAGTCGTGCCGACTGCATGCAATGCGAGACACACAAACAGATAAGAAATCAGACAGTCATGCTTGGATACAGGGCTCAGTACCAATTGACATAATTTGAATAAAGAATAACACAATTAAAAAAACATCTCGAATTCGATACATTACTAAAAAAGTTGTGCGTGTACAGTAGCGTACATGTAATAAAAGTGAAAGTTCTAAAAATATACGCCTCTCTTTTTATAGTTTTGGCTAAGAGGTATATTTTTCTCTTTCATGTAACTAAATAGGCATTTCATTCAATTTTCGTGCGTGATCGATGTAATCTGTTGAAGTTTCACTTCGAAAAACTTTATGATTTAGCGTTTAAAATTAGAACACTCACTATTGGTTACACTTTATTTTTTATTTAAATTTAGCATAGAGTTATTGTTTACATTCAAATTATGTTTATTTTTGTACCACAAGTATCATTGCAAATAAATTAAATAAAACTAAAAAACTATCATATTCATGCTGTAACCATTCTGTTAGTTTGATTTAATATTATTAGAAAATTTTGTTCCAAATGAAAACAATATTTTTAAAAACTTTTTTTTATGTAGTGGTCAGTGTAGTACAATATTAAATGAAAGAAAATAAGTACAAAAACAATACACGTAGAATTAAAAGACGAAAAGTAAAAAAAAATATATGAAACGCACAGTGTTTTAGTATAATACGTATTTAGAGTGAATAAAAGTACATGGCATCTAGTAAATAACTCAAAAAATTGTGATTATAACTACAAATGGAATGAAACTATTACTACTAAAAGCATAAAACAAACCATAAAAACTAAACTCTACAGACAACGCTCACCTTAGGCAAAGCTTCCAAAAATATAAGAAATCAAAAAAAACTTCTTCACACTTACAAACATTCTATATACAAACTACAAGACGAGCCGTACTTTAATTTATCTCGAAAAAAAAACAAATCCTCTATTAGCTGTATTAATTCAAATGTAGAACTGTCATAAAATAAAACGTCTATAACTTTTTCATTCACGGATTAAGGTATTTGTGCTCATTCAGCCAAGAAGTCTTCATCTGGCCGCGATTGATCAAGGCTTGAACAACACTGGCACGGTGGTTTCGGCGGCAGTCTGGCGGGTCGAAGGCGTGACGTCATTGCCCCCTATTTCTCCCCTACTACCGCCCACCCCTACCGGCTCGATAACCCCCGCATACTTTACGCCCTTGTTTTTGGGGCAGTGCCAGTGAAGGAGATTTTTTATTTATAACAAACCACTGTTTTGGCTGCCATCACAATGTTTGTTTAAGATATTTTTTACAATTGCGGCATTCTTGTCCAATTTGGCTCTATGATTATTGAGGAACGGGTTAAGGCTAGTATATTTAATTTGCCTTGAAATATGTGAAAAGGTTAATTTTCGATCATTGTTAAAATGCAAAAGACCAAAGAGGTTTTGTAACTACATTACGTCAGATAAATGAGAATGAAATTCAAACATCGAACAGTCTCCAACTTTTTTTCTACACGTCTGTGTAATGCAGCATTCTGTTCATAGAAATTGTTTTCTTTATCTTGTATGAATATGGGTTTAATGAGTTAACATTACGTGTAAGATTGAAATATTTTCAATTTATATTCATTACACATAAAATATACTTATTTGCTGTTGCAAATAAGACTGTTGATGACGTATTCTCTTTACGATACTAATGCAACTTATAACTTGTAATTTATTTTAATATTTAATACAATTAAAAGGTCAACGATAATTTGTGATTTTATAAGTTGATGTATAATTTATTTATTAATATTACAAAATAAATAATTATTTTGTCTATAAATGCACGTCTACTACTACTCTACGTCACTACTACTAAACTTTTTAAAAAGAACATTTATAATAAATGCCATTATTGTTTATTTATCTCGAAAAAAGCTGTCATCTGAGGTTCCGTTTCGTGTAACCATATGTAATAATGCGGAAGACACAAATGTTTAATCAAATATACATCAGTAAGAACATACTTATACTTCAACTAATAGTTATATATAAAAATCTGTTTATAATTATGTGGTTTTTAATGTCAATACTTTATCCTCTATCCATAGATCGACTATAGAACGCAGCAACACTATACTCAGGACCAACCTCATTAGTTCTTGATAAAGCTCCAGATAGTTATCTGACAAATAACACCGTTTAACAGATACAGGTTGCTGACGTATGTTTATCTGACATTATATCCATCACAAGTCTTGGACAGAGATGGCAGATAAATTCAGAATAGTCAATCAAGGACTTTCTTAATTATTTATGTTTACATTCGAAACTACAGACACACAGATCAAAATTTTAATACATTGTTTACATACTCGCAGCTATAATTGAAGCTAATAAAATCGTGTTAGTAAAGGTTATGCTGTTCTCACTCCCATTCAAACCATTTCTACTACAAATTTTAAAGTTTATTTTAAAAAGTCCTTTACGCTAAAACTACTAAAGGTATTTATATGAAATCAAACAGTAATATAGCTTATACTCGTACATCAGCAGATATGATACTATTGAGTATATCTCTATGGCCGCCATAGTGTGGGATGCCATATTGCATTGCCTGCATTCGCAGCCCCCAATGTTGGATCAACTCAACTCAAGCTTTCCGTCAGGTTGAATAAAATCACCTAAACAAGACGAATCTGAGGGTAAAAGTCAGTTATGTATATACGGTTAGATAATTAGACCTGTTACAGTCGGTTTGCATTGCGTACAGGATATACATAATGGTGATCTGTTTTATTGATCTATTTCTGTGTCGAAACGGATTAACGATTCATATACAAGTACAATCTATTCATGGATGGTACTAGCATATGGCATACCAGACTGGATAGCAGATTTGTCTGAGTTCGCACGAAATCTCAATTAGATGTAATTTGATTTATTTATTTAGACAAACAGTAATAGATGAATTCAGGAAATAACTGAAGGAAATGACTTTATGATTTGTAAATATTTGAAATGTGTGTTTAAACCGTTTAAATGCTTTGGATATTTGGTACTAGAGAAGAATGGTTGGAGTTTCGTGGACCTAATTCCGTATGAACATCTCGGTGCTTCAAGAACTCGGTTTGATACCGAGTGTGTGTTTTCAACAGTATAATCTCAAGTTCTTCTTGTCGTTCAAGGGAGAGTGGAAGGCACTAGACCCTGTGGAAGGTCACCTACGCGTTGGACTGACCAGATCAAGTGTGCTGTGGGAGATTCGTGAACAAGTGCAGCAGGATGGCCTTGAACAGGCAGCGATGGCGAGGCATCGTGGAACGCACCACACCTCCTAAAACCGCTACTACACTTACGTTTACGACACGATGAGAAGAAGAAGTTTAAAACGTAATGTTTCTGGTTCAATTGAGACTCTATCACAATAAAAGCAGCATTTCTCGGAACTACCTATTCTTAAAACTATCAATAGTTAATACATTTAACCATAATTTGTAATAACAAATGTTGTCGGAAATCTAAGTTACCTAATAAATATAATTTCTCTTACATTAAATATATTTGGATCAGCTTTAAACATTAAAACTGATAAACCAAACAATATGTGTGGTTAAGATTTAAACCCATTCTCGTTATCGTCATTTATACCAACCAGCAAACTAAGCAAGACAACAGCACTGCAAGAAAATCAAAATATGACATAAACCCGTCTGGCCCGCATGCTATAATATACCAATACTCTTTTTAAGGAGAGAGTCATATGTCCAGCAGTGGACTATTAAAGACTATCGATGAAATCTGATAATCATCGACTTTTCTATATCATTCTATAGAAATTAGCATTTATCATAACATTATTCTAGACTAACAAAACTGTTAATAATATACCGATACGATAACTCAAATACAACGTACCACATCAAATAATATTGAAAGATATAAACCATTACTCCACTTTGTTTAGACCTGCGATCTCATTCTACAAGGTTCACCGCTTTCGACATTAATAAATACGTTGATACACATACGTCAAAAGGTATAAAGGATATTAAACAAGCGTGCCTCAAAATAAATTCGTGATTATTATAGTTTGAATCCACCGGATGGTACAATAAACGAAATACCTGGTCAGTAGTAGGAGCTTGCGGATTAAGCAAAGAAGATCTAATTCTCAGTCGGCGACGTCACCGCATAGACGGTGAGGAGGACCAGCTTCACGAGAAGTACTGCGTAGCGCGGAAAACTCTGAAGCTGGCCATTTGCCGCGTCAAAGAGGAAAGGAGAAAGGAGAGTCTCGATCGTGACCCCTGGGGTCGCCCATATCGTGCGATGCGACAGAAGCTCCGCACGTCGGCCTCCCCCCTTACCAGGACACCAGCCCAGCTTCCTGCAGCAAGTGGTCGAGGGCCTTTTCCCGCAGCGGGCGGATCACACACCCGACGGGGGCAGAGAGGACGATGTTCCGCCCGTTAGGGAATCGGAGGTTGGGGCGGCTGTTCTGCGGATCCGTTCCAAGACCACCGCCCCCCGGCTGGACGGGGTACCAGACCGAGTGATGGCCCGAGCCCTCGACCATATGTCGGACCGCCTCAGGGAGGTTTTGGACGCTAGCCTGGCGTCTGGACGCTTACCTGAGTGCTGGAAATGCGGGAAGCAGGTCCTGTTGAAGAAGCCGGGACGGCCTGCCGATTCGGTCGCGGCCTATAGGCCCATCGTGTTGCTGGATGAGGCGGGCAAACTCTTTGAGAGCATTCTCTCTGCCCGCATCGTCCGGCATCTCAGCGAGGTGGGCCCCGACCTGTCGGACGCCCAATTCGGGTGCCAGAGTACTTGAGGCGGCTAGTGGCAGACTATCTAGAGGACGCTCCTCTTTGCCGCGCAGACGGGAGGAGACCCGTCGAGTAAAAAAACAAAAAGGACCTCCGGTATCCTCACAGCTTAGGCGCTGTTTTACACCGGTATTCTATGAGGCCGTGTTATCACTCCGGTCGAGCCGGCCCATGCATGCCGAAACGTGGCTCTCCCACGGTAAAAGTTTATATAAGGGATATTCTGCACGTGTGGTGATAGATTGAGAATACGGGGTGTCACCAACCCTGTCCATCCCATGAGGTCGTAAAAGGTGACTGAGACAGCAAAGTATGCAGGACAAAATTTCTGCAAAGAGAAGGGAAACTTGAAAGAAATATTTTTTTTGGAGAGAAAACTTATTTAGGCGCGTTGAGCACTTTTTGGATGAACAACAGTCATGGAACTCGCGTCGTGTCACTGAATTCCATGCAAAAAGCAAAACGGTTCATTTCAAGTGAGTTTAACAATTGTTTTTTTATAGTTGTGAGATTTCACCGTGGGAGAGCTATGCTTCGGCATGAATGGGTCGGCTCGACCGGAGTGATACCACGGCCTCACAGAAAACCGGTGTGAAATAGCGCTTGCGCTGTGTTTCACCGAGTGAGTGAGGATACCGGAGGCCCATACCCCAACCCCTACCCCCATCCCCTTTCCTATCCCCCAAAGCTCGGCAACGCACTTGTGACGCCTTTGGTGTTGCGGGTGTCCATGGGCGGCGGTAATCGCTTACCATCAGGTGATACGTATGCTCGTTTGCCCACAATTCAATAAAAAAAAAAAAAATTCAATTTGTGTTTTTTTAACTTGTGGAAACCGCCACCCTACCGGGCAGGTGTGACGAAATCGGACCGGCTGAAACCAAGCGATGAGCCATTCTACGCCTGATATAGGAGGGGGAAATAATACGCTTTCAATCTACTTTACCGACTTATCACCGACAGGCAAAAACAGAAACTAACACGTTCTCTGTGTGAGATGCGACATAAACTCATTATTAATAAAATAGGAACTTAACAATTAAAAAAAACATCTCCCGCATTAGGAATTTACGTCTTGTATTTGACTCGTTTCTAAGGGAATTATGTGGCGATCTCCACATACAGCGCAACAACCACATAATATACTACAGCGCCATCTACTGAAGATATACTGAACTACGAAGTAACACACTACGCGGAGTAAATACTAATCCTGAATCGCGCAATAGAAGTTCTAGCGCCGATTATCATGTATACAACAATCCAACATCAACCGTTGAGTAGTGACTCGCCAGGCATGATTGCCTCGCCTGGTCGTAGAATCCTCCCTTTGTGTTGGAGGGACATGACACCCGTTCCTCCACTATTCTATTTTCGATTTTTCCACGCACCTATCAAACCAGTGATGTCAATAGTTAAGATATAAACAGACTAGTAAATAGTGTTAGTTTATGTGTTGATTGCGTTTATATCACATGAGAACTCCACTGTTGGTCTTGGATCCCATCCAAGTAACAATCAACGACCATAATTCTCTGCCTATTTTAGTCAATGCTCAATTATATATTTCAACCTCATAATAATGTTTTTCTTATGGAGAGTGTAATTATAAAAACTTCCTATATCTCACATAACGGCAATCTGATCCCAAACTAAGCAGTCAACTCCCGCTCTAGGACGAATTCCTGTGACACGGGGGACTTTACAAACATACATGAAACGGACACAACGAACATCCTGACTTAGAACAACAATTTATGGATCACACAAAGTGTTATTCCATGTGGGATTTGAACACTTGGCGAAGTAGGAAACAGGGTGGCGACCGCTTAACCACTAGGCCAAACGTGCAGTGGCGATGGTGGTCAAACATACCTAATTTTTTCTAAATACGTACATAATATTCCGCTGCCTGTTCGCTTTGCTCTTTGAAACTACTCAACGGATTTTTATGCAGTTTTCAGCAATAGACAGAGTGATTTAAGAGCAAGCTTCGTTTTTGTTATACATGCATATTATAGTAGAGAAAATCCGAGAATTACAAAGATTCCCGTGCGAAACCGGGCCGGGTCGCTAATTAGATATATTACACCCAAACATGGAACAATTGATCGTGTTCATTAATCATTCATCAAATAATATTATTACTTCTGATCTTTGATACTTAGATCATGGCGTTAAAATACACTAAATAATAAAAACGTAAAAAAAACTACCTTTGTCTAAGTCTAAATCCAGGTTCAAACCTAAATTAAAGGGGCTGAGAAAATGCATGATAAGTTTGGGATCCCACGGGATCAACGGTTTATTCTACAGCATCAGTTGCAGGCGTCTGCGTCTAACGCCTCTGACGTATTAGATAATGGACCTCTTGATAAAATGGACCTGGATAATACCAACCTCTCATTGAAAATTTGAGACTAAATTGACAAATAAATGTAAAAACTGTAAGACACAATATTAAAAACTTGTTGGACTTCCAGTTAAAATTATATATTTGACAAACCATAATATTGTTATTGTATGTTGATCTATCCGCATGGTCACGGGTTAAACATATGGAATGGCATCACCGCTTTTTACCCCGTGGGTGTAGTAAGAAACGACTAAGGGAGGAAACACAACATCACTGTAAAAGGATGGAGAACTTGAAGCGAAACTTCTACCAACATTACCAAGTCGTCTGGCCAGCGTGGTAGAGTAGGCTAATAAACCTTCCTTTCGAAGGTAAGGCTTATGTCCAGTAGTGGACTGTTATAAGCTGTTGATGTGTTAACCTATGACTTTTAAATAGCACGTAAAAAACGGTTTCAAGTAATTTTCTGAAATAAAGGTACTTTAACTTAAGCTTTAGTTTTTTTTTATTTATGGGATATTAGGCAAACGAGCAGACGTATCGCCTGATGGCGATTACCGCCGCAATACCAGAGGCGTCACAAGTGCGTTGCCGGCCTTTGGGGGAATGAGAAGAGGGATGGGGAAGGGTTGTGGTGTGGGCCTCCGGTACCCTCAATCACTCGGTGCGACACAGCGTAAGCGCTATTTCACACCGGTTTTCTGTTAGGCCGTGGTATCACTCCGGTCGAGCCGGCCCAAGCATGCCGAAGCGTGTCTCTGCCACGATTTCAAGTACTCGTTACTAACTAGAAAATCCAAATATATATCTAGGAACTTTAAAGGGTAAAGTGTAAAGATAAGTGATCATCGTCATCTACGAATACACGTGCATTAATGACGACGATATCTAAAACAGGTCTTTATCTCGCCTTAATTAATCATTTGATCACCCTAAAATGTGCATAAACATGGTCAGGAATGCAGCTAAAGTCGGATACGTTTCTTCCACACAAATATCTATTCCGAAGTAAAGAAAATTAGCTAGAAAGCAAGTAAAACCGCTGGCAAATGCTATTTTCATTCACGATCGATCGCGGCCTGACGCGAGCAACGAACCCGGGGTGTTATTAAGTATTCCGTACCCATAGTAAGACCCGAGCGAGTGTTTTAGTACATATATGTAAATATATATGTTCAAATACTTCTTGGAACCTTGATAAATAAAAAGTACGCTACGACTTCGCTATGCACCACTGCGCCATCCGGGCATCAAACATGATAAAATATTATAAACATCAAAACAATACCTATTATTAGAAAATGATTCTCAAAACAGAATCGATAACAAAATTACTTAATTATTAAAAAAAACATGTTTCTTGGGAATTATTATATTATTTAAGAATAGAACATATTCGTACCACGGGTAACGCCGCGGGGCGAAGCTAGTCTAAAAAGTAGCCTAAGTTACTCCTTATATCATCAACTACCTATCAGTGAAAGTCCTGTCAAAATCCTTTCAGCCGTTCCAGAGATTAGGCGGAACCAACAGACAGACATTCAAAGATAGTAAAAATTGTTATTTTGGTATATGTGCCGTGTATAGATATGCATTTAGTAAAAGCGGTTATTTTAATATTACGAACAGACGCTGCAGTTATATTTATTTGTACAGATGTGGTCATTACTCGGGAACGTCTAATGGATATTGGCAAGGTGCTTTTTAATAATCAAACAGCTTGTACCGTAAAGGATTTGTCATGGTGTACGACAGTGTGGCTAAGTACCATTAGCTCCAAAGATTCTGACGACCTTAAGGATCTCGCCTGTGTGTAATAAGTAATATTCTATGACTATAAATAATTAAATGTTCAAAAATAACACATTATATCAACAGCACTTAACAGTCCACTTCTGGACATAGGCGTATCCATAGACAGGAGGGTTTGGCCTACTATTCCACGCTCAACAGATGGGGCAGTATGGGGTTTTCCTTCTCTTTGCAGTGATATTTCCCAGCGTAATTTGCTCCTTAATCCCCTCTAGATGACACACTGTTATTTAATCTGTCACCACACGATAAATTTTACCCATCAATTTAAATCAATAAAATAAATACATATCTATACTAATATTATATAGCTGAAGAGTTTGTTTGTTTGTTTGAACGCGCTAATATCAGGATCCGCTGGTCCGATTTGAAAAATTATATCAGTGTTGGATAGTCCATATATCGAGGAAGGCTATAGCGTATATATCATCACGCTAAGACCAATAAGAGCGGAGCCCCAATGAATAATGTTTGAAAAACGGGGGAAAATTATTACGCTACGAGCAATAGTAGACGTAAACGAGGTTGCGAGGGTCAGCTAGTATAGTTATATATAAATATAAATCAACACATATGGAGTTACAGTCTATTAATGTGATTCCGTTGTTTTGTCAAATGTAAATAACAGATAATATTATATCTGCATGTATCGATTCGTATGTTCCCAAATGTTTCAGATAGAAACAAATTTTATAACAGAAGGATATGTCTTGGATGTTTTTATATCATATTATTAGAGGAAGCTAAAAAAAACACTAAGTATTAAATCTGGCAGTTATACCTGAAACATTCTTCTCTGCTTTCAGGATATATTAGTATCTCGTATTTTTTTAAAATAGCTGTATAATAATAATAATAATCTCTTTATTGCACACCAGATTACTTAAAAAGGTAACACAAAACTAGGAGGTACAATTGGCGGCCTTATCGCCCAAAGGCAATCTCTTCCAGGCAACCAGGAAAGAAATACGTGGAAAGTGTAAATAATGTTACCTTATGGTTACATATTTACGTTACGTTATACAAGTTTATTAATTGTGTACAGTACGACTAGAGATTTAAGTAAATTGGTATTGGTGAAACGCAGGTGCAGTGTAAATTAAAAACTAGCAGTAATGGAAACCTAACAAATGTAAATTGTTGGCTTTGATTAACCGACATTTCCAGAAAATTATGTGTCGTATTTTGGAGTTACAACGACTTAATCTTTACACGTGTAGTTGCTTCAAAAGATCTTACCAAGAAACTCTTCATGTTTCGCAAAACAGTATAATTAATGCTTATATATAAATAACACAATAAACTGGGAGGATAGCTTAAACTGCAGAGAGAAAATTCGAACAATGCAACCTCTTTCGTCTTCTAGTTATATCGCTGCTTGATTAGCTGTCAGCTACTACATTTTGACGTAAAATAACATTCGTTAAACATACAACTATAGACAAAAAATACCGATGACGTATGTAAACAAACAAACAAAATTATCAGGTGTTACGTAAACATTCGCGATATGGCGACCCTTATCAACAGAAAAGCCACAAGCCAACAGAAACAGTTGCCCATCAACACAACACAACACTACGCGCACCTGAGTAAACAACTTGTTGTAACCGTGGCCTTGGTTGTTATACCCCATCATGTTACGACATGGTGGTAGCTGGTGGCCGCTTCGGACCACCAGTGGAATCGCGTCGTGGTCTGCCGTGATGGTGGCACATCGAGGCTGCCACACTACCGTCCTGCGCGACGGCCGCGACCGAACAAGCCCGAGGTGCACCGAAGTACTCCGAACGTCGCGACGCACCCCGCTTCTGACCCCTCGTTTAGTTGAATGGATGCGCGCGCACTGTTCCACTGTGATCTCGCCTCTACTCCGGTTGTCGAACCGAGAGCAAGATTAGGGATTATAGCAAGTGGGTCACCTCAGATAATGGGATGGGGAGCGCGGGACGCTTACAGCGTTGACAGTTGATATGCGTAGCTTGAATGGAGTTTATAAAGTCAGTCCGAAGGGTTGGGTCCTTGAGAAGGTACCTAATTATCGCAGAACAGGTGCTTTATCACGAAACCATCCTCATTGTGTTTTAAAAATGATGATTGATGACAATAGAAAAATTAAGAAAAAATAGCAAGAATTTGAACGAGTATCTTCTAAGACTATTTTATGTCTGTAAGAGTGATAGTTACTACAGTAAAGTAGAGTATACTAACCCACGAAGTGATAGGTAAGTATGAAGGATCAATATCATCGCAAAGTCTCAATAGATTATTATTGATAACAATCCTTTATTTGCCAGAATGTAGGTCTATACAGTACGATCTTAAATTTATACAATACAGTAAACATCCAGTTTCTTTGGTTAATAAACCTTTACGGCGCCCGTAAAAAAACGCTAAGAAAGGTTGAATAGACAGATTGCCAAAGTTCCTCAACTATTTTTAGTTTGTGATAAAGGGTGATCTATCGTCTGATGATCAGAAATTACCTCCATACATGGCCTTTAGGAGAGTCAAAACTGAGTAGCTATATTAACTATTCAATAGGTTTTTGAAATCAAAATACTGATCTCTGATAAATTAGGTAGTATGAATTTCATCGGAATCAAACCTGCCCCGTTGTTGTCTTTATTTACAGCCACATATCTAGGTTGTTGTACTTCGATAAGGTGTTCCTCGTCCATAACAGGACATCAAACTCGAATGACCCAGAGCTTGAAAGGCGCTGACCTCAGCGAGCGCAGACACCACTTTCGCAACATACACGAGGAAACAACATAAGCGCTTGTTAACAATTTCATTTGGCATATGTTTTTCAATTATTTCGGTTGCTCATAACTTTTTTATAACCTTATTATAGTCGGCCAACTAATTTCATACTAGGCAGGATGGAGGGGTATGGTGGCTTGATCTATGGTTGCCAGACTATTGATAAATATACTTATATAAAACTAAAAAAATACATGTATAAATACACAGACACTGAACAAATTATCGTTCTTAAAACACAAGTATTTGTCTTGGGGTGGAAACCGAATTCACAACCTCTAACAAATCACTTGACCAAATCACTTGACCACTTAACCAAGGGAACTTTCTTTGAGTGTCCTCACCCTCCCCTTAGATAAGAGAGAAGAAGAGATTGTCATTCTAGAAACCTCACTCTCTCGGTGAAAAACCGTTTCCTGTGAGAGTCTGTGAAGCATTTCGAACGAGTCGGCAAACAAAGCAAAGTTCTCTCACTGCAAATAGACTAGTCCATTTTCCCTCTTGAATCACAACAGTAATCTCGTCTCGTCTGCACTGACCATTACACCGAAACGCCACAAATATTCCGACCCACTGACATGAGTCGCAAGGCCGACGTTTACGAGCTGGAAGTGTGTTCCGCATGCCTGTGACTCATACGAAAACTGTAATCTAATACATTTTACGAGCAATCTTTATTGAAAACTTATTAATTGATCTATCTTTAAAGACCGGGGATAAAAGTTTAAGGCGCTCAATACGTCGTGCTATCACGTTTTTTTTTATATTATATAGAGCAAACGAGCAGACGTTTCGTGTAAGTGTAATCTGCTTCTGAGTTGAGGATGGACAGTAGACACTCAGCGCTTTCATGCTAGCGCTCACTGAAACTTCATTATGAATCCTATTTCCTACTTAATATTTTAAATACGATAGTTTGTGAGAATGCATGAACGTTTGTAACTCTTTCACGCAGAAACTACTGAACAGATTTAGATGAAACTTTATACTTCTATACACTTCGTCGGGCGTTTACTACACGCCTTTCTTCGACTTGATTTACAAATACTATTATTTATAACTGATTTCTTTGTTCAATCATAATAAAATATATCTACGTCACTACTAAATAGTGTCGCTTTCTGTAAATGAAAGAATATTCAAGATCGAATCAGTACTTCCGAGGATTATTTCCTACAACTACACAAACAAAGTTAGAAGCTTTGCCTTTTTATAATATTAGTATAGATACATCAGAATAACACTTAGGCTACTATTCACCGTGATGACGACATATACACGAACTGAGCTGCGGGTAATAGCTAGTACTTATTAAACCGTATTATTTATAACCACCCCTCCTCCCATCCCTCTCCCCATCCTCCAAAGGTCGGCGAAGCGCATGTGACGACTCTGGTCCTGAGGGTGTCCATGGGCGGCGGTAATCGTTTACCATCAGGCGATACGTCTGCTCGTTTGCCACCTACACCATAAAATAAAATAAAAAAATTAAAATAAACGTTTCTGTATCCTAAAATCATGCTTTTAGTTTAAAACGTGATTTGTTTAAGAAATGTTTTTGTAGAAAGTTAATTCGATAAATAAATTTCTCAACAAATTACCCCAAAAAGTTTTTCAACAACTTGTTTCATTAATGAATTAAAAAAGTTAATTGCATTTAAATTAATTGGTTTTTTACAATTAATGCACATTAATTTAAATAATTTAATTGTAAAACCCGATTAAACATTTAATTGCGATTAATTCAATTGCAATTTATTTAATCACATTAATTTTTTATAACTAATTAGTTAATTGAAAAATTAATTGATTAATGCCCAACACTGCTTTTATGCAGTGGAAGAGCCGTGCTTTTCACAAATAAAGCGATTTAACCAGACACCACAAACTTTAAAGGAAACCGATGTCATCATCAGGTGATGATGACATCGGTTCTCCTCTCACCTCCTCACTTTTTGTAGAAAAAAAAACTTAAGGAATGGTAGCGCATTTGTAAAAGTAACAAGTGCGCGATCATTCTTTATGTTATCTTATGCAGGTCCTATACAGCATTTTTTTTTAATTAACAGAAGGAAAACGAGAAGACGTATCGCCTGATGGTAAGCGATTACCGCCGACGTCCGCGACACCAGAGGCGCTACAAGTGTTTTGATGGCCTTTGGGGGATGGATAGAGGGATGGGGGAACCTCCGGTATCACACCGGTTGTCTGTGAGATAATTGTATCAATCGGATCGAACCGACCCATGCATGCCGAAGCGTGGCTCTCCCAGCTCTCCGAAGCAATGTGAAAATCATAAATTCCCGGTAGTTGTAATTGCTAGAAATTTATATACTTATGTTATAAAATTAACATGCCCTACATTAAGGGAAAAACAACAATCTTTATTAAAAGAAATATTATGAATGGAATATTTTATGAAATACCCCGATAAGGTTCTTAAGTACTTAATTACAACCACCCACTACCTACGAACTGGCTACGCAATCCGTAGCCTTTTGCTGTAGAGGTCGTAGCACTTCAGCTTTTAAGACCAAGCGTAGGCATTTCTTAGAATAAAACACCAACTACCTTTATTTTTATCTTTTACTTTACTGGAGTACGTTGAACAAGCAAATTTAGATTGTTATTTTTTCGTTTTTATTCTTTGACAAATATAACAACCGTTGTAGTTATTTGGAGAGATTTTAGAACAACAGAATTAGCACCATCGAATAACATAAAATATGGTTATGGTTGCCGCGACACAAGCCTCGAGCTTAGTGCGGTAACCGTCGTTAAGTTCAATTTGTTTATGTACTAATAAATAAATAACTAAAATAAACGCTGACAGGCATAGAGCAACACATGCCGGTGGAGTGGAGTGGCAAGTGTATTTTTCCAATACAAAACAATCTGTAATTTTTGCAGGAAATTTTTACACATACACATTTTAGACTCACACACAAAATATCTACTGTCACTATGAACTCACACATGACAATTAAAACAGAACATTCAGAATTTCACACACACGTAAATACATTCTGTGTCATAACAGTGTAATGCGTTGGCCCATTTGGGCTTATTCTTTGACTGAGGAGAACGCCTGCGTATACCTACTTCCAACCAGTCAAAATATAATTATATTGTACCACTTTAGCTGAATGCTGTTGTATTTCCACAATATTTGATTGTTTGTCTTTCAAATACTCATTTACAAGAAATAAATTAATCAAAATTGTGGTGTGGTAAGTACAGTACACCATAAAGCCAATAATTAAAACTTGAAGTTGACTAACTATTAACTGGTTGTAGAACTGCTACAGGCCAGAGGGTAATTTCTCACTTAAAAGAAATTATCATTTAATAAAAACTATAAGAAAATCCTAAACTAATAATATTTTTAAGGAGTGCTTTTTATAGAGCAAATGAATAGACACTATATCCAATGATACATATTACAACATATATCTATCAGACACCTATAACTTAAAAAAACCCAAATGCATATTCATCCGTCCACCGCTAACTCCTCAGAACTATAAATCGGTGGCGCGAGTGGTAGCGTAAGCGACTGCTGTGCTTGAGGTCTCGGGTTCGATTCCCGGGTCGGTCCAAATGTTTGTATGATCTGCAAATATTTGTTTCGAAGTTTGGGTGTTTTCTATGTATAATATGTATGTATTTACAAAAAAAAAAAGTATATATGTATTTATATCAGTTGTCTAGTACCCATAACACAAGCTCTGCTTAGCTTGGGACTAGACGGCGTTGTGTGTTAAATTGTCCGAAATATTTATTTATTTATTTATTATTAATTCAAAAACTTTCGCCATAAAATTCAACCAAAGAATTGCTTATCACCGGTATAATGGCATGGTATTAGTCCTATCGATCCTGATATATACTGAAGCATGGGTTTCCAACGAATCAACTAAACTATAATTTATTCAACTAAAAAGTTTGCATAACCGCAAACGCTGCCCACGATACTTTTACCCTAATTATCTTGCACAAGCGACATCAGTCATTTAATAATTCCATGACCCGACCGTCTACTACAGACCAAAAATAAACCTTACCACTTTCTAATACGGTTGATATTAACCGCAACTACACTCACATTTACACAAATGAAATTCAACTCTAAGCCTCTGCCAGAGGGGTTACAACCATTTTACAGCATAAATGCCTCTGCTCACACTACAAAAGTCATACCAATCAATCGGGAACAAAACAGGTCCTGTTAGATTGTCGTGTTTGCCAACCCAACTTGTTCAGCCATCGTACGATTGCCCCGACAAATTGTAATGAAAATTCATCCGTGAGCTTTGGGTTTAAGTTTGTAGTTGGCATGCGGTAAAACATTCCCTTTTCTACGGAAGGTGATTTGAACTTTATCGTAAGTTTGATTAGGTTGATATTTGTATGTTTTATGTCGCGCATGCGCGTCGGTCGGATCGATGTTAGTCGCCGCGCCGGCGACGTCGCTGACCTAGTTGTGACGCCAGACGACGCTGTGTTGTACACACGACACACTATGGTGCCACTTTGCGAGTTAGTACAAGGGCGGCAGACAGTTTAATTGTCAATAACCTTAGATATATAACTATATAGATATGCCATATAAGCATGTTTAGAATAAGAATATGCGCATTAATTAAATGGATAAAATGTTTAAGAAAATGTACTCAGAAGTTGATATTACTAGACACAACAAAATTTAGTTTAGTTAAATTAATTTAGTTCGATGAGTCAATTACGTCTTGTAAGGAATTAAAATCTTTAGTGTGCATATTTTGTTTTAAGTGCTTTACTTTAATTACTTGACACAATTATCATATTTAATTACCACTAAAAAGTATGTTTGTTATTACTCAACCTAAAAAAAACGACTTCAAGTTTTGGAAATAAGGTACAATGTCATAGTCATTTATTTAGGGTCAGCACATCAACACTGCTAAAGATTTTAGTTGGTTTCTTTTAAGGCTGACCTCAATCCTAGCGCCAACCTTGATTGGCAACATTCACTTTTTCAGAGGAACAAAAAAAGAAAATATGAGGAAGATCTCGAGTACCAGGATGAGGAAACAGATATGAAATTTCAATAGCTCAAAGAGGTTACCACCCAAAGAGGTTAGTATATATATTGAATATTAATCAATGTGGCCTGTAAATATCATAGACAGTTTGCTTTCACCAAGTAATACAATATAAGATAGAAGGCATTCACGTCAACTAAATCTGGGTTACGTATACGATCTAAATGCAATAAAGCCTGTAATACCAAGTAATTTAGAGTATTATATGGGGCAATATGCTGCCCTAATGACGTCATAGGGACGATCTAATAAAGGCGTTATAATCAAGTGGACGCAGACGAGCTTAGCTAATGGCATTCGCATGTTTAATATTATACAGTTGTGCATATTATTTTGCATTACAAAACAGTGTCTGACACCCATGCTAAAGGTGCTTTAAAAAATCTGCATGTAAAAGAGAGAAAGTAATTTCTTTCCTTTTTCTTCGTAGTAAAAAGAGCATGAGGACCACGTGTTTGCAGATTCTGTGACATAAATTTTTAGTTATTGAGCCTCATTAAGTGAACTCTTAATGAGTTTCAAATATGCTTTAGTATTTTGTCTGATGGACCTATAGATATAGTATTTACAGTGATCAAAATTATCTTGATTGCTGTTTTAAAAGTCAATATATGCTTACACTAGCTGAACCCCACGGTGCTACCCGCGGTACGACAATAAACGCGCGAGCAACGCCGCGAGGTGAAGCTATATCTTTATAAATTGTAGCCAATGTGTTATTTTGATGTATAAGCTATATTATTGTGAAGTTTCATCAAAATCCATTCAGAAGTGTTTGCGTGAAAGAGCAACAAACATACCCATATATATATCCACTCACAAACTTTCGGGTTTATAGTACTTATTAGTAGGATAAATCACACAATATTGTTTAGGTTTTAATTGGCGATAGTTTGATATTTTTTAATTGATCATACCAACTCTGTATATAGCATTTATTTAGCTATAAGTTTTACTAAACATTCACATAACTATATTTTGTAACTCAATAATTTACTTCTTCAAAATAATTTTCTTTACGTACGGTTATTATTTCCAAAGCTCGCACTCTGACACCGCGTATATACTATATACGAGTGAAACACAAAGCTCGCCCTTCATTACCCGCGGGGTAGGTTCGATGAACGCTGCGTGCATGCTCACCCATCCATGCAACTATACTTAATGTGTTCTACCGTTTAGAATTTATCAATGTAGTTGGGTAGTACTCGATTTGTACTCAGTTATGAAATGAAAACAAACGTTGATATTTTATTAAACTACTAGCTTTTGCCTGCGGCTTTGCTTACGTATGCTGCGGATATTGCGGTGATTGTTAAAATTAATATATTTAACCTTTTATTTCTCCACCGATGGAAGTGAAACAAACAATAAACTTTAAGTTAAGTTTACCACAATACATAAAGAAAACCGTATTCAAATCAGTTAAATTGTTTCTGAGAAAACATAAAAATACTACAAGATATACTACCGCAAAGTTTGGTCAGTAGTTTTTCCGTGATCTTTCACATAATTTCGGATCCGACAGCTATGTGTGAGATTACTATTTTGAATGTCTATTTTTTCAGCAATTTGATTTTGTTTACAAGCTATACGGGCTTTGTATGATCAAAAATAAAATGTGAGTTTCGTTTGCTATTTATCTCTTAAAAACTTAACTATTCAACCGATATAATGTTGTTAATGTGCCCATTGATAAATAATAATTGATCGCATTAATACAGAAAAAGTAATACTTTTTCTCATGTTATAAACAGGAGAGATCTCAATCTCAATATCTACCTGATGAAGTATTAGAACAAAACAAAAATAGATAAGGACGTAAGCATTAATACAGAAAAAGTAAGACGAGCAAAGGAGCTTGTGCATGCATATTATAGATTTGTACCAAAAAAGTTCAAATGCTTTATCTCAAGGGCAGCAAGGCTTATGTGAATATCTATAACATAGATGTCACGTTGTTGCTCCTGATGTATTCCGAAACTATTTATTTTTAATTTTTTTTTTTAAATGTGTGATTTGCTGGCGTGCCGAAGATATGATAGTTAACATCACGCTTAGACCAATAGGAACATTATTGAAAAGAGACGCGGATAAAGTTGCATGGGTCAGCTAGTCATATCTTATTCATTACTTATATTACAAATGCATAAGTTTGTAAAGCTAAATGTATGGATCTGTTTGATCTTCGTTCACGGAAAAACGGTAGAACGGATCTGAATGAAATTTTGCACTGTGATAGGAGTATCATATAGGCTACTACATTTGTGATAAAAATATATCTCTCTCTCTCTTTCTCTCAGCTAGTCTGAATATAAATAATTTATATTTAATGTAGGTTTATCTCTTATTTACTAAATTCAATCTTTTTTTGCACCTACCAGATCTTATTTCTACATTACCTAAAGGTTGACTGGGACAAAAAGCCTCAAGGCATTAAGTCCTCCTTTGTACAACATGTGCGATAAGTATTAATAAATAAATGTTACATACGTAATGTATATACCAATTCAAGAAAAGAGCGTACTCTTAAAAGCCGGCAACGAACTTGTGATGCCTCTGGTGTTGGCCATGAGCGGCAGTAATCGCTTACCTTCAGGCAATTCGTTTGCTCGTTTGCCACCTATGCTATAAAAAAATGTACACCTAAAACAATTACAATTACAAGTATATTAGTCAACCGTATCTCCCCTACGTAGCCTGATAGGATAGTTGTGCTATTTGTCTGTTGACAGATAATGTCCGGATAAGCCGAAATCAACCTCGGAAATATAATAAATATGGAATAATAAGCCTGTCTGGTGATGGATTAATAATACGGAGTCTCTGTGGTTCTTCTCGTAGACCCCGTGGGGTCTCGGGGTAACTTTTCCAGGGTTTCGGCCTGTTACGGTGATTTTTCACGCCGCCTGCAACTACAGGTGGGTTGGGTCCGCGAGCCCGTTGGCAATCCCGGGGGTGTTGATCCGGTGGGAGCAGCGTAACTTACGAGTTATCTGCTAGTAACGCCCCAGTCTTATCCAGTTTGGTGACCTGTGCTTAGCGAGGTCGAGCTCCTAGGGGTGTGAACCCTAAGGAGCGCCCGTCAGCTAGCACTAGGTTGGGTGTTGGGGATGGTTTGGGAAGGGGTTGCCACGGAGACGAGATCTCGTGGCAGGCCATACCTGTCCGGCGGTAATACAGAGTGTCACCACTTCTACTCATTAGAAAGAGCTGACTAAGGGAGTAAATTACGTAGGAGAACAGCATAGCCAACAGAAGGGAAATTTAACCGAGATATTTGGCCGAGATGATGATGCTGAAACGTAAATTATAGCCAGACACAGAACAAATGGTCGTGTTCATCACACTTATTTTTCTTAACAATTACCAAAACGGGCAAGTGATGGTAGAGGGCTGGTTTATGATGAACTAGCCGACCCGTGCCCACTTGGTCGGACGTTAACCGTTCGGTTTTCTTCGACTTGATTTACAAATAGTATTACTTTAAACTTTAGACTGATTGACCTTGCCACTAGAAGGTGCCAGAATTTCCTAAGACTCACGGGAAAGTAATAAAAAGACAAACTACAGAGGTGTCTTTTTTTTAGGTACGTAAACATTGAGTACATAAAAAATATGCGAGTCAAATGTAGGGTTTGGGGTGGCGTTCTGAAAAGAGGACACCAGTTTTGAATCAGCCTGTCTATACAGACGGAATTTGAGTCCTAACCATCATGTTACCTTATCCCGTGATCTTAACTAGCCTGTAAAACTTGGTACCAGTCTCTTCGCAATATTTTTCATTGGTAATTATCTACCCAGCACTTTATCAATCTCCTTAAGGTAAACTCTAATTAATCTAAATACGAGTATATACCTGATGAAGTAATAGAACAAAACAAAACAAAAATAGACAAGGACGTAAGAATATAGGGCGGCGATGATATGGCACTGAGGCGTCGTGGGCTCGTAGCTCGGCTCGATCAAGTCACCGTGACTACTCGAGGGGACTGCATGAGGTGTGGTGCCAGTGTTAGCGATAGCTAATACTACCGAGTGTGAATAAAACTTGTTGTATTAAGAGTAATGTCTTTTAATCATTAATTACGTAGAGAAATGATCCCGGCAATACGATTTCAGTAACAAAACGAACTCACATAAATTATTTCGTCTCTTTTCGAATCAGTGAGATTACTAGAGCCCGAATCCGTCCTGCTTTTAATTTTTGATAGACTTAATGTTAGTGTGATTAAAATAATAAAGAAAGTAATTAGTCCTATGGGTGTTGTAAGAGGCGACTAAGGGACCAAATTACGCTGGATAACATTACTGCAAAACGAAGTTATACCTGAAACTAAACGTTATACCAACCAGTGTTACCAGCTTAGTATGGCAGGCCGACACCTCTTTTATTAGGAGAAATCTCTGTCCCATTGTGTAGTATCATAGATCTACATGTACTTTTGATAATGTGATGTAAAAATTATAATGATAAAAGAATATGAATGGAAATTTATACATCAACTTTCTTTAACTCTTTTACATTCTCACTTATAAATGAATCATTGTTGTTCAATGCAACAGGCATCCAGAAACAGTGAATCATTATTGGAGCACTCCAAAGTTGTACATCTGTCTTTGTTATAATAATAGCAGTGTGTTGAAATTGGTGTCACTATATATATATATATATATATATATACATACGCGATGAAAGCTCTCAAAAGGAATAACTTTGCCCAGTTTTTGCATCCTATTTTGATACTTCTCTCCTTTCGGTCATAGTGTGATGATACGAGTACGAGTATATAGCGTTCCTCGATAACTAGACTATCTAACAGTGAAATTAGTTTTTTTTGTTTTAGAATGTTTTGTTTGATGTCATATTATGAATTAAAGTTTTGTTTCTCGTATGCAAAGTTTCTCGTAGCTTTATTGTTAGCATGTTTATCTCAAACGCAGAAACGTTGCAAATAGTTCTCAATGAGCACGTTTAAGCGAGGGCATACGCCTGTATACCCACGCGTTGGGATGACTCACTTCATTCATAAAATCAGGAATTTTCCTCCCTTCCTTCGTTTGCGACGCATGACGGGCGAAATGATTAACTCCTATTAAAGTAGCCATGAAATTATGTTTGCATGCAATAATATGGACAAAGCTTTGACCGCAAATGATGAAAGTATTTAAATACATTTATTAATATTTTATAGCTAAAAAACTAATCTCAGGAGCTACTGATTCGAATTAATAAAAGAATATAACATTTGAGAGTTCATTTATCAAGAAAAGCTATTTAACATCACTCAATGACGAAGTAGAAAAACACTTGCTTTTGACTGTGGAACCGCTTGCGTCGCTAATCGCGGTAGATAGTAGTCCAAATTCTTCCTCAAGAATCAAACGATCTCCATTGTAAATTTTATACAAATGGGTGCAGCAATTCAGCCGTAAAAGTTTAACATACTTAATTTGGAATTTATAACATTGGTACAGATTAAAAAATCTTTAAGTTACCAGTGATGACATCCTTTTTAACCGACTTTAAAAAGGAGGAGGTTCTCAACTTGATTGGTATTTTTTGTAGAAGTCGTTTGAGGAAAACACTCTAGTTTCCTCCTACTTTTTGTATTCAAGGAGGGTTGGCTTCATGCAGGCAATGTGTTATAAATAATCGAGGTAAATCCTCATGCAAAGTTGGTAATTATCTTGTTTTTGTATAAAATATACTAGATAACCCTCGCAACCTCGTTTACGTCTACTATTGCCCGTAGCGTAATAATTTTCCCCCGTTTTTTAAACATTCTTCATTGGGGCGCCGCTCCTATTAGTATTAGCGTGATGATATATAGCCTTCCTCGATAAATGGACTATCCAACACTGCAAGAATTTTTATATAGTATAGATTTGTACTATACAAAAATAACTTGTAAGTAAGTAAGAAAGAATGACCAAGGTTTGTTCGATATTTCTTGGCAAAATTTTCTAAAATTGAATCCTAGTTAGATCGATTTATCGTCCCTGAAACCCCCTGCCTAAATTAAATTGAAGCTGACACAAAGAACACCCAGACTTAGAGCAAAAATTTGTGGAGCACACAAAGTGTTGTCCAAATGGGATTAGAACCCACAACAATTCGCGTAGTAGAAAGCGGTGTGGCGACCGTTTAAACCGCTAGGCCAACCGGGAGTCAAAAATATATATCTAATATAAACAAACAAAAAACAAAATCCAAACTTGATTGGTTAACTAACCTTTTTTGAAATATCATTTGTTTATCTGTCAAAATCATTTTCATGTGACGCAAACAACTTTTTAAAAAGTAATCTTATCAGTTATAAAATGTGACATTCATTTGATTGACAATGGGTCGACCCTACATCTAAACACCCATGGACAATCTGTAATTGATCTAATGCCAAATTATAGAATAACCTTAAATTATCTAAATAAGTAATACATTAATACTAATACACAATTGACGTTTACAATTTGGCAACACATAGCTGTCACCTGGCAATACTCGTACAATGACACGTATACAGATAAAATATTTAAAATAAAAATCATAGAAATTATGAAAAATATATAAGAAATAATTAGTTTCATTAGTATTTTATTTATTAAAACCATTATACGGAACTATATATCGTCATATTTAGTTTTAACATAACCTATTTCTTTTAAGTTGAATTTGCGGCTTACCCTTCGCAATTTGTACTTCGGCCGACGTCTAAAATGATCCATGATAAAGCCTTTGTCATAAAACACACATTTCACTGTATATTGTACTTATATGTTAACACAATCACGAACTAAAAGAACATAATATTTTGTAGTAAATTGTAAGAACACGGGAGCGCGCGCGGCGGCTGCGCGCTAAAAATAATGGCGAGTATTATGGGCGGTTCGGACACGGGCTGCGATCATTTCATGTGGATGATATACATTGAATGTTTGAATATAGTTATATGGGATTAAAAGTATAAAGACATAATTATTGTATTTTTCATATATTTCAAAATGTGAATTATTTGTCTTACTATCGCACATAAAAACAATCTATACTAATCTATACTAATATTATAAAGCTGAAGAGTTTGTTTGTTTGTTTGTTTGAACGCGCTAATCTCAGGAACCACTGTTCCGAAAAATTATTTCAGTGTTGGATAGTCCATTTATCGAGAAAGGCTATAGGCTATATATCATCACGTTAATAGTAATAGGAGCGGAGCACCAATAAAAAATGTTTGAAAAACGGGGGAAAATTATCACGCTACGGGCAATAGTAGACGTAAATGAGGTTGCGAGGGTCAGCTAGTCAAATATAAATAAAATAGTCTGTAATTTGTCTCTTTAAATAAGTACTTAATAATAATAATGAATAATTAACACTTATGTTTTCTGGCGTAATATTTACATTATAACTTAAAATTAAATGAGAAGAATATTGTGTTAAAGACTTTTTAGAGTCTTTAGGTTTTAATTATAATATCTACCTCCTTTGAAACTGTTTATTTTTTCCTATCATACAAAACTATCTTAATTTTAAGACATTTTTTGTTAGATTGCTCGATATCTCTCGGTCTCTCGATTCTACAACTAAGACATCGTCATCCTTACTGAAACGCGTTCTATTACACTGGTAGACCTGGTAGTCTCTCTGATAGCGTGCTATAGAAATTAGCCAAAAACCGGCATTCGGTCTTTGAAAGTCCGTTGTTGAAGATCATCTTAGAATGGTATGGCCTACATATAGTCGTTCCAATCGTTTATTTAACTTTTGACAGATCACGCACAAAGTTTTGTAATAATTTTTGATACAATGTACTACAGGGAATACTATACTTCATGGACGGGCTACTCCCACTTAGAGATGTGTCATTCGTATTTAATGACCACAGACTATAAAAACGGTTTTGAAATAAATCGATTATCGATTATCGTATTCACGAAGTCGCAAGACAAATTCTCTTGTTTGTCTTGCGACTTTTTTTGGCATTTTGACAGTAACGAAGAAAGGAACGATACGCTCAACTGAACCAAACGTGAGAATTCACAAATAAATCAATACGGAGGAATATAAATACTCAACTCGACGTATGAAAATGTGGATTAACACTGACAACAAAATGGCGTCGCGAGTCGTATCCGCGTCCGGTGTTGCCGTTTAGAAAAAGATAAAAGTTCGAAATTATCCATAAAATAATGAGAGTGTTAAATCGCTTAAAACGTCTTCATGCATAAAATCGATCGATAAAAGAAATCGAATCGGTAACGGGTCAGGGTATCACTATTTAATTAGGTATTAGCGCTGTCAAAAGCTAAATAAACGATTGGAAAGATTATGGATAATACGAGTATCTTCATAGGAATTTTAATACTGTCAATATTTAAGAGTGCAGAAAAGGGCCATTAATATGTAATTTCATGAAACGTTTGACCTCACCTCGAGTGAGAACACTACCTCTCGAGTCGAGCGTTTTAGCTCTCATTTATATGCTAATTTTGCTCTTTTGCTAAGCTGTGTTGAGTGGTGTTTGACACCATTATGTTTGTCTTAACATATATAATATAACGCCTCTATCTCTGAAGGTCGTAGTTAGAGATGTATTCATGTAAATCACTTAAGTAACAGAGTAACTTAAGATTTAGAGACTATTATAAATTACTAAAAGTATATAAGAGTAATGCGAATAGAGGTAGTAAATGCAAATTAAGACAAGAACACTGGAATTTGACTGCATGATTAGCCTAGTGATTTAAGCGGTCGCCATGCCGCATACTACTGCACCAAGTGTCGTGGGTTCATATTCCACATGGTACAACACTTTGTGTGATCCACAAATGGTTGCGGTACGGAATAAATATTCCTAATGCGAGAGATGTCTTGAAAAAATATAAGTTGATATGACCGAAGGTTGTGACTTTGATAGGAGTAGTAGTAGGCTTGTGGCCACTTCCACATATAACACAACAATAATCTACTACAGCACCATCTACCGAAGATACACTGAACTACGAAGTAACGCACTACACGAAGAAACTACCAATCCTGAATCACGCAGAAATTCTCGCGCCGATTATCCATATAACTATATAACAACCCAACATCAACCGTTGGACAGTGGCCCGCCAGGCATGATGGCCTAGCCTGGTCGGAGGATCCTCCCTTTGTGTTGGAGGGATACGACACCTGTTCCCCCACAGGCTTTTAGTAAATCCCGAAGCATACCAACTTGGAGCTACTGCAAGTTGATCTTGGGCCCTAATTCTTTCTTTGCATTTCAACGAGGGAGTTCAGTAACCTGAGCTCTTACTTCAATTCTGCTGGTAGCATTTCTGGCAATTCAAACTCCTGACTCTTGAACTAAAAGTGTACATGGACGGCGACATCCACTACACATTATTATAATAATAAAAGAAAACAACCAATGTACATCGTCCAAAGCAATATATCCACTTTCTCTTAACTAATTTCAAGTCACTAGATTACATCTAGACAACAATACCTTTGCTGAATCTGTCAACCTTATGTAAAACTGTTAAGTAACATTTTCCTTCGGCAAGTAGATGGAAATATTTTGGTAATTACGGTTGAGATTTGTGAAGCCAGTGGTTCCGGTTCATACGGCATTGATCTGTCAAAAGTAGCTGGCAACCGAAACTATTGTCTTATCATTTAATTAAATTTAATTTTAATACTTTTGCCGCCATTTTGGAATTAGGCCGAGAATAGATGACTCTAGAAAACCTTTGCGAAAACAAACAGACCTAGGTATTTACAGATACATTTTTGTACATTTCATATGTAATACACACATAAACAGTAAATCTAAATAAATTGTTTGAAAGAAAATTAAAGTTAGCTACATCACTTATTTTAAAAGAAAGAAAATTTAAGATTAGTACCTTTTTCCTAAAAAATAAATATTTTTTTAAAAACAACTAAAATATACTTTTCTTAAAGGTTTGTCTTATCTCAAGAAAATTTATAATATGTATTTCTAATCCATTAACAAAATAAATATGTTAAATTATTGAATATAAATTTAAAATCATAAAGAATTTTATATTGTATAGGATAAAAAGTTAATTTTGTTTTGTAAGAAAATGTTCCATTTGACGGGATATGTACGCCATCTGCCGTCGCTACAGAACATTGCACAAAGATATAATTTTACCTCGCGTTTCTATAAATCGTCGCTAGATGGCATTGTTCTAAATGTTAGAGGTAAAAGTACGAGTAAAAACTCATAGATGGCGTTAAGAGTTCATCCAATGAAAAAGCTTTGTTTTTCCATCTCAGTTTCGCTGAAAACATTTTATAGTAATATCTTGATTTACAGCAAATTAATAGATGTTTGAGGCATTCGAAATAATTTATGAATCGAATAAATAACTAAATGAAAGCGACGATGACATTTCTGTGAACTAAAAATTGACCGCGGATATTGGCCGCGGATTGATGTGGTTGAACATTTTTGACATTCGTCAATAAAGTTATTCTTAATCATTAATGAATGAAAAGAAAATAATAAATACTTTTAAAATTCTGGAGTATTGCCAGTGTATTATTAAGCTTTTAGTCAGTTCAAATGGATAGTAGCTTAGGTATCGTAGTATTTTACGCAACATAAAACGAAATTATTTAATACGCGCGTGTCAAGAGCGAAACGAAATAGTTTTTTCTTACACTTTAATATTGGCTTTCGGCCATAACATCACGGCATGGCGTTTAAATTGCAACGTTGATTGAATCCCCGGCCCATTATTTCAATGACCCATTTATATGATTTTCTTTTTATTATATTTGCCTGCGATATTTCATGTTGTTTGCTCTGTCCCTATTTATTTGAATGCCAGTGTCTTTATGGATTATTTTGTGTTTATTGTTAGAATATTTCTTGTAACTGTGACTGTGTGGCGCCTCGAGTGTAGTTTGAGAAATTTCTCGAGTTCGTGTCTTGTACAAATCAAAATACGACACTTTTTATGCAAAACTATATCCTAATATTCAATATTAGAATTAACATAGGATACTGTTTATTAAATACGAGCGAAGCCGCGGGCGAAACCTAGTAACATAAAACCATTTGTAATATACTACATACTACTACTACTAATTTTCTTGTGGCGACTTCCACATACAGCGCAACATACTACAGCGCCATCTACCGCAAACCCACTGAACTACAGAGCAATGTACAATATGAAGATACTTCCAATCCTGAATCTCGCAATGGAAGTTCTCGCGTCGATTACCATATATACAGCATCCCAACATCAACTGTTGGGCAGTGGCCCGCCAGGCATGATCACCTCGCCTGGTCGGAGGATCCCCTTTGTGTTGGAAGGACATGTCGCCCGTCTCCCACATTCTCATCAATCTACGAGTATGTAATAATACCTATAAACGAGTAATCCTTATACATATACATTTAATTTTAATCTCGGAAACGCCTCCTTTCATGAATTTTAGTATGCAGGGGGTTTCGGGGACGATGAATCGATCTAGCTGGATTTTTAGAATAAAAAACATGAGTAACTCAGGTAATACAAACTAGTTAGTTAGTTAGTAGTTGTCGTTGTCATTTATTACCCGATTTAAATTATTATTTTACCGTGGGAGAGACACGCTTCGACATGCATGGGCAGGCTCGACCGGGGTGGTACCACGGTACTCACAGAAAATCGGTGTGAAACAGCGTTGGGTGGAGGGCACGCGTACTCCACAGCGCTCGCGCTCCCTATTATGAGGACATCAACGGAAACATCGGGGCTTACACAGGGTTAGAGGTCATCTGAAAACTGTAAGTGGCCGTTACATAAACAAATTAAGGTGGAGTCGAATTAAGAGTTCTCTAATTAACCCTATTCATCACGTGGGATGCCAGCCGACTAAGGGAGCAAGCTCTACAGGTTAATAGCACATCAAAGAGATGGAGAATTTAAAACAACTCTTATATGAACCCGCCTGGGCCAGGGTGGTATAGTGGGCCAAACCTCCCTTTCTAAGAGGAGGCTTATGTCCAGCAGTGGATCAATGAAGGCTGTTGATGGGATTTTTCTTTGATCTGATCTACACGAATAAACTACTAATCCTGAATCGAACAGTATAAAATCTCACGCCGATGATCATGTATATATACAACATCCCAACATCAACTGTTGGGCAGGGGCCGCCAGGCATGATCACCTGGCCTTGTCGGAGGATCCTCCCTCTGTGTTGGAGGGACATGACATCCGTTCCCCACAATTTCTATGTTCAATAGTCTCAAACCTTCAAGAATATCACAGTGCTTTTTTCGGTGTGTTTTATTTTGGAACATTTAAAAAAAAATAGGTGACAACAGCTTGCATAGGTACTGTTTACCTTTCAAGTAATACTAACACTATTGTACCTGAATATCAGACTATCAAAAAGAGTGACCATGAATTTCTTTGTCAGTATTCATCTCATAAAGCCCTACGCACTTTGGAAACTGGAAGTTATAAATCGACACAAGCGGGCAGTAGATTTTGGTGTTTTCACCAAATTTACCTTGACAATCGAGTACATGCTGTGGCGTCTGTTTGTGTCGATCTAAGATTTTTAACTGTAGCTTAAATTTAACGTTCATAAAATATCACAGTGAATTGAATAAATTAGTTTGAATTTGAATTTAATCAAGAGATAATGTAAGATATTTATGGGAGAGCTATGCTTCGGCATGAATGGGTCGGCTCGACCGGAGTGATACCACGGCCTCACAGAAAACCGGTGTGAAATAGCGTTTGCGCTGTGTTTCACCAAGTGAGTGAGGATACCGGAGGCCCATACCCCAACCCCTCCCCCCATCCCCTTTCCCATCCCCCAAAGGTCGGCAACGCACTTGTGACGCCTTTGGTGTTGCGGGTGTCCATGGGCGGCGGTAATCGCTTACCATTAGGTGATACGTCTGCTCGTTTGCCCACTATTCAATAAAAAAAGAAAAAAAAAGATATAAGGTTAATACATAGTTATACCTACATCACGTACTACGAAAATACAAAACTTAGCTAGCACAAAGTATACGACAAAGAAATATGTACGAATTTTAGCATATATTCCTCGCACCAAGTTCTATCATCGTTCCTTTAATATCTTCCTTCTGATACTCAAATCAAATAAGAGCCATACATATATATGTGTATCTATATAAAATTGTCTGGACTTATCCAAACATGTCGTTGGGTGAACGACTCGTTTCTATTTTAAACGTTAATAATTATGCGGCAAAACGAACAGCGTTCCTCTCGCGTCTAGTAAGTAAATGGTTTCAATATTGCCATTTAATGTATTTCATTACTTCTTCAGGGTGATATGAACCTGATGGAAGAAACTGATGGAGTACAGAGTTAGTCAGTATTATATTATAAGGCTTGTTGATAGAGAAGTTTATGGGTACTGTTAGGTCTATAGTCATGGAATAGATGTTCATCCCGATTAAATAAGTGTGTTATAGACACGTTCATTGAATTTATATTTGGGTGATAATTTATATATGCTGATATTAAAAATAGGTGAAATTTGTTAGTTTGCAGGGGATAATCTCATGATCGACGTAATCGGTCTGAAAAATTCTTTGACCAATAGAAAGCTACATTATTTGTGAGTGTCATAGACTTATGCACGGTTAGTATAGACTGCACGGTTCGCCAAGTGGTTTAAGCGTTCACTACACATCACACTTTGTGTGATCCACAAAATGTTTTCCTGAGTCTAGGTGTTCTTTGTGTCCGTTACACGTATATTTGTAAAGTCCACCGCGACACAGGATGTATATTCCTAATGCGGGAGTTGTCTTTTAAAAAACAATAAAAAAATATACTAAATCGAAAAACTATTACCGTGACATCCGTTTTATCATACTGCTAATGCGGGAGATGTCCTTAAAAAACAAAAACTTTTTGCTTCCTGTGTAACAGACTTCCGTCTCTTTCACAAAGACATTTTCACAGATTACATTAATTTGAGAGGATAGGTTTAACGCCTTAAAAAGTGTTTCTACTAAACAACGTGGTAACGGTGTGTGACCGGCGTGTGCGCAGTAGGCGGACTGTGGGCGCCCAATAATTAAGTACACTGTAAAATTTTATTGTTCTAAAAGATCTATTTTATGTAAACCGATTGTTTGTATTTGTGATGTATTTAACTTTTAAACTGGCAATTATTGTGTGGTAGATTGAAGCTTCTATTAAACTATCGTACACATGTAGGTATGTATAGTACCTATATCACAGTATTCTCTGCGAGTACAGACAGAAAGACGCATAAGGAATTTTTTATACTACATATAGCTAAATACAGACAGTGGTATGGAACTAAGGCATTCTTTAATAGGTTTTACCACATTAGTACTAACTATTGGCTGCTCAGCGGTCGAAATAAATAAATAAATATTTTCGGCCATTTAACACAAAACGCCATCTAGTCCCAAACTAAGCAGAGCTTGTGTTATGGCAACTGATAATACATATATTTTTTTTTAAATACATACTTATTATATATAGAAAACACCCACACTTGGAAACAAATATTTGCAGATCATGCAAACATTTGGTCCGACCCGGAATCGAACCCGAGACCTCAAGCACAGCAGTCGCATACGCTACCACTGCGCCACCGAGGTAGTTAAAATGTGACCATAGATCTTTTTTTTTATTAGCTTTCTGCAGTTCTACGCAGTCTAAACTTTAACTGTGCCCAATGCTCCTCTGTTCGCATAATCTAATACCTTTTAAAGAACAATTCTTACAGTCATCGACCATTCAGGTACTTTACGAGTACAAAATTTTTGCTTCACGTATTTATATATAGGCGTCACAGAGATAAATGAGCAGACGGGTGACCTGAAGACCTGAAGTATAAATATATAATAGCTGACCCACGCAACCTCGTTTGCGTCTTCTATTGCCCGTAGCGTGACAATTTTCCCCCGTTTTTTAAACATTCTTCTTTAATGCTCCGCTCCTATTAGTATTAGCGTGATGATATATAGCCTTCCTCGATAAATGGACTATCCATCAATAAAATAATTTTTCAAATCGGAACAGCGATTCCTGAGATTAGCGCGTTAAAACAAACAAACAAACTCTTCAGCTTTATAATATTAGTATAGAGTATAGATATGAGAATGTCTTGTGAGCACTCCGATCACCACAAGCCGGGTTCTGCAGGTGTGAGACGTGATAAGTTATCACTATAATGTTATACCATCATCATCAACAGCTTTCAACAGTTCTCTGGTGGACATAAGCCTCTCCTGCCTGAGGAGGCTTTAGCCTGCTATGCCATCAAGGTGTACCCCCCTGCAATGTATAGTAGGTATACTAGCTGTCCGCGAAACTGCGGTCGGGCCACAACATATAACGGTTGGGCCAACAAGCAGGGGTAAGCCCAGACTTCCCCCAGGATAGAGTCAAACAGACGCGGTGTCGTTCCTGGGCAGGACCAGATATAGCTTGGTCCGGGTCCTCCCCAGAGCAGAGCGCCTGAGACCGGCCGCCGGGGTGGTTTTTAGTGGCTCACCACATACCTGGCTCCTCAGTCCCCGAGGAGCTGGAGATCCGAAGGGATTTTCTACCTCGTCAACAAAAAAAAAGGTAGGTATACTAGCTGTGCCCGCTACTTCGTACATTTGACATTTGGATTTTTAAATGATTGAGATTGATTAGTAAATGATATTTATTTTGTAAGTAAATCTTTACAGATATTTTTTACACGTTGGACTTTACAGTTAGAAGGGGCCGGCATTTCCTAAGACTGTTCTACTTAATATAGTCATATTCTGTTTTTTTTGTATATTTTTTTTAAATTTGTGTTACATTATTTATAATTATTTCACCTTTTTATATTGTTCCTGTGTATAAATAGATTTTGTTATGTAAATAGCATACGCATGCTTCGTCACAAGATGACACTAAATGTTACTTATAAAACATTGTTATCTTATGTAAGCGAACTTAAATTGTTCTAATGAGAAATAAACATTCTATAAACCTATTTTTTTAATTTATACCTACCCTGGAGTACGACAAACATTTCAAAACCAAAATTAGGTAAATCCGCCCAGCCATTCTCGAGTTTTAGCGAGACAAACAAACAGAAATTGAATTTTATAGATAAGATTCCGTACTGTCAAGTAAAAAATACATTCTAAACTAACTTGATACGTTAACTTTTTTAACTTTACGAAAACCGTAATCGTTTTTTTTTAAAAATGGTTACATGTCTTAAATTAAGCTTAACTTTGTTGACATAACTTACAAACTTGGTTGTTGGTCATAACAATGTTTTAATTTTTCTATTACAAAACAAGATATTGAATTTAAAATACATCGTTACTCTAACTTCGATAGATAACAAAAATTTATAAAGAGAAATTTCAACACAGACATACATAAAAATAAAATCACTTATAGTACCCACACAAAAATAAATTTAAAATGCTCCAAGTATATGAAAGAAAACCCGTAACACGGAAACGTCGCGTTCCGTTTCCAAAAAAACACTACATTTACACCACTTGAGGTGAATGCACTCTCATTAAAGGGCCACTGGTTTTAAACACATTTCACAAACCATTTATAAGTTTGTTCGACAAAACCTCCATAGGCCAACACAAAACCGTCAATGTAAATGAAATAGAGTGTCGCATTACGCCCGCCTACAGCGGCCCTTCTTATTTTTATTTTGTCAAATTGTAACTGAAATAAACTGGAGTGAGTAATAAAAATACCATTGGTACTGTTATTGCAGTGGTGTCTCGAAATAGAGGTGTCATGGCGTCGGTCCCCTCCTACCATGGAGTTGGACACTTGTCGTGTGGAAATCTTAATAGATACGTAACGAGAAACGGATAAGGATGTTTTTTTTTCTTATTCTATTCTCTATACGTTCAAGACATACAGCTTATGTTCTAAATTCAAATTGGTAGTAAAGCTACTGATGTTTGTATTTTTAAAATTAGAATTTTTTAATAGTTTTTATTGTTGTTGTGTGAATACTAAGAACTAGGCACATTTGAAGAGAATTCCAAAGATAATTAAAAAAAACATTGGGTAAAATTTATAAAAATGACTGTAAAAATGTGTAAGTATGTATGTACTGTTAAAGACACAAATTTTAACTTTGTCAGATAGATATCATTGAGATTTAGAACTTTTTGTAGCTTATTGTTCAAAATTAAACTTTATTGACATATCTTACAAACTTTGTGTCAGGTCCTAATAATGTTTTCGTTGTCAATTTTATAACTCAGAATTTCTTATTATAAAAATAGATATGCAATTTACTTTACACTATTCACATCTTTTGACGAGCGCGTCAAACCATTTGAAAAGTTCATTTTTATCTGATCTTACTGTTTAGACACACGTCATAGAGAAGCGGCCATACTTTCATAAGTATTTTCTAAATCTATACTAATATTATAAAGAGGAAAGGTTTGTATGTAAGTATGTTTGTAACGAATTGGCTTAAAAAGTGGACTGGACGGATTTTAAAAATTCTTTTACCATTTGAATGCTACATTATGACTGATTAATATAGGCTATATTAATTGTAAAAAAAAAAAACAAAAATAAAATTAACAATATGTAAACTGCTGCAGGTAACACCGCGAGGTTCAGCTAGTAACAAATAAAACATCTCAGAGTATATTTGTTCCGATTATAATATTCATTGTTTATTTTTTAACCGACTTCATAAAAGGAGGTTCTCAATTCGTCTGTATTTTTTTTTCTTTTTATGTTTGTTACCTCATAACTTTCGCACGGGTGAACCGATTTTGATGATTCTTTTTTTATTTAAAAGCTGGTGCTTCCCGTGTGGTCCCATTTCAATTTGGTCCAGTTCTTAAAGTCAATTTTTTTTGTTGTAATATTTGTGATTATTATTATTTAGGAATTGACTAAATTACAAATAGTTGCATTTAGTATGTGAATTCATATCTGTCGATTCCCAAATAAAAGTCAATCGCTTAAGTGTGTATAGGTACTCGTATGTGAGGAAACAAGACAAATTACAGTTAGAATGGGTTTCGACGTATTTGGATGGCATTTTGTGTCTCTGTTTGGGTTGCCTTATTTTATATGTGTCTATAATACACATCCCGCAGTGGCCATGGGCGTAGCCAGCCCTGGGCTCAGGGTGAGCAGCAGTCTAAAATAATATGTAACTAGCAAACCATACCCGAGGTCTTACACAGATTAAATTTCCATACAAAAATTTTTCACACTATATACCATCTTTTATCTGTATGTATATATTTATATTTTTATTGTATAGGAGACAAACGAGCATACGTATCGCCTAATAGTAAGCGATTACCGCCGCCCATGGACACCCGCAACACCAGAGGCGTTACAAGTGCGTTGCCGGCCTTTTAAGAAGGAGTAGGTACGCTCTTTTCTTGACAGTTTGAAGGTCGCATTGGTCCGGAAACACCGCAGGCGACAGTTCATTCCACAGTTTTGTTGTGCGAGGCAGAAAGTTTTGGGAAAAGCGCACAGTTGTGGACTGCCAACCATCTGGATGATGGGGATGAAATTATGAAATGCTTTTGATATATTACGTGATAATATACTAGTAGATCGCTGAATTCTATATTATAACGTAAAATATCAAATGCTATATTGATATTCGAATTATCCAAAACACTTTCTTATTGCTCACTTTCCATCCAAAAATGTGTGTCACTTCACCCGTTCGGGCTATGGGAGTATCGTATGCCAACTTGTTAATCAGTCAATTCAGAGGTTTATATCTATCTATAGATACTACTTTAGGGTACCGTAAGTAAACAATTACACATAGATATTATGGATTGTTTAATTATTTTGGTATTAACTAACTTCATAAAATTAATTTAGGAGAAGATGGCGTGGGTTCTGGCAGAACCTCCTTAGCACTTCGGCTTCCAAATTATTTTTCGCTTCGGTGATCCTCATCCTGTTAACATTTTTTTGCATGGATAGTGGGGCAGGGTGGGGCGAGTGCCCCACCTTGTCCCACCGTGGCTACGCCCATAGGAGTGGCCAGTATACATAGGTAACATCTTATAACGTCGTTTGTTAACATTGTATCATCGCCATCGACGACGTCATCATCACTTTCCTACCGGTATTTCAAGTAAGTAAAGTGAAAAATAAGGAAAACTGATAAAAAGATAACTAAAATAAGGATTGTAAATCATAATGAGATAGTGGGATATTGAAAAACTGGATCGCGTATGTCTATGGACTGCTTGCAACTAAAGACGCCAATAAAACACTAACCATTTTTGTTTAATAGCACAAACGGGTTCAGGTGTCCAGTGGTAAGTGACCTGTAACTCAAAAATCAGGAGTCTCTTTCCCCTTTGGTTTTGGTCTCCGGTGAACACCCTCACGAAATATTGCAAAGAGTTACTTACACCGGTTTTTGTAACAAGGTATGTCATTTCCTTCATAAACAGATTAGAGAAAGATAAATTCCAAAATAAATTACATCAGATAGACAAAAACGAGCATTTAAATCGAGCATAAAACACGTATACGAAGAGACGTCTAAATCACCGCAAATAACGTGCAAACTAAACGTGTACAAAATAAAATGAAGTAAAGAATTCAAATATTTTACACGAAATTAACATTTATGAGAGCAATAAAAAGGGGAAGCAGTACTGAACAGGCGAAAGGCGCTTCGAAGATACTTAGGCGATACGATCACGAAGGCATAAACACGCCACAACTTGCCTAACTTATAAATTTAACACCTGTCTACCCGTCAAAACGATTCTTTATTATCCATTCCTCCACTACCATATACCGTTCGCATCCTAACAGTGGCACAGCATACAATACCACTTTTGTTAATAGCTGGCTGCTAGTGTTATAGGTGAATAAGCAATGTTTGTGGTTTTGTTTCGTAGTCGTATGATCGCGTGGAGGGAGACACGCAAATAGTACGGTGGCAACCGCACCTCGCTGAAGTTTATTTCCGTTAAATAATTGCCAGTCATCAAGAGTTTTCCAACTGTTTTCTGTGTTACGATTGCTTGTAATACTTCTGTTTTTGTTTACAGTGACAGTCGGTAATGTTGCTAGTATATAAAAAAATCATATTTAATCAAAGTATTATGGATGATATGACTGCTAGGTCACCTTTCAATATTAGGAAAGTTTGTATTAAATTTAATCCTGACCGATTTCGCATTATGACAATATCAAAGGTTACTTACTTGTTCTATACTTGTAGTATTTTCTTTCTCAATATTCTTATATATTCGACTACAATAACAAAAAAAAATCGATTAAATTGTAAAATTTGAAAAAAATACCTTATCGTTTATAAAATCATTTGCGCATGATATTGGTAGCGTTTAAATTACTTTTGTATCAGTTGCGAGCATGCTTTTATTTTCGGTTTCTGAAAAATTTATGTTTGAATCGAAGTTAAAAAAAACAGTTTGATCGCTTCTCATACGAACAACAAATTCATACTCCTTCAATCAATAACACTGCAATAAATAAACGGTAATAATGAACCCAAAATTAGTATTATATTCGCCATAGAACTATGGTAGCTGTTATTATCTAATTTTAACTAAATAAGGCGATGTGGTTGTGTTTCACACAAAAGTATATTCTGTAAATTGTAAAGAAACTATTGAACGCACACATTTGCAAATGCCCTGTTTAGTATTGTACTTTTTACTTGATAGAGTTACTTGACTTTATGGTAACAAAAAAGTTTATGGTAGTAATTTTATAGAGTTGTTTGTGTGGTGATGAATTAAGGATACGGAGTATCAACACTTATATCCATTCCGTGGGTGTCGGAATAGTCAAGAAACGAAATAAAAAGCACTGATAAGAATAAATAATAGTTAAAAAACTAAAACTAAGCGTAGAAAATAATTATTTAAAGTAGAAAAGCGTGGTTAAGAAAGCACAGAAATTAATTTAAATTTTTTAGTTTATGTAAAAGATCTTTTTTAGATTTTGTAACAATTTTTTTTGTAGAATTATTCTATTGCCCTCAATAAGTTTACTAAGTTTAAATGAAATATGACCGTATATGGTACAAATTCAAGTCCAAAAGAGTCGGTTACAAACAAATATACCGATAAAGATAATAAGAAGTGTGTAAAATGGAAAACTTAAGACAAACCCTATATCGATTCGGCTGGCCTGCGTGGCATAGTAAACCAAAGGGACCTATCTAAGGATGGACCTGTATCCAGCCGTGGAATATTTACTAAACACTGTTGATAATTATGAAGATAGAGTCACGAGTAACAGGAGACACATTGGAATGGAAAATATCTGGAACGACCTGTTTAGATTAGTTTGAAAGAGATCATGTTAGGCATTCGTCATCATTGCATTACAAATACATACAACATTGGCTAGAAATGATAAGGATAATCTCTAGGATAGTAAAAAAATATTTGTATTAAAAGAAAGTTGTATCAATCTTATGGCGTGAAGTTTCAAAGAATTTTCCTATGACCCACATAGTGAGAATGTTTTAAATATTTGTTTATTAATACAGAAATGAACCGATTGCCAACTGTTATATTTGATTGAAGAATTGTATTTTTTTTGTGGAATTGGTGCCCCCTTAAGAGCAGACTTATCGCCTGATGGTAAACAGTTCCCGCCGACCATGGACACTCGTAACTCCAGAGGCGTCACAAGTGCATTGCCAGCCTTTGGGGGCTGTGGAAAAGGATTGGGGGAAAGCCTCCGGTGTCGTCACTCGCTCGGTGAAACACAGCGAAGGCGCTGTTTCACACCGGTTTTCTGTAAGGCCGAGGTATCACTCCGGTCGAGCCGGCATGCCGAAGCGTAGCCCTCTCACAGTATGTATTTATAGTTTGTAAAATAAAAGGAGTGCAATGTAAATAATATCTTAAAACCCTGTATCAAGTATATATAAAATATATACGTAATTTAATAATTTTATAGAGTTTAATTATATTCCCAGAAAATCTTACAGCAGACTTATAGTTCATGTCGTTAATTAAATTCTGACTCAAATCAAACATTTGTGTGCATGAACATTTATTTGGAAATTTGATTAGGTCTAGATGTTTATTTCAATTGCACCCCTTATTAAAAGCTCTCCTAAGTTTAAGACAAGACGGACTTGTATTCCGCCAAGAAACAAAAGTCCGCAACATCAGTGGTATTTTGCTTAGACCGTAACTACTTACCAGGTAGATCTTCGGATAGTAAAATTATTTGCAGTCTTGTTTGTAAGCGTAAAGAATCACATTTCTATGTTGATTCGCTTAACGTCGGCGTAGTGTTTAGCGATCATGCTAATGATTCCCATATAGGACATATAATTGTGTGATGAGCTTGTTCTGGGTCTGGAAGAGTCTCAAAAGTCTAGTCCAGTTATCAAAATTTGTTACACCTAGTTTGGGATCAAACGGTTGAATGTGAGATATGGTTTTTTGTATGTATGGGTCTACGAAAGTTACTCTAGTCTGCCTGGTGGGAAGCATAAGCATTCGAGAGTGGTGATGACCGTACTCATTGCGAATGCAGACAATGCAGTATGGTGACCTACACCATGGTAGCCTAGTGATGCTTCTGCATCATTTGGCTTTTCATTATCAAGATTCTATATAGCTCTTATGACTAACAGTTGGTCTACTCGTGGTCTCGAATAAATAACGTAATGTAAGTCTTCTTCAGTTTTACGTATTTTGTTTTGAGTAAACGAATTAAATAGTTGAGTTTATTTCCAGCTTTGTTGGCGAAGCTTTTATTAGCAGTTTTATTCAGCTACGTACTGCGATAGTGTTTAATGTATTTTTACATTTCTCAGTATGATGTTTGTCACTATTCTCACTACTCATACGTTGCTGTTTTTAGGTTACTTAGCTTTCAACTGAATTTTAGTGTTTTCAAGAAATATCTACTAAATTATTAGGTATCAAAAAAACATCACAGATTTTTCTTTGAAAGTACATTTTGGTGTTGCTAATAGGGTTATATACCTACTTTTCGAATCAAACTTCTAGAAAAGCAGTAGTTGTTTTTTAATAAACTAAAATATAAAATTTTATGCCTTCTTGTTCTTCGTTCAAGCACTACTATTCTGGTATGCCCGTTCGAAATCAGGATGTTCACAAACCATTTTAGATAAAAAAAAAATGCGTGCGTACAAAGTACACATGTCAGAAATGAAACTTCTTTGGCAAACTAATTTTTAAATCTTGTTTATATTTATACAAATCTAACACATAAGATTTAAAAAAAAATATATAAAAAAATTATGTATATTTTTGTCTCCTTCTTTGCAGGCGTCATCCTACACATTTTTGTATTTGTTTCTCTTACCTGTCGTTTTTTCCGTTGCATCCGGTTTGAAATCACAATGATTCTAAAGAAGTTTCACTTCAATAAGGTACCAGATTTCCTTCTCAACGAAATGCAGCTATCAAATTGATAACTGGTACACCTTATGTCAAGTTGTCTTTTTGTACGAATCTATACGTATTTACGACGATAACGAGGTTGAGCAAATGTAGAGAGCAATTTGTTACTTATCATACATATATCTAAACGAGGCTTTAAAAGTATGAAAGTTCAAACGCACTAGTTCAAACGCAGCACTGCGTAAGTTTGGTACAAAGTTTGGCAATTAGGGGGGCACGCGAGGCACCGATGTCGCGGACACCACACGTGCCCGTGTCGGGAATCTTTCATTAATGTTTATGGCTGTTTTGACACTACCACTCAAACGCAGCCTTAAAGCCAGTTTGGAGTTTGAATTGCCGTATTTTATGTTTCAAGTTTTCTAGATATCAAATTATTACATACCGGTATGTATACATAGGAAACGAAACCGCCTGAATATACCTCTCATTAGGTCGCCATAGTCATGGCGATTGTAAGAAATTGCAATGAGTATAGTGGCCCCTATTCTTGGATTCTTCCCAGTAGAGTCATGTAGAAAAAAAACTCAAGTTACACTCCATAAAGTCGATCATTAACTATGACCCCACTCAGGTAATAAGGAATCTTTGACCGGAGACGTAACAAAGTAATGCAATAACCACAATACATTATTATGTATATAATTATATGAGAAAAGATTTGTAATACTAATTACCTGCAATTCATGTGACAATGATACAATGCTACTCTTTGAATATCCTTATCTACAGTTGAGGGGGAAGATTCTAAGTATCCAGTAGCATCTGCCACTCTACTACATTCTGTCGGACACCCGAAAGAATTACTTTATTAATTAAATTTGTTTCCTAGGCTGTGGTGTTACTCTAGTCGAGACAGCCAATAAGTACCGTATGTCTCAATACATAACTCTAATAGTAAAATAATAAACGATTAAGAATATATTAAGAATGAAAGCTGCACAATCGTGTACCTGAATCTCAAACTGACTGTAATGGAGAAAAGCCCAAGCTTTCTAATCAATCGTTGTTTAAAGAGAAGAGTCCGTTTTCGTCTCAATACAAATCTCAATTAATAGTATTTTGAGTACAACTATTGAAGTGTTCGCTATAGAATATAAAAGTGAAGTAACGGGTCCCCACCAGCTATGGAGGGGCTATAAACTGTATTGATTGATGTTCGGTTCATTGCAGCACTTTGCGAATTACCGCAACTAATTGTTGAAATTTTGTTTATTATTTTACTATGTATACAAAGTGTTGTGGGTTTGGCTGTTAGTGCGAATTATGTCTTCAAGAAATTAAGCAAATTAAATATGTAGTTTTGAAGTGATAACTTGTTATGGGAGGGTAAACCGCTTCGTTACGTAACGCGTTACGGACCTGGCTGTCTCGCTTCCCTTTCTCTCACGCGAGGAGCCTGCCTACCGCTGCCGTATGGCAGCGGTAGGCAGGCTCCTCCTCTCTCACTCTAATCCAAAGCGCTAGCCGTATTTTAAATAATATGATAAATAGTTCAACTTAGATTAGTTTAAGTTATCACTTCTGTCGGTCTTTGGAAAAGAAGAAAAAAAAGCACAATTAGTTAGACTTAATCGGAAGGAAAACGATTACACAAAAATCTCACAAAAAAACCGTTGCTTAAAAATTCGCCAGTCACTGAAATCCCAACCTTTCTTCCCTCTTTTCTAAGTAAGAGACTCAATATAACAGATGTCCATGAGTTTGCCCTTCAATTTTTTTAAAAGGGTTTTTTACATTGATCTGTTTACTACAATGTCCATAAAAAGTTAGGTAACAATATAAAAAAAATAGCTATTAAATAGAGACAAGGGCTATTCGGTGAAGACAGAATATACTCAGAACCTTAAAGGGATTATTCGTTCAGTTTTTATATACGACAAACAGAAACTGAACCACCGCAGTCCATAAAAGCCTACAAATTAAAAACCAAAAAGTATTTGTCAGAAGCACCAAGCAAACCAAAACACATAAACTAGTGTTGCAATTATAATTCAACATTGTTCATTTATCGTATTTATCGATACTTTTGCGAGTACCGTTAGCAAGTTAATTGCGACCATAAAACAAAAAACTCGATTGATAGTTCAAAGGAAGAGAATGTAATTATCGCCATTTTATTAGGATTTTTGATGACCGCACGTCTAACAGACAGTGTTGCCAGCTATTATATACACTATTGTGCAATTTGCGCACTATAAAAGAATTTTTAATTGGTCGAAAGTATTTATGAATATTAAACATAAATAGTTATTGCGCAAAAAATATGCTAAGCGGAATTGTTTTTCTATTTAGTAGGTATGTAATTGTTTTGTTGTTGAACCGCTTATGGGAGTTTCTGTTATAGTAATACTGTTATTCGATTAATATACATATTCTGTACAACTGAATTGTAAAGAGAGGAATAACTTGAAACAAGTCCGTTGCCAGTTCGTATAGTTAAACACAATCTCCTTTCCAAGAAGAAGCTCATATACAGCAGTGGACTATTTAGCTGGCTGTTGTTCATCATGATGATAAAATATTTATTTAAGAAGGTTGCCGAAATGTCAAATAGTACTACATTGGCTTGGAGACGTACGAAATTCCCATATAGGTAGTCCCAAATTGTCATTGTCATTACGTGATATAGAAATATTTATTGTTTCCAAAAATATAAATAATTCAGTATGTTCTGAACAGATGGCGTTGGTATCATTTAGTGATATCTTTAAAATGCTTTTTGATCTAAACATTTAATGTGTCACAATGAGAGATCTTAGCGTGTTTCGAAGAACTCTTAATCAGTGCTCTCAAATCACTCCGCACACTCAATCAGGCTAGACAATATCATAAATTTCTACTCTTGATTGTGTTTACAAAACAAACCTGAACTTTTGATACAGTCAATTAAAATACCGCATTATTAAGAACATACTTTAAAAGCACCTCGTTCACAAAATACATTTATTTATTTTTAACACGCAATAAAGTCGTTTCCAGTAACAAGATGCTAAAGTGACTAGCGCATAATTTACAGTAATTTTTATAGGATGACTTATAAACAACGTGTGTAAAAAACATGTGTTCTATAAATACTGTTCTTGCGCACTTTTCTTGTAATTCACACATTTGTCACATTTTATTCAGTTTGCGCGCGCAAATGCCGACCGCCATCTTGAATGTTGTTATGATTGAATGTTAAAAAGTAAATTATTGCAAAGACATGAAGTATTAATATCTTTTTTTTTATAAATTACTTGGTTACAATAATTTATATATATTATAAGGTGGCCAGATATGTTGATAAAATTATGCTTTTTTATAATGTTATTTTCTTTTAGTGTTTCTTAATGACGAAGTTAAAATAAGATAACAAAATATTTTATACTAGTAGCGCGTTATTGTGTCCTGAAAATTATCAGTGTTTACATTATTTACTCATTCTACTACAGGTCCACTTCATTTGTTTTAAATCGATAGTATCTAGATTTATGTTAATCCATACTAAATAGTGCAAAAATCGGTCCAGTCCAATTGAGATTGAAAAGAACAAACACGCAATACAAACTCTTTATAATATAAGTACCTATGATTAAATTAGCTACATCTGAGTACGTTTTTAAATAACGGTCGCGGGTACGTCTACTCATTTCCCGTTAATGTCAACAGATGTAACAAACTCCAATTATTTCGGACGTGTCGCACCGAAAATAGTTGACACGGGCTTGTTGTACCACTCTTTCGTAATTCTGACAGTTTAGATTACAATTGTTAATCATTATACCTATACTTATAATTTTGTTATTTTATTCAATTTCCGTAATAGGAATAGACATAGAATAGGTTAGGAATAGGTTAAACTTTATTGTACACTAGTAAATACAGTTAAGAATAGAATAATATCAATTTGCTGACCATGTACAAATGGAGGCCTTATCTTTAGGAAGCATTTTTTTTCAACCTTACGATGGTGAAATAGGGATGTTAAAATTGTCGTGACAGACTTTACAAATATTCTTATAACGGACACAAAGATCACCCAGAATTAGGACACCAATTGTAAGATTACACGAAATGTGGGAATAGGACCTACTGTCAAAATACTACGAGTAGCTTAACAAGAAGGGGCGAGGTGGCCGCTTATCCGCGCAGTCTAAATTTTAATCCTGTACAGTGCGACAAATAAGAATAGGAACGTCAATGACCTCTGTCTGTCAAATGTCCCTTGAAAAGTACGGTCTGCAACGAAACCTTATTTGCGTATTTATACAAATAAATAAAATTGGAGTGTCTGTTTGTAATATTAAAATAACCGCTTTCTACTACATGCATATGAATGTACGGTACACATACCAAATCATATATACTTAAAATTTTTGTGTGTCTGTTTGTTCCGGCTAATCTCAGGAACCACTGGTCCGATTTGAAAAATTCTTTCGGTGTTGGATGGTCCATTTATCGAGGAAGTCTATAGGCTATATATCATCATGCTACTACTAATAGGAGATGCACCAATGAAGAATGTTTCAAAAACGGGGGAAAATTTTCACGCCACGGGCAATATAAGACGCAAACGAGGTTGCGTGGGTCAGCTAGTCAATAATATTTTTATAAATGTTTTTCTAGGTGTTTAATAATGTTTTTTCAAGGGACATTGGCAGATAGAGGTCATTGACGTTCCTATTCTTATTTGAGTCGCATTTTATCTACATTTTACAAGGTAGTAGCCACGCTGATTTCGGCATGAACGGGCCGGCTCGACAGGGGCGGTACTATCCACGTACAGAAGATCAAAGTAAAATAACAACGTTCGTGCTGTCTTGTTTCGTTGGTGAGTGCGAGATTCAGAAGCATCACAAGGACACCATAGTGTGGGTCACCATGCTGCATTATTGCATTGTCTGCAAGATCAATGAGTATGGTGACCACCACTCTTGGATTCTGCTTGTGTCTTCCATCAGGCAGAGTAGTCATTTTCGTAGAGCCAGACATAAAAAAATACATATCTATATATCCATACATATTTATAAATGTGAGAGTAATAGTAATCTGCTTGCTGCACCGATTTCAATGAAATTTGGCATGGAGATACTTTGATTATTTGATTAAGGACATAGGCTACTCTGCGATAACCGATTAACACGCGGGCGGTACTGTGGGCAAAAGCTAGTACATATAAAATAAGATAAGTTGATTTGTGTACGCTTCAAAAAATCAATAAATTCTTCAAGGACGGTTTCTATCCATTTTCCGTCTCACATTTCTTCTTCATTTCCCATCGTACTACGACAATATATCACTGTGAAACTTGGCAGGATACAGCTGGTACTGATATACGTATAATTTTGACTGCACGTTTGGCCTAGTGGTTAAGCGGTCGCTACGCTGTTCCCTACTTCGCCAAGTGTTGTGGGCTCAAATTCCACATTTAAAAACACTTTGTCTTAATTAACAAATTGTTGTTTTAAGTCAAGGTCTTTGTGTCCGTTTCATGTATGTTTGTAAAATCCACCGCGACCCAGGAATTATTCCTAGTGCGGGAGTTGTCTTTTCAAAAGGAAAAAAAATAATAACAAATTGTTGTTCAAGTCCGATTATAAAGATTTATTCCTAAAGCAGGAGTTGTCTTAAAAAAAAAGAAATAAAAACTCAGTCTGCTACGTTCAGAAATATTAAATAAAATCCTCGAGCTATTTACAAAACATATACATATTTTTGTAATAATAATTATAAATTTTTCACTCGATTCGTAATTTTAACTCTTTTCATTGTTTCCTAATTTGACAGCCCAAACTTTGGGTCAACAACCAGTCAGCTACACCGAGACCTATATCCAATCTCTTTGATCTTCAATTTAATGTGGCTCTACCATCATTCTATCCATTTTAATACAAGAAACACAACATAAGGAAGTCGTCAGACCTGCGACTGCGACAAGCACTTTGCCTCGTCACTGGACATTTTATTTTTACAATTGCGTACTGCGGTTATTTCTGTATACACCTTGTAATCTGCCTTTGGTGGGTTGGATCACGTAGCTTGGATTATTTTCAGGTGTCTATGCTAACATAACTTTGCTAACTATAGCTGGAAATTTAAAAAAATATAATCTTATTTCGTAATATACAGTAAGTACTTCAGTATTATTTTTTCAAATAATGTCGAAATAATTAAAGATAGTTTAAGGAGATTGTTGGCTTTATTTTACAGATTGAGAAATACAACATTTTATGATTTTATTGTAAATTATTTAATAAGTTTATCAATTAAGTTAATTCCGCAAACTAATAAGTTTCAATGTTCTAGGAGAAAACATTAACTAAATAACCCATCTGCAGAGTTTTTAATAAGGATACTTTAACAGTCAAAGATGACATAAATACTTTTTAAAAAGAGACAAAGACAAAGGCACCAAAAAAAACAGAAATTCAAACAATCTACTTCAATAAATCAATCGACTTTCTCAGAAAATGTACACTAACCAAAGAGAATACCGCGAATATTAAAGAACGTCATAACACCTCCTTGGTTACAAAACATCCATTAATTATCTGTGGAAAATTCATTTTTATTAAAAAACTAAATCGAAGCGCCAGTTATAAATCAAGTGGTGGACTAGCGGTGTTCAATCGTAAGCGGAGTAGAGTGGAGTGTATATCGTTCAACGGACTTGTGAATAATACTGTGACCAGATTAAACTTACAGAGACATTATAGAACATTGTGGAGGTGGGATGGTAAAGGGCTTGTGGATGTGGTTGTTTAAATATATAGGAAAGAAAGGACTAAAAGAAATGAGCTTTTCAAAATAGAAGTGCAAATAATACAGTTTCTATAATTGTAAGGCAGCATAAGTAACTTGTTATATTTGTATTTTAATACGAGTTATATTTTATAGCATCATAACACCTTGTTACTAAGTAATAATGGAGAAAACAAACGACTGACGGGTCATCAGATAAATGAACAGCGCTGTCCATGGACAACTCAAAATATATAAGGAACGGGATAGGGTTTGGGTGTCTGGAAACTGGAAGCTCAGTAAAAATCATCTTAATTTTTTTTTAAACACCAGTTTTATGAATGGATATTGCATAACGACTTATGTATAATGACTGTCTCTGTGGCGCAGTGGTAGCGTATGCAACTGCTGTTATCGAGGTTTCGGGTTGGACCAAATGTTTGTATTATCTACAAATATTTGTTTCGGAGTTTGAGTGATTTCTATGTCTAATGTATACGTATTTACAATATATATCTAATATAATTATATTACTTGTCTAGTATCCATAACTCAGATTGAGTCTGGTTATTTGCACTGAAGCATATCGAAAACTCAAAAAAACTCTACATCGATTGAGTTCAAATTTGGACAACAAATACAAATCGCTTCAAAGGCTGTTCGTATCTATTTTTCACGTCAATTTCCTTACTCGTTTGTCATAAATGCTAGCACTATGTGCGTGTCAGAATATAACTTATAGTTATACTTTATTTCTTCCTTCACAATGGTAACATAACATAATTCAACAAAATCGTGGAGATCAAGCTAGGATTGTGAGAGACTGGTGCCTGTAGTAGGTATATGCTAGAGCACAACCTGTATTACTGGTCACCAGGCCCCACCCGCAGGAACTTTGATCCACATAGTCTGTCGTCAGTTAACAATTTTTGTAATCAGGGAAAGACAAAATCTTTAAAAAGAATTAACCAATTAATTTTTTGAAGAACCAGAAGCTTTGAGAGTCACTAATGTGTACTGTGATAGTGTAAAGTAGATATGTTATACGAGGTATATTTATGACTTTGAAATTTAATATTATTCCTTCAGACACAAATCGGATTATGACATATCCATTTCATCAGTATTTTTCTTCTCACATCTGAATGTAGCGAGTGCATCCCACCCACACACCTCCGTATTATTTTGGTTGACGGCGCCATTGCCACACCATGGTGAAATATGCCTCACTACATGGCCGACAGTTAGAATTTATAAAGATTATCAACTTATATATACACATTGCTTCACTATTACTGGATTTACTGGTATATGTTACCAGTAATGTCAGCGATAAATCCGACATTAATTCTTATGCAAAGTGCTATGTACATTTATGGTGATATCTTGTAGATTATTCTTATGTAAACTGAGATAGTTGTGATACTTTTGTGAGTATGCTTAGGCGGAATGTGCCGTTTTATTTCGTGGTGGATATTCGGAGATATTTTGGGCTTTATTTCTTATGAATGTTTTGAATGTCCGTATTTGAATCCCACAGAAAAACAATTGAGTTAAGTAGCCGGATGCTGCACTTCTTCATGATAGAGGTCCGAAATCAAGTAGTGCATCTTCAAAGTATCAAAAGTTTGTATTTTTGTACTATAGACGTAATAAGTAAAAACAATTAACAAAGGATCTAGCCAATAGGATATAGAAATGATGTAAATGTTAATATAAGGATTGTCAACACATTAAGCAGATATATCGAACAAGTTAATGATTTCCCAATAAAGAAAACCAACACAGACCTATATTAAGTCTTATCACCAATAATCAACTTACTTGAAAGTTAAAAAGGAATTAATGATGGTCTCCTAGTCGATTACAGCCACAGCGGCCAGTCTCAACGGAGACCAGTCAATTACGCAGGAGATATTTTAGTGCACAAGTGTGTGTGCAAACACAGGTGCTCTCTTTGTTCCCTCTCTCTCATAATCTGATGGGACCGTTAACTGGTTAATAGATTTTGAATTTAACAAATAGCGGTGGTAGATGCGCAATAAAATTGCCCTAATTTCGGGGTAATTCCTTACACCGACCCACTGGTATTTCCATGTACCCACAGTTGGTAGGTTTTAGATATAAGATTTAACTTTTGATAATGCAATAAAGCGAAACCGGTCAGATGTAACCATGATTAAAATAGTGTAATAACTACAAGTGATTTTGATTCTAGAACAGCAAACCCCTCTTTGACAAAAAGTTTATTTGATTCAAGAATATAACATTAGACTACAAACTGACATTCATTAAAAACATTCATAAAAGGAAATACCATACCTAAAATTACTCACACTAATTCCATTAAACAAATTAGAAAAAAAAACGCGATCGCCACGTGCTCAAGAAACGGAAACGTCCTAAACGTATAACCGTGTACATCCCTCCCCCGCTGCTACAGCTCCTCGAGGAGCCGAAGCACACCCCCCTGCCTCAGTCTGTAGTAGCATCTATTTCTAGTAGCGACACCAGAGACACTTCACTTGTAGGTACTTTACTGAATATTTTGATGTGACTTTTCTTAGCCATAGAACTAGTAACGTGTGTAGAATCGGCGGTTATTATTTATTTAAATTAATACGAGACCGTTTCATCGTTTACAGATAAATTCCGTATAGCTTATCTGACAGATGGTTTGACACAATTTATATAGAAGATACGTACTATCAAATAAGCTATCCAAACTTATCTATAACGGTTGAAACAGTCCCTTAAACATGTTCTTGATCCTATCTAGGATCAGTTTAGGCCACTAAAAAGTGTGTATTACCCATTGCCCTTATTTCTCGAACCTACATAATATTTTATAAGTTTAACTGTACTGATTTATTACATTTTATTTCACAAGATTTACAACTTGAGATTTTACATTATATAATTTTTATAAAAGTTTACCGACTAGTACATAAATGAAGAGTTCTAAGATACATATGAAAAATACTACCAAATCGAATATGTACTTATTTTTCAAATCTCAATTTAAAACTATAATCGATTTTATTATTTTTTTAATTATCATTCTACTCTATGTTAGTATAATGTCTATAACCTCGGCGGTATGCGCGAGCGCCGCATCCGGAGCGGCTCGCGGCGGCACATCGAAAACAACACGGCGGAGGCGACGCGTGCGCACCTCGATGACTCAGCCAGAGCTCTGCACATCTGTTTGTAGTATTTATTTTACATTCAATGTTATTTGAACATCCACTTCATTTGTTTAATATGAAAACATTTGTTTTACAGTAATATTGTCTCGCGTTAAATAGTTTTAATTTATGACTAGCTTAAGATAAGTTGTATGAAAGCAACATCGGGAACAGGTTCAAGGTAGAGGAGCCAGGCTGATCAGCACGAACGGGCCAGCTTGATCGGGGCGGTACTTCTCACAGAAGATGAACCTTAAATGTCAGCATTCGTGCTATCGTGTTTCGTTGGTGAGTGTGAGACCGAAGGCCCAATAATGCAGAAGCATCTCACTAGGCCGCTATAGTGTGGGTCACCATGCTGCATTGTTGTATTGTCTGCACTCACAATGAGTGTGTTGACTACTACTATTGTATGACATTGACAGTATTGCGTTTCATGTTGCGTATGAATAACGATTACATGCCCATGAAGGATTGGTTTTGGGCAAGCGGTTGACCATAGCAGAAAATGCTAAAACCATTTTTAAATGAAATAAAAAAGTACGGGAAAGATATAGAATGACAGAGGAGACTGGAAGAAGAAAATGTATGACAAATCTCTAAATAAATTTGGAAAAGTTTTTTTTTTATATATAAGATGTTGATAATGACTCTTCATTCGTTATTTCTTCATTTTTAACCAAACAAGAAAAAGTAATAAAAAAATTGGATTCTATTGCGTTTATATAGAATCCAAAACAAATGTCTTTTAGAATTTTTGTCTGTATGTCTGGACGTTTGTGCGCGCTAATATGAGAAACGGCTTCACCGGTTTGAATTCGTTTTTTAGATGAACGAAAACGTGTTTAACCATCACGAATAATTACTAGGAATATTCCAAATCTAATGTTCTCCAGTTTCACATTTCACATCTGTCTATAAACTTCACAATAAGACGTTAAGATGTAACAATACACACTTAGTCACTGCACAAATATCCCAATTACGATGAGTAATAGCATCCGGATACTGTATCGAATTGCTCAAGTACGAGAGAAATCTTGCTAGGTACACGATGAGTAATTAAGACAGAAAATAATTGAGATTCAAAGGTCACGTGTGACGTATAAAGAATTCTAGTTTGAGACTTTCTAAGAAATATTGTTTGTTATGTTTTAGTATCCTCTACAAATTAGATTTTGGTAAAAGGAAAATACAATAATTTTACCCAACTTTTCTTTTTTTTTTTTTTTTTTATTGCATAGTGGGCAAACGAGCAGACGTATCACCTGATGGTAAGCGATTACCGCCGCCCATGGACACCCGCAACACCAAAGGAGTCACAAGTGCGTTGCCGACCTTTGGGGGATGGGAAAGGGGATGGGGGGAGGGGTTGGGGTATGGGCCTCCGGTATCCTCACTCACTCGGTGAAACACAGCGCAAACGCTATTTTACACCGGTCTTCTGTGAGGCCGTGGTATCACTCCGGTCGAGCCGACCCATTCATGCCGAAGCATAGCTCTCCCACGTTAGCGTAAGTTCAGTTTGTTTGTTGTCAAAATGATCTATACCAATATTATAAAGTTGAAAAGTTTGTTTGTTTGTATGTTTATTTGTTTGATTGAACACGCTAATCTCAGGAAGTACCGAATTGGTTTAAAAAAAAAGGTTGCAAAATCAGGGACCAGGGACCCTAATCCTTTTGAGAGCTATTATTGCGTGCTCTGCTTTAACGGTCAAAGTTACACAAACACAATGCCTGAAAGTATTGTTCCTCTTAAAAAGTCTATCATTTAAGGTAATGTTACCACAAAGAAGGTTATATTAATAGAACCTTCTTTGTGGTAAACAAATTTGTTCTTGCTGATATAACATCACACCACGGGCAGTAGGAGACGGACAACGAGGTTGCTTAGGTCAGCTAGTTAAAGTATATAGCTTGTCAGTAATTAATTTTTTTTATTGAATAAGGGACAAATGAGCAGACGCATCACCTGATGGTAAGCGATTACCGCCGCCCATGGACACCCGCAACACCAAAAGCGTCACAAGTGCGTTGCCGACCTTTGAGGGATGGGGAGAGGGAATGGGGGGAGGGGTTGGGGTATGGGCGTCCGGTATCTTCACTCACTCGGTGAAACACAGCGCAAGCGCTATTTCACACCGGTTTTCTGTGAAGCCGTGGTATCACTCCGGTCGAGCCTGCCCATTCATGCCGAAGCGTGGCTCTCCCACGGAGAGTAGTAAAAAGTATATACGTATCAGCAATTTTTCTCTGTTAAAAAGTGTTATATGGTAGATAATTGACTGAAACTTTATGAAGAACTTGTGAAACTGGTCAAATAAAGGTCTCAACAGATAAACACTATTTTAACCAATTTCGTGCGGCCAATGTTGTTATCTTCTTTCATCTTAGTTATTCGTATGTATTTGTTTTGTTTTTTCTTTTTTTGTGAAGCCGGGTCGTTTTTCCAATGTATGGTTCTGCAGTTCAATATCAAACGTATGCGAACATCATAATTCAGAATCCTCCAAGTTCAAAATCCAGTTAACATTATATTTGCAATCAATACTATCCATACCATTTCATACTATTATTGAAGTGATACTCGTAACTTGTTATAGGAGGGTAAACCGCTTCGTTACGTAACGCGTTACGGGCCAGGCTGTCTGGCTTCTCTTTCTATCACGTAACGGCAGCGGTAGACAGGCTTCTCCTGTCGTACTCTCTATATTATAGTTCAACTTAGATTAGTTTAAGTTATCTCTTCTGTTCTGTCTGTCTCGAGACGCACACGTTTTTATAAATTAGTAAGTAACTTTGTCTATCTTTTACGCTTTCACGGCTAAGCTGCTGCACTGATTTCAACTAAATTTGGGATGGAGATACTTTGAGTCTTAAGAAAGGACATAAAGGTCACTCTGAATAGCGATAACCAAAGAACAAGAGGGCGATGTCGCGATCAATACCTAGTATTACATTAACATTGTAGCATAAACTAGCGACTAGCGTCACATCCCTAACTTTGTCATCAAGTCATAATTACTTACAAAGAACTTTTAAAAGCTTCATCACTCATGATGCAGCAATTTCCTGTATCAGTGAATAATTCGGTTACTAAGCTCTCTAGTGTCATCTTAGTTACGTGGTATATTATTATCGTGTATGAATAAGATACATTACTAATGGATTCTGTTTCGTTCTTCCCGTGTGGTCCTTTCAAAGAAGTTGGTTTTTATTTAATCACAAAATAATGTTTGAAATACAGCACGTTTGACCTATTGGTTTAAGCGGTTGTCACTCCGCTCTCTACTGCGCTAAGTGTTGTGGGTTCAAATCCCACATGGAACAATGTGTGGAGTTGTGTTTAAAAATATATAGAAATATTTATTTTAAGAGAATGTTAGTTTTTCAATAAATAAAAGTGGCTTGCGTTAGTAAAGTACTCGATTTACAAGTTTATACCCACCTAAAAACACCTTTGAGTCCGGTTCATGTATGTTTGTAAAGTCCACCACGATACAGAAATATTGATAGGGCGACAGTTGTCTTTATTTCGGAGATATCTGAATATTTTCAGACCTAACAGTGGTCAGAACTCAATACAGAAACGTATCACCAAATCACCACTGTTTTTGAATAAGACCTCCCGTGGGGTTAAATAGTATAATTTTAAACCTAGTGGGCAAATTAAATTAATACCTCCCATAGCTTCGAATTAAAGGAATGCGATGGTCACACAAATGGCCCATTTCCTCGTGTTGAGTTTTATAACATTGTTACGTAACCACATAAACAGCTCGTAAAAGTAAAGTTATTCAAATATAATTTGAAACATGGCATGTGACATGTACTAAAGAATCGTAACGGTTTGTGGAGGAATGTGGAAATAAATACTATTATAACTTAATGTAGTATTTTCTTCCTTTATGTTACGGAAAAACAGAAAACCATATATTTATATGCACTATATATACATGTATGAGCCTATTAAAATTACTGTACCTCCACCATCTCTCTCTCTCTCTCTCTCTCTGGCTATTGCGGTCCACTGCTGAACGAAGGCCTCCCCCAAAGAGCGCCAACCATCCCGAATACCATACTCGTCACAAATTCATACAATGCAGCAATGCAGCATGGTGACCTACACCAAGGCGGCCTATTGAGATGCTTCATCATTGGGCCTCCAATCTCGCACTAACGACAGCAAGAATACTGTCATTTTAGGTTGATCTTCTGTGAGAGATCCTCGGCCATGCCAGCTCGTTCGTGCGAATATCAGCGTGGCTACTAGCTTCAACGGAAGTCCAACCTTACCTTTTAATTATTTCAGGGGGGGAATCGTGATTCCTTGGAGGCGGTGGTTGCTTTTCATCAGATGACCTGGTCATATACCCTCTCAAAAAACTTGTTTTAACAGCTTTAGGAATAACTTTAAGTATTGCCCGCGGCTAAGATTAATTAATAATTCTCCTTTATCTCTATGGCGAAAAAAAACCCAACTGATAAAACACAAAAACAAGCACAATTGGCAATAAACATAATTATCTTTTAATAACTAATATAAATAACACTTAAAACCCTATAAAACAGCGACATTCAATTTTTCACACTTTTTTTTTATTCACGTTCATACTTTCTATATTTAAAAAAACTAACATGGCGGACAAATCAGAGTCTATAGGTGAAATACCGAACCATAGACACGTACGCTATCATTTTTAATAGCCCTGGTTACAAGTTGTTCAACTTTAACAGTGTCACCTGGTTTTTTACTCTAACTAATTAATATTTAAACTACGGTTTAGCGAAATTATCATAATATTGACCCCCGTTGGGCTTTAATCGTTTTTAGAAACAAGTAAAAGTATGATAAACTACATACATAATTTGATATTTATGTAGAAATTTTTTATTTTTTTAATTTAGTGCTTGTGCACTTTCAAAGGCAAGAAATATTTAAAAAAAATACTTTAAATTAGGGAAACATACATATTACGTAATGTCAGAGGGTTACCAAACCACTATTTATTTATTTAAACTTGATGCACATTTTGCACAAAGGCGGACTTAATGCCATAGGGCATTGTCTGCCAGTCAACCTTAAGGTGATGCGAAAATATGATGTGGTAGGTGCGTAAGAAAAAATTGTATAATTTGACATATATAATAATATATTTGATACGATGGTATAAGATTAAATTAATATATACAAATAAATACTGAATTTATCCTTTATCAAAAATATTTATGTGTTCATATTTATATTATTTTTATGTTTGACTGCCTTGGTCTCGGGTTCGATTCCCGGGTCGGACCAAATGTTTGTATGTTCTGCAAATATTTGTTTCGGAGTTTGGGTGTTTTCTATGTATAATATGTATGTATTTACAAAAAAAAGTATATAAGTATTTATATCAGTTGTCTAGTACCCATAACACAAGCTCTGCTTAGCTTGGGACTAGATGGCGTTGTGTGTTAGATGTCCGGCATATTTATTTATTATTTTTTTATATATATTTAGACGGTTTCGACTATTCAAAGCAGAATCTAAATTAATCGAAGGAAGTGTTTTTTAGTTTTATTCATAAGCGTGCCAAAGTGACTCTGGTCTGCCTGATGGAAAGTATGAGTAGAATCCAAAAGTGGCGGTGACCATTCTACAACAGCAGAAATACAGCATGGTGACCCACACTATAGCGACCTATTGCTGCTAAATGCTTCTGCTTCAGATTGGCAGTTCAATAACACTTGACAATTGTTGTTAAAATGTTAGGTTTTAAAATGTTCTCTTAGAAATTAATCTTCAAGTCATGTCTCAAAAGGAAAATTTAAGAAATTTTATTGAAGTATTGGATACTTTAATAAATCAATTTATGTTTTTAAAAATTCTGTTAAATCAGAGTTAACAACTGTTGGTTGGTCTATTTACCTTTTTTTTGCGGAAATCCCGTCGGACCACCACCCCGTGGTTATGTCGGACTCGAACTGACTAAAAACCTCACACCGTCTCGGGTACTAGAAGCCGGGGAACCAGGAATAGGAACATTAGAGTTCCTAGTCAGGACGGGGTACCTACAAACAGTGAATGGCCCGAGGTACGTCGGGGTTCCAGGGATTTCCTTCCGAGGGCTTCAATTCCCCTACCTCTTTTTTGTATTTTCATCTAATCGTATTCATTTCTATGTTATCTATTACTCTACAACTACTATGAAAATCTCGGAAACGATTCCAATTTTTTTTATAAAATTTAGTATGCAAAGGATTTCGGGGGCGATAAATCGATCTAGCCAGGAATTATTTTTAGAAAATTTAGCAAAATAAAATACCGAGCTCATGAACTTTGTAATAAATAAACAAACCAGAAAGAGAAATCAATGACCATTATTGATTTTATATTTTTGTTTTTATAAATTCTGTACACATGGAGTGTTATCATTTTTTATTAATTAACACACATTCTCATTTGCCTAATGTACCATCCACGCGCGTAACACGCAGGTTTGAATAAAATTAAGATAGTGCACTAAAACTCACTCAAAAACAGGTGATATATCGTTTTGTTTGTCTGTTACACTTTAGTAAAAATAACTTTATCTCGGAACATTATTTTGGTATTGTTTTGTTTTCGTCGGTAGCTCGTTACTGGCGGGGCTAGAGATTTAACGATAACTTAGAATGTCATAAGTTTGAGTACTACAAAGTGTGAATAACTATAAACAGAAAAATATCTATTTACGTAAATATACGTGTTTTCATAAAATTTAGGTTTCGCTAAAAGCTCCTGCCTCGTGTGTGTCGTTAATAATAATAATAATAATAATAATTTATTTCATAAAAAACATAACCTTTACATAAAAGACATAGATGTTCTAGCTAGGCTACTTAAATAGCCTGTATTAAGAACAATCTGTTGCTGTGTTCCATAAAACAAAGAATAGGTACATAGGTATACATATGAAATTGCAAATTGTTATAAAAATTTAAATACTAGATTACATTAACTGGTGTGTTTGCTTGTGTGCACGTGTGAGTGTGTTTATGTGTGCTCGTGTAAGTGTGTGTATGTGTGAAAATGTATGAAATAATTTAGTTATAATAGGCTTTTCGATGACATGAAGTTCTCCGTTTCCGTATAGTCTTTCTTTGAGATATATTGAGTAATTTGACCTTTTATTGAAGCATATGTGGATTTGTGTATCGGAAAGATTTGATTTATTTTATTGTATAGAAATGGCCCCAGGTAGTATATGAATCGTTTTGTGAATGTAAAGTAAGTATGAGGTGTAGTGTAGATTTTGATTCTTCTTTTAGGCGTGGCCTGGTCAAGTGCGAGTGGAGCTTGAGTGTGCTGGTGGAGTATGGAGCTTAGTATGAATAGTTGTCGAACCGTAAGAACATTACAGTTTTGGTATAACTCGGAAGTGGGATATCGTATTGGTCGAAAAGTAGCGACTTTAAGTACAGCTCTCTGAGCTACCTCTAGTGGTTTTAAAAGTGTTTTAGTGGCACCACCCCAAGTTGTGATACAGTAGCAAATAATTGATTGACACATTGCATAATACACGGTACGAATGATATGTGCATTGGCAATATGTCGAAGTGTTTTAAAAATGTAGATAAGTTTTCGTACTCGATTTGCTAGGTGTATAATGTGTGTTTTAAAATTGAGATGCTTATCAAGTATGACACCTAGGTATTTGATGGTATCGGTAGAAGTTATGGATGGACAGTAACAATTTGGTGTTCCGTTGTAGCAGGTGTGTGCTTGAAGAATAATTGGTGTCTTCGGTTGTGATGCGGAGTTAAGTGAGAATGTGATAAGTTTTGTTTTGGAGGTGTTAAGTGTCAGTGAGTGTGAAATAAGCCATTTATAGATGGTGTTAAATCCATTAAGAGCTGCGGTTTCTGTTTGTGACCATGTATCGCCGTGGAAGGTAATGGCAGTGTCGTCGGCAAAGGAGATGATTTTTCCTGACGGTAAGGTTGTTTGACAAAGGTCATTAATGTAGACAAGGAATAAAGTAGGACCTAATACGCTACCTTGTGGGACTCCGTGTGAAATAGGCAGCTCATCACTTAAAAATTTGTCAATTTTTACTCTTTGTGAGCGACCAGTGAGATAGGATTTAAAGAGTTGAAGCTGTATGTCTCTAACACCCATGTTTTCAAGTTTAGAAATAAGGCAAGTGAAAGGGACCGTATCGAATGCTTTAGCAAGATCCAGGAACACTAAGGACTTTTTTACGTTGGTTAAGTCTCTCAACTATTCCACTAACAAGTTGTAAAGATGCTGAAGAAGTTGATTTGTTTTTTCTAAAGCCGAACTGGTTCTGGGACAGTAACGCATTAGACTCCAGATAATTAATAAGCCTTTTATTCATTAAGCGTTCCATGACCTTAGAGAGCGCCGATAAAATAGCAATAGGGCGGTAATTGTTGACAGTTGTACGGTCGCCAGCTTTGAAAATTGGATGAATGATAGCCTGTTTAAACGAAGATGGGAAAGTGCCGGTGGCAAAGCACAGATTTATAATGTGGCATAGTATGGGTGTTAGGATGACGGAGTATCTTTTTAAAAAAATGGTAGAAATGCCATCATGAAAAAATACAAAGTTTTAAAATAAATAAGTGAATAAGTATTTCTGACTCTATTTTAGTAATCGGTTTAACAATTTTCATAAATTGTCTCTGTCTAACTGTGTAAGCAATAGATAGAATATTTTTTAAATATTTTTTTATGAAAAAGGGGGCAAACGAACACACGTGTCGCCTGACGGTAAGCGATTACCGCTGCTCATGGAACCAAAACCCCAGAAGCGTCACAAGTGCATTTTAATAAGGAGTACGCTCTTTTCTTGATGGTTTGAAGGTCGTATTGTTCCGGGAATACCGCAGGCGGCAGTTCATTACACAGTTTTGTTGTGCGAGGCAGTAATTTCTAGAAAAGCGCACAGTTGGGGACAACGTTGACGACAACCTAAAGATAAATGATGGAGATGAAACTGCTGTCGCGTAGGATGAATGCGGAAAGAGGCAGCGGAGATCAGTTCGAACAATTCCTCGGATCACTCCCCTTAGTAATTGCATTAGAAAATGCACAGCTAAGCCACATTACTACGCAGCGCCAGAGAGTCTAGCTGAATTGAAACTTCTTGGCAATCGACGATTCGAGTCGCTCTCCGTTGAATGTGGTCCAGAGCGAGGAGCTGGTATTGGGATGCCCCCGACCAAAGATGAGGACAGTATTCCTAGTGAGGCCGAACCTGCGCTTTATAGAGCAAAAGGCGGTGGGCCGGAGTGAAATACTGTCTTGATCTGTTAAGCACGGCAAGCGTCCTCGAGGCCAATTTGGCCTTACCCTGCACCACAAAACTGGACTTCAAGCGATATGTCGACACCAAGTATTTCAATGTTGGCTGAGGCAGATAAGGGAGTGTCTTCAAACCGAGGATATACGACCCACAGCAGTTTTTTAGCGGTGAACTCGCATTTTGTATCTTTGTGGGGTTGAATGGTACCTTCTAAATTAAGTCTGTTAATATTAGAGATTATAACAGCATCCCACAGTTTCATTCGCGTTACAACCACTGCTCCGTTCATAATAAACGTAGCCTTATACTATTTATAATACCGAATTAATTTCTTACCTAACAAATAAATATAATTTAAAATGAACTGTTAATTGCAGACATTAGTGTGTTTAAATGAACAAACAATATACTATTCTGCTTTAGTATTTTAGTAGATTAATAATAGCTGTGTTAATTAACTATACTCGTAATTACTATACAACTTACTAGTTGAACCCCGCGGTGCTACCCGCGGCACGACAATATCCGCGACAATAAACGCCACGAGGCGAAGTTGGTAAATTTATACATTGTAGCTTATGTGTTATTCTGATATATAAGCTATATTATTGTAAAGTTTCATTAAAATCCATAAAGTAGTTTTTGCGTGAATGAGCAACCAACATCCTCACAAACTTTCGCATTTATAATATTAATTATACGTTGTAAATTGAAATATCTAAGTTTGAAATTACTTATATTACAAAATTAACAATAGTTACACTTTTAATAAAATCTATTAAAATAATCTGCATCTATGGTCTTCGATATCTTTTCAATTTGAGTTTCCAAAGCGACCATAGACTAATGGCAGCTCTACTGCACGCTATACTTTCTATTTAAATAAAGTAGGCCTCATACTTAGGCGACATTCTAGCCGACATGTTACGAGCAATAAATTTTATTTTTATTTCATTTACATTTTTATTAATCGAAAAACTGTGTGAAAACGGTACAGATTCCAACTAATTAATTTATGTAACGCTATAAAAGATTTTATTTAAACTATACATTATGTTAAAACTTCGATTTTGTACTAAAATATTATTGGAGATTATTTCAGTTATTTGTCTATGCTTCTTATGTTTGGTAATTTAAAAAAAGCTACACTATGGCTGCAGTTAATGTGTAACAACTGACAGCTCACTGACATACGTCTAACAGCTAACGTTAGAACCGCGAATTATAATAATAATAATAAATATTTTGGACATCTAATACACAACGCCATCTAGTCCCAAGCTAAGCAGAGCTTGTGTTATAGGTACTAGACAACTGATATAAATACTTATATACTATTTTTTTTGTAAATACATACATATTATACATAGAAAACACCCAAACTCCGAAACAAATGTTTGCAGATCATACAAACATTTGGTCCGACCCGGGCATCGAACCCGAGACCTCAAGCTTAGCAGTCGCATACGCTACCACTACGCCACCGAGGCAGTCGCGCGTTACACGCGTTTCATTAGTATCGTGGAACATACTTACGTTTCTTTTCACGACATCACTCGATCTGATTCATTTTGACAAGAGGAGACATCATACACTAGCTGACCCACGCAACCTCGTTTGCGTCTAATATTGCCCGTAGCGTGAAAAATTTCCCCGTTTTTGAAACATTCTTCATTGGTGCTCCGCTCCTATTAGTAGTAGCGTGATGGTATATAGCCTATAGCCTTCATCGATAAATGGACTATCCAACATCGAAAGAATTTTTCAAATCAGACCAGCGGTTCCTGAGATAAGCGCGTTTAAACAAACAAACAAACTCTTCAGCTTTATCATATTAGTATAGATTATTTACTTTTGTACAATCAGGTGACTTGCTCATTACCCAGCTCCCCCCCTCTATCTCCTCCTAGACTATTAAAAAAGTTTAACAGACTAGACATAGGTACTAAGGAACATTTCAAACCGCTTTTTTTCTCAATAATTTTATCAAGACTTTAATAACCAGTTAACTAACGTTATTTATTCAATATTATATTACCATATATATATATATATATATATATATATATATCTATAATCTATATATAACATTTACTATATTAAGAAATTTAGAAAGTAAAATTTATTAAATATATTTATTTAGTTAATATGATGTCAACAAAGTTAAAAATACCAACAAAATCTAACTTAGCATACGGTTCAAAATACAGACACCGTGACCAATGTACTAGCTACTATTTTTAAAGTACAAATATTTAAATTATTTACATAGTAAAATACAAAATCTAAATTTTATTTACTCTAACAATTATACATATACATCAAATACATAAATATAGCACAAACAGTGATGAAGATGAATCGCGACTACGTCCATGCAACATTATCCCCAAAAACAAATACACACAAACAAAACAAATACACAAATAAAAACAAAACACAAAAACAAAAAATAACGCAGGATATTATTTGTTTCACTGGTCAAGCAATGTCAATGAATGATGCCAATTTTGTTTGTAAAATACTTACCTTTGACGATATAAGCGTCAATGTTGGCGATGATTCCTGTGAAACAAACAATACATATCCTGCTTTAATTGCCCAATTTTGTTCAAAAATAAATAAAAACAAAACAATAAGAACACAAAAATAATTTTTGGATACAATTTAAATATTAAAACATTCAAAAAACTATTTTTTAATTTTCTAATTCGATCCTTAATCAGTGAAAATGCAACAGAACACAATACACTTTTTTGATATAGAAGAAAACAGGTGCCTAAGTGACCCCAAAGTTGAAAATATATTTTATTTAACTTTTTAGGTTTCGTATTCTGTTATATATAATAACTATGTAAATTTTTGGCGTTCAAAATGATCACCTAATTACGTAATAGACTTATATAGAATAGCTTCAAATTATAGTTACACTACTGTTATGTTGCAAATTCGAAGGTTTACATACAATATCATATTCTCTTCCATGACTCACTCTTTTATATCTACCATTTCTAAGAAAAACAGCTTCAGGTATTACAAACAGAAGGAAAATCGACCCTAAACCGCGTCATGACTCGGTTCCCAGTATGGCATAGCCTCCAGACTCCATATTTTTTTTTAATTTATGTATTATACACAGGACGCTTTGTGAGAAGAATGACATTCAAACAATGTTGGTTCTGAAATCAAACTTTTTATTGGTTAGAACTATTTGGTTCTCTAAAAACAAAAAAATGTCTATGATATTTAAGACTGGCTGATTTTTAATCTGTTAGAAAATTGCTGCCGCCTTTTACTTCCCACCGTTCTGTATCCAGGCATTTTTTTACATAAAATGTTTTAAGTTTTATCGGTATGAATAATAAAATTTAATTGCAATGTTTATTACAATATAAGCGATTTAGTTTTTTGTATAAATCACGAGTATAATTACACGTACTGGTGTACCAATATGATTACAAGGTTTTATGCTTGCAAAAGTAAAAAAACCATAGACTATAAACAAATCAATGCACGCCGATCTAAAAAGTTTTAAACACGTATAAAAACTTGGCGTGCGTAATTATACCAGAAACGTATGTTAAACGTTCATATTTATTACTTCTATACCTATTAAACATGTAGTAAGACAATGGTCGGTAAAAAATGTGCAAAAAAGTTTGGTACTCGGCGATCGCATGCAAGACGGGCATTGAACAAAAAAGCTAAATCCACTGTTCCCTAAATTATCCTGTCACGCTTGCCTATAAAATGCAATTGGTTTAAAAAAAAGCGAAATCAGAACACGTTAGAATAAGGCTCGTTCACACTTATATTGTAGTTTTATATCGTAAGAAGATATTTTGTAGAGCACTAAATTCAATACAAAATAGTGCCATATATAGGTTTATTGTTGAAGTTTTTTTAATGATATAGGGGGCTACCCAACTAGCTTGTCAACTGATGGCAAGTCAATAACTACTGCCTAGACACGACTGTGTTGCCGGTGTTTCATGTATAAATTTATTTTTTATTATTTACTTCCACCAAAAAAGAACTAGCATTGCAGGTAACACTTTCGCATTAGGCTTCCAATGTAACAGTATTATACAATCCACTAATTTATAATAACGAATCAATTTTAAAAAGGTATTTTAGTGAATCCAGTCAGTTAGTAATGAATTTGCATACTTGAAGATTGAAGTTGATTTAAAGTAAAAGTAGCGTGATATAAACTCTTGAAAACGTCATCAGGGTAGAGTGGTTATTGCGAGAGAATAGACACATTACACATCGAGATATACAGGCTGAACTAAACATTGGATCACAGGCAGTTTCCACCATCAGGCATGAACACCTTACAGTTAGGAAGCTTGCTTCGCAATGGATACATAAGTCTCTCATCGATGAGCAAAAGTGCCATCGTTTGATAGGTGCAAATTTATGTTAGAAAAGTTCGAAGGAGGAGGAACTTCGTAAAACTGTCTTCGTACATTCTTACAACTGATGAAATATGGATATATAGCTACGTTCCTCTCACGAAGCAGCAATGTACGCAATGAGTGTTTGCAGAGGACGATTTGCCCATGACGCAGTGGACCAGTGACAGTAGTTCTGCTAGAAAACCGTAGAACAGTTATCAGTAAATAGCTTAGCGAAGGTAATTTTTGCCTCAAGCTTTCGGAAAGTTGGATAGCGAGCGCCCAAGGAATGGCGTCCGTGGCCTTTTTTCACCAAGATAACGAGCCCGCTCACACAGTTGCTGAAGCTATGGACCATTTGACAACTTCGGGGGTACAAGTGTTACCTCATCCTCCTTACAGCCCAGATTTAGCTGCATGCGATTATTTTTTATTTCCCACGGTAAAAAAATGCTTCGTTGGCGAAAAGGCGGACGAGGCCATCGAAGAATTTCGGCGGTTAATTTTCTAGAAGATCAAGACACATTTTTTAAATGTTTTGAAAGTTAGTTCACCCGAATGCATAAGTGCATTGGGATTAAAGGGTGCTGTGCTTTTGAAAAGCTGTAAAAACATTTTTTATATTGTAACTATTTTTACACACTAACTATCATATACTACGGACATAATTCTTTCGGGGACTTCCCGAGTGTCATAACTCGGTATGTTCGTAGGTCACTGCTGTTGATCCTATTGTACAGGAGTTACAGTGGTGGGCGTGTGGGCGGGATTAGTCCCATAAATAGCCCACGTACATGCGAAACAAATTGCAATATTTGATTAATTACACGTGATCGCCAGGCGATCTAATTTCGAATATGTATTTCAATTCATACGCGCGCCATATTTGTTTAAAAAGGAGCACAAAGAATTTTCGCACACAAATACGAAATTAATTAATATCAAAACACAAATTGCAACAGTAATTATTAAAGAGACGGCAAATTCATATATTCGATTTAATTAATTTAAGACTGGTTTAAAATTTCAATATATTGATCTAACCCATACGCTTCGACTAATAGCTTCTAACAAATGACCACGGAATTATTCTTCTAACTAGGCATAGCCAATAAAATATTGATTACATTTTTATAATAGAAAGTTATAATCCTAAATTCATTAATCAATATAAAATCAATATATCTGTATAGAAATATGATATCTAGATTTATAACGCGTATAACCGTATAGCACCGTAACCGTGTGTGTTGCCCCTAACATTTATGCATTGCACACGAAATTGACCTTTATAACAGATAAGTTTATGATATAATTTCTTTTGCGGTATAAAAATAAGGTTATATGTAGTGTCAGGTTGCGCGCACAATAGGCTTACGGGCGTATGCGCTGTACCTGCGCCCGCGCAAGGTGACCTGCGCAAGGGCACGGGCTACGAAGGGCAGCCCGCGTCCCCTCCCGGCGGTCCCGTGGGCTCCGACACGCCATTACCGAAATGACCATTATGAGTGAATAGTGGTGACCATCGATCATAAGAAATCGATACTTCTGTCTGATACTGTTGTAAAGAATAAGTAGTAATTGTATGGGAATAAATAGTTATTAAATATCGATAAAATGAATAAATAAATCAAACAACCGTTTTGATGCGAGTGCAAAATACGAGTATATATTTCTTTACAGTTTTATAAACTACCGGAGAATCATAACAGCGCGGCTCAGCCGATCGGCACAACGCCATTTATCGAGCGTTGCCTTCATGCAAACGTGGTGCGATAGACGCACTTGTTTTCAAGTGACTCATCAGGTCATTTCTCATGACATCCACAACAAAGTATAACTCTACACTATGACCCTAAAACTCCTAAAAGTGTAAACTTCTTGTAAAGAGACTTTTACAGTTTAGACCATCCATATTAGCAAATAACTATTGGAGCAACAAAACATAAACGGCTATAATTACTAAGCATGTCAAGATTGTAATCAGCATTGTAACGATACAAAAAACGTGCCATTGAACTTGGCAATTGATATAATTCTGGCTGACAGAAAGTAGGCGCCAGTTCGAGATAATAATCTTTCAATTGATATCAGTAACAGCCTATGTTAGCTTACCAGTTTTGATTATAAACACTGATTGTGTATTTTTATAGATAGACTAGCTGACCCTCGCAACCTCGTTTATGTCTACTATTGCCCGTAGCGTAATAATTTTCCCCCGTTTTTAAACATTCTTCATTAGGGCTCCGCTTCTATTGGTCTTAGCGTGATGATATATACCTTATAGCCTTCCTCGATATATGGACTATCCAATACTGAAATAATTTTTCAAATCGGACCAGCGGTTCCTGAGATTAGCGCGTTCAAACAAACAATTAAACAAAATAACAGACAAAAAAACTCTTCAGCTTAATAATATTAATATAGATTAGAGCCATGAAGGTACTAAACATTATCCTGACTTCTTTGATTCGTTTCGTCGTGTCGTGATATCGTCTTTTATTAGTGAATGCGAAAAGTAAACCCATGGACATAATTGCATAATCATCTGAATAGACCGCCATGCTACATTGTTGCATTGTCCGCATTCGCAATAAGTATCATCATCATCATCAACCCGTTGCAGTCCACTGCTGGACATAAGCCTCTCCCAAGGAACACCACAGAGCCCGGTCTGTTGCTTTTTGCATCGAGTCGCTGCCAGCCCTCCTACGCAAGTCGTCCCGCCATCTGGCCAGAGGGCGTCCCACACTACGTTTGCCAAGACGTGGTCTCCATAAGTATGGTGACCACTAATCTTGGATTCTGTTCATGCTTTCCATCTGAGAATTGTCGAAAATTGAGGGTGGTGACTTATAGTTGTACTATTGACTATTGTTCATGTCAAATGGTGATCAATAATTTAGGCATAAACTGGAGTTATTCCTAAATGTTGTTAAACATTAAAGAAGTAATAAATACTGTAAAAATTAAATATTTTTAGTTATGGTATGTTAACTTACTGTTAAAAATTAATAAAGTTTTCTATCGATAATATTTGCCAGTGTCCCCTCACTAGCGTTAAGTCAGAGTCAGACAAACAGTGCTCGCAGCGACAGGTGTTAAGGCCGAAGAGATCGTACGCGAATCTTACCGAATTAGTTTCACACATAATAATAATGTGCGGTATTTTCCATGATGGCCCGCGAATCATTATGTATATAATGATTTAGCAATGTTGAATTTTTAAAAATAAAAGTGGGTCACTTTTAGTAAAAATAAAAAAAGCTTTTAAAACTTCAATTAATTCAATACGCCAGACTTATTTGTAAGACACTGTTTTCTCCTTTTCTTAATTCTCAACCATTAAAGGCTTGTTTTATAAATGACAGCCTTCTGTGGTGCATAAATTTAAGAAAAAAAAAACATATTTATGAAAATCTCATTTTCTTGGAGTCATTTTATAGATAAGATTAGCTTTGCCTTTACACCTAGTGTAGTCATCCAAAGGCTAGGAAGAAGAATAATGAAATAGGAGAATCTTTTAAACTGCGAATTGTACTCGTAATTACATTACTTAAATTCCACAAATTTATAAATATCCTCCCAAATATTTATTAAAATCACTATTATATCTTAAAACACACCAAATAATGAACTAAAGATATTCTTGTAGAAGTGTTAAGTGTGATATAGGTGCTTTTTTATGAGCCTGTTGTGTCCCACTGCTGGGCAAAGGCCTCCCCTGCATCAAGTCACTTTTCTCTATTCAAAGTCAGTTCCGGCCAGTTTCTACATTAGGCGTCAAGATCGTCGCGCCATCTTTTACGGAGTCTGCCTCGTCGTCAGCGTCCTCCCTGAGGCACCCAGCGTTATATAGGTTTTAACAATCCTAAAAAGAGATTATTTGTTGTGCAAAACTGTAGTCTGAGATCAAACGAAGAAGATTCGAGACAGTACTTAAATTATCGGACAAGCGATCAAAATTACATTGCAATAAAGTACATTATAAAATCGAATGCCTTTCTCAAATGTCGGTCAAACCGCGTGGGTGCAAAGACATATTGGTATTTAGAATAGTTTTATTTCACACGGTCAAACAACGAGTGAGGGTTATGAGCAATGTATGCAAATCGATGTATTCTGATAAAAACACGTAGCAAGCGTTTGAATTGTAATTTCGTGTCGTTGTTAATAATATCTAGAACATTCGGAGAACGGTGACGTAAATGGGAATTTTTTAAGTATATGTATTTTGGTATTGACGTAAAGAGAGGTAAAATCTATAAATATTTTTTTTTATTATCTATACAAATAAATAAAATTGGAGTGTCTGTTTGTAATATTAAAATAACCGCTTTCTACTACATGCATATGGATGTATATACGGTACACATACCAAAATATATATTTTTAAAATTTTTGTCTGTCTGTCTGTCTGTTTGTTCCGGCTAATCTCAGGAACCACTGGTCCGATTTGAAAAATTCTATCGGTGTTGGATAGTCCATTTACCAAGGAAGGCTATAGGCTATATATCATCACGCTACTACTAATAGGAGCGGAGCACCAATGAAGAATGTTTCAAAAACGGGGGAAAATTTTCACGCCAAGGGCAATATAAGACGCAAACGAGGTTGCGTGGGTCAGCTAGTTAGTAAATATAACGCATCTTATTATTACACTAGCTGACCCACGCAACCTCGTTTGCGGCTTCTTTTGCCCGTAGCGTAAAAAAAATCCCCTGTTTTTGAAACATTCTTTATTGGTGCTCCGCTCCTTTTAGTATTAGCGTAATGATATATATGATATATATATTATATATATTATATATATTATATATGATAGGCTTCTTCGATAAATGGACTATCTAACACTGAAATAATTTTTCAAATCGGACCAACGTTTGCTGAAATAAGCGCGTTCAACAAATAAACAAACTCTTCAGCTTTATAATATTAGTTAAGATTAATTTCGCGGAAACCCGACTAAAGAAACAGGACAATGGCACTGATAGAAAACTTAACACAAACCGATACCAACTCATTTGGCCAGTTTGTTATAGTAGGCCAAAATATCCTTGCTAAGGAGTCCAACAATGGACTAGTAAATAAAGGTTTAATCGCTGATGATGATTTTAATATTTAACTTTAGTTTTATTTTTGTATAGGGAACAAATACGGGTCACGTGATTATATATAACTACCGCTGCCGATAGACTTCTGAAAATCAAAAGGTTTAAGTGTGTTGCCGCATCGATGAGTCCCTCCCTGAGTATTGTCTCCCCTCGGGCGGAGGGATTTGATTAACCGATCTATCTATCGTAAAAAATGAAACGTCTAAACCTTAAGAGATGCTATATTTTAAGAGCAACTAGAGTCATAAATGAAACGTTTTGAAAGTGCCTGGAAAGACATACCAGGAATAAAAGCTATTTGATTTAGATTTTCGAAAATCTTCTAAGAGAAGAAACGAATTTAAGATGTCAGCATTTAGACAATAGATGGTATTAAAATCACCTACCTCCATCCCTCTTCCCATTCCCCCAAAGGCCCGCAACGCACTTGTGCCGCCTCTGGTGTTGCGGGTGTCCATGGGCGTTGGTAGTCGCTTACCATCAGAGCGATACGTTACTCGTTTGCCTCCTATTCCATAAAAAAAAGCTCTAAAGAATAATGCAATTTTTTTGCCAAACATCCAAAAGCCAACCTACCGCTATCCAAAACCTACAACTGACCAAAACACCAAATACGCAACAATATAGATCTTTATCAATTTCTCTTTCTTCACTTTTAAGAACCCCAAACTCGTCAATATCACAGAACAGGGGAATTGAATTGAAATGATGCATTATAAACCAAACCTAAAATACATTTAATTTTTCACTATTATCCGACCTAATGGGGTATGTTGGAGTGACAAGTGTGGAGGGTGTACCCTCACCCCAGTAGTAAATAAGGGGAGGTTCTGACAGCGCCGCTGACCTAGTTTCCAAGCCTGCTTCCGGCCACCCTTCACTCAACGCTAAAACTAGTGAAAACCAACGACAGACTAATTTAAATTGCAGTGTCTATTACATTTTGTTATTTTTTCAAATATTTACTAAGTATTTTGGTCGGTTGGTCAATATTTTTAAGGAAATAAGTTTTTTTAACATAAGCACCTAATTGTACTTTCTAGTTTGTCATCTTTGATCTCCGTTATCTACATGTCGATTAAGCCAATTTTTTTATGAAAGTATTACTAATTAGTGTTTTTTGAATTTTGAGGTAAAATTCATACATGGGCTGAAAAAATAATAATATCTGAAGCATCGATGTCACGTTGGTACTTTTAAAAGTCAATTATTTGACTTAAAATGTGTAATGTGTTGTTTAAGTTGCAAAATTAATAATTAAAAAAATTTATACCATGGTGGTACCGTTTTGAAAATCGATAAAAATCGCTGTTAATCAGTCTTGATTATATGTTAATCTTATAAGTTATCTTATATGTGTATAAACTAATCTTATAAGTATGTAAACTATTCCTATAAGTGAAAGTTCACCAATTTTTACTTACGGACGTTTGAAATTAATGAATTGATTCGAATAAGAGTTTATGTATAAACTCTCGCTCTCGCTTCTATGACAATAGATCCTGAAGCTGTTCCGATGATTGTTACAGCAGTTAAAGTCTTCAAGAGTTGAACTCTATAGATAGAGGGGCTTGTGAACCGCTAGTTTATGTTAGTATCATTACGATTTATGTTTATATTGGACTGTGAATTTTTGTGAGTCCCCTGGGGGATTCATCTGGATTTTTTTATGCTCACTCATCCCCCGGCGATTTGTTTCCCTCATTTCGAGTATAAGAGCTCTGTTAATTTTACAGAACAGGTAAAAAGCCACGAAATAATTATTTATTAGCGTTTTTCCTGGACGAGCCAGTCCAGTTATGTACCAAAGCATCGATTTCTCATACTGGGAAAGTTACAGACCTTGAAAAAAGGGAAATTTTCGGGTTTTTGAACTATTTAGACAGCCACAAAATACAACCGGCAAACAGCCGTCCAGTTGGATGTTCACAACTTTACGCTAGAAACTTTGTGGCTCGCACAACAAAACTGTGGAATGAACTGTCGCCTCCGGTATCCACGGACCAGTACGACCTTCAAGAAAAGAGCGTACTTCTTCTTAAAGACGCCTCTGGAGTTATGGGGTCCATGAGCCGTGGTAATAGCTTACTATCAGGCAATCCATCTGCTCGTTTGCCAGCTATACCATAAAAAAACTTATCATATCCCTAACACTATCTACCTATACTATACGTATATAATAAGCAGCTGATACATGTCTTTCCACAACAACATTGTATTAAATCTAAACACAAAACATCGCAGTATGGTCACCTGCCATATTGGCTGTACGCTTGGCATGTGCTGAGTGCTGACTTAATATCAGGCTATTAGACTGTTATTACGTACCAATAAATTGGATTATCCAATGGTCCTTAGATTATATTACATATTCATGATTCCTAAGCAAAAAAAATGCTTAAGGAAAAATGCCTTCAAGTTCTTTTGGAAAATATTGAGGTTCTTAAATGGCGACTGCTAGTTCTAATTCACAACCTACTTGTAACGAGTGTCAGAATCCGTATAAACCAAATCAACGGCTTAAGCTACAAGAAAACACACTACAGTGCCATCTGCCGGATATACACCAAAACGACGGAGTGAAAAACTACCAATCCTGCATCGCGATATAGAAGTTCTAGTGCCGATTCGCATATGTACAATATCCCAACTTTATCTGTTGCGCCATGGCCCGCCAGGCATGGTCACCTCACCTGGTCCTCCTTATGTTAATAATATTCACCCATCCAAAAACTAACCTGGCTAAAATTGCTTAACTTTGCAATGTCTTAACTTACTCGGTTACGAAACGAAACGAGTTCCTCAATGAAAGAGTAACGTTATTAAACTACTTATAAGAATGACACAACTTGTTTTTTTTTTCTAAAAAATTAAATTAAGAATTGCAAAAGAAAGAAATACCTGCCTGTTTAAATTGAATAAAAAAACAAACGTTAAATCATTGGCATCGTAAGTGTGCAAAAAGATAAGTATATCTAATTCAGTAATTGAATCAAATAAATGACCGGTTCAAAAATCAGGTTTCAATTTTTAAAATCACCTTTACGAAGCTATAATTATTAAATACGTACGGACAGATCATGTACATAAATATTATACTTTTTAGACAAAAAATCGACTAAGCTAGCGCGCACCTGGCAATTACATTTGACCTCTAAACCAACATTTGTTTATAATTTTTAATGTAAACATATACTTATGGCATTTTGTACTTGAAATATTTAACTTCATGTTTTAAATATATATTTCTGCCTCAAAAAATAACCAGATTTTTGTACATTATGTAATAATTACTTCTAACTTTGTTAGAAATATATTTTAAAGATAATACACACACATCATAAATAATAATCATTTATTTTTAATATGTTGGTATTAAATGTGATACATTTTCTTTGCTTAAATGTAGATTATATATTTTTTTATTTATTTATTTAACGGGTAAAATCTAATTCACAATCACTGGCTTGGGAGATGACTTTCTTGTCATTACCTATTAATAGATATTACAATAATATATGTATACTAGCTGCAGCCCGCAACTGTTATCTGCAGTTGTTTCTTTATCATCATAAATTCTAAACTTAAGGGATAAAAGGTACCTATGTGCTGTTCAGACTATATTCTTCCTCTGCGCTACATCCCGATCCATTCAGCTGTAGCGTGATAGAGAAACAAACATTCATACATACATTCTCACAAACTATTGCATTTATAACTTTAGTAGGATTGTGATGTAAGTTCTAAATCGAACAAATTAACTGCCCATCAACGCTTTCCATCACAATAAAACTCCATCAACAGTAGGTAAATCGAATACAAAAGCTATTTGAAAAATTCCCCGACACAGGCCACTAACACTAAATAAATCGAGCCCTTAAAACAATTTGTGTCCCTCCCCTCTATTCCGGCCGTGAATCGTAAACCTACCCTATTAAATGTTTACAGCCTTCTAAAAGTCGAACGGCACCGCCGCGCGGCTAAAGCGATAAAAACTGTTTTTGTTACTTTATGAAGATAATATGATATTATAAAACACTGCATAGTAATACCGGGTTGCATGGGCGTACCCACGTCCCGGGGTAGAGGGCGGGGGGGGGATGGGGGTTGGTCAAAACGGATTTAGTAAAGGTACCTCGTCAAATAAATGGATAAAAAAAGGTATTTGTTAAATGAATTCTTTAATTATAGAATAGCTATTTTAAAAATCCACGCTAGCAAAGTACTCCTTCATGTCATGAACACCAGAATGCAGGTTTTTCTGGGTCCTGAAATAGCGATTGAGCAAGCGCGATTATTGAGAATTGACTGACTGATTGACTTTCGCAAGGTCTTCGATACCGTGAAAGGGAATATTTTATGGGACGTGCTGATTCAAATGGGAGTGAGCCTCAGAGTTGCTTCTTGAATTCCACAATTGGCTACAAGACTGTAGAATATAAGCAAGTGTTGCTAAATCAGCCCAGATAACATTTACTCTTCTTAGAGATAACTGTTCGCAAGTATGCCTCGTTGGTCTAGTGGTTAGCGTAAGTGACTGCAGATCAAGAGGTCTCGGGTTCATTTCCCGGGTCGGACTGCTGTTGGGTTTTTCCTACAAGAAATTTCTAATAGCAGCCCGGAGTATGAAAGATGGCGGTGTTACCTGCCCGTGCTTCGGAGAGCACGTTAAGCCGTCGGTCCCGGTTGTCATGAACATCTATGGCAATCGTTATTGGGAAGTCAGTGCCCTCAAATATACTGACAACTAGTTCAATCTTCGAATGCAGTTCGCCCTCAGGGTTGCGGAGGTCAGATGCCAATCGCTCTGTGTAAAAACTGATATTCAGGTAAATCCGGTTGAACTGGTAGCCGACCTCAAATAATATTGGGAATAATAAAGGCTAGGAAGATGAAGTAGGCCGAGGTGGCGGCGCAAGCGCATTTCTGCGCAGCAATGGGACATTGGGATTTCTGCACAGGAGGGGGCCATCTACAAACCGTAGGTGGCCCTAGGTACATCGGGGTTCCAGGGTTTTCCTTTGTGAGGATGCACACCTGATTACCCGACTTCTAGTACACGAGACGGCATGCGGTCTAGGACCATTCGGTGGTATTCAGGGGGATTTATGCACAAAAAAGTGTAACTGTCCGCAAGTAAAACTAGAAGAAAATATCATGCGAAGCACCTGTGCTTACATATAGACTGGTGGAAAAACCATATCAAAGTAAAACGAGATGATACAAAATCTGTACTGGATGCTATGACGAAACTCCAAATTATCACTGGACAACAAACTTCTGATATATCAGACGATAATTAAATCTGCATTCAACTGTGGGACTCCGCAAAAAAACTCCAATTTAAATATCATGTAGAGAGCTCAGAATAATATCCTAAGGTCGATAGCAAATGTATTGTGGTTTGTTACCAAAAAACTGCGTCAATCTTAGGACAGTAAATAGTTTAAAGCTGCCATGCGTGAGTAGTTCGTATCGCTGGAGAGCACGCTCTGATCGTCACTACGCTCGGACATCACATCTGCTCCGTCCTAGACGTTTTTACGCGTCTGAGTGTGCTTTATTGAAGATAGTAGGAACGTAAACATCCAGGGGAGGGGGATTTTCCCGCCTCTGCCCTACCCTAGGTACGCCCATGCCGGGTTTAATGTTTTTATTGGGACTACGGTTGATAGTTACGGTACAAAAATATAGATGGCGTTACCATACTTATTTTCGATCGAATCTTTTGGAAAAATATGTATATATTAGTAAAATATATATAATAAAATATTATTTAAAGAGATTGTACTTAATTTAGTAACATACCTATATAACTATTGCTAAATTTACGTGATACAAAAATTCCTTTCTTAAGTTCTAAAAGATCTTTTTATTCCTATTTCTTCGTAGTGACAGATTAAGAATACGGAGGGTCACCATCCGTATTCACTCCATGGGTGTAAAAGCCAACAAAGGTAACAAACTAAGCAGAGAGAAAAAACCAAATAATAATAAAAAATATCAAACAAATCCTATACCAACCCGTTCGGACAGCGTGGTATATGCCTCTCCTAAGCAGCTGGCTCGACCGGAATGATACCACGGCCTCAATGTTTCACCGAGTGAGTGAGGATACCGGATGCCCATACCCCTATCCCATTGTGACGCCTCTGGTGTTGCGGGTGTCCATGAGCGGCGATAATCGCTTACCATCAGGCGATACGTCTGCTCGTTTGCGCGCTATTCCATAATAAAAAAACTTCCTAGCTAAGGACCTCTCCATCATTAAACCTTTAAAGGGTTGTTGATTAACTTAATTCCTATAAATTTCTAAGTCTAAACAAGACTAAATAATTGCTAAAGGAATAAAAAAAGCAATATATATATATTTGATATAGCAATCTAAAATGACCAATTCAAAAAGCACTTATTCTAATGTTCAACACATAAAAATCTGGAAATTATTCGATCATAACTCGAATGGTTGCAAGGACACCCAGTGGGCAAAGCCCAAAGTGACCCATATGCTATATCGGGTTATGTATAAGGATATTGTGCGCTTTTTGTGCGGGTCGTTTCGAGAACCGGGAACGAAACGCCATAGAAATATTTTGGGAATTGTTCTCAAGGTCCTAAAGTCTGGCGAAACAAAGACGCGTGGAACTAAATTAGCATAATGTCTTACAGCATCGGGAGTATTATTTAAAGGGCGTTATGTAATAAATAATAATATATATTTCGGACATCTTACACACAACGCCATCTAGTTCCAAGCTAAGCAGAGCTTGTGTTATATGTACCAGACAACTGATATATTATAAATAATAAATATTTGTAGATTACACAAACATTTGGTCCGACCCAGGATTTAAACCCGAGACCTCAAGGAATACATAGATTACATTGACCAACTAAAACAAAATACGCACACATACTTACATTTATCTTTACATACACATGAAACATAAATATTTACATTATATTAGTACATTGTGTATAACGTAAATATACAGGCAATGTATATAATTCAGCCGGCAATGTATGAAACAATCTGGGACGACCATGCAATGTATGATTGATTCCATTCATACTTTATCTGGGTGTTTTGTACAATCCCTAGGGATAGTATAGAAACCGAAAGTGGTCGACGAGCATCAGATACTATTTGATATTGTTGAATCATTTGGATTACATAAGTTTGAGTGGATTGTTTCTGAACTGTTCTCATAGCAATCTATGAGAACATAATTGGCTGGGCATTAGATTTTGTATAGGAAAAAGTGTAAAATAAGTGACTATGATCTAATAAATTGATTAGATGACACTGTCTCAATAAAAATAATGTAATGTGCCTTCTTTCAAAATATAAAACGACTAGCTGACCCTCGCAACCTCGTTTACGTCTACTATTGCCCGTAGCGTAATAATTTTCCCCCGTTTTTTAAACATTCTTCATTGGGGCTCCGCTCCTATTGGTCTTAGCGTGATGATATATACCCTATAGCCTTTCTTGATAAATGGACTATCTAATACTGAAAGATTTTATCAAATTGGACCAGCGGTTCCTGAGACTAGATCGTTCAAACAAACAAGCAAACGAACGATGGATTGCATTCAGGTAGGAAATTGAGTGAAATTTTATTATTCTTTTACAGATTGTTCTTGTCAACAACAGTAAAATCGTTTTGGTGCAATTGAAATGGTAATAATAAGAGTGTTGTATTGTAGTTTTTGTTATTGAGGGTACAATACATTGTGAAGAAGCTTTGTAGGTAACTTTGTCTTTTTTAGTTGTCAGTACCTGAAATACCGAACATTGCTCAGTATTAAATGTTGTTGGTTTATTCTCTACTAGCTGACCCACGCAACCTCGTTTGCGTCTTCAATTGCCCGTAGCGTGAAAATTTTCCCCGTTTTTGAAACATTCTTCATTGGTGCTCCGCTCCTATTAGTATTACCGTGATGATATATAGCCTATAGCCTTCCTCGATAAATGGACTATCCAACACTGAAAGAATTTTTAAAATCGGTTTAGTAGATCCCGAGATTACCCCCTACAATTTAACAAACACACAAACTTTACTTCTTTATAATATTAGTATAGATAAACGAATCCGAAGTTAGATCGATTTATTTCCCCCGAAACTCCCTGTATACAAAATTTCGTGAACATCGTTGGAACCGTTACGGAGATTCAGTTTAATAAATAATAAATAGTTCGGACAATTTATTAACACACAACGCCGTATAGTCCCACGCTAAGCAGAGCTTGTGTTATGGATACTAAACAACTGATAAAAATAATTATATACTTTTTTTTTGTAAATACATACATATTATACATAGAAAACACCCAAACTTTGAAACAAATATTTGCAGATCATACAAACATTTGGTCCAACTCGGGAATCGAACCCGAGACCTCAAGCACAGCAGTCGCTTACGCTACCACTCGCGCCACCGAGGCAGTTTATATGAATACACAATAATTGCTCGTTTAAAGGTATTAGATAAGAAAAATAATTAATTCATTATGGATTTATATTTCACTTTTAAGAAATTTCAATTATTGCTTAATACCGATACTGAGTATCATTTAAATCATAATAACATTGAATATTTTAGTAATATTACTTGCTTATTTGTTTATTTATACACGAGTTTTTAATAAAACCTACATGAAAGTTAAAATATGCAATCAGGAATATAAATATTTGCATTATATCAAATACTAGCTGACCGACGCAACCTCGTTTGCGTCTTTTATTGCCCGTAGCAAAAAATTTTCCTCCGTTTTTGAAACATTCTTCGTTGGTGCTCCGCTCCTATTAGTAGTAGCGTGATGATATATATTGGGTGTAAGGGGACGAACCACTATCTTTCGCTTCCAGCCAACCTCACCTGCACGCGGTGCACCCTGCTGAATGACAAACGAGGCTCTGGCGACCGATCGATGGCGGTATATCCGTCCCAAGAGGTGTAACTAAATACAATAGGCCGGAGACGGGCAGCAGCGTCTGCGTGGTGATTATGGGCTAAATCCTCCATGTGTAAGCAACAAAAGCCACGGCCCCCAGTTCCCGGCAGTCCCGCTATTCCTGGTCATGGTGGCGACCACGGTAACGGCGTGACAGGGGGTGCTAAGAATCACCGGGTTACGGGAGGCCACCGTAAACGACTGACCCTGGCAACTTTTAACAGCCGCACGTTACGGCTGGACTCGCATCTGGCGCAGCTTGAGGTGGAACTTGGGAAGATTAGGTGGCATATTTTAGGGTTATGTGAAGTCCGAAGAGAGGGGGAGGACACCATAACTCTCGACTCAGGCCACCTGATGTACTTCTGCGAGGGAGACCAAAAATCCCAAGGTGGCGTAGGGTTTCTGGTTAACAAGTCCCTTTCTGACAACGTGGTAGAAATGTCCAGTGTGTCGAACAGGGTAGCGTACCTCATTATCAAACTTACCGAGAGGTATAGCCTCAAGGTAGTACAAGTGTACGCACCGACCTCGGCTCACTCGGACGATGAGGTGGAGGATATGTTCGATGACATATCGAGGGCTCTCCACTTCACTACTAAAACCCACTACAGCGTTGTTATGGGGGACTTCAACGCCAAAGTGGGAGTAAAAACTTGCAGCGAATCAGTTATAGGATCCCATGGCTTTGGAAGCAGGAATCATAGGGGACAAATGCTCGTCAATTTTCTCGAGCGAGAGGGGCTGTTCTTGATGAACTCTTTCTTCAAAAAACGGCCCCAAAGGAAGTGGACATGGCGAAGCCCCGACGCTATGACTACAAATGAGATTGATTTCAACTTGACGGACAGAAAGCACATATTCAGAGACGTCTCGGTGATCAATAGGTTTAACACCGGTAGTGATCACCGACTTGTCCGAGGCTCTCTGAATATCGACTTTAAGGCTGAACGTGTACGTTTGATGAAATCCAGGCTCCGACCAACTCTGCTCCAAGCCGCGATGGGATCTGAAAAATTCCAGTCAAATCTGGAAAACCGATTTGCTGCCATGGAAACTACAGGAGACGTAAACCGGAACCATGAAAATGTGGTTCGGATTCTCAGGGATGAAGGTACGGGATTTTGTAAAATGCAACGTAAAAGCAGGAAGTCGAAGCTTTCAAAGAGGACATTAGGGTTAATGAGGGAACGACGTGAGAACCCACCTGCCACTTCGTCGGCAAAGCGGGCTCTAAACCGAGAGATCACCAAACTTGTACGACACGACCTCCGATGCTCCAATACTCTTTCGATTGAAAGAGCGATCGAGCGGAATCGGGGGTCAAAAGTGTTCGTACAATCTCTTGGAAGAAGCCACCTGACAAAGTTGACCACATCAAGTGGAGAAGTCGTTGCTTCCAAACCGGCCGTCCTTTCGGAAGTCGAAAGCTTCTACGGCAGTTTATACGCTTCGCATGCATCTCGATCTGATCCCGAAAATGAGGACCCTAGAGCTACATTGACACGCCACGACACCGAAGATCTGCCAGAAGTCAGTACTGATGAAATCGAGATGGCTCTTGGACAGCTGAAAAATGGAAAAGCCCCTGGAGAAGACGGCGTTACAACAGAGCTGTTGAAGTCTGGGGGTACGCCCGTATTGAGGGAGCTCAAAAAGCTTTTTAACGCTGTCCTGTTCGAAGGGAGAACTCCAGAGGCGTGGAGTAGAAGTGTGGTCATCCTGTTCTTCAAGAAGGGTGACAAGACCATGTTGAAGAACTATCGGCCCATTTCCCTTCTAAGCCACGTCTACAAGCTGTTTTCAAGAGTCATTTCGAACCGTCTTGCGCGAAGACTCGACGAATTTCAACCTCCGGAGCAAGCTGGGTTTCGGAGCGGATATGGCACCATAGACCACATTCACACAGTGCGGCAGATTATACAGAAGACCGAAGAGTATAATCAGCCCCTGTGTCTAGCATTCGTGGACTATGAGAAGGCCTTTGACTCGATAGAGATCTGGTCTGTTCTGGAGTCCCTGCAGCGTTGCCAAGTAGATTGGCGATACATACAAGTGTTGAGATGTCTCTACAAAGCCGCCACAATGTCCGTACAAGTACAGAATCAGCAAACAAGACCCGTACCATTGCAACGAGGAGTGAGACAAGGGGACGTTATATCCCCGAAATTGTTCACTAATGCAATGGAGGACTTCTTCAAGACGCTGCACTGGAAAGGACGCGGCATCAACATCAATGGCGAATACATCTCTCATTTGCGATTTGCAGACGACATCGTCATCATGGCAGAGACGCTCCAGGACCTACAACAGATGCTGAACGACCTCGCTGACTCTTCTGTACGCATCGGCCTACGGATGAACTTGGATAAGACCAAGGTCATGTTCAATGAACATGTACTACCGGAACCGGTTGCGGTACACGGTGCCGTTCTCGAGGTTGTTCAAAAATACGTGTACCTGGGCAGATTTTGCAGTTGGGAAAGAACAACTTTGAGGACGAGGTGAACAGAAGAATCCGGCTGGGTTGGGCAGCATTTGGGAAGCTTCGTCGGGTCTTCTCATCATCGATCCCACGGTGCCTAAAGACAAAAGTCTTCAATGAGTGCGTCCTACCCGTAATGACATACGGGGCCGAAACGTGGACACTTACGGTACGGCTGGTCCACAAGTTCAAAGTCGCTCAGCGTGCTATGGAAAGGGCTATGCTCGGCGTTTCTCTAAGGGACCGTATTAGAAACGAGGTGATCCGGCAGAGAACCAAGGTCATCGACATAGCCCACAGGATTAGCAAGCTGAAGTGGCAGTGGGCTGGCCATATTTGCCGCAGAACCGATAACCGTTGGGGTAAACGAGTTCTTGAGTGGAGACCGCGCCTCGGCAAACGTAGTGTAGGACGTCCACAAGCCAGATGGAGTGATGATTTGCGCAAGACGGCTGGCAGGAGCTGGATGCGAGAAGCCGAAGATCGAACTAAGTGGCGTGCAATTGGAGAGGCCTATGTCCAGCAGTGGACTGCGATAGGCTGATGATGATGATGATGATGATATATAGCTTATAGCCTTTCTCGATAAATGGACTATCCAACACCGAAACAATTTTTCAAATCTGAGAAGCGGTCCCTGAGATTCGTGGATCACACAAAGTGTTGTAGGTGCCGCGTGGGATTTGAACCCACGACACTTGGCGCAGTAGCAAGCGGCATGGCGACCGCTGACACCACTCGGCCAACCGTGCAGTCAACAGTTATTATATTAGTATACATTTATTTATTTATAGCGGTCGCCCGCGGCTCCGCCCGCGTTGATGTCGGTTACCGCTGCAAAAAGTCTACCCAGGAAAGACACGGTAAGCAAAATGATTCCCAGGTCAATTCACAGACACCGACACTAACATCGACGATGCAACCATTACCCGCAGGCTGCACAGATTGTCTTTCTGTGGATGTTTTTTTTTTTTTTTTTTTTTTATACATGAGCTACCAAAATGACTCTGCCCTGCCTGATGGAAAGCACCAGCAGAATCCAAGAGTGGTGGTCACCATCCTCAATGCAAACAAGGACAGTGCAGCATGGCGACCAGCACTATGGCGGCCTAGTGAGATGCTTTTTTACGCCCCGCTTAAAGGACCCGGGATCATAATGGGACGGAAACACGTGCGCTGGCAGTGAGTTCCAGGCTTTGACCGCTCGGCAGAGGAAGGAAGAGCCGAATCGATGAGTGCGAGAGTGTATGTCTTCCACTCTGAAGCGGTGACTTCTGAGGCCAGCACGAGTTGTCCTGTAGAGGAAGGGAGAAGGGGGGACCAGTTGGAACAGCTCTTCAGAACACTCTCCATGGTAAAGGCGATAGAGGACTGCCATAGAGGCGATATCTCTACGCAACTGCAGAGGCTCAAGGGACTCGGTGGCCTGGGGACTGCCGACAATGCGAATGGCTCGCCGCTGCAACCGGTCGAGAGCGTCGAACAGATACTGCGCGGCTCCATCGCAAAGATGAGAACAGTACTCCACGCAGGAGCGAACCTGGGTCTTGTAAAGCAGACACAGATGCCCGGGCGAGAAGAACCGTCTCACCTTATTAAGGATTCCTAACTTCCGCGAGGCCGCCTTAGTGACACTCTCAACGTACTCGCGCGGGTTGAGGTCGCAGCAGATGTCCATGCCCAGGACACCGAGCCTGCCTCGTAATGGTAGTTGAGTGTTCTGAAAAGTCGGAAGGGGAAGGAATGGAGACTTTTTGGCAGAGAACGCGCACACCTGTGTTTTCTTGGCGCTAAACTCGACCAGATTCTCGCAGCCCCATTGTGAAATGCGGCCTAGAACATGGTCGAGCTGAGCGACAAGCTCCTGTCGATTTTTCTCTACATCTACCGGTTTTGCCGCAGGGCGCCCAATATATCGTCCATGAACTGTGCTGTCGTCTGCATAGCAATGAATGTTGCCAAGGTCTAACATGTCATTGATATGCAGAAGAAACAGCGTGGGCGACAGGACGGAACCCTGTGGTACTCCTGCGTTAATCGACTGAACGTCGGAGGCCGCGCCGTCACAAAGTACTCTGATGCGACGTTGGTGCAGGAATCCGGCAACCCAGTTGCAGAGTTTGGGGGGCAAGCCGAATGCCGGTAGCTTGGAGAGAAGCGAACGGTGCCAAACCCTATCAAAGGCCTTGGCCATGTCCAGGCTAATAGCCAAAGATTCCCCGTGCCTGTCAATAGCCTCACCCCAAAGGTGTGTGACATACGCTAGAAGATCACCCGTGGATCGGTTCAGCCTGAAACCATATTGACGATCATTAAGTAGGGTGTGATCCTCCAGGTAGTGGACCAGTTGCTTGTTTATGATCCGTTCGAATACTTTGCAGATAATGGAGGTGACAGCTATTGGGCGGTAGTTGGCCGGGTTGGAGCGGTCGCCTTTTTTGGGAATGGGTTGAATATTCGCCTCTCTCCAGGCCTCCGGAACAGTTCCCGAGGAATATGACAGGCGATACAGGCGCGTCAAAACCGGAGACAACTCTGGTGCACAGTTCTTAAGAACCACCGCCGGGATACCGTCGGGTCCACTGGCTTTCCGAACGTCGAGTGACCGAAGTTCCGCACGGACATCACTCAGCCGGATGCGAATATCCCGCATTGTTGCATCGCAGGCGGGAATGGTAGGCGGGTGCATGCCGCGGTCATCGACTCGGGAGTTAGCCGCAAAGAGATCGACAAGCAGTTTCGCTTTCTCCTGCGGCTGATGGGCAAGTGATCCGTCGGGATATTTAAGCGGTGGTAGCGTGGGCTGGCAGAAGTTGGACTGCACGGCTTTAGCCAATCGCCAGAACTTTCGGCTACCCGTAGGGTATGCGACGAGTTCGTGGCCAAGCCGCGCAATGCGCTGGGCATCCGCTGTGATGTAAGCCTTCTTGCATTCCCTAGTGGCTTTGTTGAACGCTGCTTTTAGTCGATCCACGTCGGGGTGGCCGTGAGCGCGGGCCCTGGTCCATGCGCGGTAGGCTGATTGCTTTTGGGCAACAGCATGGGCGCATTCGCGATTGAACCAGCGACGGGTTGTTGCGCCGGCGACCTCACTGTAGGGAATGTAGTATTCCATTCCGACAGTGACCTCGCCGGCCACAGCAACCGCACATTGCGACAGATCACTGTATTTAAAGCAGCGTTGTGCCCACGGGATAGATGCGAAGTAGTCCCGCATTCCATCCCAGTCTGCAGACGAGTAGTGCCATAACCGTCTTTTTGCTGCCACTGCTCGTGGGAGGGCAACAAGAGGCACAGTGGTGGACACCAGGCAGTGATCGGAGGATCCCAGAGGGGCGAGCACCGATACACTGTACTGCTCTGGGTGACTCGTCAGCAGAAGGTCCAGCAAGGAAGGCGCTTGACTCAGTATGTCTGGTATCCTGGTGGGCTGGAGTACCAACTGGGTGAGGTCATGCGTGAGAGCGAATGCGTGGACAGTCCGACCCGCGTGGTCAGTTCTGGAAGATCCCAACCAGGACTCATGGTGGGCGTTAAAGTCTCCCAGAAACACCAGTTCAGCGGTCGGGAACTGTTCCTGCGCTTTATCCACTGCCTGACTGAGATGTTCGAAAAGTTTAGTTGTCTCGTAGTCTCCAGAATGGGATCGGTATAGGCACACGTAGATTCGGCTCATGGAGCCGGTATCCACGTGTAGCCAAATAGTGGAGAAGGATGGGTCTTCAAGGCAACGTAATCGGCGACAACAAACATCCGCCCTGACGAAAAGACACACTCCAGCCTTAGCGAGGAAGCGCTCCTCAAGCACGTAGCCGGGGTAGAGAAGATATGTCGTGTCGGCAGGGCGGCGTATTTGTGTCTCCGTTAAGAAAAGCATGGCCGGCCGAGCCGTCTCAAGATGTTGGTGGACGGCATTGAGGTTTGCATGGAGTCCACGGATGTTAGTAAACTCCACCTCAAAAAGCGGGTTGGTGGGTGAATGGGGTGCCGCTGTTGAACGTTTATATCTTTTCTTTGCTGCCATGATTAAAATAGAGGGGGGGAAGTGGGAGCGTAAAAGGCGCGACAGTCATCGCGGCAGTGTAATACCGAGGCTCGGAATGCTGTATCGCCATACAATAGTGAGGCCTGACGGTGACCGAACCGTCGGACGGAAGGGCCCCCGTACCCTCCCGGAAGTGGTCGCCTGGTCCCACCGTCCGGTCACCAACCGGCACGACGAGCCACTCCGTGGATTATGCGCGACCTGACGGGGCAGCCTCCCAGGGTGGTTAGCCTTGGTTGGGCCCCTCTCTATGCCGCGGGCGGCCAGCGGCACCACCGTTTCTACGGGTCTCCCTGGCCGACGGTTCGATCCACATCACCCTCAACATAACTCTACGAACATTCACTGCTCGCACACTACTACGATAACTGTCACCCCTGCATCATTGGGCTCCGGTCTCGCACTCACCAGCGAAATACGACAGCTCTAAAACTGTCATTTTAGGCTGGTCTTCTGTGCGAGGGTAGTACCGCCCCGGTCGAGCCCGCCCATTCATGCTGAAATCAGCATAGCTCTACTACCTAATGTTGTAAAAGGGATGTTAAAGTTGTTAATGAGGAAAATATTCAAATGTAATTAATACTAAGTTTTCACTTCTGCCGGCAGTCCCCGAGTGTAACCCGTTGTTTTAGGATAGATAACCAAAGTGATTATTGTAGAGCTTCTCTATAAACAACATTTGACGTTAAATTATTTTCAGGTAACAAAATATACTGATGGTCGGGAGCCCCGACCCGTGATAGGGCAACGTAAAGTTGCCCATGCGTAAAACATATTTTAATTTTGCCATAACTTCTAAACCAAATGTCTAATTTTTATCATTCCAGACCAAGTATTATCTACATAAACTGTAGTTAGTGATGAAATAATTTATTTTGATAAGGATTGATAGCATGAGTGAAATAAACACGTTTAAATGTAGTCAAAAAAAATTCAAGATTTTTAAATAAAAAAATGGTTGTTGTGCCTCACTCGACATAGATAGGTATAGTGTGTCGCGGACTTTTTTGTAGATATTTATAAGATCTACGATTAATTAGAACATTTTAGGGTTCTATCTTTTATAGTTTACGCAGCGTACGCAAAATAAGTAACTTTTCTGGTTGATTTTTTACACCTTGTGTCCAAAAAAACCCCAATATCTTACGGAATCCTATTTTGTTTCAAAATAAAATATAGCCTATGTTACTCGTGAATAATGTAGCCTTCGAATGGTGAAAGAATTTTTAAAATCGGTCAAGTAATTTTTGAGCCTATTCATTACAAACAAACATACCAACAATATTCTTAATAGGACACCATCCTCAATACCACCATTATCTTAAATTTCTACATTATGATGCAATTGTTCATTCCTTTATTATTAATCGTAATTTTTATCTCGTTATTTGAACGAAAGCAACAAGTACAAACACACTCTAAAAGAATAATCTAAATCAATTCATAAATCACAGAATTATTAAGTTCTTAAACAAAACAAAACAAAATCAAACTATTTGATTACGTATTTTGTAATCCATCCAAAACGAGGAGGAAAGTTAATCGTTTCTGAAAAGTACCACGAAATGAATTGTTATACATACATAGCAACGTTCGCTAACGTAAACATTTATATAACACATTTTTGACTGCCTCGGTGGCGTAGTGGTAGCGTAAGCGACTGCTGTGCTTGAGGTCTCGGGATCGATTCCCGGGTCGGATCAAATGTTTGTATGAACTGTAAATATTTGTTTCGGAGTTTGGGTGTTTTCTATGTATAATATGTATGTATTTACAAAAAAAGTAAATATGTATTAATATCAGTTATCTCCTTAGCTTGGGACTAGATGGCGTTGTGTGTTTGATATTCGAAAATATTTATTTATTTATTAGATACATACATATAGTTATTTATTAATCAACCAAATGATCTTTGGAATATAACACACAATTATTCAACATTAAAACCTAACTATTATTAGTTAAAATAATAATAATAAGTAAATACTTTTTGCAATAAATCTTTAACTACCGTCATCAGCCGTGGGCGTCGGCGTCGTTTCTAATTCAAATGCCAAACCAAGAAAATGAAGCGTACCAAGAGACTCATCTGTCAAATCCGTTCAATGTTTTTAAAAGGTTTTTAAGAGGGACCCGACCCGACTTGTTATTGTATTTATATTGAGGAATTGCCTGACCCTTCGCACATAGTGAATTAAAAAAAGATTCGTCCTTGTTCGTCTGCATTAGTTCTTACCGTTTTAAAATAAAGGTTAAATTTGAATGTTTTGATTCTATATTTGGAAGCTTTTTATAAGTAATCACGTAGGGAATGCAGCGATTGCGCTTACCTCCTTATTTTTTGTTGTTGTGTGAAAGAGAGGGATATAGGTAAGGATCTTTCGCGAAGCACTCTAATGGGGATTATATGGGATTGCTTGCTGTCACGTAGTCACGCGTCATTTCATTAGATTGATTAGAAAAAAAAGAAGAATATTTCATAGGTTAGAAAAAAAAGGTTAGAATAGTTGAGAAAGCAGAACTATTGTTAAGTGAATTGTGAAAGTGAACAATTAAATTTACGACAGCATTTTGCAAAATTACTGTATTCTGGGTCAATTAGTGGTGACTTGATTGAACGAAATTCCGAATTGATTATTATAAACTCTGTTGTTATTGTGTTCTCGTAATTTTTTAGATTGGTCACGTTTACAAAACATTTTTTTATAACCTAAATCTCCTTTTTAAAATGGAATTATTTTTTCAAACCTTGAGTACAACCTCATTTATTGCATAAAAAACAAATTTTGCGTTTCGTTTTAGCAGTATTTAAAGTTAATTGGTTCACCTTTAAAGTTTTTAACATCATCATATAATTAATTAACTCTTGACCACTTTAAAAGTATAATATATTAATTGATTTAGAATTGAATAAAAATGTAAAGCACTCATGTTATTTCTTATAATTCAGTTAATATGTCAAAGCAACAGGGAAAACGTCACAGCATGACGCGCGTGTGACCTCCCGTACACGACACATTGCATTAATATACGTTATAACAAGGTAATACAGACGTATGATATTAGATGCATGTGTAGTAGTTAGGTAGTAGTTTCAATACATCTAAGTACTTTTAATATGTTTTCTTCGTGCTGGACTCTATTCGTGAATAGAAGAAGGTCGTCAATGCCAACTTGCTTGTAATGCTATAACATCGTAAATGTGAGACTGGACTTAAGACATCATGATTTGTGCTATTCCAATTTTATTGAGGATTCGTTTTATGTGGCAGGCAGCCGCCAGCCGGACGCCAGGACTCCATAAGAATGTATACAGACTCCCATTTCAGGTAAACACTGTACGAATGGCGTAGTCGTTAAGTGGCCCTCTCGCCGCTTTCTATGCGGTGGTGAGTTCAATCCGTACTTGGGACAACACTGTGTGATTTACAAATTGTTGTTCTGAATTTGGGTGCTCTTTGTGTCCGTTTCATCTGTCTTGAAAAGTCCTATGCCATTTGGGTTATATTGCAAGTACCTCCTGTTGTCTTTCAATAAAAAAATGGGAGTCTGGGGAAACGGTATAAAGAATGGGACATTCCAAACGGTCGGGTATTGTATATATGTATATATTCTTTATGTAATGAAGCAGCATGACTCATAGAGCTAGTTACAATTATTGGAAAGAAATTCTACCGACAATGTAACGACACTTTCGACTTATGCCAACGACATACGTCAACGACACATTAGTTTAATATTAATAATATAGATGTCGCTGTAAATTAATGATTTTTAAAATTCTGTATATCAAATATAAATACAAAATATATCAATAAATAAGTTTAGCAGTGAACTGCAATAGGCTGGTGATGATAGTGTAATGACAATTTTTGCTATAGTAAACTATTGTAATTTTTATTGAGGGTTTTTGTACATAATAAATAATAAAAAAATAAAACAATAATGGATCCTGACAGTGTTTCTGCACAAGTACCGGATATTGCTGATGGAGTTAGGTAAGTAGAGATTTTATACAGACAATAATAAATGATTTTGTATTTTTAGCAAGTACGCATTATAACGTCTCTTTACTATTGTGCTAACCAAGTCATACGCGTTATAATCTCTCCATTATTGTGTGTCTAGCAAGTGTACGCGTCATAACTTTAATAAATTCAAATGCAAATTATATTTTAATATTACAATATCAGAACGTATGTATTTAGCAATAACAATTCCTTCACTAATTCATCGAAAGGAACTTCGTTCCATCCGGGTGTCCTTTGACACCTCTCAAGACTTTTTCTTCAGACTCTGTTGGTGTACCCACTCCAATTTTACACACAAAATTAAAATAAAACAAAACAAGAACTACTTCACCCGTGCACAAGGGTCACCGCCACAGACTCACCACTGAAGTGGAAAGCCTGCAGCAATATAGATGTGAGGGACATGCCCTTTTCGTGTATCTAGACGCCTCTAGGAATATTAGACTAGAGGGAGTCCGAATATAAAAACTGTTTTAGAATGATTTATTATTTCTTCTTAATTGTACTTTTGTATATTAAAATTTCAGTCTCCTGTTGGCGTAGTCGTTAGTGATCCTGACTGCTATGCAAGAGGTCAAATCTAACCCAGGATAAATATCTGTGTGATAAATACGACCGTTGGTTCTGGATCAGGGTGTTATCTATCTATTACATGGGCTGAAAAGTCCCGGACCTAACACATAGATGGCGCTAGTTTTATTGCAGTCACCGTTTTTTCAGTTAATACTAACCGTCAAAAGACAGCTTTTAAAATTTCATGATATTCTATTCATTAGTTTGTGAGTTATTGTACCAAGAGTGACGCTACTATTGTTATTTTCAAAACAATGGATCAAAAAAACAATTTCGTGTTTTAATTTTACACTGCTTCTTGATGGAAAAAATACCGTTCAAGCGAAGCAATGGCTTGTAAAGTGTTATGGGGACTCCGCTCTATCAGAAACAACAATAAAACGTTGGTTTGCTGACTTCAAACGTGGTCGTAGAGACACCGATGATGGAGAAGGCAGTGGATGTCCAAATGAGGCGGTAACACCAGAAAACATAAAAAAAATCCACAAAATCGTTTTGAATAAACGAAAAGTGAAGTTGCGTGAGTTAGCTGACATCGTAAAGATATCAAAAGAAGGTACAAAAGTGGTATTGAAATGTTAGAGCGGCGCTGGAATTATTGCGTTGCTCTTGATGGAGATTACGTTGATGAATAAAGCAAATTTTGAACCAAAAAAACTGTGTTTTCTTTGTTAGGCCCGGGACTTTACAGAGGTTGCCTGGAAGCAATAAGGCCGCCCTTTGTACACTACATATCGGACATTTTATGTATTCTTATTTAACTCTGTAATATGGTGTGCAAATAAACAGTTTTTTATATTTTTTTATATACATATGACCCTGCGAAAATGATTCTACTCTGCTTGATGGAAAACTTAAGCAGAATCCAAGCGCGGTGGTCAGCATACTCATTACGAAAACAGATGTTGACCCACACCATGGCGGCCTAGTGATGCTCCTGCCTCCGGTCTCGCCTTCACCAACGAAACACGACAGCATGATCGCTTTCATTTACGTTGATCTCCTGTGCGAGGTGCTGTGTATTTATTTACATAAGTATGTTTATCTGCAGTCTAGCTACTGCTTAGTTTGGAAGTAGACGACCGAATGTGATATGTTTGAGGAAATTGTTATCGCAAATCTCATCATGCACAGCCAGGTGCTAAGGTTAAAGTTTTCGGAATTGAAATAATAGGCACTAAATCTGTTCGCAACACAAATATAATATATAATAAACGTTGAAATGTTGAAATTAACATAAAATGTATATAATATTCGTACAATTGCCGCGACATCGTGATCAAAATGTCCGCGTATGGAAATTTTGCCCAATACCATGTTATTTTTTCATAGAACTGAATACGGATTTGGTATTAATAATTGTGCAACTTGTATGTTATGGTGTTTAGTTATGTCATTATTTCTTTACTAATTTATTTATTTGTTCTTATGTTTTTAATGTGAGCTTCACAAGATTTTCTTTATGATTTCTCTGCCCCGTAATATATTCCACCTATTACTATTGTTCAACCGTTCCTCCTCGGCTCACTTTCCATACGGTTGACAACAATGACAATGTTGTATGAGCCATAATAGCCAGCTGTAATGTCTGTCAACTTTGACTAAACTGAAAACAGATAGGTATATTTCTAATAATGTATGTTTTCTTTATATTCTGTTGTAGGTACAAATTAATCGTACTGAAAATTTTATTGCCATTGTACGAATTATGCGATTTTGGCTTCGCCTAGATACGCCTGAACTACTGTTAAATATTATTATTATTCAATAACTTTTTACGCAGAGTTACAAAAATTTGGGAATTCAGGACGTTATTGTCGATTATATTACCAGCCAAATGAATAGAAAAACAATCAATAAGATGACATACTCAAAGCAGTACAAAAGTCCCATAATAACCTGAACTGAACTAAATAATACTTTAAAAATTATAAAGCTTTCAAATGAATAATAATAATATATCACTTTATTGTACACCAGATGCATTACAAGGTAAGCTTAAAATTATGGAAGTACAATTAGCGGCCTTATCACTCGGAGGCAATCTCTTACAGCCAACCATTGCTCTACATACTACATTGCTCTACATTTTAAGCTCGGAGTCATGAAAAAAAGGGAGAGATTAATGAAGGCACTACTTAGAAATGTACCCTTGGTTTTAGTGAACCCGAATCTTTCTTGTAATATTACTCTTCGGCCATTTTTTTCATCATTGAACGTTTTGAGTGGTCAATCATTCAGTTTTTAAGTTTCTTTACTATTTCAAACGAACAAAGCTATATATCAATTTTACGGTCACATCAATAGCCTTAAATAGTATTTTTTCTTAGTTTTAAAAAACCACAGATTATTAACAAGCTCTTAACAAAAAAAAACGCTGTACAGTTAAAGCGACTGAAGATTGCGTTTTTGGAAGGTAAGCCAAGGATAGTCGAAAAATGAACGGACGGACACGACAAAACTATAAAGGTTCCAATACGTGAACAAAGGAACCCTTAAAGGGCAACAAAAAGATAAGATATTTACTTTAAAACTATCCATAACGAATTTCTACTTTCCTTTCGAGAAACGAAACTCTTAAAAGCAAGTATTCAAATGCTGGAACATACATTGAATTACAATTAAAAACTTTTTTAATCATTAATGTAATACTGGCAACTATCAGACCAGTAATCGATATCGTAATCAACCTAATCAACATTCAAACATTCCAAATTCAAACTGATAAAATATTTAATCTGTTTAAAAAGGTACGATATCTATTCAAATGTACAAGACCGCCATTAATCCGACTCACAACATTATAAATATGCTACTATTCTAGAATAATAAAATTTAGTTCATTAGTTGAAGAATAGTTTAGAAGACATAATGATTTTATTGCTCCTGCAGTAATATGTAAATGATTTGACAAATTAAATTAGTTATACACAGAAATATACCGTTAATATTATTATACGAATATATTTGTGAGTGGTATATAAGCTTATTATATATTTTTTATAACTTCCACAGTGTGATAGATATAATGAGTTATATTCAATTTATGATTATCAAAAGCGTATGAAATCTTAGTTAAATATTTTAAACACCTAATTATATAAACACTTTACATATTTTAATGAAACTGAATAGATTTAACATAATACTGATTACTGTCCACCAATAAACATCTGTCTACACTTAAGTGTCAAATGTGTCACAGACTTTTGGGAACTAAGGGCTTGGGCTCACTCAGTGTGAAAAGTTGTCTATCATGCCGTGGAATCTTTATGTAGCTAAACGATATCGTGGTTCTCTTTAACACCTCACACCGTGGAAGAGCTATGCTTCGGCATGAATGGGTCGGCTCGACCGGAGTGATACCACGGCCTCACAGAAAACCGGTGTGAAATAGCGTTTGCGCTGTGTTTCACCGAGTGAGTGAGGATACCGGAGGCCCATACCCCAACCCCTCCCCCCATCTCCTTTCCCATCCCCCAAAGGTCGGCAACGCACTTGTGACGCCTTTGGTGTTGCGGGTGTCCATGGGCGGCGGTAATCGCTTACCATCAGGTGATACATCCGCTCGTTTGACCATTATTCAATAAAAAAAAAAAAAACATCACAAAATTATTTTATCATCGATTGGCGCGAAAATGAGAAAGCTTGACGAATATTCATATGAAAATGACAGATTCTAAATTTAAATCCTTCTTTTACATTGTAATAATAGTATTTATGGCCAGATTAAATATAAAATATTTATTATGTTGAAGAATGTCATAGGGCTTCTCCCTATATGCTTAAGTTATTTTCCATTCGCGTGCGCGTAAACATTTGCGTTAGCCCACGCCATGCGCTATCAAGTGACTTATCTATGATCATAACGCGAGTTTAACCTAAATGCTAGATGTTTATGTCATTTAATAAATCTATGCTGTCTAGTTTCCGGTGGATCGTCGCTTTAATTAAATGTATCAGCGAAGGTATATGTCCCGACGATAAGAGGACAGCGATTTCATGTTAAAAACTCACGTCAAGAAATTTTTGATTTCAATGCATCGTATTCGTAATGCACCAAATTCATCCAGTATCTTTCTTGTATACCGTAAATGCCAGTCATAGAATAGGTACGTACCCATAAAGACAAAAAATATTATTTTCTGGACAAGATTCTTTTACCTGAAAATTATAGGTTGGCCTTAACCCAAAGAAAAAATGCAATGTGGTTCAGACCACCATATTTCTTTTTGGTTAGTAAGCAAAGCAAAGCAAAATGGTATGCTGAACCGAGTATTTTTTCTTTTAGTAGCTGAATTCTGAGAATCGCTACTCGCTTACAGTTCGACAAGGCTAAGCGACCGTATTACCATAACCGCCCGTACATTATTGAGTGCACTTTACGTAAGCCGCGGTTCGTTGAACGAGTTTGTGTGCTCTATAGATACATCCTCATTTCGTACGCGGACCGAGTCATATCGGTTTTTTAATGAATGTTTTTTATTGATTACATGACCAGTTCTGATTGCGGTTAATGGTTTTTGATTTGCCTAGTTTTAAACAAAGAACTTGATGACTAGTTTTGTCTTTTTGATTAAGGCGATTTTTTTTCAATTTGAGACGGTATCTTAAACGCAATCACGTGTAGTTTAGGAATCGACTAATTTAACTATTACGAATTATTTTACATAATTAACAGTATACATTTACGACGATTATATCTCTGGGGTTAGCCGGACTCGTGCATGCTAACAATTTGCTAACAATAGTTTTATTCCCACTTGTTCAGTTAAAGGCACGACCATTGTCATCAACTGGGCAAACGATGACTGGTAATCGCCTAGTGAAATGCTTTTTTATGCCCCGCTTAAGGGACCCCAGATCGCAGTGGGAGGACAATAGTCCTCTACAGGACAACAAGTGCCGGTCTTGGAAGACACCGCTTCAGAGTGGTAGACATACGCTCTCGTACTCACCGCTTCGGTTCTTCCTTCCTATGCCGAGCGATCAAAACCTGGAACTCACTACCTGCGTACTTGTTTCCATCCCACTATGAACGGAGCGTGAAAAAGCATGGCTGCCATAGTGTGGGTCACTATGCTGCATTGTCCCTATTAGCATTGAGGATGGTGACCACCACTCCTGGATTCTGCTCGTGCTTTCCATCTGGCAGAGTCATTTTGGCAGCTAAGACATTAGTGAATTCCAGGTTTTAATTTATTAGCACTGGAAGCAAGAGCAGAACCGTTTAGTTCGAGAGCGTATGTCTACCACTAGAAAAAGGGCGACTTCCAAGGCCAGCGCGTATTGTTGTGTAGAGATAGAGCGAAGGTCTGACCAGCTGAAGGACTTCGTCAAAACACTCTCCACGATGAAGGCGATGGGAGCTCTTGAGTCCCTTGGGATTCGGTGGCTGTTGATAAATTGTACGGCTCATCACTGCAACCAATCGAGAGCGTCCGTAATCTATACCTACCTAAGATAAGAACAGTACTCCACGCAGAAGCTCGCCTGTGCGATTGAAAGGCACAGATGCTCGGGCGAGCAGAGCCGTCTCACTTTGTTCAGTACAACTAGATTCCGCAACCGCTCTCAATATACTCACACGTGTTGAAATCTCGGGCGGCGGTTTGGAATATCCATACCCAGGGTATCGAGCTTATCCTGTACGAATGTTGATGAGACATGAGAAACAAGCGTTAAAGCATTTTGTATATTATGACAAAATGTGAGCTCAATAAGTGCTGGTACTTTTAAGTTTTGAAAGGTACACTAACTAACCAAAATGTTTTTAAATAAAAAGTGTATGAGTATTAATAGATTATATGAGTATTAATAGATTAGCTCATTTCAGTAAATCACTTCAACAAAATATATCACTCAATAATGACACGTGTTTCTCGAAAGTCTTAATGGAATATTATACACAATACATTTGCACAGAAAATCAAGTTTACTAAATCATTCTTTACTATTGATTTCCGGGACAAAAATCGGAATCCAAATTAGCTAAACACATACGGGTGACGGAATCTTTCATTCACAAAATGTCGTTACAAGCCCACCCACGGTAATCACATATACAGATGTAATTTTATGGCCATTAACAGATCAGTATAACATGATACAAGAACAGACAGGAAATCAACTAATAATAATTAATAGACATTCAAATTCCAAAGCTTATAGTGAAAAACATAAAGTTGTGCGATTACATCTAAAATATAGCATCAGAAGTGAAGACTATAAGTTGACGAACTTTGAAGTAAATAGTTTTATTTATGAAGCAAACTTGGATGGGTTTTGTATCAATGTAGTGATACAATACAAAGCCAGTGTAGCAAATTTTGATGAAAATATATATAATAATTTGGTACACGACAGCATGATCCTAAAATACTTCGATAGGCTCGAAGTATTTTAGGATCTATGTATTATTTATATTGGCTATGTTAAATAAAGATAATAAAGTAGAATTTACTTTATCATTCTTTTAAGAGGTTTTCCACTTGGCATGTGTGTCGGTTTCATAATAATAGCAATGTTGATCAAAATATAATTGCTTTATTAACCAAACAACTATGTGTAAAGTGTGCGAGGTTATTATTATTATTCAGTAGTCTTTCCAAAGACCAGACCGATAAACGATCCCAGATACTGTAGTCCTGGTCCCATTTCAATTTCATTCATTTCCAAATTCTTTACTCCTATTCATTCATTCTCAATGTCTCTCTTACACCAAAAAAATACACAATCTTCTTTTGTTCTGCATTAAAACAATTGCATTCCTAAGGAACATTGGCGTCAAAAAAACAACACTAAATAAAATTTAGTTAAGTTCAGGAACACCATAAACTAGACCATAGACAATGTTGATGATAGAAAGAGATACAAGTGACGACTTCCGCTTACAGTGCAACAGAAAACATACTCGTATTACAACGCCATCTACCAAAGACACACTGAACTACGGTGAAATTAACAGCCACCGAATCCTAAGGGACTCAAGATCAAGACATCGTGTAGAGTGTTCTGACGAAGTCCTTCAGCTGGTCAGACCTTCGCTCTATCTCTACACATCAACACCTGCTGGCCTTGGAAGTCACCCTTTTTCTAGTGGTAGACATACGCTCTCGAAGTAAACAGTTCTGCTCTTTCTTCCAGTACATTAGTACTTGCTCAGGTTCCATATCCAGGTTTTCATTGATTACAATTAAAACCTGAAATTCACTACCATCGCAGTTGTTGGCCTCCCACTGCGATCTGGGATCCCTTAAGCGGGGCATAAAAAGCATCTCACTAGGCGATTACCTGCCATTGTTTGCCCAGTTGATGACAATGGTCGTGCCTTTAACTGAACAAGTGAAGATAAAACTATTGTTAGCAAATTGTTAGCATGCACGAGTCCGGCTAACCCCAGAGATATAATTAGCGTAAATGTATACTGTTAATTATATAAATTAATTCATAATAGTTAAATTTTTCGATTCCTAAACTACCACAGGGAGGAAAAAAATTTCCCCACATACTTCTGGATCGCCTACTTCGTCACATCGTGAAGTCCAGTTCTTCGATACCACCATACTTCTCAGTCGGGGTGCCCCCTCCGAATACTTTCATTTTACCTATATTTTCAACCCCTTTTTTGGGGCTTATTTGTCTAGCGTAGCACCTCCAATCCATTCACCCCACTACCCCGATCACCCCCACCCTCTAAGATCATCCCTTAAGGAAGACATCCCCTCTATCTCCGAAACTATTGCTCGGAGACATTTTTAAGTCCCTCCTGGCAGGCCCTGAACTTATCAGGAATCAGCACCCCTCAATATTTGCCTTAACCCCCCCATTTTTTCAAAAATACTTTACCCCCCTCACCCTAACTTGTAAACCAATTACCCCAGCACCTTAGTGCTTGGACTCATTTTAACGAGCACAGCACCCCAACCCTTTCGCCCTACCAGACTGGTCATTTTCAGACCTCACCCCCCCCCCCCCCACTGATAGTAACTTCATCCCCCCCCACACTAGGACCGCACATATTTTCAACACGTTAGTTGGATATCACGTTTAACTAGCAAGTTACTAATTTCCAACCCTACCCCCTAAAATCATCGCTTAAGGAAGACACCCCCTCCCTCCGAAACTATCGCTCGGAGACATTTTTAAGTCCCCCCTTGCAGCCCCTGAACTTGTCTGGAATCAGCACCCCTCAATATTTGCCTTACCCCCCACCCCCTTTTTTTTTTAAATTACTTCACCCCTCCTCAACGTAACTTTTGAACCAATTACCTCAGCACCTTAGTGCTTGGACTCATTTTAACGAGCACAGCACCCCAACCCTTTCGCCCTACCAGACTGGTCATTTTCTGACCTCTCCCCCCCACTGATAGTAACTTCCCCCCCACACTAGGACCGCACATATTTTCAACACGTTAGTTGGATATCACGTTTAACTAGCAAGTTACTCATTTCCACCCCCACCCCCTAAAATCATCCCTTAAGGAAGATACCCCCTCTATCTCCGAAACTATCGCTCGGAGACATTTTAAGCCCCCCTTTGCATCCTCTGAAATTGTCAGGAATCATTACCCTTTCTCTGTCTGTCTCTCTCTCTCTCTTATAGCAAGCTAGATATTTTCGTTTCGTCTTTCTATTTCGAACTTCGTTCCATCCGGGTGTCCCTTGACACCTCTCAATTATTATTATTATAAATTAGATGTTGTAGCAACAAATTATTTTAACCCAAAATATTCTCCGCAGCAATCAGGCGTGAGAGTCTGTTCTCATCACAAACACATATTCCAGGGTCACACTTAACGACGTCCATATATCATTTCCCTAATATAAAGCTATCAAGTAAGTCAATTCTAGTTACAGATAATTTTAATTTAATGTTAATTAGTATTAAAATGTTATTAAATGACATGGAGATTAAAGTGATCTTCTTCGCGAACTTTGTGAATCGACTATTTATTTCTCAATGACGATGAGGTAATGTCCTGCCGATTAACATATTATATCGATACCATTACAGATAATTCTAATACTCGTATATTATACGAGTCTTGCTATTTAGATATTTTTAAATATCGTATTACATACTTGGTTCGCACTTTGAAATTATTAACTATATACATAACTGGTTTACATCACTTGTAATAAAACAAGAATATGTAATTTAATTAGCGCTGACTTTAATGCATCGAAATCGTGATAAATTTGTAATTAATTGTGTTTTTTGTCTGTAATTTTTTCATTTTATAGAAAATTTATTTTGAATTCAAATATTGATTTCATTCAACCAAGCTTGGTATAAGCTTGGGTGAATGAAATAACTTCATAAAAAATGACAGTCAGCTGAATGAAATCGAGAATTTCATTTTTCTTATTCTTAGGCCTTAGCTAATAAATTACATGTTCATACTCATATGGTTTTAAAATAATATATTATTTTATAAGACTTAACTCATTCAAATTAACATATTTATTGAATTAAATAAGATTTTTCAGTGTCAAAACAAACAACAATCGTAAACTATTTTCATCAATTCCAATTTGCAACATTGTTAAAAAAATAACAAATTCAAAAATCGAACAATCACTGGCGCCAAAATACCATTTTATAAAAAAGAACCATTATCGCACAGAGTACAAAAAAAAGAAGCTCGCTTTCCCAGAAGCGGCCGCATAGACAATGGCCGCTATTATCCATGACAGTGTGCTCATTAACGTTTTTTGCTGACTGTACTCTGCATTGTTCGCTAGCTACCTGCATCGACCGGTAATCATTTTTGTATGTATTGTTTGGCTGAAATTTTGGTGTTACAATTTCAAATCTACCTCATTCCACATTCTTCTCTTTAAAATAAATAATAAATAAATATTTCGGGCATCTAACACACAACGCAATTTAGTCCTAAACTAATCAGAGCTTGTGTTATGGGTACTAGACAACTTATATGAATACTTTTTTTTTGTTGTAAATACATATATACTCGTATTATATATAGAGAACACCCAAACTCATACAAACATTTGGTTCGACCCAGTATTTGAACCCGAGACCTCACGCACAGCAATCGCGTACGCTACCACTGTGTCACCGGGTTAGTTCAAATATTTATGAAAATATTAAAAGAACTGTTCTCCCTTGTTTTATATAGAAATTTGAAGAACTACGAAGAGTTACGTAACAAAACAAGCACCTATTATTATTTCAATATGTTATTCAAATCAAGCGGCGGCATTACTTCAACTATCTTTATATTTATCGCATCAATAACCGACCGCTTTTTACACCTTAAATAATATCCATAGACTTAGCGACCTGGGACCATTTGAGAATAATACCACCAACCCACGCACACACCGATCATATGTAATAAAATAAATTCCACATATAAATTCGGTTGGGTCGTGTTTTTTTGTCAATTAAAAATTACAATCGGGACTAAACGCAGGTACTCGATAATGTTGGCCCCGTACCACGGTACGCCACCTAACTCATTATTTATGTGGATTAGCGTAGATTTTTTTTATTGAGTTTGTGGTTTATCCCGCCTAGGCAAGGATAAATAAAGATTCCCAGTCACTTCACTCCGTTACCCAAAAACAAAGTCCTTGTTGTTGGGGTATTCATATAATCCTCTTTACAACAAGCGCGGATACATGCACCAGAAGGAAAACCATGAAAGGTGATGAGCACTCTGTTGCGTAGCAATCTATTTCGGCGCTAAATCGTCTATCTCTTTGACATCTGTCAGTGACGTTCGGAAATGAACGCCACACCACCCCCCTTGGGACAAAAATAACCTAAATACAATCAAAATTATGAACAATAAAACTAGGTTTTATTAGTATAATTATTTACATTCCTTATAAGTCCATAGGATATTTAAAGCGTACATTTCGACCCGAACGAGTTGTGTACGGTTCTGATACACGATACAGGTGCACGATCACTTCTCCTAGTCCGACCTGGCGAGGTGATCGTGCCTATACGTATGGATCCTCCCTTGTATGTTGGAGGGACACGACACCTGTTCCCCCCACAAGTTCGATCTCGTAACTTGGTAAGGGTGGACGCGTATTACTTTGGCTTATATTAATACAATGAGACATGTAAATTATCCTTCTGACTATAATTAGATACGGTTTTTTTTTTAAATGACAATGTAATCGTGATCATGCAATCGCAATCACCGATCGTGATCACGGTGAATAAATATGCCTGATTAAAAAAGCACATCTCAGGCCACTTATTTGTTTTTTATTTATGAAGTAGATTATTTAATCACAAAAACCACCAACTGTCACCGATAAAGCTATTTGTAATACCGACAAAACCAAAAAAAATTGGTATACGCTAAAAGTATAAAAAAATATATACCTTTGTAAATGTAATTCTTTACCCGACCTAACTCTGAACTCAGATCAGGTAGAAAAATGAACATTGAACATACGAAGGCAATTAACTTTCGGTACCTGCGATAGTTTTTTATATGTGTGCGCTCGCGCATTCCTTGTGTTTGTGTGAGTTTGAGTATGTGAGCGGAACACTTGCGCAAACACGGGGGTGTAACATATCTTAACCTCGAGCTTGGGGTTCCAGAGATAAATCGATGCGGTTTAATGGTATTTGAAATTTATGTTCAACTTTATTTTGTTTTAAATTATATCAAGCCAGCAATTGTAACTCTCAACGATAAAAAAATAAAGTCTCAGGTATATTTAAAGAGGTTTAAATACCTTTACATGAATCTGAGTAATTGGTTTAACGTCAAGCTTTAAGCAGAAACTTCGTATTAAAGAAAACCATTGTTTTATTTACTAATTATATAGAGCAACATGTGTAATTGTACTAATTTGTGATGTTCTTTTTTAGCAGCTTTTTTTTGGACAGACATACGAATAAGTGGCCTTGGTTTCTTGGAGATTCTAGTCTCTTCATGTTCCTTATCTCATATTTACTGTACCTCGCACCCTATTTTCCTCGTCTCCTTTCTTTTACAACAACTTCTTTTCTTCTTTTAAATCGTCTGATAATTTATAAGAAGTTTCTATGTAGTTTGCTCTCTTACTCACCTTTTATGACATCCAACCCATTACAATGATAACATTGCACCGATTCTAAATAAAATTGTGAAAGAAGATATAAACGTTGATGATCAATGATGATCAATCATATTACAATTTTTCACTTATTTGTACAGATTCAAATATAAAAAAAATATTTGTACATCACGTGTACCGTATTATTACACGCACGACTAATGGAACATGACAATCGAATCAAATAATCTAAATATGATCTAAGAAATAATAATCTTAGTGTATTGCAGGATTTGAATTTGCGAAATTGAAGTGGTGATTAGTCAACATACTGCGACGATAAAGAAGGTATTCTTTAAATTAACTAGTTTAATAAAAAGCCAATAAATGCTAAGGTCACGTAAGTACATACTTATGACCCAATTAGGTACACTTGAACTTTATACATAAATACATTGTTAGCATTTTAGTCCTTTCATCCCATAGTTTCCAATCATCCCCATCGAATATTTTCATACACGTAAAAGAAATTAAATTGAAGTCTATCTAGATTGATATAAAACTTCATTTTGTAATTTCTCACGTTTTTTACTGGTGTCTGAACTCATTCAAGTAAAATTTATTCGTCAGTTGTCACCTGTCAAAACACATTTCAAAACAAAACCAAGCCCAAGAAGTGTCAAAATGTTTTTTTCCTTTAATTTTTTCTGTTGAAATTAACAAAGCGTCCTAATCATTCTTCACTTCAACACCAATACACATAAATACAAAAACCCAAATCAATCGTCTATAAATACGTTAGGAGCAGTCAAATTGACCGACGCAAAAGTACTCTTACCTTAACACAATAGACAGAAAAAATAGCTACCGGATCTATGGATGCAAAAAAGTTATGAACTATAAAAGAGGTTTGTTTGTTGTTTATTTATCTGTTTATGTAAATACTTTAATGTTTTAAAATATAATGTTATTCTAAACTTCCTTTTTTTAATTGGTTACATATATTATAACATTTTGTATCGACTCATCAATAAAAAGTATGTTTACTTTTCAAGAATTTCTGATATTCTTAAAAAAAATCTTTAACTGAAACCAAATAATTACATAAAAAATATATCGCTTGCAATACATCAGGCAACAGAAAGATCTCATTAATAAGAAGGAGCTTAGCATGAATTTGAATATAAATAACAAGAAACAAAAATCTAGACCGCCTGACAATGTACAGCTACTTATTTAAATCCTTGTGATTTTAATTTTTATTACGTTCATGTACCCAGTATCTTTCGCAATTAAGACGAGTCTTCGGACTTTAGCGATTTTCGGTGGTCCCAAGCCAATACTTATCAAGCCGTTAAGAGTACAGAGCGCGCCAAAGAATACGTACACACGATAAACATAATTACTCTACAATCATGGCAACCTTTATATAACCACTTAGCATATATACTGCAACTGCGCTTGAATATCAGCGGCATAACAAATGAGTACCACGAATTAAACACAGACTTCTAAATTTTGCAAGTACATCCATTTCCAAAAACATATTGCGTCTATAATGAGTCAGATGCCAGCACGTAATACTTCAATGATTCAATAAAGGACCTAGAGACCTAAAGAGCGTGACTCAGAACGTCCTTTGCATCCTCAAGGGATGTGAGGCCAAGATGCCATTACAAAAACAAGGCGAATGCATTGTTTTGCGACATGTGGCTGGAATATTTAAAATTACCGGCGACTGGGAGACGATTGCTGTAGGCCGGAAGCCGTATGTTACTTGAGATCGTTTTAGTTCGTTGATCAATAAAATTGGAGTTAACTATTGATTTACACGCAAATAAACTTATATAAGAGATTTAATTGTTAACGAACATTTGCAAAAAAGTAACTTATGTTTTGTTTCTTGAGATTGAATTTAACAGGTATTTTATTTTCTACATATAGAAATAAATTGTAGAACAACACACATAGGTTCGTATGTTCCATAATTATGCCGAATCAGTATATACATGCAAGAACAATTTAATTTCATCCTACTGCGTGAGATACACAATGCCTTATAGTTTTTATAATTTTATCTACCTATGTCATTTGATTTTCTTTATTTCTTTTTTGTTTGCTTTAATGTTATAGTAATCCTTATTTCTTTGCTCTTTCATTGCTTTGCTACCGTTAGTATTTGTGTAGTGTAATTTTGAGCTAAATTGCAGGACGATATTGATGAAATTTCAAAATTTGTCTAGTTTACAAAATTTTAATGATTTATACTTTTTCTTTCTTCGTATTAATTTTACTAATCCCCGTTACATATCTTCACATTACTGCAAAAATTAATCGTAAGGAATTAGAATCAAACGCTGCACCACCCGCGGCGTAAACCGATGATACGACCAATTACAGACCTCCAAATTTATGCGAACAACAAATAATAGGGCGCCATTACTGATTTACGAGGGAACATATTCTAAGAACAACACAAAGGTTGCCGCGAAAAAAATCACACTTGTTTTAAATTTTTAAATTATCGCGTGTGTAGTCTCATGACTCATTTATACTGTAATCAATGTGATTCAAGAGCTAGACGCGAAAAAAATTCAAAAAGTTAAATTGTAGAAGGCCGTACACGTCGTGTCTGTGCTTGCGGCAATTAAAAATAATTAGGGAACGAAGATGGCGTGTTCTCGGAAGGACTGGCGGTACATTTACATATGGCGCTCGATCTAATGGGATAGGTTTTTGTGTGGGCGTTTAGCGGAGAACTAACAAGTGAACTTGTGCATGTCGTACTTAAGATGATGCCCTTGTACCTCACTTTTTTTAGTAAACAAATGGATTCTGAAATGTCATCAGTATCGTGCGATCGAATATTCGAGATTAGGTAACAGCAGTTCATCAATATTTTGATGTGATTATGGCCTAAGGCGTAGATTAGTTATCAAAAGCTTTTAGAGTGTCTGTTCACTTAATGAAGTGAAGATTTTATTAGCGCATTTTAGAAATCTGTATATAATTAAACATGTGATAGCTGTATAACGTACCTTTCGCTTCTGTTTTTTGGTACTGCAGCATACTAAAGTAATATTTAATAACGATCAATATTTCCAACTACATGAAACCGTCTACTGATCGACAACGGTCAAAGAGGGAAGAAACTTGAGTGACAACTACCTGCGGAAGCTAACTATAACTCAGACTATAAGCCACATTCATAAGATTGAAATAATCTGATCAAATTGGTAGGCAATCGAAAAAAAAATTGTTGACAGATGTTTCATTTAAAGTTTTGATTTTACTCGCAAGTATGTTTGTTTCAAACGTGGAATCCGTTTAAGCTGAAAACAATAGAAATATATGGATTTCATGCCTCTTATATAATCCTTACTTACAAAAATATCGTCCCCATAAAAGTCCCCAAAAAGCATACTTCAGTATTCCATAGAGAACTGTAGTTAGGCAACGCTACTGATCCACTGCAATTATTTTCGGTAGGTAGGTACAAAAATTACTATCAAAGCTTAATTACACCATCTTCTGGGTACATTTATCATAGAATTTTCTATTTTAACCTAGTTGTTTTGAAAATCTATCGCTTATTCGATACCCGCCCAACGCTTTCACTTACACCACATTGCACTTGTAAACTAAATCGAGCACGATTAGGGGCAATAGTGATTGAAAAGGGTAAAGAAACCGACCTGTATTAATGTCCATCTTTTATTTGTTATTTTATGTTAAAATAATGCCGGCTAAAGCTTTAATTTCGGACCATAGATACCTGCATAATAAGTGTGTATTTATTACGAATTATGTTCAAATCATTGTGTTTTATTTGTTAAAGATTTGGGGAATCGCTTCATTTGTTTGTATCTCAAATTTGTAAGATACTGTCAGGGGTTATTAGTATCACTTATGCATATATGGATATATATTTCATCTGAAGGCAATGCAAAAAGTTCCAAGATTGTTTAAACGAATTTGTAACTGTGCAAAAGGAGTACCTGAGTATGTACGATATTCAAACCTGGTTGCTTGTTTATGGGTGTGCCGATCTGGATGCAAAATGCGATGCTCTTAAGGTTAAATCACCAGCAACTATCTTCTACAACTGTGTTGACGGTGTCCTATGCCGTCAGTGCTTGCGCACGTTTCCTTATAGGACTAGAGGGCTACAGTATACAATCCTGTGGCATATGCAGGAGCTGATCATTGCGGCATTGCGGTAGCGGTCGTCATAGCAGAAATTGACTAGGAAATATGTCTAGTGTTACCATTAGTAGGAATGAGATATCGTAGACTGCAAGGAGCTAATTATCAGTAATTATTTGTGAACGAGAATAAAATTTGATATGTCACGATCACTTTTGTTCGAAGTTACTATAATCGCCTTTATAAATAATGTACATTAATCTTACAAGGCCATCGAAGAAAATACCAATTCATTTCTTTCACATAGGACATGAAATTTAAAATACTGTCATTTTTTATGTTCATATTGATAGCAAATTATGCTAAATAAATTGCCCATATCTACAACTATTTTATCGGATGAAATAACTAAAATTTAAATTACGATTTTTAAACCATATCATGATCCCCTTTTAAAATGATGTGATTTATGTGTTAAACGTTAATAGACTATAAAAATTAATCTTGAAGTAATAGCCCCGTTAAGTTTTGAATTGATGACGGTATTCAAACCAAATGCCATTTGTAGCTTTAATCTTTTATAGATTCACAAATGTTAGATTTTGAATTTTGTTCGGTAGTTGATTAATTTTAATTAAGAATTGCATTCAAAATGACAGCGTATACTTCTTAATGCAATCTTATTTGTGATATTTATTTTATAATACTTTAGATTAGCACTAATTTTAGATAAGTAGCTAGTAACCAGCTCGTTATAGTCCAACGCTGGACATAAAACTCTCTCAAGGCAGACCACAGAGGTATGTTGCTTTCTGCATCTGCAAAGTAAACAGTTAGAAATTTCTATCTCTTCTAAATTCAACCACTATAACTCGAATGAACTATTGCTATTAAGAACAAGTCAATTGACAACATGAAGTAAATATCTAAATACATACAAAGGCTAATTAAATATAGCAATGTGCTCGAAGCGCCATGTAGTAACAACACCATCAATATACATCGCTAATAACCCAGAACAGATAAGTGATATCATAAGAAGTATGATATTAATATATGCTAATAAAATATTACGGAACGGTCCAGCTTCGAGCATCCTTACGTCCGAAAGATTTGTATCAAATGAGTCATTCGGCCACTGGGTCGTGCATTCCAACGATCACCAGAACTGGTTGCTCCTGCGCACCGTTCCATTCATCCACTGAGTTTTCCTCTTTCATACAATGACTTAATTCTAAAAAGTTGTAAGCACCAGTTATATTTACCCAAATTTGAATTTAATCAAATACACTTTAAAGTTAGTTTTCAGTTGCTGTTCGGTGGTTGGTTTTGGCGAATGGAAGTGAGAAGTTTGTAGTAAATTTCCGAGTAAGGTTAAGGCTTGTGAATTTTATTTTTACTCCAATTATGCGACTGTGAGAAAGTTAGCCCTTAAGTGTATGATTCAGAGTCCAAAGCAATCGATTCAGAATCTGATACCGGTTTTCAGAGTAAAGCGTGGTCATGAACACGTATTCGATTTGCAACAGGTACTTAGTCATAAAAATCTTGGAAAGAAAGACTAGTCAGCGGTTTACAAAATGTTATTTACGTACGCCTCTCATTTCTGACTCTAGTTTTCTTAACTTTGATTTGTTAAAGTTCTTATTTAACTTAAACTTTATAGTGGATTTGTTCTTAGGCCATTTAAATTCTTAAACGTTGGAAAAGCTAATGCAGCTTATTAAACGACAAACATCGAAAGCAGATTAAACCGAAAAAGAACGTTACGACTAATCCTGTTTCGCACAATAAAAATTTACACATTGCAAAATATAATGCAAAAATCTAGATTTACAAAAGTTATACTAAAGCTTTATTAAAACTGTATAGAATCAGAGTCAAGAGTCTAAGATAATAATTTATTTTATTTTTGTTACAAATATTGTCAATCTAAAAGACAAGCAGATATTGTCAGACACAGACTAGACAATTGGTATAAGTACATCAAAGACAAAAGACGAAGACAGAACAAGTGAATCAGATACAAATCAGACCTATTCATAGTTAGACAAAAGATAAAATACAGTTGAACGATATAGAAGCGTTGATTATGCTAAAGATAATCTGATAATGCACGATCAAAGCAAGCATTGGATTGAAAGTGCAAATTGCAACATAAAAGGAACGCATCTGGGCGATGTATCCTTTGATGTGCAGACGTTTGTGGTACCAGGTCATGTAGACTGTGCAGTGTTGTGGAAAATCTAGGAACCTGTGAAACTATCATTACGTGTGTATTCGCTCATGAAGTTGAATGCATAACTCGGTGTTTTATCTTTTCTGCATACATTTATAATTCATACTTATGTTATAAATACGAAAGTATATATCTGTCTATTCTACTTCCACGGCCAAACCCCTTCATCGATTTCAATGAAATTTTGCATGGAGATATTTTGATTCTTGAGGAAGGACATAGGCTACTCTTTTCTGCGATAACCGACAAACACGTGGGCGGAGCCGCACGTGGAAGCTAGTCTATTATATATAATTCACGTGTAACTTTGGTGCTCACGATGAACTCCAAAACTATCTAGTTAACTACGTTTTTTTTATTTTCTTAAGATGGAATAGGATAGAATAGGATCTGAGCATGATTGAAAGAAACGCAGATGAAATTGCAAAGGTCAACTTGTAATATTATAAAATTTTATTGAGTTTGTTTTTTGGCTGAAAACGCTAATCTCATGAACTAATAATCCTAATTGTATAAAATTCATAATAATATATATTGATTAATATTGTGTAAAATAATCACGCTAGCATCAATAGGAGTAAAGCATAGATGAAAAATGTTACAAAAAAGGGAAGAGTATACCTTGAGACGCAAACTAAGTTGCGCGAAGTACAAAGTCGTATTGTTAGCTAAACTATAAAACACTTTTAAACATAATAGTTACGTCACAAGTAAAATGTTGTGTTCCAAAAAGGTTTAAAGTCAAATACCTGATGATTTTCAACAAAAAATTTAACAAAGGCTATTATAAAATTTGTATCGGCAGTATCGGTATATTGCACAACGTACCTTAAATCCTTAACAATAGATTAAACACATTAGTTTTAATATTATGGATTAGTGGATATTAGTAACGGTATGACGTTTTGAACCGACTTCAAAAAAAAGAGGAGGTTATCAATTCGATTATTAGCTTTTTTTTGTTTAGTGTTACAAAAACTTAGTAATAAGCATTGAATTGTTATTAATACATTGTTTCTCTATGGTAGTGACACGTAAAATGTTTGACAGAGTCGCGATTCCTTTTGTTAAGACGCAAGTGTTTCACATCGATTCTATTTCTACAACCGCTAAAGCCTCCGTAAAAGCCTCTACTCTCTTGTTTTATCAGCTAATATTTTGTTATGACTTACTCGACGTGAGTAAGGCCGCGTACACTAACTTAGCAGGAGCGGAGCGGCAGCGGCACGTTCAAAAGGAATGAGTTCACTTTTATGGGAGTGTTCACGAACACTGTAGACAATAGAAGCGGGGAGCGGACGACGAGCGGGTGACGAGCGGCGTATGAACGATGCGCTTCAATGTAACGGTGTCAGATAGGGATGGAATAAAATAGCAAATGCTTAAAATAATCACATGTGATTAATGATTTTTCATTTTATCAATGTTGTGATTTTTTAAGTTTATTCAATTATTTATATTTCATTTATATGTTACTATTAAAACATTTTAATCATCTTTATTACTTGTAATTTTGTTCGCTTGGTAGACGTTATTTTATTTTCATTGTGCTTTCTGTGATCTTCTATAAATGAGTAAAGCAACGTGATTTGTCAATTATGGTAAATTATTGTGTTTGAAATTACTACCTATCAAGATTTGTTTAAGGTTATAATGCTTGGGTTGCACGGTTTTAGAAAAAAATATTAGAAATACTTATTTATAATGCTATTATACCAAATATTATCAAACATCGATCGATTTTTCTAAGTATTTAAAATAATATGTCATTTTTCGCGACGTGTGTCATCCGTATTAAGCTATATTTTACGAGGTATATTTTTTTATAACACAACTCTAAATCGCTTTATCACCCGCTGCCTAGCCCGCTGGTTTCGAAAACGGGTTAGCGTTTCCGCACGGCAGCCGCCGCCGCACCGCTCCCCGCTGACTTCGAAAACGCGGTCTTAGCAATGAGTCGATGTCATTACAATACATTTGTTAGTTTTCTAATAACTTTTACGTTTGTAGAATGACAATGTTACCAGGGGAGCTAGGCTCAGGAAGTTACACTTCTTAATAAGAGGCTATCGTCTAGTTTCTACCTTTTTAATAAATGTCAGCGCGTATTTCAATAGTAATTCGATAATTAGGTTTTATGGTTTTGTTAATGTTTTATATCATGACTGTTTAGAAGAGGTAGAAAACAGTATAAATCATATCATATCTATATTTGACTTAAGGACTTTTTACAGTCCAAGGGGTCTACTGTGAGTTAATTTCACATTTTGTGGAGATCAACCATCAGGAATCATCGCGTTTCTCTCGCCCGTCCTAAGTGTCGCCCTGTTCGGTCATTCATTCTCGCTCGAATCGCCGGAGAGTTCGGACGTAACTAGAACGTTGTTACGTTGCCTGTTTAGTTACGAAAGTGTTCAGTTATTCTTTGCAAAAATGTACAACCATCAATATAATTAAATTTATAACGTCAGCTTCCTTTTCATTTCTGGCTTGAAAAATCTAAAAAAATGTGATTTTTACCAAAATAAAAAAGTTTAGCGGCTTAGTTATTGAAGTGAAAGGTGATACTTTAAAATATTACATAAAATTACAAAACTCTTCCAAAAATGAATTATTTAAATGAAATTGTTACTCCTTTCGACCAATAATAAGCTATGGAACGTGCTGTGTGTAAATATGTGACGTTGTTATTATTGCTGAAACGACAATTAAAATCTGTCCACAGTGTACAAAAACATGTCCACAATTAACTAAACAACGAGGTATTAATGTCGTACAGTCCACCAAATAAAAATATTTCCTTTTTAGTATATAAAAAACATTGTTACAAAAAGCGACTGGTTTCCGAACTGCTATTACGAAAAAAAAATTGTGAAAAAGGTTCTTAAACATTTAGCTGTTAAATCGACTGTAAGGCTTGCAGTGTAATGTGTGTGTAGATATGTTTTTTTCATAGTTTCAAGTTTAATCAAGTGTAAAGTTCGCATGCATTGTATCCTTTGCGGTTTCGTGAGTCCTTTATTATCTGTCTCTTGGCTGATGTTTACAACTTTTAGTTCATTCATGTATTGTTTGGTAGTCATAGTATGGTAGTCATGGTAGAAAGTCATATATTACGTACATATATCATTAATCAATTTGGAATCATAATGCTAATAAACTTCTCCTACGTTGTCCCTCACAAACATCTAAGTTTGTTGGTTAATTCTTTTTTGTTCAGTCTGTTATTCTTTGGAATTAGCTTCCCTTCGATATCAGGATGGCCTCCAACGCTTTTTCATTGAAGACAAAGGAAAAGCAGTATCTATTAAAACAGTTGACAGAATCAACCAATTTATGAATATCATCTTATTTTAGTTATGGTATTTATTTACGTTTTAATAAGTATTTATGTATGTAGGAATTAAAATATTAGTTGTCATTCATTCTATACTAGTATCGTGTATTGAGGGAGCTATATTGTTACGTGTAACAGGGGTTTTATAACATTATCATTCATTCGTATTATTTCCGTTCTTTTCTTGGTCGACGCCATTCTTACTGAAGACGAACGATGTTACGATGTACCACGATGTGTTTAAAAATTAAAATAAAGAAATTTATTGTGCATAACGCGAGCTTCAATTCGAAACCTCTCCCCTACTTATATACTTAAGTGTTTATGTATTATACGTACCTATAGGTTTAAGGAGTACTTGAAATATTTCAGAAGTAACTTCAGCCAAAATTACAGCTACTAGGACGCAATTCAAAACTATCCATGGACAATAAACTGCTCATATATAAGTCGAAACGACTTATGAATTACAGTTGTAGGGATCCGCCAGCGCCTCCAACATAATGATTATACAGAGAGCATAAAACTATATTTTAAAACAAGTATCGAATGCGCCATATCGGTTTGTAAGAATGCCAGTGATCCATGAAATTTTGGACATACCAATAATCAGGGAGGAAATGGAAACCCATAGTCAACTACAAGTTGAGATTGTCAAAGCACCCGAACCGGCTAGCGAGACAGCTCACTAACCCGGAAACCACAGGTCGACTCAAAAAGCGGCGTGATATATCTGACGAGTAGATGGTTTAAATTCCAGGCAAAAATTTTTAAAAAGGGCAGGTTCCGTTGGGAGCTACGCTCTGAACGCCAATAGTACCTAAACCTCATCTGCTTATAGTTTAATTATGACTGATCGCAAGATATAAAAAAAATATGATCATGTTCATCAATGATCATTTGTTCTGGGTCTAGTAATCAAGTATTCAAGTACAGACTCTACGTAGCTTAAGATCAGACGGCTGTATGTGACATGTGTAAGGTGAGATGAGGTCATTATTGATATTCATTTCAGCGAAGCGGATCCAATAAAACATTTACAATTCACACAGTTCACAGCTGGCTAACGCATTGAAATTAGATATATTACAAATTGTAATGTATCCTGGACGTTCACCGCAAATATTCCAGAGTCAATGACAAACAATTTAAATACAGCATAAGCTGGGTTACTTCTACGACTACGAGTATTTAAGAAATATTTTCTTATAAACAGACGTCGTTAAGTAAATATTTTTGCTCTTTTTATGCAATAAATTGAACCAAACCTAGGTTCGGAGAAGACCATTAGGAAATAAAAGATTTCAAATGGACTAAAGATAGATGAGTCCAGACACATGAAATCAAAATCGTACAAGTCTAAAAAGAAAGTACTTCGAGCGATCCGTCAATACAACATAGTATTTTTGGCTTCCTACCAAAATTTGAGGCCTGTTACTGCCTACCTGACCAACCTTTGGATTGAATTAGAAGTATAATCGCTTTCAGACGGAACATAAGCGGAACTTATCTACTTACAAGCTAAGGATAATATTGCAACTGCAATTTTCAGAAGAGAAACGGAAGAAGACTAAAGTTTCTCGACGAGGTCAGGGCTGTATGCCCGTATATCCATTATGGGACTGAAGTGACTTATTTATACAGCATACGAGCTGTGACGGAATAAGAATATAAAGTTTTACCACCCCTATTCATCCCATGGATGCTTTAAGAGATGACTAAGGAAACGAACTATGCAGGACAACATCACTGCAAAGAGGAGGAAAAATTAAAACAAATATACCAATCCAGGCCAGGATTCCAATTATCCAGCCATGGAATATAAAAGAATGTTGAAGGTTTTTATGTATGATCCTGCCAAAATGACTCTACTCTACCTGATGGAAAACATGAGCAAAATGCAAGAGTGGTGGTCATCATTCTCATATGGTGACCCACACTATGGCTTGTCCATTGAGAATTTGAGACCACTGCATCATTGGGCCTCCGACTTACCAACGAAACACAGCAATATCAATGCTGTCATTTTAGATTGGTCTTCTGTGAGAAACGGTACTAAGAATATATTACAGTACATTACAATATTATAAAATAAAAAAAAAATAAAAAAGCCTTTATTGCTGTTCTTAGTTTTACAAACTATATCAAATTACTTAAACATGCCAAAACTTAAATACTAAGTACCTTATGGAATTAAATTAAATATCGGCAAACGGTGGTTGTGGTATCGCAGCTTGTCCTTCGACAAAGGCCTCCTCTAAAGATTTCCACTGTGTCCTGTCCTTTGCTGTACGCGTCCATGTAGTACCAGCTATTTTTATAATGTCGTCCTCCCATCTTTTAGTCTGTCTACCTCTATTCCTTTTACCATCTCGTGGATACCATTCAGTTATTAAACTGGTCCATTTTTCCTTCTCCTCTCTGATCATATGTCCAGACCATCGCCATTTTAGTTGTTTGTAAGTTGTGTATGCGTTCTTAAAGTTTGTTTGTTGTTGTAAAGCAACCATCAACTGTCGATCACTAAGAACATCAGAAAAACTTAAAGAATTTGAACTGGCAGTAAAAGAAATAAAATGGGATATTATTGGGATTAGTGAAATGAGACGGTTTGGTGAGGGCATACAAGATCGAGGAAAACACATATTGCACTATATAGGCGAGACGCCTGGACTCTATGGAGTTGGATTCATGGTCAGGAAAAATCTTGCAGACAATATAGAAGAGCTCAGAGGAATCTCAGAACGTATTGCAATCCTTAATATCAAACTATCTATAAAAGGAAAAGATGAAGAATGGTCGATTATTCAGGCATATTCTCCAACTGAATCGGAAAAAAAGGAAGATGTAATAAAAATAGAAAACTTCTATAATGATCTTCAAAATACTATGGAAAGCGCTCACAAAAATAAAATTGTCATGGGCGACTTCAATGGTCAGATAGGAACACAGAAAAATGGAGAAGAATACATCATAGGAAGATATGGATTTGGCTTCAGAAGTAAAAACGGCACAAGATTAGTAAACTTTGCAACTGAAAACAAATTAAGCATTCTGAATAGCTTTTCTTAGGAATACCCTCTCTCCAAAACCCGGACCGAGCGGTGCGCTATAAAACGTGGCGCGCGCTTAGCAACGGGGTCATTCGATTCTCGGTCGGCAACGGTTGAACATTTCTACTAGTACTCTGTGATTTCTACTCTACCTTCCATATTGTCATTTGGTCATTGTTATTATAATTATCTTGTCATCGGTAATTTATTAAATCACTTGCAGTAACTAGAGTTGGTGGATTGATAATTAAATAATTTTAGAAATACATGTACGTTATATTTTTTATAAAAACTACCGTCACTTTAAGTTTATAAGATCAGAAGTGGGATTCGAACACGTGTTTAGTGCTATGTGCCATCTGTTTCGTTGAATAAATGTCCGTTAGTAATTGACCTAATTACTGCAAGTTTCGTCGTTCATGTTTAAATAATTGTGCGTGTATTTAGTGTACGAGTATCGGTGAGTGTTTACCATTTGATTTAATTTGGTTACCACGATATGTCGGGACGTTCAGAAAGTGTTGAAAAACTACACGGTTCTAGTGGAACGCGTCGTAATCGTTCTCGAACGCTAAGAAGTAGATCGAGTAGTCGTAGCCATGACTCCGGTAGAAACAATCACTTCTTCATCGCGTAAACGACGTGAACGTTCACATAGTCGTGAACGGACGAACGAACGAACCCCTCCGCTTGTGTGTGTGTGTGTGTGTGATCACAAACAATCCGATACCGTGATGTGTCCCGTAACCCACGTGACGGTCATAGACGTCGTGACACCTCATTTAAACAACATGATTCTCCGCGTGATCAGACAATAGTTCAAATATTGGCTCGTTTGAATTCTATTGAGAACCGTTTGCCGACCGGGACAACGCGATTGCGAATGTCTAGAGCGTATAGGAGGTTGCCTGCGCGGTGACGCGAAGTCGTGAGTTAACGATTGGGTAGCGAACGATTGTTCGTGTCGTTTGTGTTTTGGTCGCCTTAACCTTCACATAGAAGTACGGTTGTCAAAAACAAACAAACTTTGTATGAATTATTTAAAAAGATGGTGCACATTTGAATTGATTACTTTACTTGAGTTTTATTTTATATTTTGATGTTTGTATTTTTGACGTGTTCAAGTGCCTTTTGGGGCCTATGGACATAAATGATTTGACTTTGACAATTTTAAGTCAGAATTCCGTTCACTGTATCCGTGTAATGTGGACGTAATGTATTGCGATGCACCTGAACGCAAAAAGAAGTCATACAGACTTCGTGAAACTATCCACACACAATTTTAATTTTCATTATTTTGGGAAACTATCAACTACCCACATTCTGTTGGATATTTTTATTTTATTTGTCTATTTGCGAACTTCATTATGTCGAGATCTGGAGTGTGTCTTCCGATAGACAGTGTCAACGAAGGCGCGATAGATTAACCGAAAAATAAAGTGAACTCTTGTTCGAATGTTGTTAGTGCTCTTTTCTGACTAGTGAGGTCGAATAACTAGACCAGATAATTAATGATGGTCAGGTGAAGCCGAGCTCTTCGTAAAATTGAGGCACTTGTGAAAACACCAGTTACAAGTAACGTGCGACAGGTTCGCCAGTTCCTCGGTCTAGTTGTATACTTTCGCCGCTATACACTCGTAGAAGGTTACGCGACAAAGACAGTATCACCCGGCTTACAAAAAAAAAGTGTCGCTTTTGAATTAGGTCCTTACCAGGTGATAAAAGCATTATCCAGTGACCGCTACGAAGTTAAATTGCTAAGTGGAGCTCGTGGTAAGGTCACCCAGGCAGCTGCACAGTTGTGGTGATCTGGAAAGGAGAGTGGTGCCCTGATACTGGTGCAGGCTTTTTCGATCGTGAGTAACTTTTGATCTGTTACAGATATTGAGTGAGATGACGAGTGACTAAGGTTGCTTGGAAGCTGCGCTTCTACCATCAGTTGTGCTGAGATGGCAGAGCGTCAGTGGCAGTAAACTGCGGTCTTACTGAGTTGGTAAAGGCAGGTGCTGCGGTACCTCTTCCTCCAAACTCGTGGTCTTCCTGATGTGAACTTGACCCATGGACAGGGTATCCAGCCCCAAACTCGTGGTCTTCCTGATGTGAACTTGACCTATGGACAGGGTAACCAGCCCCAAACTATGGTCTTCCTGAGAAAACCTATAAGACCCATGGACAGGGTATCCAGCCATAAACTCGTGGTCTTCCTGATGTGAACTTGACCTATGGACAGGGTAACCAGCCCCAAACTCATGGTCTTCCTGATATGAACTTTAAGACCGATGGACAGGGTAACCAGCCCCAAACTCTTGGTCTTCTTCTTTTCCTTGGGGGATCAAACCTTTTCCTATTCCTATTATCACGAAAGCTATTTGTTAACTCTGTTTTCAGCAACTGACCAGTCGGAGACGATATGCCTACTGAGGATTCTAATAAACTTTTCTTAGAGGATCGAGACTACAAATGAAAACAATGAAGAAATGTGGACCTGACATGGACGTCAGGGTGTCGGGAGAGGCCGTGTTGGTCAAGAAAGCTCGACTCTGGCATGCGGGGGCCCTATAAGGTCCTACGTGTACTACCACATCACAGCTATGAGCTGTAACTACTGGCTGGTTCGTATGATAAGAAAACCCTGGCAACTGCCGAGGGTGGACACCTGACGCCTGCTCCGCTTTCTTCGAGGCTGGTGAACGATCAAGATACTTCTGTTTGGCCTGAGCCTATGGCTTATGGCTTCTGTTTGGCCTGAGCCTCTGGCTTGTGGCTTCTGTTTGGTCTGGGCCTCTGGCTTATGACTTCTGTATGGTCTGAGCCTCTGGCTTATGACTTCTGTTTGGTCTGGGCCTCTGGCTTATGACTTCTGTTTGGTCTGAGCATCTGGCTTATGACTTCTGTTTGGCCTGAGCCTCTGGCTTGTGGCTTCTTTTTGGCCTGAGCATCTGGCTTGTGGCTTCTGTTTGGCCTGAGCCTATGGCTTGTGGCTTCTGTTTGGCCTGAGCCTATGGCTTGTGGCTTCTGTTTGGCCTGAGCCTCTGGCTTGTGGCTTCTGTTTGGCCTGAGCCTCTGGCTTGTGGCTTCTGTTTGGCCTGAGCCTCTGGCTTGTGGCTTCTGTTTGGCCTGAGCCTCTGGCTTGTGGCTTCTGTTTGGCCTGAGCCTCTGGCTTGTGGCTTCTGTTTGGCCTGAGCCTCTGGCTTGTGGCTTCTGTTTGGTCTGAGCCTCCGGCTTATGACTTCTGTTTGGCCTGAGCCTCCGGCTTATGGCTTCTGTATGGTCTGAGCCTCCGGCTTATGACTTCTGTTTGGATGAAATGATTTTGCTCTGCCTGATGGAAAGCACGAGCAGAATCCAGGAGTGGTGGTCACCATCCTCAATGCTAATAGAGACAATGCAGCAGACCCACACTATGGCGGTCTAGTGAGATGCTTTTTCACGCTCCGCTTAAAATACCCAGGTTCATAGTGGGATGGAAACACTTACACAGGTAATGAGTTCTAGGTTTTGACCGCTTGGCACAGGAAGGAAGAACCGAAGCGGTGAGTACGAGATCGTATGTCTACCACTCTGAAGCGGTGTCTTCCAAGACCGGCACGTGTTGTCCTGTAGAAGGGAGAAGAGGAAACCAGTTGGAACAGCTCTTCGGAACACTCTCCGTGATGAAGACGATAAAGGACTGCCATAGAGGCGAAATGCCTCTGGCTTATAGCTTCTGTTTTGGCCTCTACCTGTGCTTCATAGCTTCTGCTCAGGCTAAGTAGTTTAGCTTTACACCCAGTTCTTGCAGGCGATTTCTTCATGTGTTAATGTAGATGGTGTGGAAGCTACCATTTATTTGCTTTAGCTAATGTTCTACCCAGTGAAAGTTCGGAATTTCATTGCTTGGAACATTATTTAGTCCCACTAAATTTATTGCTTAAAATCGCTGTTTTTGGTCTGCGATCATTCTTTCAAAGACACCTCTTGGTTAAGTCTGGGTACCCGGCGTTGAGAGTGCACGCTCACCGTCGTGTGCTTAGTAACAATGGTTGAGAGGCTTACTAGCTTTTGGCTTCAGACACATAATTAATGCGAGAATACAAATGAACGGTGTGTGTGTGTGTTACATTTCAGATGATGACCGGTCTGATGAAGATGATCAGCCCGGTGATAGTGGACCTAGTAAAGGCGCAAGGCAAGATGCGGTCGAGGACGCCGCGCTGTCAGGAACGGCCGTCTTAGGAATACCCTCTCTCCAAAACCCGGACCGAGCGGTGCGCTATAAAACGTGGCGCGCGCTTAGCAACGGGGTCATTCGATTCTCGGTCGGCAACGGTTGAACATTTCTACTAGTACTCTGTGATTTCTACTCTACCTTCCATATTGTCATTTGGTCATTGTTATTATAATTATCTTGTCATCGGTAATTTATTAAATCACTTGCAGTAACTAGAGTTGGTGGATTGATAATTAAATAATTTTAGAAATACATGTACGTTATATTTTTTATAAAAACTACCGTCACTTTAAGTTTATAAGACTTTTATATAAAAAAACCGCAGAAAAAATGGACGTGGATCTCGCCTAGTGGGCTTTATAAGAACGAAATCGACTACATTTTATCTAACAATCAAAAACTTTTCCAAAATATAACTATAATAAACAATCTGAATTTCAACACAGACCATAGAATGGTTCGGGTAACACTGACATTACAATATTACTCCGGATCAAAACAAGAAGCAAGTTCAATGAACTAAGTTAGAAATTGCTCCGTACTGTGGGTACATATGATAATTTGAATGTGAAGTATTATAATCAGCTCAGACAAAACTAAAAAATAAACTATTAAAGATTTAAACAGATATTTTATTTTAGCTTTTCTGGTAGGGCTATGCTTTGAAGTCAAGGTTATATATAAATAAATATAAAAAGTTTTATTAAGTCGTGAAGGAACATCTTAAGGCCACCAGCCATGAAACCTCTGACCAAAATAAATTCCTAATGAAATGAAAAAGTGTGTGTGAGAGGATGTCGAGCGATCAAGGAGAATAGAAAAAGGACGATGCCCTAAAAAAATTGCGGTAAAGGCAGGAAGGTGATAGGTCCGTCTGCCAATATATGCCATATTTTTAAAGCATTGCAGGTTTTTCCTGCATTCTTTTCACCGAGTGACTGAGATGTGAGTGCGGTATTAAGAGCTATCGAATATATCGGTCCGGCAATATTGCAGGCGACAATTTGTTCTGCAATTTGATCGTGTGAGCCAAAAATTGGCGTGGAAATCGCGCAGTGGAGAGTGAACATTTCTAAATGAACTGAAAACTATCGTAAGTGATAATAATGGAAGCTATTTATAACATATCACTATAGATATATGCATTGAATAATATAATGTCGACTCTTTAAATATTGAATATTGTAATAAGCTTCTGGAAAAGCAACATTTAGAATTGTATGAGTTAAATTTGAATGTATGAAACTTTGAACAAACAACGGGGTCAACGTTCAATTATACCAATAATCAAAAAGAATTAGAATATATATGTATTTATTTAAAATAAATTAAAATTAAATGTTCTTTAAGATATACACTATTACTCATAAATTGAAGTGACAAAGTCTTGGGTCCACTTGTTATATTTATAATTTTCTTCCAGATTTTCGAGTTAATCATGAAGTTTCAGCTATCCAAGTTGCAATTCAAAACTTATAGCTTGTAGATCGCGGCATATTATTCAATATTTTACCTCCTTCATAACCTCTTGTCACCAGATGAGGCTCTAGTAAGCAGATTCTGATGAAATCGAAGGAACCGTTGAAGAAATATGTTATAAGTAGAGCACACCTATAACAATGTGTGTCTATGCTGCTTTATTTCTGCTCGTTTTACAACTATACCATAAAAAATAAAAAAAAAGCTAATTAAAACCAATCACATTGTGATTTGAAATGAGAACGATCGGCACCCCTTCAACACGTCAATACCAAGTACTGAGCTGACACACTCGGCCCTTTTGTTCATAAATAGGTCGCAGCACACTTCTGCCTAGTGTGCCTGACGCCTACGTAGCCGTGACGTCAGCGAGATGAATGCTTCTCTATGACGGTGAAATGATACAGAGTGGTTCACTCTTCAAATAGCTCGTGTAAAGAGGAAAAATAGCCCTTAAAAGCGAAGTTAGCTCAAGCTATTTCTATAAATCTATGCTACACTATGTAAGCGGTTCCCTACGGCTTTGTTCGCTACAGATTTTTTTAAAAATAAATAGTAAAATTAAGATATCTCCTAAAGAACACGTAATTTTAAACTCTATTATTGACTCACATATTTTTTTTAACATAATTCTACCTGTATCGCAAGAAGCCTACAAATGTGGCACTTACCCTCTATATTAAAGATTTTTTTTGTTTCCTTAAACTATCGCATGATAGTGTAACAAGGGGCTGTAATTGGAGTAAATACGCCAAAATCGGCGGATACCCTCCGTCCTAAATAAATATAAATGTTACCTACGCCACGTTGTCGAAGTGTGTATGGCATTTGGGTGATGTCATTGCCGTTGTTGTTTTTTTTAAATTAAATTTATAGGCTATGCAGTATATCTTTGAATTTTATAGTACAGTTTATGTCTGTGGCATAAATATCATAAAGATAAAGTCGTGGAAGCCTAAGTACATAGTGTTTTTGCAATAAATCTCATTATTCTCACGTAAAACAGCATCGGTGGTAGACGTATGGAGACGGCTGAGCTGCCCCAGCTCGGATCAAATGACTGTATCGTCTGCGAATATTTGTCTAGAACTTCAGACGGTTTTATGTATAATCTATACTAATATTATAGAGAGGAAAGGTTTGTATGTAAGTATGTTTGTAACGAATTGGTTCAAAAAGTACTGGACGGATTTTAAAAATTCTTTCACCATTTGAATGCTACGAGTACATTATCACTGATTAATATAGGCTATTTGAATTGTAAAAAAGAAACTAAAATAAAATAACAAGTTTACATAAAACTAACAATATGCCTAGAAAAAGAAAGTTGCAGCAAAGTTGGCGTTACCCGCGGTATGACAATAACTGCAGGTAACACCGCGAGGTTCAGCTAGTAAATATATATTTCGGACATCTGACGTACAACATACAAGCTCATCTTAGATTGAAGCTAGATGGCTTCAATCTAAGATAAGCTTGTATGTACTGAACTGTTTTAAAACATCCTAAGTGAAATCTGAAATGGCTGCACTAAACTGTCGAAGTAAATCCTCGTACATTTAATTATGCATGAACCAGAGACGTAATCATGTAGAAACATCTCAATAGGCCGCAATAGTGAGGGTCACCATGCCGCATTATTGCATTTTCTGCTTCCACAATGAGTATGGTGACCACTCTTGGATTCTGCTCATGTTATCCATCAGGCAGAAAAGAGTCACATTTTTTTATTATTATTATATAGCGGGCAAACGAGCAGACGTATCGTCTGATGGTAAGCGATTACCGCCGCCCATGGACACCCGCAACACCAGAGGCGTTACAAGTGCGAGCCGGCCGTTTAGGAAGGAGTACGCTCTTTTCTTGAAGGTTTGAAGGGCGTATTGGTCCGGGAACACCGCAGGCGACAGCTCATTCCACAGTTTTGCTGTGCGCGGCAGAAAATAAGCTGGTAAGTATTTTGGTAAGCTCAAGAATTAAAAAATTAACTGTAGACACTTAAGTTAACAACATCAAACTAAATAATAATTCTATTACAGGATTATTTACGAGCTAACATTTGTTTTAAGCCTCGGGTATCACGAATTAAAGACGGCAAAAACTCGACTTTGAACAGAAATATGGGACAAAAAAGTTGCATGTCCATGCAGATGGTTGCACGTGTAACATGCGATCGCCAAGTGCGTTGTCTTCTCACGTTTGCAACGAAACGCAACAAAAAGTCGTACGTGATTTATCGACACGATGATCGACCCCTGTACTTCGACAAACCACCCCCGTTTCCTCAAAGTGTAACGAAGAAGGGCACGCTTGTTAAGGACAGCGTATTCGATACGATTGAGGTTTGATCTAAGTGGGATCTACCGTGGGAGAGCTATGCTTCGGCATGAATCGGTCGGCTCGACCGGAGTGATACCACGGCCTCACAGAAAACCGGTGTGAAATAGCGTTTGCGCTGTGTTTCACCGAGTGAGTGAGGATACCGGAGGCCCATCCCCTTTCCCATCCCCCAAAGGTCGGCAACGCACTTGTGACGCCTTTGGTGTTGCGGGTGTCCATGGGCGGCGGTAATCGCTTACCATCAGGTGATACGTCTGCTCGTTTGCCCACTATTCAATAAAAAAAAAAGTAATGTTTGTATCTCGTACTGCTCTTAGATTCAGACCAGATAAATAGATGGAAGGGAAACATATCTCCATATTAAATATATTGAAATTCCAAAGTGTTTCATCAAGAATGTTCAAGACTGCGTGCTCAGTGAATATTGGTACCTATTCATATCAATCTAATCTTAATGTAGATATTAGTCGTATCTAATTGGGATAAAAATAATATTAGTAACGTGATCCACACGTAACACGTAGGAAAAAATAATAGTCTTCAAGTCAAGTCGTCAGAAGTATTCGGATCCTATAGGTTGATGTGGAAATGAGTAAGAGACAATGATGGCGCTAGTGTGGCCAAGTGAAGTTTGAAAAGTTAATGTATCCCATTAAATATGAAAGTAGTTTATATTACTAATAAGCATGTTATTATTAATGTATACAAAATTGACTTTTGCTATGTTATATATATTATTATTGTTACATATATTAAACAGTAATTTTCCCTTCCTTGTCTTGCCTTTAATATATTATCGTACGCCATACATAGACCAAATCTTAACAATAAAACTTACATGGTTAGTCTATATACGTATTATTTAACTTAAAAGACCATTAACGCGGATAATTATGTTTATAAAGTACTTACATACACAAGTCACGACGGCATCGAACGCGCCGACATCAATTCGACTACCTGTGATCCACCCTCGCGCTTTGTCGGATAAAAAATAAATGTGCTATAATCATAATCGCATTGTCGCGCCTGACTCCGCAGGTCACCTTACTTATCTATTACAATTTCACTTCTAATACCGACGAAGTTAAGTCTCAATTTCTCTTGGCAAAAAACTATGTTGTTTTGTCAAAAAACGAATAAAATTATGTAGTGTAAGAATCAGAACCGTTTGTATGATAAAGTAATAGTATTTGTTATAAATTGTGGAGGTTTTTGTTAAAGGACTTTGGACGCGTAATTCTTAATGTTTATTTTTTTTTCCTTTAATGTCGTGGAATTCCATGGATCGTGGGAGAAGTCTGCTTATTTTGATCAATAGTGTTATTGAAATAATTGAATGGAAACATTCATACCTTAGATATCTACAATGATCATTGATACTATGGACTGAAAGAACTAAAGTGTGTTTGCGTAATGACCAGCCATTTTTGATTTTATATAGAGATGGCGCTACTGTCGCGGAACATATCTGCTGCCTTCATCGCTTTCAAGGGCGAAAAGTAATGTCTTTTATTTTTAAACGACTGTTAGTTATTCTACTTATTATAAAATAATGATACTTAGAAACTTTATCATAAACAAATTAGAAAATAAACTTAGACCAAAACACAGATCAGAATATGAATAATGGCGACCGTCCAGTTCTACAAATAAAATATAAATAGTATATTGAACTTTTGAACTCGTAATCCGCAATACATAAAAAGACCATTGAACTCCTTGAATTATTTAAACGTCCATGTTATATATATATATATCTTTTATTCCTTCATAAAAATATTTATTGTTAGTCAATAATAGATTAAATATTATTTTGACATTTAATTGCTTCTCTAAATTGGCGGGAATCGCAATGTTCCAAATTATTTATTTTTTTATTTAGCTTTATACTCGCAGATACTTTTTGAAATTAGAGATTGTTTTGTTTTTGTCATTCTCAAAATTTATAAGTATATTAAATTTATTAGGATATTAGTTTTTTAGTTAATCATATTGAAACCTCTGCCATTTAGTATTCGCCCATGATGTGCACCTACCTCATGTTTTCTCTGCATTGCCCAGCCGGTCGACTGGCAGAAAATACTTTGGGCATTAAGTCCGCCGATGCATGTATTTTTGCATAATGATGTAAATAAAAAATAAATAAATTAGTGGCTTTTTAACAATTAGATTAGTATTTTTTTGTAGTTTAACCGTTTGTGTAACTATTTTTATAATATTATGGTAAAATAATTAGGATCATAAATAAGGTCTTTATTGGGGTCCATTCGAGCTCCGGCAAATTTTTTTTTTAAAAGTCCTTTAAAAGTTAATTATAAATACGTAAAGCTAAGAATATAGTACACATTGACTTAAATTACATATAACAAATCGATGACTGTGCAGTAAACTTTGCGTACCTGGGGAGGAGGACTCAAAGGGCGGCAAATCACTCTTTGACGCTTGCAGGTGTCCAAATACCATAAAATACGTCATGATCAAATCTCAGAAATATTCATTTTTTATGCTATAATAAACTATTTGAATCTGTTGTAACGGGATTTAAAATCAATGTCAGATGTTACACAGATAAGTTGAATATTCTGTCACTTTTATAATAAATGACATCTTTGTCGTCTGTTTAGACGCCCACGCAATGCAATTTAGATAACACATTTTGCACAATTTTAAATGGTAAAAAATAAATAAAAAGTTGTATCAATTTTTTTTTAATGTACTGTCTATTATTTTTATTTATGTTATTATTATACATATTAACCATTTTCAATTTAACTAGATGCTATTGGCTGTACCATACATCCGTCCATACGTCCACGTATGTAACCACAAGGAATCACAATAATAAAAAAACTATAAAACGTTACTACCAGAGTATTATTAGAGCCACGAGGCCAAAATGTGATAGCCATAAAAAATATAAAAAACTTACGATAATGTCTACCTGCTTTGTTCAAATAGTGTTATGAATTCGGAATAATGCCGCTATGTTGCAACGACCCGTGCTTAGTTAGCGATTGAAAATTAAAAAAGACACTACCTGTAACTTAGAAAAAACAATTCCGCAAAACATATCAAACCAAATTTTACCTTCTCTTATATGTAATGAAGCTGTTTTTACCATATCAAAGAATTCCTAAATGCATTTATTCGAATTCTATAAAGGATAAACGTCTCGAATGCAATTGTAAATTTTCGATAGAACACATTTAACTTTTTTATTATGACCTTTAACAGTATCTTTTAAGGTTGTTTTTTGTATGGCAAGAGTGATCATAAACTTTGTCAGACAGTGCGTTGATGTAAACCGCTTTAGATTGTAACCCAATATTGTACACACGACTCGTATAAAAACTCAACAAAAACTAAAGGATTTCGATAAAAACATTATAGAAATTATATACTTAGTTTCTCACTATTTTTTGCCATGAGATGTGTGAAATGCCAACTGCCTTATCATATGGTGCGTCTACGAATTCTTAAGAATGAATTCAAGCATTTCGAACAAACCCTTTCGATAGTGCCTACATTAATTTAGACCATTCTAGACTTTTATCGTTTCTGTACTTAAATGTACTTAAGTACTGTGCTTTTTTATTTTTTGACAACGCATTCTGTGTTAAAAGATTTTTCAATATATTCCATAAAATTATAGACCAAATTCAATCATACGGTAAGGTGCAACGAAATTTTACAATTCCAAATTCAAAATCTTCAATAAAAGCTTTGGAAAAAAAATTAAAAGCATGGCTACACTGACATGAACAACGTGTATAAAAAAATATGATTAATGACATTGGAAATTAAATAATTCGAACGCAGGTACATCGCACTGGCAATTTTTTAACCATTGTCCTTTTTAGCAATGCGAACTCTGCCCATTAGGTAGATAATTGTTTTTTATTTTATTTCGAAAAATTGTGGCGCGTAGATAGGAGTTCCAATTTTAAATTTGATTTGTTCTATGAATTGGGCTTATAAAATGTATTTTAACGTGGTGCACACATTCAAAGTTTTAATAAATAACGTTTTTAGATGTTTGTTACCGATTTCTTTTTCTAAAAATATTTTGATAAAAAATTTTAATTTTCCATCAAGCATTAACATTGACCTTCTAATCAACTTCTTAAGGTAATCAGAACTAACCAGACCATAGAAAACTTTAATTAAGTATAATATTTTAAAAATTTAATACGACATCTAAGATTGAAAACATAAGATTTGCTATTATTTTTTTATTAATTTTACTTCTAAAACCAACCATTGAGGATATGAGTTGAGGACAACAGCTAAAATGATGTCAGAAGTAATAATTTTACGTAAATTTTTAAGGTAAAATTAAACTTAACTGAATTCTTAGCCAACTACCGTATTGCATACAAAAAATACTTCATAATGCCATTGATTGTACAAAAAAGGTGTAGTAAAATCAAGGAAGGAATAGATTTTACAAGAAAAATTTATCCTTAAACATATTAAAATGAAATTAGTTTATCTATAAATCTTAGTCATTTATTGACTGCACGGTTGGCCGAGTGGTGTCAGCGCTCGCCATGCCGCTTGCTACTGCGCCAAGTGTCGTGGGTTCAAATCCCACGCGGTACCTACAACACTTTGTGTGATCCACGAATTGTTGTCCCGAGTCTGGATGTTCTTTGTGTCCGTTTCATGTATGTTTGTAAAGTCCCCCACGACACAGGATGTTTATTCCTAATGTGGGAGTTGTCTTTTTAAAAAAATAAATAAAATAAATATATCGATTCTTATAAAATTCGCATTCGTTTATTAAATCGGCAAATTAAGTGTGCTAGGTTAGCTACAGCAAAAGGATGGCTATCTGGTTGTGCAGAGAGGGGCAAGGGCGAAATGGGTAACACAATTGGGCTTATCAATGAGTTTCGGTGGTTCAGATATAGACATGTTTTTATTCCCATATCGTAATTTTAAGATATATTTATTTTAATTTCAATGTTTAAGACTGATTTTATAATCCCTAAACAGAAATAAGTTTGTTTATTTGTACGTAGTTTTTTTAGTGTTGTTATTATTTATGTAAACTGTAATCCTTAAATTTTATTAAATATATTGAATTGAATGGCTTGTATCTTCTAGGTTCCATTCATTTATGGCTAGCGCTAGCCATTAAACGTCATTTAACATCAGAAGGATTAAAAAGTTGCTTACTTAATGACGCGAGTTTTTAATAGATTTTAAGATCTAAACAAGATGAACAAATTATAAATTTAATTAACAATCCGTGAATAAAGGCAACCGATAATAGAAATCAACAAAATCGTACAGAATGCGGATCGCAAAACCGTTCACATTTTGCAATTTTGCAATCAGTTTTTTTTGCGTAAAATAACCTACCTGGTTGCAATGTGTATTAATAACTGGCAATCTTCCTTAATTGCAATAATCGATATGGCAATACGGTATCGCGGACAACGTTTTTATATGTTACTAGCGACCCGCCCCGGCTTCGCACGGGTGCAATGCTGATACTAAATTAAATACACTACAGAAAAACTATGAACGTTGTATATAAAAACATAGCGGCCCGCTCCGACTTTGCACGGGCATAAAATAGAAACCTCTAAAATTAGCAATGTTGCCTTAGTATATGATGCATGTATTATACATATAAACCTTACTCTTGAATCACTCTATCTATTGGAAAAAACCGCATCAAAATCCGTTGCGTAGTTTTAAAGATTTAAGCGCACATAGGGATATAGGGACAGAAAAGGCGACTTTGTTTTATACTATGTGTAGTGATAATATGAGGCATACGAAGGGGTCAACTGTTCTTAAGTGACAGACACCAGCAGCTCCTTCCTTTGAGTGACCCTTTCTAGAATTTAGGAAGGGAGAGGAACTATTAGCTTCACTAAATCAGGGAAAGAATTGCTTAGTACAAGTTTTCAGTGAGGTCGTGGTAACTTTGCGGTCAGCCCGCTTATGCAAACATGCACGAAACGGAAACAAAGAACACCCAGACTCAGAACAATCATTTGTAGATCACACAAAGTGTTTTCCTCTCTGAAGTTTAAACCCACAACACTCAGCGCAATAGAAAACGGAGGGACGACCGACGAAACCAAAATGACCCATGCAGTTAACGAAAAAATAATATAATAAGGAACTAGAAGACACACGACGTAGATATTTTATTTATTTATTTATTTACACTTTATGCACTTTGTACATCGGCGGACTTAAGGCCCATGGCATTCTCTTCCAGTCAACCTTAGGGTGGTGTAGAAATCTTGTAGGGAGGTGCACAGGGTTACATAGTAAGTGAGAAATATATATGCCATACATAGACTTAAACATACATAAACATATATACACATACACAATTAATACGACATAAATACAGATATATTTACATAAAGATACATATATATACACATACACACACACATATACTTAGCCTCATGTCATACTTTTGTGACATAAAACTTTGACTTATCGCCATCGTCCTACACGACAGCAGTTTCATCACCGTCATTAAGATGGTCCACATTTGTGCGGTTTTCTAGAAATTTTCTGCCTCGCACAACAAAACTGTGGAATGAACTGTCGCCTGCGGTATTCCCGGACCAATACGACCTTCAATCTATGAATAAAGAGTGTTTTCTTTATTAAAAGGCCGACAACGCACTTGTAACGCCTTTAGTATTACGGTTGTCCATGGGTTGGAGGTAATGGCTTACCATCGTGGGATCCGTTTTTTTTTTATGTGATTTTTTTTATCCAATTATTATTTCCCAAATAGGGAACAATCCTTCTAAGAACACTACCCTTTTAACAAACAACTAATAATATTAAAGGTCCATCTTATTGTTTAGTGGTTGTACCTACTTCACTTTGTTATAGAATAATTTAAAAAAAAACTAAATTTTGTTACCTCGATTTACGGGTCTCATCTTAAGGCGACATCTCTTATGATTTCTTGCAGACAACAGCTCGGTTCTTGGTCAATTCCATCGAGTTGTTATTGCCACGTAATAAATAGCTCAATGTTCAATTCAAATATTTGCGGGCATGAACATTTAATGTTTATTTTTGTGTATTTCTAAGTATAATATGCATGTACTAGCAACCCACCCCAGCATCTCACGGGTTCATTACACTCGGAAAAGATGTGCGGTTTTATTTTTTTCGACGTCTTCAACAAATATCAAAAATTTCAAGAAATGAGAAATGAAAATCTGCCTCAAGAAACGCTATCTATTGGTAAAATTCGCTAAAAATCCGTGCAGTAGCTTTTGAGTTTATCGTGAACAGACAGACAGACGCGGCTGAGGACTTTGTTTGATAATATGTAGGTATACATAGTGATTTAAATACTTATATCGTTGAGTGTTTATATCACTAAAGTTATCTGGTACTCATAGACCAGACAACTTTAGTGATATAAATAACTTTAGTCTGGCAGTCAGTCAGACCATCTAGTCTCAAACTAAGCATAAACATAAGTACGCTTAGTTTGACACTAGATGGCGTTGTATGAATGTTTTATAGTATAAAGGAATTATAATATTACAACTGCTGCTTACTATCGGAAGAGAAGATACGTATTTATGGTAGGCATAAACAAAGTTAACTTTTACTATTTTTGTAGTATTTACAGTTAACGAAAGCTTTGAGGTGTAGTTTAAACGACTGTGAAGATGCAATTTAAGTTGAGAAAAAAAACTTATATGAGAAGCCACGCTTCAGCTTGCATGCCTGAAACAGCGCCTGCGCTGTGTTTCACCGAGTGAGCGAAGAAACCGGAGGCCCATACCGCAACCCCTTCCCCCATCCCCCAAAGGCCGGCAACGCACTTGTGACGCCTCTGTTGTTGCAGGTGTCCATGGGCGGCGGTAATCGCTTACCATCAGGCGATACGTCTGCTCGTTTGTCCGCTATTACGTAAAAAAAGAAAGTTCTGGTGAAGTGAGTTAAACTTTTGGTCAAGCTTTTTTTTCAATCATAATGAAATATGGACAATGTCACTCTTGAATAGTGTTCCTTTCAGTTAGCGAAAGAAACTTCAGAATCGGATCAGTACTTCCGAAGATTATTAGTATAGATTTAGTTATAGGTCGAGAAAAACTTATTTTGAGAGTTATTACGCCATAAAACGAAAGTTCCAAATAATAAAAACTTGAGCAAACACTTGGCCCCGTAAGCACCATAGCCAATGTCATATTACCAAGAAGTAAGGGCTAAAGTAACCCGACACTACACATGGCACGCTCCGCACTTCCGAACTTTGAAAAAAAAAAGGTTGAATTTTACAGCGACAGCAAAAAATATTACAAGTTACGTATGGCACGGGTTACTAGGCCTAAGGATCCGCATACGAATATTAGTTGACTTCCTTTTGAATAACTAATTAATAAAAGTATGACTGAACTCGCCTGGACCAGGTTTTTTTTTTTTTTTTTCTTTTTAGAAAGACAACGCCCGCATTAGGAATACACATCCTGCGTCGCGGGGGACTTTACAAACATACATGTAACGGACACAAAGAACACCCAGACTCAGGTCAACACTTTGTGGATCACACAAAGTGATGTCCCACGTGGGATTTGAACCCACGACACTTGGATTAGTAGCAAACGGCGTAGTGACCGCTTAAAACACTAGGCCAACCGTGCAGTTTCAATTACGAGTTGGTATTATCTGCGGTCCCTAATTTTTACCTATTCCAAATAGAAAATAGTTATGGGTAGTTCAAAAGGTGCAATAGAATTAAGAACATGTATTAGTGTAGTTTTATGATACATATATGAACCAAAGTGACTCTGCCTAAGGCATGAGCAGAATCCAAGAATAGTGGTCACCATACTTATTGCGGAAACAGACATCGGACTATTGAGATGGTTCTGCATAATTGGGCCTTCGGTATCACACTCACTAAATAAGAATGCTGCACGACAGGTACAGCTCTTTATATCAAGAGACAAACGACACGTCGTATCTTCACCACTGCCGCATATGAAGTCATGATCAATTCAAATATAAAAACTGTACAAATAGCATTGCATAATTCCCTCAAAATAATGCGACGACGCTAACCAGAAGTTATTTGCAAACGTTTATGTGAAGGTTACGCCAACCCACAGGCCATATCGAATTATTTATCAATCTTCCATTAAAGCGTTATATATTTTTTTGCCTAGTTAGCAAATATGCTAATTTCTTTAATATGCATCATACGTATAAATGGCATAAGTCTGATTCAAGTAATTACTGCAATTTTGTTTTATTACTCCTAATTTAACTATAATAAATATCTTGTGTTGGTCATTGACAATTATCATGGCGGAAATTCTACAGTTTTTGCAATATATACGTTCACGTGTACGTAATCCTATACACATGAATACCTATGAATAATTGTTTCACTACGTCATATACAAAAGGGTCATGCCATTTTTGAACCAGGAAACCTCTAACAAATTGCATCTATTAAACAAACATTTTGTTTTATTATTAAATCGAGTAATATCATAAATCGATATCGGTCATCGATTTTATGTAAATTAATTGGCAACAATGAAGCGACTAAAACAGCTGTAGTCCTTAATATATAGGTTGATCTCGGTGACAGTTGACACTAGTGTACTGTATGGCACTTCATTTGTCATAAAACTGGCAAGTAAAGAATAAAATATAAGTAACTAGCGACCCGCCCCGGCTTCGCACGGGTGCAATGCTGATACTAAATTAAATACACTACAGAAAAACTATGAACGTTGTATATAAAAACATAGCGGCCCGCTCCGACTTTGCACGGGCATAAAATAGAAACCTCTAAAATTAGCAATGTTGCCTTAGTATATGATGCATGTATTATACATATAAACCTTCCTCTTGAATCACTCTATCTATTGGAAAACACCGCATCAAAATCCGTTGCGTAGTTTTAAAGATTTAAGCGCACATAGGGATATAGGGACAGAAAACGCGACTTTGTTTTATACTATGTAGTGATAAAAAATAAAACAGCTTGTTCAGAGTTACTTTGTAGGTTTAGTAGACATCAGCCACAAAGGTCAAGCTATATTTCAAGGAGTTTAGGGTTAATTTATGGAGGGTAGAGACAAGGAGTGTTATCTTATATGGAAGAAAATTGAAAAAAGTGTCCAGCATAACCTGTAAATAACAGTTCAAAAACCTTCCAGAATGGCGCTGGTGTAGACACAGGTTATGGTATGAATGTAGCAATTGTGAACGAATTGAAGTACGCCGAGGTAAAAAATTTAACATTATTGTCACTACTTGCGTATTACAAAATAATCTAGTAAATATATTTTATTTTCTGAACTGTGAATAGTACGTTTATTGATTTTTTATCATTCAATTTTATGAAAAAGTGTGTGTATTGATTTTAAGAAGTTTACTCTGATGCTAATGTGGCGCCACCCTAATTTAATGCATTTCAACGGACACTTTTCATGTACACAGATGATACTCCTTATCTCTACTCTCCATAGGTTAATTTAAGAAATCTTGACTAAGTTTATGATCAAACGGTATGTGTAAGATGTGCCAAATTATAATTATCACTTTTGTCTCCTTCATCTCAAAATACATTTAAAACAAGCTAAAGGAACTCTAAAACAAATAGTGGTTAGCGACCGACTGCATGCGCAAGCGCATATGCGGCACATTTGTGTGCAAGACCACTCCGTACCTCATGATACATCTGCCGGCGCAAAAAATATTGCTGCCCTATTACATTCATTATTTACTATATTTGACCTGACCCATCATTGAACAACTTGATTTAGTGTAAAGTTTTTCAGACGTTCTAGAAGATTTATAAACCGACTTCAAAAAAGGAAGGAGTTTAAATATGACTGTGTGTTTATCACTCTTTCAAACTCACTAACGATTGGATGATTTGATTAGAAAATATTTTTTTTATTAAACATGCAGTTTGATTAACATTTTTATAGTAACTAAGCGCATTTTTTTTTTAAATTATATCAATAATCCAAATATATATCTCTACTAATATATATTATAAAGGTGAAGAGTTTGTTTCTCTGTTTGAACGCGCTAATCTCAGGAACCGCTGGTCCGATTTGCAAAATTATTTAAGTGTTGGATAGTCCATTTATCGAGGAAGGCTATATATCGTCACGCTAATACTAATAGGAGCGGAGCACCAATGAAGAATGTTTCAAAAACGGGGGAGAATTTTCACGCTACGGGCAATAGAAGACGCAAACGAGGTTGCGTGGGTCAGCTAGTATTTAATATAAGGCTGGCAACGCACTTGTGACGCCTCTGGTATTGCGGGTGTCCATGGACGGCGGTAATCGCTTACCATCAGGCGATACGTCTGCTCGTTTAACCTAAAAGAAGGATATAAATATGCCACAACATCAGCTATGACAAAAATTTATCAGAAATATATTAAAATTAACAGTCAAAAAATTATCATAACATCTAATGTTATCTCGGTCAACGGTGCCCGTAAGACTCAAAACACCTATCAAATACAACATTACAAAGTCATTTAAATAATTTAGAAAAAGAAATTAGCAAATATATTAAATGTCTCCGCATGAAGACGGCTCGTGTGCCCCCGTGACCCCACCGACAGTGAATTATAGGGAAAAGTACTGTTAAAAGTATTTATATTAGAAATGGAAGCATATAACGATATAAATCTTACCGAGTTGCTTAATTAAAATCATTTAATCTGTAATCGGAATATATAATGGCATAATCTGACCAATAAAGCACAGTAATGTGTGAAAACATACGGTCGGTTATTGTGGGCGTGAACGACGTTTTAGTCTGGTTGTTACTTTGTCTTGTGCGAGTTTACGTTCTCAGCTGTGTAATTTATTTTGTTCCTGTTTTCATATTGTAATAACCTGTACTGTGAGCAATCTATACGCAAACTATCGTACTTTTTAGTTCACTCCGGTTAGTGCGATTGCCTGAGTCTTTTCATCTTTTTCTTTATTAACAATCAATCTTGTCACTCACGAAAGCTAACCTACAAAATATTAATACAAAGCATCTCATATAAGTATTGAGTAACCATTTTGTATCAAATCAAAGAGAATATATAGAAAGATCTTAATTTACTGTAACAGCCAATGCCAATTACTGTAGAAATTTATTCCTCGAGTTTCACTTTGGGTAAAATCAATGCATTTTTAACAGCATACTGTTGTAAAATAGACGAATTGAAAAGCCAATAGAGTGTCCATCTGTTTTTTTTTTCTATTAAATTCTTTGTCACCAAAGTATACATAAATTACAGCGTGGTCATTGCGTTTGTATTTCGAAAAGACAATAAAATATTTATTTCTGCCTTAGGGATATGCCCGAATACTTTAATTCTGATGAGTATTGTTCTTTTCTAAAATTCTATAGTGTCAATACCTATGGGGCATTTACTCGGTTTTGTTTTATTAAAACATCACAGTATGGCATGCTGTATATTTATTGCATGAAAAATTATACAATAGAACCTAACATTACTTACCGGCGATTGTACAGGTTTTTTATATTTTATTTGTACTATTATAATACAGCCATAGATTTTTTCGTGTAAATATGAAAATTCATAGAGTTTTACTACTTAATTACTCAATGAAACATTATAAAAACCTGTATAAAACGTTATTAACATTTCACTTAACAACACTTACAGAATCTATCTCAGTAATTCTAAATGACAGTCTTAAAAACGTTTGTTCTTATGTATGCTTAAATAATCAGAGTATAACATATAATTTAATTAGAGCCCATACAGTGGGCAATTACAATTCAATACAAGTGCATCCGAGTGAAACAGATGTCATTTGAAGTGTTCACAAACACGAATCACTATTACTCATACAAATACTTACTTTAAATTTTCCCTTAAAAGGTTTTATTTAATTGATTTAATATCCACTGGAGTTTAAGAGACGGGATCATCTCAAGGATTTTTCAATAGACTTTCATTCTAAAGTTTGTGTAACCCTTATTTATTTTAACTATTTTACAGAAGATGAGCATGAGCACGTATTAGGGTTTAGTTCTAAATATTATCCACGGTTTGTAAAACAGAGCGTTAGTTTTAGTATATAGTTTACTTTCCACATTTTTTTATGGATTAGTTGGCAAACGAACAGACGTTTCACCCGATGGTAAGCGATTACCGCCACCCATGGACACCCAAAACCAGAGGCGTCACAAGTGCGTTACCGCACTTTGAGGGATGGGGTTGGGGTAAAGGCCTCCGTTATCCTCACTCACTCGGTAAAACACAGCTCAAGCGCTATTTCACATCAGTGTTCTGTGATGCCGTGGTATCTCTCCGGTCGAGCAGGCCCATTCATTCATGTGTATATCGGTTATACTACTAATTACCTAATAGTTCGGTAGCGAATGATGTTGTAAATAACATATGCAAAAAAAAACAACATATAATTTTAAAAATAGTATAAGCGCCATCTATCATTATATAATTGTAAGTCTGACATGGACCTGGCCAGCTGTCAACTGTTAACGCCACCTACAATAGTACATATAAACCTTTTGCCTAACTAATTAACTATTAAATGAAACGTATTAAAATAAAGTCACCTTTCAACGAAGTTTATTTTCTTTTAAAATTTACATCTTTATCAACTGCTAAAGTAGCAGACATGTAGTATTAAAAGAAAAAAAAAATACAAACCAGAAGATAAAATACAGTTTGTACTATCGACAAAGCTTATTATGTTTCATCCTTTTCGTGTGATGATCCAAAATCACTTGTGTAATTTATTTACTTAATCTATTAGCATTCACCCAAAGACGAAGGTTTAATGTACGTAACAAACATAAAGAAAAATATTGAGATTTGACGACCTTTTATCAGCATGAAGTCGGTTAAATACACACTGAATCATACTCCACCTACCGTATTGTATCGTGCAAACCAACAGTTGAATGAATTCCCACAACGAAAAACAGCGCGTGCGCGTCCCAAATTAACTTCCGTAAAACACACTCATGCGACATGTTGATACGCCGGTATAATTATAATCGCTAATAGCAAGAGTTTCCGTCACCGAATCGTATCAACGAATCACCATATAAATGTAAAATGTACGTAATGTCCCCGATCACATTCGAAAGCATAAATCCAACCGGAATTTTAAAGAATCCACTTCTTTACGCAATTAGAAGAATTTCAGTTTTAATTTGACTGCTCGGTTAGTTATGCTGCTTCCAACTTCGCCAAGTGTTGTTTTTTTATTTTTTTTTAAAGACAACTCCCACATTACGAATAAACATCCTGTGTCATGGGGGACTTTACAAACATACATGAAACGGACACAAAGAACATCCAGACTCGGGACAACAATTCGTGGATCACACAAAGTGTTGTAGGTACCGCGTGGGATTTGAACCCACGACACTTGGCGCAGTAGCAAGCGGCATGGCGACCGCTGACACCACTCGGCCAACCGTGCAGTCAGTTGTGGGTTCAAATCCCACGTGAGACAGCACGTTGTGTGATGAATCCACAAATTGTTTTTGAGTCTGGGTGTTGTTTGTGTACGTGTCATGTCTGATTGTAGTCACCCGCGACACAGTTTGAAAATTCCTAAAGCAGGTGTTGTCTTTTTAAAATTAATGAGAATTTATACCAACTATTGACCGTAGACTTGATTATCTTTTGCTTATTGCCTTAGTTTTTGGTAAGGTATGCCAAAATAAGGACTGCCAACCATTTAGATGATGTTGATGAAATTTCTGTCGCGTAGGACGATGGTGGAAAAAGGCAGCAGGGATTAGTCCGAACCATTCCTCGGAGCCACATCTCTACGCAGCGCCAGAGAGTCTAGCCGAATTGGAAGTTCTTGGCAATCGACGATACGTGTCGCTCTCCGTTGAATGCGGTCCAGAGGGAGGAGCTGGTATTGGGATGCTCCTGCCCAAAGATGAGGACGGTATTCCAATTGAAGTTTATCATCATCAAAAGCATTTGAGAGTCTACAGGCCACTGTAGGACGTAGACCTCTGCTTAAAAAGGAAAGTTTGGTTTGGTGGTAGACCCTGGACAGAGGGAACAAGGGGTTTGTTTCGAGTATTCCTCGTCTTTGCAGTAGTGTTGTTGTGCTGGTGCGTGTAGTTTACTTGCTCCTTTGTCGGCTCTAAAGATTCCTACGGGATGAAGCTTGACTTGTGACAGTCTGTTTTCTTAATCTGTCACCACACAAAAATAGTTTTATGCAAAGTTTATGATAATAAATTAAGTATTAATATATATCTAGTTATAGAGTCATGTGGTTTATCGTTTATCGCCTCGGGCTTTTGTGATTAAGCGAAATCGTTCGTCCCATTTCTGCATAAGTTAATGAAATAATTACTTTATTTGGTAGTTCTACATATAAATATAGCAATTATTATTTGGTAACAAGTAAAACGCAGTTGATTGGAAGAATAATTTCGGATTAAATTGTTGTTATTAAGACTTTTAATCTTGAAAGTGTGTCTTAGGTATAAGTTGGCGCTTAAACCACGCTCTTCTTGCGTAAACAATAATCGTCTATCGATTGTCTAGTGGTTTAAGCGGTCGCCACGCCGCTTCCTACTTCGCCAAGTGTCATGGGTTCAAATGCTACATGGAACAACACTTTGTGAGATCCACGGATTGTTGTTCTAAGTCTGGGTGTTCTTAGTGTCCGTTTCATATTTGCAAAGTCCTCTGTAACACAGGATTTATTTCTAGTATGGAAGTTATCTATCTTTTTAAAAGAAAATATTATTGTCTTATTTTTTATGGAATAAGAGGCATACGAGCAGACGTATCGCCTGATGGTAAGCGAAGCAACACCAGAGGCGTCACAAGTGCGTTGCCGACCTTTTGAGAATGGGGAAAGGGATTTGGGGAGGGTTTGGAGAATGGGCCTCCGGTATCCCCACTCACTTGGTGAAACACAACGCAGGTGCTGTTTCACACCGGTTTTCTGTAAGGACGTGGTATAACTGAGAATGGCTTTTTTGTCTGTAAAATACAAGTTATAGTTTTTTCTCTACGGAAATGCATAATTTCAACATAATTTAGTTCTAGTATTTAACACGTGAGAGCCTAATAAATAAGCTTACTCAATTTCGCATATTTAATACACTACTAGCTATTTACCGCGGATTAACTGACTTTAATGTTGATTTTTTTCAACAACTTTACGGTTAAATAGCTTAAGTGCTATTCAAGATTATAATCTATCTCTGTGCCAAATTGCATTTAGATTTATTCAACCATCATGCCGTAATTAAATGATAAACAGTCATCAAATCTTTCGCATTTCTAATAGTATAAGGTTTCAATAACTCCAAACAGCTGTTTCATTTAGGCAAGTGGTTTAGAAAATAATAAGAATAACTAGGAAGGCATTGACCCAATTTCGTAGATAATTATTAACTTATCTTAGGAAAATAAAGCTTTTTTCTGGGCACAGACCTACAATTAACAATATTCTGGATCTGTGATCATAATAATAAATTCGGATGTCAAAATATTATATATTCTCTATTGCACTAAACAATATAGATATGTATAGTGTAATTTAAAATTAGAATAACCATAAACCAAGAACTGCCAGATAATAAAACATCTGTTTGTATCTATAACATTAAAAAATAAAGTAATCCCGCTTCCGAATTAGCATTAGTAAAATATACAGATCAGAAAACAGCCTTATCGAGGAACATTCACTCATTAACCATAGATAAATTAGGCGTTGGACATATATTTCAGTTTAATTACAATGATCTATCGCTGCCATTTTAGAAGCATAAAACACCGAATTTAAAGCACCAATGAATATTCAAGAACGCATCTGTGACAGTTAGGTAACAACTCGACACAATACCAACTTAACTTTGTAGGATTATAAAATATTCTCTACTCGAAATTAAACTTTATGTCAAGGGCAAAATAGTAAGAAATATTTTGAGAGTTGTAATTGTGAGGTCAATTGTAAGATGACCATTGACTGATGAGAGTTCTGAAAATGCCCCCAAATGGACATCGGCGGTCATTGAAGTGTTAAAAAAGAATAAATCACATGCGACTAGGTGATTAATTTATAGATCGACCAGGCCGACATATTCATTTGTGGGAGGAACTTTAACAGAATAGCGTTAAGGTTCAAAATTGCTTGTGCCATTGTCATGTAAGGGTCAACTTAGACCGGTTAATACATTTTACGATTTAGTTTATAGACATGTTTTGGAGCCTATACAAGACAGTAAAATGGGAAAGTTTGGTGAAAGGTCGTGGAGATATATTGTCTAATTTTGTGTAACATAATTTATTTGTATTTAATCGAATCGTGGGTTTTTTTAATTACACAATGCTAAATAATATAAGCTTTGGGACGGATTCTGTATGTTAAAAAACTATATTATATTAATGTCAATGTACGTCAAAAGCCTTATTACTCGTATAATCAGAACGGAATCCAAATAGGTACTTAGATTCAATATGATATCTATGTACTCCTAGATACAAAAGTAGTATTTTAAAGAAATGGTACAGTAAACAATACTTTTTATATATAAATGGTTCTGCCAAAGTGATGCTTTTTTATCACTGGGCCTCCAGTCTCGCACTTACCAACGAAACACGACTAATGCTGTCATTTATGGTTGATCTTCTATGAGAGGCTGTGAATCAGTGTGGCTCGACTAACTCCTTAAGTTAGTTAGTGTTTAGAGTTATTGATAATTAACTTAATTTTCTCTGCGATAGAACCTTGAATACAAATTTTACAAGCTCACATAACTATTTACCATAAGGCAAAGCATTTGTTTTGTCTGAACATCACTTCAGAGTTTGGTAGAGGGTAGGGGATGGTGATGTTTTATCAAAGCTATATCCAGATCATGCTTAATACACACAGCGAACACCACAACGCCTGTCAAGGTTGCCATACGCAAAAAAGCTCGAATAGTTTGTCACCAAAAAGTATTTGTAAAAAATAAAATACCATTAACTTGTACAAATAATACCTAATACGTAGTATTACAACACACATGGCTATCACGTGTCATTAATCAGTGAAAACAAATCGCAGCTATAAGGCCTCATTACTGCACTATAAATTAAGTCCGGCCTAAAGCTACGAGCACACAACAAATGGTAAGCTCGCGACGATATTAATTGTAATTGACCCGACTCGTAAGGGTCCGCGTGCACTGTGCGATACAGACTTCTTCTCATTTTGATGAGATAGCAACCAGATCAGATATTAATGCCAATTTCATTATTTCTAGTCCTTTAATCTTCGTGTTGAAATTAATAGATATATCTTGACAGAAACGTCGCGTCGCATTGTACCCAAAGCTACATTGTCAGTTGTCATATCTCGTGACGTTAGCTGTCAACTGCCTAATAACAAATTTTTTTTTAATACATCAGTTATATAATGAAATGTTTCGTAATAAAAAATAAAAAAAATTCTCAGAGAAAATCAGAAAAAACTTTACATACAACACATACTTGTAACGAGAAAATGAGGTTACCATGAGTTGCTTAAAACATATCCACTCCCTACATTCATAAAAGAAAAATCTTCATTTCTGCCATTTGCAACAGACCCATTTAAGTCTGAAGACCGTGTGGTTTTACTCAATTTGTTTCCCAGATACAATTAAACCGCTAATACTGCTGAGGGAATGATTCGTGGTGGTTTCCTTTGAACTAATGAAAGTGCATTATAAAGAGCTAGATGTTTTGCATTTCTTCACTCGTATTTAACTTTAGGAATCAAACAAGTTTCAGAAGGCAATTCCAACTTAATTTACTATTTTTCCAAGTCGTTATTTTTTCTTAAAATAGTTTCAAATTTTGTAAATAATAAATATTTCTATCTTATTATGTGTGTTGTGGATATAAAATCGCTTAGTGTGAGAGTTCACTTAGAATTTAGAACCAGTTATGTCCGGAAGAAACCAGTAAATAACAGAAATGTCCAAGTTTAATGCATGTGTGGCGCAATGGCATTCGGACAGTATTGAACATGCACTGTAATGTTTTAGAACAGGTTTGATAAACGAATATTTAAGTGAACTCTGGTAAAAATCGGCCAAAAGCGAGTCGGACTCGCGCGTCGACGGTTCCGTACAAACCTGTTGGTATATTATATGATGTAACTAAAAATTAATACTTTTCCCAATTTTTCTGTTATCAGTGCTGTAAGACGTTGACTTCGTACCAAATTTCAAGACTCTTAGTTCACGGGCAGTACCCTGTAGGTTTTGATTCCCTTGCGAGTGTGGAAAATTTTCAGGATAAACGGCTGTATCTTTAGATTGCGTTGGCTTAGAAGTTAGATTTTTTTACAGCTCCAAGGGACCTGATTGTTAGATACAAATTTCATCTTGATACCTTCACGCGTTCCTGACTAAAAGGGTCTTGACAGATGGACAGACGGACAACAAATAGGTCCTATAAAATTTTACTGCCAGTTTACTACCTAGGTGGCGCAGTGGTAGTGAATGCGACTGCTGTGCTTGAGGTCTCGGGTTCAAATACTGGGTCGGACCAAGTGTTTGTGTGATCTACAAATATTTGTTTCAGAGTTTGAGTGTTTTCTTTGTATAATACATTTGTATGTATTTACAAAAAAAAGTATATGTATTCATATCACTTGTCTAGTACCTATAACACAAGCTCTGCTTAGCTTGGGACAAGATGGCGTTGTGTGTTAGATGTCCGAAATATTTATTTATTTATTTATAAGGGCACTGTTTTTTCCTTTTGAGGTACGAAACCCTAAAAAAACATTTATATGAATATATTCATACCATTATCTTCTATGCTAAACATCTGTATTTTGCTATTTAGATAAATAACAAATTTACTTGAACATTAGTTACTACGGAGCGACTGGTATAGGATCTCCGCAACCCTGAGGGTGAACTGAATTAGAATGTTGTACTAGTTGTCAGTATATTTAAGGGCACAGTCTTCCCAATGCCTGTCGAAGGTGTTCATGTCAACCGGGACTCACGGCTTAACGTGCTCTCTGGGGCACTGGACACGAGAAACAGAATATAAAACTTAAAATTACACGAATCTGTTCGTGTCGAGTATCCCAGAGGTTCTCAGCGGAAGAAAACTATTATTAGGTAAATCATTTTTTTTCGTAATTTCTTTTAACTGTACGTGGCTTCGACATTACAGCTAGTTATATAAAAAAGGACCTTTGTATAAATTACCATAACGTATTTCAAAGTAGGACCGATGAACTAAAGAATTTAGTTTAAAATGCAGTTTAGAAAAGGCAATGCCTCTGGCGTCGCTTACTAGATGTGTTGCTAATGTCTTGTCCTGTCTTAACAAAGCATTTTCAGATCTTGTCATTGTTTAAAACCAAATAAGCAAGAAATCTCAATGAAGAACAGACACTGTTCAATAGTGTACTTTTATTGATTTCGTACGAAATAGACTCAAATTTGGTAGGTATTTTACACAAACGCTTATTCGATACGTATTTCACGTTAGCGTTGAAATAAATATCTGCCCACAGACGCTCCAATTGTCTAATTTCATAACAAGTGATGTCAGTTCTTACATTAACATTTTTATGGTATTCGAAACAACATGGCCTCTCAAAATATATTGGGTTTTTACTTGTTTTTTAAAGTTAAAAATAGGATTATTTGTTTATACATGGAGTGTGAGTTTCTATTTTATTAAATTAGCACCGGAAGGCGTATATTTAATTTTATAACCCATTAAACTTTCGCGATTTGTGGATTGAATTATACATAATCTAGATCCATTGTTTTACATTTTAATATAATGATATAACCTGTTTATATCCGGAATGGACAAGACAGGTTGTGGTTCCTTCCGCAGGTTCCCCTACTGTGTACACTTTACATATACACTCGTATGAAAATAACAAGTCACTATATATACTAGAACTAGAACTATATATATAACTACACAACTACTAACTTTGCTTGCGTCTTCACTCTTTTTTATGCATACTTAACCCTGAAAGAATATCCAAAGGTATGTATGTGACTTTTCTTCTTTCTAATACTAAATTACATTCACATTATACAACATGAGTTTTATATTTACAGGTTTTACGAACTACAGGTTTTAGGAACTACATTTTTTTTTATAATTACCGTTTACAATAAATATTTCTGTAAAATTTAATTATGTCGTATAGTCAGCAATAATCATTACTTATTTATTTTCATTTAAATACCGTAATGCATCTTTAGGGCAAAAGAAAACGCGGCCACCCTGGAAATAGCTGGAGGCGATCAGTCCGTTGAGAGACTGCAACGCAACTATCGGCTACAGATAGACCGATGTCTGGGTTTATGCACAGGACCGGAAGAAAAGCAGGTCCCTTCTGAGAGCCCTATGTCCCTGATAAGGGATAAGAGGACATTAATATAAATTATAAAAATACCGTACTGTCCTTTTGTACAATAGCGAACTATTATTATTAGCGGAATTTACAGCAAAATGCAGCAAATAATAGTTCCAAAACTGGCCAGAATGACGCTAGTGTAGCCAAAGATGACAGGACATGTCAGTCGTAACAGAGTGGAGTTATCTGAGATAAAGTACTTGTAGAGTTTGTCTGTTAAATGCATCTTACGTGTTACTTAATGCCCAGGGAATTCTCTAGCAGTCAAACTTTTGGTGATGCAGAAATGTTGTGATAATAGTTTGTACAGATGTCACATACAGGTGTCTGATCCTAAACTAGGCAGAGCTTGTGTGACCATTGTATTTACCATTTACATACAAAGTTAAACTATTATTGATAAATTACATAACACACGTAACAAATATACACGATCATCACAAAATTACTTATCCTGGAAGGAAACAGAAATCTTTGGTTGCTCAGTTTCGGTGTCCTTAAGAAGTGTAAGAAATATGCGTTTCGGATATTATACTTTAAACAACCGGACATAAAAAAATAACAACTACGGATGGCTGTTGCTATAAAGCAACATGGAACATGCCAACAACAACAAGCAACAGGTAGAGGTCCGTCTCGCCCAGCGTCTGAAAGCGTACTAAAAAATGTCATACGCATTTGCAAGTACAGAAGGTACCTGAAATACATTGTTGGATCCAAAAAATTATCAAAGATTTAATAAAAAAAACCTTTGATATTTTTTTCCAATTAATACTTTTTTTTGTAACAATTATCTATTGTCATATTTCCAACAACTGAAGACTGTACTTACTTTTGTTATTCTTTCTAAGTAAGTGATAACAGTAACTTACATTATTTTTAATATTTTCTTCTTAACAATAAAAGGAAGTGACGTCAGTAAGTTATCTACCAGCGTGACGTTAGCTACAAGACTAATGTCACATTTATATAACAAAGTCAACTTGTGAAATGAACTCGAATAGAGTTCAAGTGTTGATCTCATAATTATTGAACCATTTACATAACACGCGTTATGGATGAAGTTGTACGAACTTCCTTAATTATATACATTAATATGCAGTGTTCTGTGTGACTTTACCGTGGGTTACTAAATACTGAACTAGATTTCGGATCTTCTATTTCATTTTATATCGTAATGTGTTTCCATAATCTTTATTGACTTTTTATTATGAAAAAGTTGTTCTTGAACATCTTGATAAACATTTATTGGGTATTCCACTCTATATACATAACTTTACATAAAATCCGGCAGCACACTTGACTCTCTTTGGTTTACATTTTTCTTGCCTTAAAATTATTTAGTGCAGATGCAAACGGTGAATCGAAAAAATTTACAGCAAAATGCAGCAAATAATAGTTCCAAAACTGGCCAGAATGGCACTAGTGTAGCCAAAGATGACAGGACGTGTCAGTCGTAACAGAGTGGAGTTATCTGAGATAAAGTACTTGTAGAGTTTGTCTGTTAAATGCATCTTACGTCTGTTCGTAGTCTAGTTCAGAGTGTTCAATTATTGAAAGCCAATATACATGTTACAATAGTCATATTTATTCCATTTTATTTTTCCTATTCTATCTTTAAAACATTTGTCTGCCTCGGTGGCGCAGTAGTAGTAAATTCAAATCCTGGGTCGGACTAAGTATTAGTGTGATCTACAAATATTTGTTTCGAAGTTTGGGTGTTTTCTATGTATAGTATGTATGTATTTACAAAAAACAGTATATATGTATTCATTTCAGTTGTCTAGTACCCATAACACAAACACTGCTTAACTTGGGACTAGATGGCATTGTATCTAATTTGAACGCTTTCTTTGAATTTTTTTTTTACAAAATATTTTTTTCTTTAAAGTGTACCTTGGTTGTACTTTGGTACCATGTCCATTGAACGTATTTCAATAGAAAATTTCATACAGAAAGTTCATTATAATAATAAAAAGTTTATTTTCTGTTCACAAAAATATTTCCTACCTACAATAATGTTTGAATCCTATTCATTCAATTCAAACGCCACGTTTTGAGAGATATTGGTGCCTGTGCCATGCTACTCCATACTCAAGATTATACCAACAAATATTAAAAAATATCACAAGCCGTGCGAAGTCATAATTAAGAAAGACAGATAGCATACATTACTGTGTTGTCTTAGACTAATAAATACACGAATGTGTTTTCGAAAAATCAAACGTTTACAGCTCAAAAGTAATAAACGAAATAATTATAATTTGTTCATTAATCGTAATAGTATTAATGATTCTTCTTCATTTTGACACGATGTTAATTAAAAATGTTCTCGATAAACGTCACTTAGTGCTTTTTATTACCACTATTAATGAACTGGCAGTTTAAAAATATAATGATAAATTATGCATTGCTATATAATTTTAAAATTCTGGCCTATAAGTTCGATTTAATGTTGTAACGAAAGCGGTATAGGTTAAGTAATAGTTGAACTATACCGAGTGTCATCAGCGTTGCGTAATGTCATCTTAGCATTTATAGACTGTTGCCATTTATTACAAAAAAAAACAATATTAGTTTTTTAGTGTTACCATAAATGATTGTCAATGATGACATTTTAATATTTAAGAAGTAAAAAAAATTAAATTGGCGAGGTTATTTGAGCATTTAGTGAAAGGTAATATTTATTTTTGAGGTATATACAAATCTTCACCTATTAAGACATGAATACTAGAGTAACCTTGTTGACTTGCGTCGGATGGTACGAAAGAACATCTCCATTTTAAGTTTATAATATATGAATCCAAATTACCAAAGCTAATGCGCTTTAATGGAGCTCAATCGATATTTATTTATTGAATGTAGGTATGCTAAAAGTTGCCTGCGGGTATGGATGTGTTTCAATATATCTAATCATGGGAACCGAACACGTATCATAACTTTGAGTACTATTACTTCATACTAATGATAAGCCCCATTTAAATAATAAAAACACGTTTATTAAAAGATATTTGAATATAAATTACTACCGGCAAGTTTTTGCAGCATTTAAGAGTGTGCATTGACAGATGTCAGTTGTGACGCATGTCAGAGTAGGTATATTAAAGTTCGGAAAATGTATAGCTAGCTTAATGTTTACCGTGTCTGCGTTTGCGTCTAGGTTTTTACGTATTCTATACCGAAATTCAATTTATATGCCCCCTCAAAATTTCTGTTTTTGGATTGTTGCAATGTATAATTTAATGTAGGTACAAAAGAATTTGCCTAGTGTGTTTTCCAGCTTGCGATGCGACACACATACACAAACTGTAATATTGAACAAGACAACGGAAAAAGGTCAATTAGGGCGGCATTAGATTTATAATTAAAAAATTTATCAATAACCAAAATCTCATTACGTTCACGCTTTAGGCGCCAAATCATACCGATAGCTGCCTCCCACTATATACTCATAGCGATATATAACATCACTGCTAATTTTCAAGTGTCGATTACCGTGAGAAACGAAATAACCAATAATTACAATAAATAACAATTATTCAGTGAAAGTAATACAGTCATAATTTAACCTTCTTATACTGTTTCCTGTTTCTCTAGACCACGGGCCATTCTTTCAATATTCAAATACCGAAAAAAAGAAAACAGTTACTTACTTGTAGGTACGTCAATTTCATAGAGAATTTATTTTTAATTTTAGAATCAATTTGATAGCTGTAATTATTCGTATGCTAAATGTGAAAATACGATTTGAATGTGGAATTGCAGGTGTTTTTTTACTGTGGTATCATTAAAGTGTGCCATAGACAAAATTTTCGATCGTCATATGATTGAATGTTTAAAAAGTAATTGTAATCATTTATACGTGAGGTTAGCGAAAAGCTATCTTCTATCAAGAATATCTATTAGTACTTAATAAAGGATGCAATTTATATTTTAATTAAAATGGTGGTAATCAAAAACGATTATAATTTGAGTTAAAAATGCCATTTAATGCATTAATTGTGGTTATGTGTCTATATATTTATAAAATACGGTTCCTTTTTATGTATCAAACGTAACCTATACATATTAATACGATTTAGTTCGGATTTCCACATCTAATATGCATACGAAATGAGGTTTAACAACACTTAAGTTAGTAAAATAATGCATATATTTAGTTTAAGTACTCGTGTTTGTTTCAATTTCTTTGGAAAATAAGTACATCATCTTAACAATAGTATTTAATAGTCTATTGCTGAAAATAGATCCTCTTTAGGAAGGATATTTCGGCCTATAATATTACGGTGACCAAATCTGTTTGGTACTTTAAAGATTCTGTTAAGTTTTCTTTCTATTGCATTTCATATGTAGTTTGCTCCCTTAGTCGGCTGAAGGTGTCGTGATCTTAATCGTAAAGGATTATACACGAACACGATGATAATGATGACTTTCGAACATACCTGCCTAAAGTCACACGATATTTTGTTGTCTTGGCAATTAATTAATTAGCTTTGAGGCCTATGCCCTTAGGATTGTAATGTGGCCAGTCCATCTCAACGGTAAGAGCATTAATCAAATGAAATCAAAACGCAATTAGTAGTTTGATACCTAATCCTGTCAATTTTTGAGAAATATTTCCTTACTTCTTTATTTTAATGTATGTTTCAGCCAAAATGACTACTCCACCTGATGGAAAGCTTAACCACCACCACTCGCACACTAGTCATGCTTCTTCTTCTTTATCATCATTCTACTTCTCTACATTCATTCCAGAAAGAATTGGGTCCCCAATTATATGGATTTTTAATTTGGGACTCAATTCTTTAACTATAAGGCACTTTCATCTTACGTAACGTTATCGACTAATCATCAAATTTGAACTGCCTCGGTGATATAGTTGTAGCGTATGCGACTGCTGTGCTTGAGGTCTCGGATTCGATTCCAAGATCGGACCAAATGTTTGTATGATCTGCAAATATTTGTTTCGTATGTATATATATATTTATATTTTTTTACCATATATATTTATATCAGCTGTCTAGTACTCATAACACAAGCTCTGCTTAGTTTGGAACTAAATAGCAGTGTAAGATGTACGAATTTTTTTATAAGCATCTGTTGACGCGATTTGCCCTAAAGATATTTACTTTCATACGAAGGTACTACTTGGAAATGTACTAGATTTATAACGGATATTTAAACCTGTAATTTTAAGAAAGAATTTTAAATTTCAAGCGTGTCCTACCGTTTGCATAATAAATAAACTCCATTACCATTCTTATCTTTAGCCAAGATATTCAGAAAATAACTCCCGTTATCGCCCACATCACATAATAAGACTCAATTATACTGATAAACAATTTAAACACAGAGAAATCTCTAGAATGTATGTTTATATTGGTTTTGTAAATAGATGTAAGTTTAAAATCGAGATTCACACGAAACCATTCGTACAATTAAAATTTACCGGACGCCGATAAACAAAACCAGCACTATAATAATAATTACAAAACAGCATGGCAACATTACTAATTAAAAAAATAGCTATCCATAGACAAGTAGATATACTCACTTTACTATTATGTTGGTACAAAAGTATCTACCAACGCAATTAAAGCGACCGGTTCCAAGATTTGAATAATAAAGATATGGGATGATCGTAAACAAGCATATGCCACATACCTACTTATCAATTTCAAATTCTAATGTCGATAGAGATTTGAAAAATATATACAGATACGTCGCTGTCTTAAACGTTTATACATATGTTGACGAAGCCTCTGTGATGAAAACTGTGTATGAACTATAATATTTACAGTAAATATAATTGGATTTTTATTATTCGAATATCTCACTTTGAAATTGTTTTTATTGTATAATTATGAAGAGAAGAAGTCTATTACCTGTATGAAAAAAAACAGAGGTATGTCTGTACTTAAGGTGGATGTACATGGAAAGTTTGATTCATATATACGCCTAAGATATTCATTGAAATTTAAGAAACTAAAATTTAAAATATGCTTGGCTCATAAGTTAATGGGATGAAAATTCCTGATTTAATAAGGTTTTCAAATTCTGTTTAATTTTTTAATCTGTGTAAATTTTACCGTACTACGCTAAGATCAGCAATTGGAGTGTCGCAACTGGCCAGCCAGCGTCATTACGTATTCATACAATAAAACAGAAATAACGAGATGTCCCAAACCAGCCGACATACATACATACATATTATACCACATACGTACGCAGTTAACGATCGCATGGCATAGACTAACTGGTATTTGGGTGTCATTGCCATTTTTATCTTAAAAAAATAAAATAAACGCGTTAATACAGTGTAGTTTTGCCGCGCATTTATTTTTCAAATCCTCGTTCTTTATTGTTTTACTTTAGAATTTTTGAAATTAGAATATCAAGATGTCTGCCGTTGTACAATATTGCATAATTAAATCAGTAAGTTCTTAATTAATGTTTTATTTATTATATCCGGATGTAATTTAGAGAATGTAAATAATTGTTTTTATAATATCAATCTAGGTTTTGTATTTATGTCAATTTGATACAAAATATAACATAACAAAATATTAACTGCTGCTGAAATAATAACAAATAAAAAAATCTTCAATTAACTATTAATATGTAATATGACATATACACTAAGAAATAAGCAAGTAATGAATTATTAAAAAAAACCGTCTGCGTATATTTTTTATTTTTATGTACTCAGTGTCACTCTCACGATTAAAACGTTATTGACAACACTTACATAAGAATACGACAAGCCGTTTAGGCTCTAGGGCGTGCGAAAGAAATATACATACACACATACACTCGAAAAACATAACCCTCCTCCTTTCGCAGTTGGGTAATGACGTAACTCTCAAAGAGGATTTGGAAAATTCCTTCCTTTGTGGTTCTGGGCTTTTAAAAGATTTCATTTGAGTTTTTTTTATGGAAAAAAGTGCGAAGGAGCAGACGTATTGCCCGATGGTAAGCTATTTCAGCCGCCCATGGACACCCGCAACACCAGAGACGTCACAATTGCGTCGCCGGCCTTCAGGGGATGGAGGGAGGGGTTGTGGTTTGGGTATGTAGCTATTTAAAATTATATATAATAAGGAGATGCTTACAAGAAATAATCTTAATTCCTTCGCGAGTCTTACTTTATACCTAAACATTTATCTTACTTTAAAAGAAAATATATAAATTTGTTATCTAAATGGATCATGGTGAGGTTCTTTCATTGGCAATCGATTACACCTAATAAAAATCATAAATTAGGAGTACGAGTAAATGAAGTAACAGGTAGGTACGATAAGTATTTATAAATGTGAGTATATATCAAGAGCCATTAGTAAATACATATATACAGTCGATACATGATATTATTATCGTTAAAAACTAGTTCTAATGAGAACAAGTAAAGTTATTAATGTAAATCACTTGGCAGCGCGTCGTCGGTACAAAATAATGTGAAGTATTCGTATATTTCGGTTCATTTCCATACGGATTTTTATCTAAATACTTTGAAATAATGTTTAGTTTCATTTTATTACTTTATACGCAACTATTTTAGTTTTTTTAAATATTTTTTCTCCGAATTGGGTTTTACTTACTGGCCAGGTTTTTTGGTGGCGTAGTGGTAGCGTATTCGACTGCTAAGCTTGAGATCTCGGGTTCGATTCCTGGGTCGGACCAAATGTTTGTATGATCTGCAAATATTTGTTTCGGAGTTTGGGTGTTTTCTATATATAATATGTATGTATTTACAAAAAAAAAGCATTTAAGTATTTATATCAGTTGTCTAGTATCCATAACACAAGCTCTGCTTAGCTTGGGAACTAGATGGCGTTGTGTGTTAGATGTACGAAATATTTATTATTATAATAACACAAGCTCTGCTTAGCTTGGGACTAGATGGCGTTGTGTGTTAGATGTCCAGAATATTTATTTATTTGTACTAATTACTGTAGAAATTATTTATTTAAATGTTCTTGAATGTGATAATTGTGTTTAACTTTCGAATGTCAAATGATTTGAACAACCTAACATTGTAAGCTTGCTCAAATAACGATTAGGATTAAAAATATAGTTCGGAGTTATTTTTAATCTTGTGAAAGATAATCGAGCTATAGCTGCCAGCGTAAACTTGAAGGAACCTCTAAACCAAAGTCCTACTGTTCAACTTAGTGACAATACCGAACCAAGGACAGTTTAGAGAGTACAAGGATATTCATGTCCATTTAGTTCAAATAGGCATTGTTGTAAAAAAACTCAATCAAATTTGCATAACAAAATCTATGTATAATAAAGACAGCAAATATATTGTTTCTGTTACGACACCTTCTCGTAAAATATGCTTTCGAAAAAAATTCAAATCTTGCCAAAGTTTCGTGAAAATATCTCTTTTCCTGTTACATCACAACACAGAGTAACCGCCATCAATATCCAAAGCACATAATTACAGCTGTATCTGTTTCTATGAAACAAACAAGCGTCCAGACCGCGGCCATAAAACAATAAGTACTTATATACCGGCCCCATACACTCAGTGTGACCGTAAAACCAACTATTCTAAGATAAACATCTAACGCATCGGATTCATATAAAATTGTACTTTTATATCTGTTATTATGCTACAATAAAGTGATGGGCTGTTTACGAGATACCACACATCAGATTCGAAACACACGAATAAAAATTGTTTATCCCGAAGTCGATTTTATTGTTCGAGGGAGTTCAGGAGTCGTTAATTGGAAGTAATTTTGGAGATTATTGGTGATAGATAAACTGATTGGTGATAGACGGTATTGTAATAGTCTTTATGATTTCTACGGAAGGTTGGCTGGATTTTCATTAAATACTCAAGAGTTCAAAGGAATGGACAGGAGCGTTGGTGACGAAAACTTCAAGCCTATTATTGTTTACCAGACGTTTTAGAATTTAAATGTGGAAATTTTAAATGAAGAAAACATAATGGCAATACCTCAAGCAAGGCTATATCTAACTCGTTAATAACATTTACCGATCTCATATCACAACACCATTTCATTGCGTCTAAATACTTTAAAGTTCTTAAAAAAAATGTAAACTGAAGCTTTAAATTTAATGCGAAACTATGCGAAACAAAGACATTTAAAAGATGGTAAAGTGCAAAGAAATCGATTACTTTACAAGTTAAATGACAGTTTTGTGTGAACCGAAACAGCTTCTTATTCAGTTCTTTCCATTTCAAAAAAAACATAAACGCACACACAGATCACTAGCTGTACCTTTTAACGACCTCTCAAACACAACTGCCTTGTAACAGAGTGCCTATAACATCCAAATTTAATACCCCCAAACTAATTAACCAACATCGCATTACAACTTTAATAAAAAAAAAAGTATAAAACGGTCATAAATAAGACATTAATAACAACCTATACAGAATATGTTCTAAGTTTTATAACTACAGTTCGAAAGATCATTAAATGAGGGTAGTCGCAAAATACCTGCGACTAAAACTTCAGTTGTAAAATGTTGAAACAATAACGGTTAATGACGTGAAAAACGGTAGGATGATTGTAAACTGTGGAATTTTAGGGGCTAGTTAAAAAAGTTTTTAATAGTAATCATAATGAGGCTGGCAACTTTGATGCCCTACTGTCATTTTGCCCGCCTTTCACATTGCCATTATGACATTCGGCCTAGTTCAAAAATAGATTAAGGCGTTGTGAAAATTTAGTTTTAAGGAAAGTTGTGTAGTAGAAAAGCCTCTACACTATGTGACATATAGAATCTATTCATGTTCCTATTTATATCTGAAATCATAATCTAGTATCATTTATTTAGTTAAGTTTCGTGCAAAGACAACATTAATTTGGGGAGTAAAATAACTAAAATTTTCACAGCTTCAAAACGTAAAACTGTGAGAACAGTCTGAAACTCAAACGGTACATGTCCCTTGTCAAAATTTCTTCGCCCTCTTCCTCCAGAAGATAAGGTAAAGGTTAAGATGTGGCCTCCGATTATCTTATTTAATAACAACAGTTTTTTGCAAGGGAAAAAGTATCTTTGGAACATTGCCTCAGAGTACTCCTCATATCTTGATCGATAAGACACACAGATACCAATATTTAACGTTACCAAGAAAAAACGTCTCGGCACGTACAGACATATTAATAATAATTTTATTACATTTCACCACATTACATTTAAGATAAACACAATCATCTACTTTGGTTCATTAACGGGTTCAAATATAAGTCTAAATGATTTATAGATTCGGCGTCTTGTACAATACGGTCGTGGCGTGTGGTCTCCTAATTAAAAACTTATTTTAAAATACGAGTGTGTCCGTAAAAGCCATATCTTAATAATTTATCTAGTACACTATTGCCGTACATCTACTATTTAACAGTCATTACCGAAGTTTTAATCTAGTTTTTGTGGGGCCATATGTTGGGTGAGTTTTTCTTTTGGGGACTTTGAATAAGGACTTTGCGGGTTTCTGTTTGTTTGCAGTGGTTCTAAAATATTTTTAAGGAATGTTTTATCTCGTTTCGGTTAACTGATACGATCGGCCCTAACACTTTAGGCCCGAACCGGGATTCAAACCCATGACCTCTTGATCGGCAGTCGCATACGTCAACCGCAAGACCAACGAGGCAGTCAAGTACCGGAATTACAGAATAAGCTAAAGCTTTAGTTTAGTTGCATATTTAAGACTGGTGTCAAGGAGATATTTAAATTTAAACTATTAAGAAGTATATATATACATACAAAACACCACATATAGAACATTTTATTAGTTTTGCTGCGTGCCACCTCAATGGTTTACAAAATCCCAAAATCATTATAATCGTTGTATATGCGTCAAACAAAGCCATGTGTTGTTGACGCAGATACATAAACTATACTAAGCAGAAACTATAATTATTTACTATCGATCATAACTTTCGCATAACAACTCTCTTGTTCAACAAACACTAGCGAGCAATAAAAAATAACTTCAAATGATGACGAAACCCAACCTTACAAAAGGCGGTTACCGCAATCCTCCAGTTCTAACCTCGAAATTTAATATTTAACATATAATTAATCCTCGAAAACTAAATTGCCAAAATGCTCGAACACTCATAGACATAAATCATTGTAACAAAAGCTGGGGTACAGCCATAGCGAGGTCCATCGCTAATTGGCCGTCACCATAAACCGAACCGCGTTCGGCACAAAACTCAATTATTCTTAAAAAAAGAACTCTCTAAGCCCACCAGCCCACCGTGTAACACAATATGGTACCGCGAAAGAACATAAAATCCGTTGGCTATTAGATTCCGCGCCGTTCGGTACGAGCAAACGACATTTTTAAAGTGAGCGGCCACTCACACATGCGCACGCGCAGGTATAAACAAAAATGTGCTAAGTAAAAAATATTATTAAAGCATAATGCGCCATAAAACACGAGAGCGGCGGTGAGCGGCTGCGGATTCTCAAAGTTTTGATAGGTGATTAAGTAACATGTGTGTAGCGAGTGTGTCGTAGCTGCGTAGCACTTTGTAGCTACGTACACACACTCTCACATAACTATATAACAGAAGGACATCCAGAAGGGATGGGCAGATTAGTGTGAACGCTTGAATTTTACTGTCTATATTATGGTTTTATTTACCGACAAGCTTATTATTGTTTATTGCATTTCTAAGTGAGTAGAGATCTACTAGTAAAATAGCATTAGACAGAAATGTAATAATTAACCCCTTTATCTCTTTGAGGGTTAGTAATGCACAGGTACAATATGCTACTAATTAATGTTTGTCTTAAAAAAAATATTAAAACTTTGAGAATCCCTATTCAATGGGTACTTTAACATAAACAATGTCAATGATTTCTATTTAAAACATTCGGCATTTCGATATACGAGTCATATTAGAATAACGTCTGGGAAATCTACGAAATGTGCAATAAATAAACTCAAAACTTCGTCCATACTAACAGTCAACTCTGAATCTTTTATGCATAGAGTTCATTTCAGTGTGTACAAATTTGTAAATGTGATAAAAAGTTAGTATTTTGTATTTAATTAAAGTTTTAAGTACCTACGTTATTATATCGCCTAAAATTCTATGCAAATTGGTACAGCATCTCAACGTTAATTTATTTTTATAAAATTTACATTTCAAGCTATTCGATATTAGACTTTGTTAAAACATGATTGAGGTTATTTTTGAAGGTATTCATTTAACAATTAATTACAAAACGTCGATAGGTATATCGTTTGTTTATCTTAGTTACTTTATCATGTAAAGTTTTATAGATTTTATTTTACATTAATGTTTGTATCGGTAGTGATGTGCTGGTTGTCGTATTTGTATCCGTACTTGCGGAGAATATCCAAATAAAAAGTTACTTTTTGACAGATTTTTAATAAACATTTTATATAAAAATATCTGACACCTTTAACAGAGTTATTCTTGTATACATATTTTTTAAATTTACCAAAAAATTACCAGTTATCCAGGTATTGTGTATTACCACTACCACACGCGGCCTCAAACCTCACCAGGGTCTGTGGCGTGGTAGTGTGTCGGAATCGAACCGACTAAAACCACACGGTGTGCCACTCTGCGCCTGAGAAGGGAGGGATACGGGAACTGCTGTTATAACTACCACTACGCCTGGTCGGAGGATTCTATTATTCTCCAATAAGCTTATTAAATGTAACTTTAATATAAGTATTCTATAAATAAAATGTAACTTTCATTGTACAAGCTCTGTTTAGTTTGAGACTAGATTGCGTTGTGGGTTAGATGTCCAAAAATATTTATCTTATCATTTAAAAAAAAAATGAACGGGTCGCGTCGGACGTATAGTCGTTCACTTCAGTCGGACATGATGAGGGGGACTTTTAAAACATTATACATAAAACGGGCACAAAGAACACCCAGACTCAGTGCAACAATTTGTTAATCACAGAAAGTGTTGTCTAATCTGGGATTTGAACTCACAACTCTTGGCGCAGTAGAAAGCGGTGTGACGACCGCTTAAACCACTACGCCATATGTGCAGTCTATGTGAATATATCATGTATTTGAGGGACTACTTGACAATCTTCATAAAGATGTGAAACTCATAAAAAAAAAATGTGTGCGTGTACTAGCGTACACTCGTAAGAAGTGAAACTTCTTTATGACGTTATTTTTCAAAAAATAATTTACTATATGCAACTTTACAGAAATTGGTTAAATAAAGTTAAATTAGATAAAGTTTAATAAAAGGCTTTTATTATCATAGACATAAATACAAATTCTACAATTATTTCATTGTAGCTTATTACTACAAAGATTATTATTAAATTTCATTAATTGTAATAGAATTATTACCATCATTGATGTCGTTATTATTCGGTTGTTGTAACGTAAACGTAAAAAAAACGTAACTACTCAAAACGGGCCGCAAAATACATTGGAGACATTTACCAATCCCTGTGATAAGAAAAAGATAGCGTAACGGATAAATGTGACGCGTAACGTAACGGATAAATGTTACGCGTAATGAAAAAATGTTACACTAAATTTTTTGACAACCCCGATAAAGAAGTTTCACTTCAAAAATTGACTTAAGCCTGTATGTTAACTGTTCTTCCAAGGTTTTCCATATTGTGAAAAAAAATAAAGTACGAGTTCATAAGGTACCCATATCCTCGGATACATTTTACTAACAATCCGGCACATCACTAGTCCGTAGTAACGGAACTTAAATTTAAACGAACATACGAACTTACCGAATTTATCGTACACGATGCGATTGTTATTGAACTTTATTAAAAGTAATAAATTATAATGTACAGAAAACTTGTTTGCGTCACGGCATTTAAAAATGTATATAAATTACCTCCAACTGTGTTGTTGGCAACACTTAAACTTTAACTAGATTCATATTTTAATATAGATATTATATTTCTACTTATGTCATAACGGTTTTTATTATGGTTTTCTCTAAAATAAAGATTAGAATTAAATGAAAACCAGTGGTAACACTAGTCATTCTTTGGAATTACAATCACACAATCTCAGTAATATCAGTTGTTGTGCAATTGACGAATCACACATACATGAAATTTAAAGTAAAATTTAATTAAACGTTAATAAATATCCAGAAATATAAACAACTAGCTGACCCACGCAACCTCGTTTGCGTCTTATATTGCCCATAGCGTGAAAATTTTCACCGTTTTTTAAACATTCTTCATTGGTGCTCCGCTCCTATTAGTAGTAGCGTGATGATATATAGCCTATAGCCTTCCTCGATAAATGGACTATCCAACACTGAAATATTTTTTTAAATCGGACCAGCGGTTCCTGAGATTAGCACGTGCAAACAAACAAACAAACTCTTCACCTTTATTATTAGGATAGATTAAAAATAATTATTTAAAAAAACGGTCTATGTGGAAGTCAATAGGGGAGGCCTACGTTCAGCAGTGGACTTCTTGCGGCTGAGATGATGATGATGATGATTAAAAAAACATACATTCGGTGTATAAGGGCCAAGTTTATGACACATATAAGGTTAATTTTGAATAACCCTCACAAAGCTTTAACATTAATACGAGTAGTATCGAGTACGGAAAATTGTTCAGGGCACCCACACAAACAAGGACATCGACAGACAGGGCTAGACAGAAAACAAAATTGGGAAATCCCCAAAAGAAATATACAATTGACGTAACGCGACATTGAACTATAATAGTATGCATTGAATGTGTGAGAGTATCTTACAATTGATTACAGCCGTGTGCGTTTGCGTTTAGTGAGCGTTTACCCTTACTTCTAGTCGCCTTTGTTCTATTTTTTGCGGGGAATCCCCGTACTTTTGTCTAGTCCAGTCAATGGGATACACTTGGTAGTATTGGGGTTGCGTAATAAGATATATAAATGAAGTTGTAAGATATTTATTGGATGAAAAATTATTGCGGGGATTGTCTTTAGTCTGTGCAGGCTCTAACCCTCGACAGTCTAGATAGACTATAATAAGATGCATAAAAAATATTTTCGGTAGATATTTCAATAATCTATGATTTCAATTGATTAAGCGTTTTCGGTCAGGAAGCGACGTTGAATTCATTGTGTAGAATACAAGGTATTATTTACTGAATTTGTAGTTATAGAAAAAATAAATTAGTGTATTGTAATTGATTTAGGAAAATACATAAAAATTAAGTTAAACTTTTATATTCAGAGTAAATAAAATCTTCTTTGAAGTATAAACTTGTGAAAGGAAAACTTAAAATTAATTTATCTAATAAAAAAGTTTTATTCAATATCAAATTGTTCAACATAGAATACGCGATCAAATAATACCTTGTGTTCAGAACTCGTAACAAAAAGGTAATGTATAAAGCAGGACCTGACATTCACTCCAACAAAAATACGAACCCAGTAAGCGTTGAGACTGATCTGCAGCCGGCTCTGGATGTCTGGATCGGAGAGCGCGCCGCGGCCCAGCGATCCTGAAGCTGACGAGGTCCGCTTGCCATGCCCCGCGCGCCGCTCACCCCCGCCAGGCCCCTGTGCATCACCATGGTCTCATGTCCGCGCCCCGATCACACACTTCGAGGCAATGGTCCACGGGAAGGCTGTCAGGAACTAACTACACTACACTAACAAGACCAAGATTTTTTGTTCAAAATATCTTGGTAGAGGGGCTAGGTAACTATACTATTACTACACTAAGAAGGGCTATATTTTTTTATCATTTGTACTAGGTTTCTAGGAGCTTAGTATACATACAGGTGTCTGAATGGATGATTTGATATCCATCTGTCAAAGGATCAATAAAAATTATCTACTTTAAGGTAAAATAAGGGTTTAAAATAAGTGACGGTTTCAGGATGGAGACCATGACATTAGTAAACTACAAATAGGTATAAAATATAAAAATCTATGGTTTAAACTACCAGAAAACTATTATTATTATTTAGATTGGATTAATAACATCATATTTTTATTCATAAACAAAACATCTTTGTCTGTAATATCATTTCCTTGTTTATGAATTTAAATTTTATTAATTTAAATTTAAATAAGACTTAATTTTTAATATCTTTGTGTAAAGGTAAAAATGAGATTTTGTAAATTACACGTGTCGTGTAAATTACAAAAATTGTTTACGTTAATCCAATCGTAAGTAAAAACTATAATTATGTTCTATGAACATTACACAAGAGCTGCTAAGGCTTGTGGAGAGGAAGGTGGTAGATATATTACATGCACAGAGCTAAGAATGAAGATCTGAGGAAGAGTTAGCCCAGTGCCCGGCTGTGGAAAGCATCGAAATGTGTGATCGTGTTGCGACTATTAAGCGTCTAAAGTATGATAATATATCTAAAGACTGATGTAGACGACTCGATATTTTATATATCATAACAGAATTGTAAAATACAAATTATCATGGAATTACAATTTACATTATAACCAACTTGCACTAGGTCAAAAGTAATTTGCAATGCTGACTTACACATTTGTATTATTGTATTTTATTAGCAATAAAAAAAATATTTTATTTACAAAGAACGTAAATTTTTTTTCAGGACGAAAGAGTTAGAAACTGGTTGAACGTGTATTCCTGAAATACACATTTAAGTAAAACAATATACATTCTTTGCAAATATGAACAGTTCTTTTAAAGTCCTCTAAAGTAATTTGTTCACTGTTGTAGAGTAGGTAAATAGGCAACGTGTCGTCTACATTCGTCTAAACACAGCAGTTATTCGAAGTGAAATGGTATGTACAATTCTAAAATAGAAAATAATATTTTATAAATATTTTTATTAAAATATTTATATTTAGAAAACCGATGTGAAATAGCGCTTGCGCTGTGTTTCACCAAGTGAATAAGGATACCGGAGGCCCATCCCCCAATCCCTCCCCCATCCCTCTCCCCATCCCCCAAAAGTCGGCAACGCACTTGTGACGCCTCTGGTGTTGCGGGTGTCTATGGGCGGCGGTAATCGCTTACCATCAGGTGATACGTCTGTTCGTTTGCCCACTATTCAATAAAAAAAAAACTGTTAATATGCATATTTTCTGTCTTTTTGAGTAATTATATTATCAAAAATATATATTTAGTCCAATCACAGAACAGAAATAGAGATCTTGTATCTCTCCCCTGACCTGTTTCAAAGAAGTAATAAAAAAAAACACGGCAAATATCTTGGTTTTGATAACTATATTATACAAGTGGTCGCGCAGTTACCAAAATTCGACCAGAATTAATTATTGTCATAATTTTAACCGACTTCAAAAACGTAAGAGGAAAAAAAACAGTCTAATTGATAAATTAGACTGTTTTTTTTTTGATACATCACTTTCGCACGGGTGAACCGATTTTGATGATTATTTTTTTTTGAAAGCTGGTGCTTCCCGTGTGGTCCCATTTTAATTTGGGCCAGTTCTAGGTTGTTTTTTTTATTAAAATTTGTGATAATATTATTTATCCTTCTGCACTCGTTCTTTGTGTAAATTTCATAACTGAAATAAAGTTATACACCTCCTTTGCTCTATTGTCGTAAAAAGTGGTACAAAGTGTTTACTATACGTATTTATATTAATTATTTAATGACGATATCGTGGTGTAATCATTTCATGAAATATCACCATTTCATAATTTATTTATTACATGCTTCAATCTTCTCACAGTGTTGGTAATAATTTATTTTTAAGTACGTATTACTCGATGTACCTGTTTGGTCTACATAACTTGTTGCATACGATTTTAATTAAATAACTTTTAATAATCTGTAACAGATCTGTGAATATAAATAATTAAAAATACTAGTATATTTTCATTAATTAATTATATAACAACATTGACCAATATCTGCTTTTTATTTCTCTTTATTTCTTGAAAGATAACTCGCGCATTAGGAATATATCTTATGTCGCGAGATAAGATAGAAAGTTTTTTCCATAACCTTATCACCTCTCTCTTATTCTCAAACATAATACTTTACCCTGTCTGCAGTTCATACTAACATTATTCAAAAGTAACTCTGTCTGTCTGTTTGTTACAGTTTCACAACGAATCCACTAACTTTAATTGTTGGGGAATGCAACAAAATTATCAATTTAAACATTCACACCTAAAATATATATCGTAAGTTCTACAATGACACTATGTGACAAGAGACAAGTCACAGAGGTCAAAATATATTCTAAGCACTAATCCTACTAATATTATAAACACGAAGTTTGTGAGTACGTATGTGTGTATGTGTGTTGCTCTTTCACACAAAAACTATTGAATGGATTTTGATGAAACTTCACAATACTGCACGGTTGGCCTAGTGGTTTAAGCGGTCACTACGTCGCTTGCTACTGCGCCAAGTGCCGTGGGTTCAAATCCCACGTGGAACATCACTTTGTGTGATCCACAAAATGTAGTTTTGAGTCTGGGTGTTCTTTGTGTCCATTATATGTATGTTTGTAAAGTCCCCCGCGACACAGGATGTATATTCCTAATGCGGGAGTTGTCTTTTTTAACAATCTAACAATCTAATCTAATAATATAGCTCATACATCAGAATAACACATAGGCTACAATTTATACAGATAATAGTTTCGCCACGCGGCGTTGCCCGCGGTTATTGTCGTACCGCGGGTTTCAGCTTCTAAACAACGTCTACATTTCAATAAAATTTAATGAATAAATACTTTCGATTGAAAACAACTGAACGTATTTATGATATGAAGTTGAAAATTTAACTACTAGCTGCCAAACCCCAAAAACATCTTAGCGTAATATTAAATACCAAACAACATTCCCTAAACATCGGATTATGCGAAACGAAAAGAATTTTTTTAATCGAACTACTAATATCCGAGATAATTGCGTTCATAAAAACAATATCTATCTTTATTACGTTAATATTATTATAAATTAAGAAACAAAATGGTTGTTTAACGCCTACGCACATCCGCAATAAAACCGACGTAGTAGCACGCGTTTTCCGAGCGATCGACAGCAGTAACCAGTTACAAAGGACTATCATCAATGAACCGGTGGATCGTCACAAATCCAATGAAATATGGCCGACGGGCGACGACTCAATGAATTTCCAGATGCGTAACTTTCCGGTCTGGCAAATAGTCTTTGCAGACTACTTAAGGTACATTCCTTACTTAGTTAAGTGTGATGTAAATGATAGTTTGATGTATTCTGTATTAGCCCGACTGTGCGAGAAGAGTATTTGTATTGTGTGTTGTGAAAATGTGAAGGACGGAAGGAATACCTTCCTAATGGCGTGGTCGGTTAAAAGAGTGTTACAGACTTATACAGAATGTTAAAATTATTTTGCCGAAGTTGGTGACTGCTTTATATTTTACTTGTATATATGAGCCTGCCAAAATGACTCTACCCTACCTGATGGAAAGCATGAGCAGGTTAAGAGTGGTCGCTATATTAAATATACTCATTGCGAATGCAGAATTTTCCGTGGGAGAGTCACGCTTCGGCATGAATGGGCCGGCTCGACCGGAGTGATACCACGACCTCATAGAAAACCGGTGTGAAATAGGGCTTGCGCTGTGTTTCACCGAGTGGGTGAGGATACCGGAGGCCCATACCCCAACCCCTCCCCCCATTCCCTCTCCCCATCCCCCAAAGGTCGGTAACGCACTTGTGACGCTTTTGGGGTTGCGGGTGTCCATGGGCGGCGGTAAAAATAAAAAGAAGACAATGCAACCGTGCACCACGTTCGCATTGTCTGCACACTATGGTGGCTATTGAGATACTTCTGCATCATTGGACCATCATTTTATTATATTCCAGATCTTTCTACCTGTTAAACTAAAATACACGAAACCAAAATAATCTTGAGAATAATATCGGATCTTCATCGTCTAGAAAGACCTTTGTAAGATGAAAGGATCGTTGATCTATTGGTTGAAAACCACATCTCACGGGTTAAGCAAGGCAATTATTTGCAGGGTACGTATTTCAATAATAAATGTTGTGTCGCAACAATTTGTGGATCACACAAAGAGTTTGAAGCCATAACACTCGCTCGGTAAAGAACAGCGTGGCGACCGCTTAAAGCACTACGTCAGCTAGTCAACTCACAACGCAGTCTACAGTCTCTGACTGTAATTTATCAACTACGTTATTGACATCACAGTACTTTTAACTAACAAACATTAACATATAAGACATTTGTATTCACCAATATCTAAAAAAATATTATAGTATTTTCTTAGTATAGTTCATTCAATTGGTTGTTTTTCTTTGATATACATGGGAAACGGGTGCCATATCCCTCCAACACAAAGGGAGGATCCTCTGACCAGGCGAGGTTATCATGCCTGGCGGGCCACTGCCCAACAGTTGATGTTGGGATGTTGTATATATGATAATAGGCGCGAGAACTTTTATTGCGCCATTCAGGATTGGTAGTTTCTTTTTATTGTACGTTACTCTGTAGTTCAGTGTAACTTCGGTAGATGGCACTGTAGTATGTTATGTTATTGTAGCGCTGTATGTGGAGGTCGCCACACATATTAGTTATAATCATGTGAGGTCTATTTAACGAAATGTAAATTTAATCAAGTTTTAAGCATTTTTCAACTTCAATTAATGAGTTGCTAAGATTTCTATCCGCAATTTCAGGAATAGTTATAAAATGAGCTAAACTTTATGTTATTTATCGGATCTCTACTCTGTACCACACTCTGTATTAAGTAACACTCTGTTGAAATAGCCTTAAAGCTTTTTCCTTGCTTGTGCACAAACAGTTGTGCAAACAATTGTAAGATCATTTCCTAAAAACTTAATTACTCCATCAATAGCTTCTATGTGGGCTGCCACTGCTGGACATAAGCCTCTCCATACCACGCTGGCCAGACGGGTTTTTTTGGACGGATTTCGGACATCTTACACACAACGCCATCTAGTCCCATGCGAAGCAGAGCTTATGGTATTGGTATTAGACAGCTGATATAAGTACATATGTTCTTTTTTTAAATACATATCTATAGTAATAATAAAGCTGAAGAGTTTGTTTGTTTGAATGCGCTAATCTCAGGAACCGCTGGTCCGATTTGAAAAATTCTTTCAGTATCGGATAGTCCATTTATCGAGGAAGGTAATAGGTAATAATAATATTATCACGCTACTACTAATAGAAGCGGAGCATCAATGAAGAATGTTTCAAAAACGGAGGAAAATTTTCACGCTACGGGCAATATAAGACGCAAACGAGGTTGGGTGGGTCAGCTAGTATCATATATAGAAAACACCCAAACTCCGAAACAAATATTGACAGATCATACAAACATTTAGTCTCCTCCTCGAAACCTAAAGCACAGCAGTCGCATACGCTACCACTGCGCCATCGAGGCAGTTAAGTATGTCCGGCGCAGATTACTCTCTCAGTCGATGTTACACCTATGGGACAGTCCGTATGATCCGTCACCACACACACAGGTCCCAATTACCTATACACAGGAAACTTTAAATGCAACAGGTCTGCTAATAAAATTTTATAACAGCTTAGTGTGAACCAATCACAGGCGAGAATAGTTTTAGCAATGTTTATTACAAGTGATTAAAATACCCGACAATTGCTTCAATACGACAACGAGAGGCAACTACGGCGACACCGGACAAAACCGGTCTATAAACACATAAATTGTATTTAAAAAAAAAAGACGCGCCTTGCCCACACTTAGCCGAATTGGTTATTATCTCATTCCATAGGTACTCATGAGATTCATTACACACTTATTGGCTAGAGAACGAATAAAACCATTTTGTGGCCTAGTGATGGGATTGTTATCGATATGATCGAAATGTTATCGAGTTTTATTTAGAAGGCGGTGGAAGCTTAATTAGATTAAGTAGAGATAAGACGACTTATGTAGATTAAGTAATCTAGAAGTTAGATAACTTCTTTAGTTCGATTATAGCGGTGTGAAGGCTAAGAGGTAGTTTGTGGATTCGATTCAAGAGCAGTGCTGTATACAATAGTGCAAAATTTACTTATTTGTCTAGATAGCGGTAAGTTATCTCCAGAGTATTATAATTAAAGTATTAAAATAAAAATATAACAACTTCTTTAGGCACGTATATTATTTTTCTTATAGGCTACAAAAAATTTTTTCGAACTCAATATCCCACCATATATATCACAGTCGAACTATTTTGTAAGATTACACATTACTTTATTAGAAAATCTATCTTTTTATTTAAGAATTAATAGTTTTGTATAAATTTAATTTAATAGAACTACGAGGTTAATATTTGAAAATGCTATTTAACAATCAACAGGCATGGATAAACAAAAACATTTAAAAGATAGTAAAACTTTAGTATTTAAGACTTTAAAGTAAAGGTTTCTTTTGAATAGATACAGGAACGTCGCATAACCTAGACTATAAAAAAACATATTTAAAAAAAACATATACCGAACAATTATAAATAGACAAAAATAAAAACTATCGATACAATGCACTGCTCCAAATCACATCACTAACACAAACCAGTCCGCGTGTTAATAATCCATAATTTATGACAACAAACGGGTAAGCGGCCAGAATCATCTCTGTGCGATGTGTGTTAATGTTCGCATACATTATGTGAACATACCAGCCATATGCTCTTTGAATATTATTACTTATAAGATACATTGTGGTTAAATGTGGCTGGCTTGTACTCTTGTTTTAAATTAAATTAAAAAAAAAACTATTTGATTCAACTTAGCGGTTCTATTTCTCCGGCTCGACCGGAGTAATACCACGGATTCAGAAAACCGGTGTGAAATAGCGCTTGCGCTGTGTTTCACCGAGTGGGTGAGGATACCGGAGGCCCATACCCCAACCCGTACCCCATCCCCCTCCCCAGCCCAAAGGCCGGCAACGTACCTGTGACGCCTCTGGTGGATCATCAGGCAATAGGTCTGCTCGTTTGCCGCCTATTCAATAAAAAAAATAACCGATGTTCTTTTGTTTTCTATAAAAGCTGGCCCGAAAATATTTGACAAATCTCGATTATTTCTTCAGGTATAATTTTAAAACGCGGTACGAATTTACTACTTACACTGTTTAATTATCAAATATAATTAACACTGCCTGCGCCATATAATATATTCATTCATATAATCGAAGTTTCGCGAATTATGAATGAACTCACAAATCGACATCCGGCCGCTTTACATATATACCTAATCTATATATTAAGAAAAAACTAATCTATTCTGAGTCTGTCTTGTCATACTTGTATTTATTCAACGGTCTCGTCAGGAAAATCTTTAAAAAATAATCAATAATAAAAAAAACAAAAATAATTAAAAAATCATGTTCAATTGTAAACCCTATTTTCCATTCTTGAATATAAAAAATGTATCTTTTACTATTAATTAAATCAATATTGAAAACAATTAATTCATTAAATTACTCGTATATGGACTAGTGGTCGTTTAGAGGATTAAATTAATTTATTTTAGTTTTTAGCTGTCTCTATTTCTCCTCCATAATAACTTTAGCTGTACCAAATTTATATATCTCCTTCGTTCGCAGCATAATTTTCATGTAATCGTAAAAAGTTAAAAAAAAATTTTTTTTTAATTCCAATAGGTTTTCACTGACTTCAAACTTGTCTATCTAAACAAATTGTTTGTGCACAATCTAATCTGTCCCCTTAGCCAAATTGCAAGTGTTTCGCGTAGATTCTCTTTCTACAATCGTTAACGCCTCTCTTCTATCGTATTATTGGCTAATATTTTGTTTCGACCACGTGAGATGAAGCTACTCTCATAGATTTATTAATTTTCTATTAACGTTTATATTTTAACAGGTTATCGGATTAATTAACAATGGAATATAAGCAAAGTGAAGAAATCCAATCAGTATTGCCTTCGCTTTCACTTCGATTTACAGTAATTTGTAACCTTTCCGTACCGGGATATTAAAATATTTGTACTTATTAGTTTTAGCTCGCGGCTCCGCCCGCTGTATGTCTCAGGCTCTAGGCTATCTGTGTACCAAACTTAATTTGAATCGGTGCAGTGTCTAGTTATTTTCGTGAAAGCGCGACGGACAGACTGAGTTACTTTCGCATTTGTAATATTAGTGACGATTTCGCCTTTACGCAACGAATTCCAAAAATAATATAATTATAGTACTGTAGAGTAGCTTCTACAATAAGTGATCGTTAAACAATATTTCTTCAGAATATAACTCTTAGTGTCAAATTGACTTTATCCATGACTAGCTAACCCACGCAACCTCGTTTGCGTCTCCTATTGCCCGTAGCGTGATATTTTTCCCTGTTTTTGAAATATTCTTCATTGGTGCTCCGTTCCTATTGGTCTCAGCGCGATGATATATAGCCTATAGCCTTCCTCGATATATGAGCTATCTAACACTGGAAGAATTTTTCAAATCGGACCAGCGGTTCAGTTTCAACAAACCAGCAATACAATAGTATAGATTATAATATGACTATCAAAATAAACGTACATCTTGTTCCAGTCACAGATTGTCGCTTGAATTCCTAAACACGTACAGAAACTTTCCATTTACACAAAAATGATTGCAACATTTGTCTACGAGATCCGATTACCATAATATTCACTTAACATATAAATATACAAGCTTCTCGGCTCCGCTCGTAGGTGGCGCATGGGCGCGCTTAATGAGTCGCTAAATAAAACAATGTTATTACAAATATCTACAGTTTCAATATCAAAAGTCAGTATATGTCCATAATCATTTTTTTTTAATTATATAGGGGGCAAACGAGCAGACGTATCGCCTGATGGTAAGCGATTACTGCCGCCCATGGACACCCGCAATACCTGAGGCGTCACAAGTGCGTTGCTGGCCTTTTAGGAAGGAGTACGCTCTTTTTTTGAAGGTTTGAATCTGTAGAATTTCTTTTTATTTTCTGCAGTTTAGTCTGCATCCCTCAAAAGGAATGAATCTCTTTTCGTTTTGTAACATTTCTCATTGATGTTTTTTTTATAGGTGTTAGCGTAACGTTACATAACCTCGGTAGGGTATTTCTCAATATATTGGCGATCCTACACAAAATTTAATTTTTCAGTAGACATGTGGACTTGTAGTAACAAAAAATGGCCCTAAATATTATTCGTCAATAAATAGAACATACTCAAAATCCTGATATCGTGTAAACAATGTAACCAACAATCTCACCATAGACAACGCAAAAACCAAAACTGGGTCTTTCCTTTCACTTTTATCACAAGTTTCAATCTTAACCCTGCATTTAAACTTATCACCTTTCAAACTCATTAACATTATTGTAAATCTAACAAAATATTCCGTATCAAATTTCTTTACGCCATTTGCAATCCAAATATTGCGTGCGAATAAGAAATATATTATTAAAACAGTTACTTCTTTCACCCATTATGGTAAATCTATGTTTATGTGATTACAAAACCACAGAATATATCTAAAACACTTCATATAATGTATCTAACTGTAAATTTAGTTACACTCTGCGACATTCTTTTACATTGATCTCTCAAACCGGTATAGTCTAGAACAATCTTTCCCAAAGTATGCGATGTGACCTTTAAGGGGGTCATGAGCAAGTATCAGGTGACATGCAAGACTATAGATAAAAAAAATCGGTTTTTATATTAGTATCGGATAGCTAAGGTTATGTTTATTTCTAAATAATAAATAAATTATCCAAAAATGTAACTCATAAATACAATGCTGTTTTTTATTTTTAGTTTAATTTGGGGTTTTGATACAAATACAAAGTTTTGTCTATGAGATAGTCGACAAAAGTACACCTTGCCTTTTAAAAGGTTTTGCTATCCTCAGCTTTCTGCTAATAATATTTTTGGAGAAGAATAAAACCATATACGTGGTTATATTCTTTCTTATTTTTAGTATGTATTGTTTTGAGTAGAATTTTTCCTAAAGATTCATACCAAATTGAAGTTGAATACAAATTGAATTTCATTTTAATGGCCTGTGATAAGAACACTTTGAGAAACTCTGGCCCACTGTGTGAATTAGTAATGTATTAACATAAGACAAAATTATTTGTATGTTGCTGTTTCGGAGATATTTTCCCATAAGAAGGCGGTTGTACCTTGTTCAAAACTGGCTGTTTTTGTTGTAGACGATAATTTAACATGGAATACGTTTTGTTATCAAGTTAAATAGCTTGGATAGATAAAACTGATTTATCATTTATACGAATATCTGTAGTTGTTTGTATGTGGCAGACATTGTATGATGATATAGTGTGACAACTTGAAATGGTTGTAAATAAATTGTTTTTGTGGTTGAACAGGAAATGTATACATCGGATGCATACAGTGAGGTCATATAATATTTCAAATGCGTTTGCAAATTTATTATGTGGGCGTTATGAAGAGTATTTATCTTGACATGGTGAACCTTTTGATGTAAGACATAGGATAATATTATTATTTTTATTTTATGGTTCCGTATCTGAAAAGGGACAATGGAACCCTTCAAACATGTTTGTGCTACAAATTTTCGACACTCGCAAGGGAATCAGAACCTACAGGGTACTTCTCGTGAACTCAGAATCTTTAAATCTGGTACTAAACAACTTCTTATAGCACAGATAAAGGAAATATTACGAATAGTATATATTTTTAGTTACACCATATAATATACCAACAGGTGTGTACGGAACCCTCGGTGCGCGAGTCCGACTCACACTTGGCCTGTTTTGACATCTATTTGGGGAATTGCCGAACGAAGAAAAAAAATTATATATTTCATGTTAGCTCTAGTATATATTCAAAACTATATTAACTCAGTCTATAAAAATTTCTATACATATATATATATATATATATATATATATATATATATATATATATATATATATATATATATATATAAATAATTGCGAAAGTATATATATATATATATATATATATATATATATACTTTCGCAATTATATCTATTTCCATTTAATTATTTCATATCACCCGATAACTGTATTAATACTTTCATAGGAATTATCTCTTAAGTTACGTTATAAGCCCAGAGGCTATATATGTAAATTTACCACTAACAAAACGGTTAATACCGGGATTTTTACATAAATAAATATGAAAATTTATATTACGCGATGCAGCGATCTAATGTAGTTCGGATCATTTTCGCTAGATGTCACTAAATATATACTTTAGAATTTATTTAAGTATAAATTCACTGGAGTGGAGACCGCGTCTTGGTAAACGTATTGTGGGACGCCATCTGGCGAGATGGCGGGGCGACTTGCGTAAGAGGGCTGGCAGCGACTGGATGTGAAAGCAACCGGGCTCTATGGTGCTCCTTGGGAGGCCCGTTACAGGCCTATGTCTAGCATCGGACTGTAACGGGCTGATAATGAGAATTAATTTTGTTAACTGATTGGGTTTTAAGTACTGACTTTGAAATGATTTTTGGAAAGTTTATCTCTAAGTCAAATAAGGGACAAAATAGTGTATGGAAGTTCGTCATCTAACTATAGAAATAGATAATAAGAAATATAAAAACGAGCAGAGCTGCGAGTAACGATGTAACGTTTAATGTAGCGTAGCGATGTAACGTAAAACCAATACCTGTAAGGGAACAAATACCTGAACACAAAACAGTTGAGTCATCAACCAGATTATCTTCATAAATTTATTGTACGATACTTGGAATGCGTTCCATTACCCCAATCGTAATGATGTAAGAAATAAAGCAACATGTTTGAAGCTCAAACATTTGCGCCGACGGAAATGCGCCGCGCGCGCACAGTATGCAGGTACTCGTACCTCGACCATAAATACTCTTTAGAAAAAGTGTACAAGAATTTATTTGTTTATTATATAGTGGAACTACTTTATTCAATAATACCATTATATTGTATAGACAGTTTAAAGATTTAAGGGTATTTGTTATTCAAAGGACATTCAATTCGAAGAAGCAGCAGCAGATTTTAAATGTCACTTAGAAATGGACTGCAGCAACAGTCCAAACAATGTTACCAGTGTAATAAACGTAATAAATTACAAGTTCTCGGTGCATTTTGGCACTGGAAACTTGCAATTTAGCACAATTTATTTAGGTTATAAAATAAACCTTTATTAAAAAAAAAGAATAAGATACAAAATCTTAGCCGAAAGCTTTATTTATCTGTTTTAATAAAGAAATAAGTGAATATCTTAAAAAAACATTCTATTATCAAATGTACGCACGCACGGTCACACAAAAAAAATTCTAAAAGCCACGTCAGAAATCAAAACGGATTCCATTTTTAATTTTAAGTTTTTTACCTCACTACTAAAGTATCACCCGTAACTTTTTTTTTAAATTTACGCACAGGACAATATAACGAATCATGAGTGTAAAGATAAATGGAATATGAGTTAGAAAAAAAAAGGTTCGTGATGTCCAATTTAAAGTGGATACAGAGGGTTTTATATAAACGAAAGTGCATACAGGTATATTATTGTTGGATACGTGATGTCGAGGAACATAGAAAAAACGATGGATGCGGCATAACAAATTTTTATGTTTATCTTATTATTTAATTTAGTAACACAACTAAATTTCAATAAACTAATTAACTCACTAAATTGCGCTGTTCAGCTGTGAGTTAACTTTGTTAATTTAAGTAATGTAGAAGGAAGAATATTACGAAATATGTGGATAATACGAAAATCGATTTATTGAAAAAAATCTAGACATCGATAATATCAGGTCAAAGGCTTTAATACACAGTGGTGGGGTAATATCTAGGGTCTGACTGGACTTGCAATCACTAAAGGGGGGTTCTACCCCTATCCAGCTCTCTATGAAGCGATGTCTGATAAAAGCTTTTGACTTAATGACTTAACTAAACCGCTTCGCAAATTAAAAATAGCAATTTTACAAATACTCGCAGATCTTGTTAATAACCGAGAGCTATATTAACACCCAGACCTATGACTTCCAAACACATTGTTTCTTTAACCAATACAAAAACAGACATGAAATGCATAAGATTTTAAACATTAAATCAATGCCTTATCCACTCCACAGTATATCCTTCCAAACAACAAAAGGTAGATTGGGTAACGAGATATGATATTATTTTTTGTGCGGCTTGGGGGTGGCCCAGGGGGTGTGTGTGCACAGGCGCGCGGGGGGTGCACGAGTCAGGTGGATTCCACTTCGCAACGCATTGTCACTTATATTGTTAAGTTATCGCGGGTAGCGATAAATTATGGAACTTTGAAGCGACGTGAGAAAGTCCGCCGTTAAACTACAGCTCGAGATATTTAAAAAGGTTGTTTAGTTAGGTGTGCGACTTTGTATTTGTGTGTTATATGAATTTGTTCGATTATATTTATGTGAGAAATCATTCCTTTTGAGGATATAGAGTACATATAACAAATTCTGTTCCACTTTTGATAAGGTTACTGCTAGTTATACCTATGTTTTTTTTGGAAGCTGGTAACCCCAGAGCTAAATGTCAAAAAGTTACTGTTTTGACATGTTTTTTTTCACTATGTCTTACAGCGAAATTGTTTACACAGATTTTAAATAGTGATATCAGCTTGTTTTTAGTGTCTATATTTTAATAGTTTTACAACATTAACTATATACAACATTAGCTTTATCGTGGGAGAGCTACGCTTCGCTATGCATGGGCCGGCTGAACCGGAGTGATACCGGTGTGAAACAGCGTCTGCGCTGTATTTCACCGAGTGAGGATACCGGGGGCAAAAAATAAATAAAACAAAATTTCTGGTATATCGATTTAATCTATAAAGAATAATGGTGGGCATGTATGGAACTTTTGAACCACCTTGCTTATCTCATGGTAGGTAGAAGCAAGAATATTTTAAATAACCAGATTTTTATAAATTTGCGTTAAAAAGTTATTTTAATAATATTAAAGCTCATAAAGTTGTTACAACTGCATTAACAAAGCGCATTCCTACGAGTTCTAAAACGCCATGCTTAAGTCTACTTACTCTGTAAACTAGATGGCGTTGTGTGTTAGATTGTCGAAAATATTTTACATTATTTTAAAATGCATATTCCATAAAAACGATAAAATATTTGTATCGTTAATTATGATTGAGCTTACTGACGTTTTTAGTAAAAAAAGTAACATTTTATTAACGGGTCAGTCAAATCATAGACTAGATATTATAGTATTCTATCTAAAAACTTAAATAACTTTTTAACGCAATGTTGTAAAAACCTCAGGATTTCAACTATTATTGTCGGTGATATTAGCAGCCAAATAAATACAAAAACAAATCCTTACTATGAGATACACTAGGCGGTACAAAACATAGGCCGAACAAAAACTATGGCTTAATGGAACTATACGTATTATTACTCTCACTCCATAAGTAACAGAGAGAAGAGATAATATCTCTATTTCTGTATTAGTCATACAAGTCGACTAATAACGCTAATGTCATTACGAGTACAACGGATGCGCAGACGCATGTATGGAATCTTAATATAATTTCCATGCGTTAAGACTATTGTTATTCATACTTACTTACATAGGGTTGAGAACAGATCAAATAACCTTTTCATAAAGTTATATTGGTGCCATTATGTGAAAAAGAGAAATAGAAAATGAAATAAAAATGAACGAGTTTGTATAACAATTTTATTTGCATAGTATAATAGCTTAAGGAGAGGTCTATATCCAACAGTGGACTGTTAGAGGGTGTTGATGATGAATAGCGATTTGGTAAGAGCATTCGATCTTTATTTCTATGTGTAATATATACGTACTTACAACAACAAAAAAGTATAAATGTATTAATATCAGTTTTCTAGTACCCGTAACACAAGCTCTGCTTAGCTTGGGACTAGATGGCGCTGTGTGTTAGATGGCCGGAACATTTATTTATTTATAAGTAGTCGAAAACCAATGATAATACTTAACCTTGTTTTATGTCTATTCTATTTCAACTTTAACCAAGTTTATCCCTTTCGATAGACGCGAAATTGAGATTAATACTAAGAAATTTTAAATCTATACTAATATTATAAAGAAGTAAAGTTTGTGTGTTTGTATATTTGTTAAATTGTAAGGGGTAATCTTGGGATCTACTAAACCGATTTTAAAAATTCTTTCACCAATAGAAAGCCACATTATTGCTGAGTGTCATAGGTTATATAAAAAACCGAAAAATAAAAAGGCTTTTACGTGGTAGCCGGTTTTGCAAAGTGAATCGGAGAAATTTCAAAGGAAGGCCAAAGCAGCGGACGGCGCGCGATGGCTTCGAGTTTAATTCGGTTCGCGTTCGTGCTCGCTTCGGGAGAAGGAGGCGTGGCCTTTTACATCTGAGAGGTAGGTACCCGCGCGGCTCAATCGCGTGGTCGGCTCCTTACGCAGCGGACGTCTTCGAAATTGAATTTTTCGAAACGTAATTAGTACACTTTTGACATTGTTTAAATAAAAGGTTCTTATCAGAACTACTTTCTATCTTATTCTTGGCAGTTAGAAATTAAAACATAACACTCTGTACTAAAAAAGGATTATTAACATTATGCCCAACGAAGGGGGCACGGGTCAGCTAGTTATTTTATAACCACAAAATTATCACTAATATTGGCATGCAGGGGTTGCGAATACTAAATATTATATTTTGTGGTTATAAAAGAAATTAAAATTTATTTTTATATTTTTTATTTTTATATTTTTTAATATTTTTATATTTTTTATTATTATTATATTTTTTATATTTTTATATTTTTTTTATTATTATTATATTTTTTATTATTATTATAGACTTTTATTTCATAATATATATACAAAATATTAAGTATTTTGTTAGAACATCATAAATTCAATGCCTTTAATTACAAAAACAAAACAATAAAGAAACAATTCAAAAACGAATTACACCTACATTGAAAAAAATAATTAATTAAGAACTTCAATTACAAATACAAAATACTTTATTGCTTCATAAGTTTACATTAAAAGTTTAGTGTTTGGAGCGTCCCTTTAAGCAAGTAATGTCTGTGTAGGAAGCTCCGCTCTTCAATTATTAAAATGTGGTACAAATGTAATACAAAAAGTTTTATTTTACAAATTTAAGAACATGCTTTGCAAGTGTGTATTTAGTGTTAAGTGTGTACTTACTATGCAAAATGATTGGTATCATTTTGCATAGTAAGTATAATGTGTGTGTACACACACATTATACTCATTTATAAGCTAGTGAGCTGTGTGTTTGGTGTTAATAGCTGTGGGTGTAGTGTAGTGTATGATTGTTGTTAGTGTTCAGTTACTCATACAATGTGCTCCAAGAGTGCCTCCGTGTCATCAAAGGTAAGTGATTTTACCCAATCTATTAAAACTACAACAAATATTATACACTTTATGTGTCAGAATATTAATTTAAATAGACTTAATTATCAAATTTTATATATATATATATATATATATATATATATATAATTGGCGCGCAATCGGGTAGCTGTAACAAAATCAGTTTTCATAACAAAATTAAATATAAGTTCTATATAGTTGCATGTTAGAATATAAGTTGTATTTATCTATTTTTGTGTTCGTTACGTCTTGCACTCCGAAACTATTCATACTATAATCCTAAAATTTGACAAACACGTTGTCAAGGGTAACGAAAAGAGTGGGAAAAGGTATGTTTTCAAATAATGATTGGTTTAATTATATCTTTAGAAACGTAGGTGCGTAGTTATATACCTAAATACATGGCATTAAGTACAAAAATCATGCAGAAGCATCTCGAAAAGTCGCCACAGCGTGGTTTACCACGCTGCATTGCTGCTTTGTCTGCAATGAGTATGGTGACCAGTAATCTTAGATTCTACTCATGTTTAACATCAGGTAAAGTAAAGCTACTTTAGCAAGCTCATATAACATAATAATATAATAATAATATCTCACAAATCTTACACACGGCAGTCTGGTCATATATACATAGCGAGAGAGACCGAGATTGATGATATATATTTAAATATGTATATATTTATTCTAGATAAATAACACCCAGTACTCATTACACAATTATTTGTGTGTTGTGGTGGGTATTCAACCCACGACCTCTAATTCAGCAGTCTCGATAACTAACCACTACACTACTAGGCCTCTCGGATATCCTTACTGTTATTTACTTACTTTAAATTAAGTTAACATGTATTTTAAATAATGAGAAAAAACCCTAAAATACTAGTTTAAGAGTAATTTAAATACTCGACACAGGTGAAATAATTAATAGCTGTTTTTACGAGTAGGATGGCAGGTAGATATTTTTTTCTTGAAAGCCAGATAAACAATTGATTCGGTTTTTATCTGGGCGTAACTGATGCGAAAGTTGATGACCTGTCCCGTAATAAATTAATGTAAGAAACAGAAAGGAGCAGAGAACTGCACGTCTCTACTTCAAGCTCTTAATAATATTCTTTACCATGTCTGCAATCCACACTATTATTATGTGTACTATTAGAAAGTAACTCTGTCAGTCTTTGTGTCTGTTACGCTTTCACGGCTAAACTGCTGCACCGATTTAAATGAAATTTGGCATAGAGATACTTTGATTCTTGAGGAAGGACTCTTACCTTACCTTCAGGCATTTAAATCTATTTTGACTGCGGCGGAATTCTAACTGGAACCACAAAGCATATGTAGACCACGTGCGGAATCATCTTCAATTCCTAAAATAACTGCTTTACGATTAATGTTGCAGTAATTGCGAAAAAGATTTCCGAGGTGTAGTGCATGGAAGAGCGGTCATAGCGTTATTTCTCTATGCGTAGCGGTGGCACAAACATTCAGTACCTTCCTAGCATATTCAGTGAACTTGACTATAGATAGCTTACTAGCTTATAAATGAGTATAATAATACCAATGACTTTGCTAAGTATATATAACTACGCACCTACGTTTCTAATACGTTACGTTACGTTACGTTTCTAATTAAACCCAATCATTACTTGAAAACATACCTTTTCCCACTCTTTTCGTTATCCTTGACAACGTGTTTGTCAACTTTTAGGATTATAGGTTGAATAGTTTCGGAGTGCTAAACGTAACGAACATAAAAATAGATAAATACAACTTATATTCTAACATGCAACTATATAGAACTTATATTGAAGTTTGTTATGAAAACTGCTTTTGTTACAGCTACCCGACTGCGCGCCAATGGTAAACACGTGGTTCAAAAAAATTTGAAGAGAAAAAAGATGAAGTAATATGACAAAATTCCATTGTTTATACAACTTATTTGATATTTTAACCTATATTTATATATATAGATGATGCTTGTGTTACGGGTACTAGATAACTGATATTAATACACATATACTTTTTTGTTGTTGTAAGTATCTATGTATATATTACACATAGAAATAAAGATTGAATGCTCTTACCTAATCACTATTCATCATCAATACCCTCTAACAGTTCACTGTTGGATATAGACCTCTCCTTAAGCTAATATACTATGCAAATAAAATCGTTATACAAACTCGTTCTTTTTTTATTTCATTTTTCTATTTTTTTATTTCACATAATGGCACCAATATAACTTTATGAAAAGATATTTGATCTGTTCTCAACCCTATGTAAGTAAGTATGAATAACAATAGTCTTAACGCAATGAAATTATATTAAGATTCCATACATGCGTCTGCGCATACGTTGTACTCGTAATGACATTAGCGTTATTAGTAGACTTTGTTGACTAATACAGAAATAGAGATATTATAGCAAGGTGATCTCTTCTCTCTGTCACTTATGGAGTGAGAGTAATAATACGTATAGTTCCATTAAGCCATAGCTTTTGTTCGGCCTATGTTTTGTTCCGCCTAGTGTATCTCATAGTAAGGATTTGTTTTTGTATTTATTTGGCTGCTAATATCACTGACAATAATAGTTGAAATCCTGAAATTTTGACAACATTCCGTTAAAAAGTTATTTAAGTTTTTAGATAGAACACTATAATATTTTTGGAATCAAAATCATTTGTCTATGATTTGCCTGACCCCTCAATAAAATGTTAATTTTTTACGAAAAACGTCAGTAAGCTCAATCATAAATATCGATACAAATATTTTATCGTTTTTATGGAATATGTAATTAAGAATAATGTAAACTATTTTCGACAATCTAACACACAACGCCATCTAGTTTTCAGAGTAAGTAGACTTTAAGCATGGCGTTTTAGAACGTTTTTGTTAATGCAGTTGTAACTTTATGAGCAACATTTTTATTTCTTAAGCACAGTTCTAGGGTAGATGACTGTATCGTAAATAAATACCAATGTTTCCTTCACTAAAACGAATATTACAAAACATCTCGAAAATATAAATTATTACAGTTTTCATTTTTATTACAAATTTTAATCAATTAAACAGTTTGTATTTATTAAATTCTTCATACAAAGTTATAATTTAGACAGATAATTAAAAGTATGTAATTTGACCAAGATCTCTTCTACCCTATGGGGATTAACTTATTAAACGGTATACGAGTAAATATAATAACCATTCATTACATTTACTAGTGGTACAGAAATCTGCCGTTCTCCTTTTAATGAAATCAGTGCAACGGTTTAGCCGTGAAAACCTAACAGACAGACATAGTTACTTTCGAATTTGTTATATTAGTACGGATAAAGAATTGGACTATTGCCTTTTTGACGTGAAAGTGCAAGGATGGATGTGTGTATCTTTGTCAAATATAAATAGCACGGCAATAAAATTATTGTTACCAATTTGCTGAAATAATTATAAATTATTCATAAAAACTTGTTACAACTGCCATAACCAAACGCATCCCTATGTTTTCTAAACTTGCCATGCTTAAAATCTGCATTGTTGGAAACTAGTTGTGTGTCAGATGTCCGAAAATGTAATTTTTTATATTAATAAAATAAAAATTTCGTATGAAATTATAGTAACATATTAAAATCGAGAGTTTTTAATGAGCTCACGAGAGTATTTAGCGGTAAGAAATTCGTTAAAGAATGATTTTGAGTTTGTCAAAATATGGTAAACCGCCATCTTGTTGACAACAATACCAACTCAGTTGTAACAGTCAGCTGTCAAAACTGTCAACTTTAGTGCAGCCTATGCATTAAAATAATCTTAGTTTCTTCAATACATCGAGAATACACCACTGAATTCATCCCCCACGATTGCAGAATTATTGTTGAAAGAGAATATTAAAATTTGCATTAGGTGGTTTAATGTGATTTGTCTAAGGCATTCGATTGCGTTTTTCATGAAATATTGTTTAGGAAATTGTATCACTATGGAATTAGGAATACTGGTTTGAATCTTCTTTCTCTTCTTAATTTTTTCTCTTATTTGGGTAACAGGATGCATAAAGTGGAAGTTAATGGACATAGATCCTTGGGATCTCTATTCACTATGGGGGTTCCACAGGGTTCGATTCTCGGCCCATTTTTGTTTCTTGTTTATATTAATGACTTGCATAATTTGATAAAGTATAGTCAGGGGGTAGTGCTATTTGCGGACGACACTTTACTTCTGTTTAAACTGAAGCGACAACAATCTGTTACTGATGACGAATGACACTCTCTCTAAAATCGTAAACTGGTTCAATGTCAATAATTTACTTTTAAATGAAAATAAAACTAAATATATTATATTTTTTACACCCAATGTTAAGCAAATAAAAACCAATATCCAGATAAATAGAAAGGAGTTGGACCTTGTGGACACCACATGGTTTTGTGTATAACTCTGGACTTTAAACTGCAGTGGGGCCCACACATTGATGGATTGTCGAATAGACTCAGCTCTGCAGCATTCGCAGTTTATAAAATTCGTCAATTAACGGATGTAGAAACATCTAGATTAGTGTATTTTGGTTATTTTCATAGTGTAATGTCATATGGTATTTTATTCTGCAGGAATGCTACTGACGTTCTAAGTATTTTTGTGATGCAGAAGAGGGCTATTCGTGCAATTTATAATGTTGATTATAGGTAGTCACTGAGAGATAAATTTGTATTTTGTATCATGATTTTCTTTTGGTTGTTGGTTGGTTCTCTATTCATTTATAAAAAAATCGTTTATGTCAAGAACAATATTCATTTATCTACATGGGCTGAAAAGTCCCGGGCCTAACACATAGATGGCGCTAGTTGTATTGCAGTCACCTTTTTTACAGTTAAACCTCAGTCTTCTTCAGCCACCTTCAGTCACCTTCAAAAGACAGCTGTTAATATTTCATGATATTCTATTTATTAGTTTTTGAGTTATTGTGCCAAGAGTGACGCTACTTTAGTTATTTTCAGAACAATGGATCAAAAACAACTTCGTGTTTTAATTTTACACTGCTTCTTGATGGGGAAAAAATACCGTTCAAGCGAAGCAATGGCTTGAAAAGTGTTATGGGGACTCCGCTCCATCAGAAACAAAAATAAAACGTTGGTTTGCTGACTTCAAACGTGTTCGTAGAGACACCGATGATGGAGAAGGCAGTGGATGTCCAAATGAGGCGGTAACACCAGAAAACATAAAAAAAAAAACACAAAATCAATTTGAATGATCGAAAAGTGATGTTGCGTGAGTTAGCTGACATCGTAAAGATATCAAAACTGGTGAACCTCGTCCAAAGCGCCCGAAAGCACAACAATCGGCTGGAAAGGTTATGGCCTCGGTATTTTGGGATGTGCGTGGAGTAATATTCATCGACTATCTTGAGAAAGGAAATACCACGGCCTCACAGAAAACCGGTGTGAAATAGCGTTTGCGCTGTGTTTCACCGAGTGAGTGAGGATACCGGAGGCTCATACCCCAACCCCTCCCCCCATCCCCTTTCCCATCCCCCAAAGGTCGGCAACGCACTTGTGACGCCTTTGGTGTTGCGGGTGTCCATGGGCGGCGGTAATTGCATACCATCAGGTGATACGTCTGCTCGTTTGTTTACTATTAAATAAAAAAAAAAAACTCGTGTTGCCAACAACTAGATTGCAAAGAGTAAGCAAGTCTTTCCGACGTCATGGTGTTGTATAATAAAATTCCAAGCAAATATCAACAATTAAATATTACTAAATTTAACACCTTAGTAAAACAAAAATTCGGTGAAAAGGCGTATAACACAGTTTTGGAGTATTTAGATGACAAATTTACTTGGGATTGATGAGGTTCACTTCAGTTTTTAACTACGTATTTTGTGTGAAAGTGATAGACATTTTAATATTATATTTTTATAATAGTATGTTCTTTTTCAATTTGTTAAGCGAACTGACTTCATTAGTGTATGTAAATGTGAGTATTGTCAAGGCTTGTGTTCCTATTTAGTATCGTTCTGGTGGTTTTGAGTGTTTCCCCGGCCTATCCAAATGTCCTGCTGGCGGTAGTGTCGCGCTTCGGGTCGTTAATATTGACTTATACCGGTTAGGTATTACGATGGCTGTTGCTCGTATGCCATCTGTATTCTTTATCACGGTAACCGAAACATACACAGGCGAAGCCGCGGAAAAAGCTAGTTTTTTATATGTGGCGAACCTCAGCCTCGTAATTTAATCATACCAACAGTCAATTTAAAAATGTTCGATTTTCGAATTGACTTTAAAAGATGCGCGAACGCACCGAACTGCATAAATCAGTTTGCGCATGAGCAACACCTGCCGCCGGCGATGCTTTGATCGTTAATAATAACAATTATCGCGTGCGCAGGCGCCCAGAAGGTGACCCCAACCAGACTGGGTTGCCAGGGCTTACAACGATGTGATATCTTCAGGGAAACTTACATAGGGAGTTGCAAAATGAAAGTAAGTTTTGTTCCAGGTAGCAAATTAGTATCAACATACAACTTTAGAAATGTGAAGACGACTGGTAGTGGTTTAAAAGGACACCTCGCCACTTCCTACTGCGCTGAGTGAGGGATTCACGAAGTGTTGTTTTGAGTTCAAATCTCCTTTAATGGATGTTTGTGCGAGAGTTATATTCTTAAGAAAAAATAATTAAAAATATATACCAATGCATTTTGCACTAATAAGACGACTTGTTTGTTTCCTTAATTAATCGGTTAATTATATAAATGTGGCTTCCAAGTCATCAGCTGATAATAACAAAACCACGCCAGTACCTAAAGTTGATCACATTTAAAAAAAAAACTTCTAAATCTGACACAAAACATTAACCATATTTTTACATTTATATTATAGTAAATATATTTAGACAAATACTCATATGTTTCAGTGTAACTACTCAACTTTTCTGATATAAAACATTATTAAAACAACAAAAGTCCCCCACACCAAAGCTGGCAACACCAAAATTCGCAATTGTTTCATTGCCAAGGCCACAGGGCGGCGCGGGCGCAGCCGGTTCGCGTTCCAGCGCCCGCGAAGTCAAGGGCACGGTGACCCACTTCCTGCGCAGCCTTCGGCGTATGCGCACGTGTCGAGGCAGATGTGCCCGCTTTGTTTTTAAATGTTATCTCTATATGCACCAGTTTGAGACAGGTGGTGAAATTGGATATTATGTATGCAGCTTTTGGCAAAGTTTGAAACTCATGATAAGGTATAATATGAAAAAAGAGGTCCTAATCTACCTTCATAGGGTTTTAGTAGCTAATGCTGAATGTAAATGAGTCTAAAGTAAAGTATAATGTATGTATTTTGTGTGTATGTATAAATACATACATTTATTATGTATGGCAAACACCCAAATTCCGAAACAAATATTTCCAGATAATTAAACTATACGATCAGCAAAATACAATACTAATTTAAAGGAGTATACTTAATAGGTAACTCAATCATAAAGAGCATATACACTTCACTTCCCGGGCGAAAACAAAATCATAAGGAGCATTCACACTTCACCTCCCGGGCGAAAGAAAAAAATCTTAAGGAGCATACAAACCCACTCCCGAGCAAAAAAAAATCATAAGGAGCATACACACATCACCAATCGGGCGAAAAAAAAATAATAAGAAGCATACGCACTTTATCTATCTGTGTGTCTGTCATGTTTTCACAGCTAAACCGCTACACCGATTTTAATGAAATATGTAGATACTTTAATTCTTGAGGAAGTACATAGGATACCTTTCACTGCGATACTCGAGATACACGCGGGCGTGGTCAAAAGCTAGTATCTATATAAATATCGAGGCAGACAGTTCTATCCAGCAATAAATAAAATGTCGGGAAGCAGATTTTAACAAGCAGCAACAGACAGGCAACTAAACTATGTCTAGATACAAATATAAAACTTTAATATGGCCTCCGCTGCAGGTGGCATATAAACCTAATACATCTCCCACTGTTACTTTTAACCTGTATAAAACCTTATCAGCACGACACATAGATAATTAATAATAAGCAATTAAACATTTTTAATTAGCCAACAGATTGCATCTCTAATCGTCTTATCAAAAAATCCCTACAACCAAATAAAACTACCTCAGATTTATAGATAAAATATAGACAATAAAAAGTACAGTATCAGAAACCGTCACCCAAAGACGATTTTCTTTTTTTTTATTATCTATGACTAATAAAACAATATCCAACTTATCTGTGGCTACAAACGACAGTTCACAGTAAACTAGCCACTAGTTACACATTCCCGAATTACCAATTACAATTGAGCTACCATTTAGCAGCTCAACGAGCTTAAAACTTCAATCACACCTACATGTGTAATAAAAATTTTAACATGACCATAAAACACAGGCGTAAACTAAGCAATGGTGTAATACCTTTCACATGAGAACGAACACGTATTTACATACATTAAATGTACTATATCCACTTATATATTTACTAGCTGAACCTCGCAGTGTTACCTGCATATTAGTTTACATATTGTTTTTTTTTTTTTTCTTACAATTAAAATAACCTATATTAATCAGTGATAATGTAGCATTTTTTTTTATTTTTTTTTACATATTCCGTCTAACCGCCAACATAATTGGCGCCCTTATTGATCCTAGTTCTCTTTATCACACCAGTTCTCGCTTGTATGGTTCTCGCACTAACACGCTACATTCCTCACATTCATCTTTTATTCTAGTGGGTGGGAGGGACTCCCACTTAACGAACCTATTCTAAGATGTCTACTATAATTCTTCTAACTTTACATTTCAGGGGAAATAATAGTATTTATTTTATTTATTACTATTTGTTTCTAATCTAATTACATTTTCTCTGTTTCGTTCTATTACTATACTAATGTAGCATTCAAATGGTGAAAGAATTTTTAAAATCCGTCCAGTACTTCTTGAGCCAATTCGTTACAAACATACTTACATACAAACCTTTCCTCTTTATAATATTAGTATAGATTAGGTAGTCGGCAAAACTAACCTACCAATATATTGAATGCCTCGGTGGCGCAGTGGTAGTGAATGCGACTGCTGTGCTTGAGGTCTCGGGTTCAAATCCTCGGTTGGATCAAGTGTTTGTGTGATCTACAAATATTTGTTTTGGAGTTTGGATGTTTTCTATGTATCATATGTATGTATTTACAAAAAAATAATATATATATGTATTCATATCAGTTGTCTATATATATGTTGGCGTTGTGTTAGATGTCCGAAATATTTATTTATTTATTTATATATTTTTCTGTAGTAGGTAATCTAGGTCACTGGAACTGCTTCATTGATCTAGTAGTTAGCATAAGTAACTGCCGATCAAGAGGTTTCGTATTAGATTCCCGGGACGGACTGCTGTTGGGTTTTTTTTTACAATAAAATCTTAATAGCAATCCGGAGTATGGAAGATGGCGGTATTTCCCGCTCGTGCCTCGGAGAACACGTTAAGCTGTTGGTCCCGGTTGTCATGAACATCTATAGCAATCGTTATTGGGAAGTCAGTGCCATCAAATATACTGACAACTAATTCAATCTTCGAATTCAGTTCACCCTCAGGGTTGCGGAGGTCCGATGCCAGTCGCTTCGTGGGAAAACTGATATTCCGTGGGAGAGCCACACTTCAGCCGCATGGGCCGGCTCGACCGGAGTGATACCACGGCCTCACAGAAAACCAGTGTGAAATAGCGCTTGCGCTGTGTTTCCCCTATCCCTACTCCCATCCCCCAAAGGCCGGCAACGCACTTGTGACGCCCCCAGTATTGCGGGTGTCCTTGGGCGGCGGTAATCGCTTACTATCAGGCGATACGCCTGCTCGTTTGCCACCAACTCCATAAAAAAAAACAGGTAAACACGATTGAACTAGTAGCCGACCCCAAATTATCTTGGCAATAATAAAGGCCAGGAAGATGATGAATAATCTTGGTCACATACACTTACAAACTTATCCATACAGTTACGCCTTTTCTGGCATTGCACAGGGCATTATAATTGCTTGTTTTCTTTTATCTTACATCTATTTAAAACCATATACTATCCTGTGTATGTCAGGATAAATAATTTTCTTGCTTTCTTTCCATACTTAATATTGACATACTTAATATGACTGCCTCGGTGGCGCGAGTGGTAGCTTAAGCGACTGCTGTGCTTGAGGTCTCGGGTTCGATTCCCGGGTCGGTCCAAGTGTTTGTATGATCTGCAAATATTTGTTTCGAAGTTTGGGTGTTTTCTATGTATAATATGTATGTATTTACAAAAAAAAAAAAAGTATATATGTATTTATATCAGTTGTCTAGTACCCATAACACAAGCTCTGCTTAGCTTGGGACTAGACGGCGTTGTGTGTTAAATTGTCCGAAATATTTATTATTTATTTAAATACTGAGAAGCATCTCTGTCTATTATGCTTTTACGGCTAAACCGCTGAACCGATTTGGATGAAATTTACAATGGAGATCTTTTGGTTGTTGAGCATATAGGAAGGACATGTTTCTAATCAACATATACATCAAATAAGAATTCTCAAATGAACTCTACGAGTGTAATAGCATTGATTGTTTTCAATTTACATTTGAGAATTTCAAGTGCATCTCGATTGATATTATATTTCACCGTACACCGTATACTAATATAATCTATACTAATAAAATAAAGCTGAAAAGTTTGTTTGTTTGTTTGAACGCGCTAATCTCAGGTAAAGCTGGTCCGATTTGAAAAATTATTTCAGTGTTGGATAGTCAATTTATCGAGGAAGGCTATAGGCTATATATCATCAGGCTAAGACTAATAGAAGCGGAGCCCCAATGAAGCATGTTTAAAAAACGGGGGTAAATATAAAAATAGATTTACAGTATTTATTGATAGAATTGTAAAAAGAGGAGGTACTACTTTTTATGTCAGTTATGAACGGAATACGAAAATAATTATCTTTTAGTGCGGGTTTAATTTATTTCTATATTTCTTATAATTATTAACAATATAATAAATAAAACTATATTTCTGTCATTACAATAATCGTTAAACTTCAAATCCATCACTGACGTACGCTGTCAGTGATAGCTTATCCGATTAAAAAACAAACAACCATTTACCTTACACACAACGTTCAGAAACGCACTTCCCAACAGCTCAGTGAACATATTACATAACTGTTTGCACATCACACGCTCCATAAACCGCTCACTGCATATTTATATTTTTACATACTCTAATAAAAATGTCACAGAGTTAAATTTACTGCGCGTCCATTACTGGTATTGATTTCCAAAATTCATAAATTACATTTCCGTATAACGGTGAGGCCAATAAGCTCACGACAACCGCTTAGGTTTATATTGTGGCTACTGATCCAGCGGTGGATTAATAAAACACATATTTGCCGAGAATATATTTAGACGTGACCTCCCTAATCGATCGATCAAACGGTATCACAATTAGATTGGTGGTTATTTACGAAACACAGTTCCCTGTTTGTAGAGCGCTTCATGGTGGATACACAATTACACAATTACCTACCGCAGTCAACCAAAAAGCTTGTAGCTGTCGAAAAGGTTTGAAACTTTCGGAATACCGATAAAAGACGTTACAAGGGGAACAAAAATCCAATAGTTATCACTCTACGTTAATCAGTCAAATTTTACTAATCAAAATGTGTGAAATCAGATGTATGTACGTCTTTCTCGTTTAACTAAGTTCACTGAATCTTAATTTAGTACACAATAGATACTTATATTTATACTAATAACTGAGTGAAGAATTTTGTTCTTTTTTTGTTTAATTGCGCATTGATCTTTAGAAATGTCTATAAGATTTTATTGGTACTTTCCCTAATAGGAACATAACCTATTGAAATAAAACCTTAAAAACATCACGATATGGCTTTTAGAAGAGGAGTAGTGATCCTTAACTGTGAGAAATAGCAAGGGATAATAAACAGAGAAGTTGCGAATAAACCCACTGGCTAAGGTTTACTAGTCAACAAGAACTCACGAGCGAAGTTTCAAATTTTCTTATTTATGTAGATTTTCTTGAGTATTATCTGAATAACTCAAATGTTCTAGTGTTGATGACTTAACCCGCCCGTTTCGTGGCCCGACATTTACGTAATTTGAATAAAAAACAGTACAAGCATAGTGATAGAACTATTTATATTTAAATGTATAATATTTCCTGTTCGGTGACGCTGTGCGACTTTCTTTTGTAATCTTGTAGTTTTGTTAATTTGTTTTGCTCGCGTGTTCTGTTCGCGCGAATATTATTTTAACGGATGCTTATTATTTATATAGATATATATATAAAGATAAAAAAGTAACTAGAATGGACAAGGTGAGGAATTAATAGATTAGAGGAAGTCTCAAAGTAGCACTAGTGGATGAAAGTTTTAGGAGAAATGGGATGGCTCGACTGATAATGTACTGTACGATATCAGTCTCTAGCCACTCTGGCACACTGGCCTCACTGCGGTATACAGTGGTAAACTGTGGCACACTGTAGCCTCCCTGTGGCATAGTATGTTTAACCCATTTTTTTAAAGAATTGCTTGTGGTGACTTGCACACCTACTACAGCTTCACATACCGCGCTAATCCTAAATCGCGCAATAGAAGTTCTCACGCCGATTATGATATATACAACAACCCAACATCAACCGAGGGGCCAGGCATGATCACCTCGCCTGGTCGGAGGAACATAGCACCCGTTCCCCCACACTGCTTATAAAGATATCTGAGCTCTAACACTTTTTCAATAATTTTACTCCTTGGGAACGCGCTTGTGGTGACTCGTGAATTGGAAGGGCAGTAGTTATCACTTATCCTCAGGTGCTTGTAGCATAAAATCCTACGAACACACCTGCTTATAATAGAGGCAAAAATTTGAATATGAATTTAACAATATTATCAACATAAATTTTCCCCACACAGGTTTGACTCTGAATGGGAGACCATACTTTTATATTCTTGCATAAAATAAAATGACGTGTCATTAATTTATGGTATCGCTTGTGTATGCTAAACGGGCCACAGATAATAGACCACCGGGCGAGGGAGACAGAAGATATGAAGTGACTATTCTAATTTTATTTATTAACTGTTTATTTTTTAAAACTCTTTTTCATAAAGTGGAGTACGCTAACCCACCTCGCCTCTATAACATTATGAGTAAAATAACAAAATTTATGTAAATGACGTCATCTCAACGCTAAGTAGTCAAAACAAAATATTTGAAAAGAATAAATTGTATTACTGATTGTGGAAAGGAAAAAAGAATCGACATAAAACACTTGCACTGTGGACAATATGGCTGGTCACTTTGGTAAATATATACAATGCGAAATACTCGTAAAATATCTACCTAGTGACAGCTGTTTTTAGTTATAGAGTCTGTGGCTACTGAAAACTTGTTTTAAAAACCTATGAAATCAAAAGGCTTTATTTAAAGTACCTAGGCCTTTTCGGACACTTTCGATACAATTCATTAATGACTCTAAGTAGTTGCGCATGGTCATAATAGAATGGATTCATGTCAGAGAACATCAGTAGCTAATGGAGTCACTCCCAACAAGGATCAGAATCATAAAGGATGTCCGAGAGAGATTTATTGCAGAGCGGTAAAAAAAAAACTTTCACGGCAACCTGTTTGTATGTTTTCTGTTAACAATGAACAAAGAATTTAATTGGCAAGTATTATGACAAAAATATATTTAAAAAGAAACATTTTTTGTTTCATAATCCCACTTAATAAGCAGTCCCAACAGTATACAATAGGTCTGTATTTAGTTTCAATTGTTAACATTTTGTACAATCTAAAATATGAAGTCATACGATAACAAAAAGTTTTAAATGGCACAAAAGAATAAAACAAAAGCTTATTTTCAAATTTAAACAAATAAATTCCAAATTCAAATACACAATTTCATAAATATACATATTCCAAATTTAAACAAAAATTAAGACGTGAATACAACACGTACAAGTACTTCAACTAAAGACTTGCACACAATATACAAACGGTACTACAGTACAGTTTTGAAAGAGATTGTAAAAAAAAAACTGGTTCACGCAGGTTCCCGTTGCGTAGCGGCTCCTGTAGGATCGGCATCTACGCACAGGCGATACGCATACAGCCAACCGCGCGTGAGTGTGTGATCTGTGTTGTGACGCAACAGCTTCGATGTGGATTTGTATTAAGTTTCGCGTTCCTTTTAATTAAAATAAGAACAAATATGGATGAAAGTTTTGTCATTGTAGTCATTGTACGACTTTGTATAAAAATTTTAACAGTAATTTTATCCATTGGGCTACATTTTTACGATGTAAATAACTCAACAAGTTCGAATGAGCGCGATTCTCAATGGTTCCGTATGATCGTCGATGTGTTGATTTTCTTTCTACAATAGCTAAATTGATTCAACGCCATAAGCAATCTATACAAATAAATAAAATTAGAGTGTCTGTTTGTAATATTAAAATAACCGCTTTTTACTAAATGCAGATTTTTTTTTAAATTTTTGTCTGTCTGTCTGTTTGTTCCGTCTAATCTCTGGAACGGCTTGACCGATTTTAACGGGACTTTCACTGATAGGGCTGATGATATAAAGAGTAACTTGGCTACTTTTTGCAGACTAGCTTTGCCTCGCAGCGTTGCCTGCGGTTACAACAACAAACGCGGGTAATACCGCGGGGCTCAGCTAGTCGAAAATAAGTATGGGTATTACTATGTATATCTTTCATTTAAAAATTTCTTTAGCACTTAGATAATTTTAAGACTCAGGATCACTTTTAGTTACAGAAATGGGCTTTTATTCGACCTATTAATTGCTAATAAATGAGTAATCGTGATCAAAGGCCAATGGCATACCCTGACTTTGATGCTCGAATCAAGCTCAAAAAACGGGTTGACGTTGTAGAGGAACGGGTATAATGTCCCTTCAACACAAAGGGAGGATTCTCCGACCAGGCGAGGTGACCATGCCTGACGGGTCACTGCCCAACAGTTGATGTTGGGATGTTGTATATATGATAATCAACGCGAGAACTTCTATTGTGCGATTCAGGATTGGTAGTTACTTCGCCGAGTGCGTTACTTCGTAGTTCAGTGTAACTTCGGTAGATGGCGCTGAAGTATACCTATTATGTTGTATGTGGAAGTCGCCACAACGTATTTGGATTAAGAAAAAGTTAAAGTTCTATTTCATTTTACAGATACGGAACTCTAAAAAATATCGTTAAAAGTAGTGAATATTCAAGCTATTAAAACAAAAATACTGTTTAGCGTATAAGTGTAGGTACAATAAATTAACAAAACGATATTCAAAATTTAAATAAATATTTAATAAGAAAATAATAACTGACTTATCGCAGATTGAATTGCTTACATTTACATTTTATGTAGGTAAGTTATAGACAACACGTACACTTGTATTTTCCTTATGCATAAAAGAAATAAATAAAAGTGAGAAATAGAAATACTGTAAAAGTAAGAATGATGTTCTCCGAACCGATTACGGCCACGGTAGCTAACTACGCAGGAGATATTATAGTGCACAAGTGTGTGCGTAAACACAGGTGCACTCTCTGTTCCCTCTCTCTAATAATCCGATCCGTCCCGGTTAACCGACACGACCGGGAAGAGGTCAGGTGCAGGACAGACAGCTTTACGTGCTCAAAAGTAAGAATAGACTGTGTGTCACTACCCTTCTTCATACCAAGGGTGTCGCTTAGCTTAGGAACAAACACAAGCCAAAAACATGAAACAAATCCGAAGTAGTACAGCAATTTTTCCCGTGATAGAGCCACGCTTGACGTGAGTGATACCACGACCTCACAGAAAAACCAGCGTTAAATAGCGCTTGCGCTGTGTTTCACCGAGTGAGTGAGGATATCGGAAGCCCATTCCCCAACTCCTGCCCCCTTTCCCACTCCCCATCCCCCAAATGTCGGCAACGCACTTGTGATGCCTTTAGTGTAGCGGGTGTCCATGGGGGGCGGTAATCGCTTACCATCAGGTGATACGTCTGCTCGTTTGCCCACTATGCAATAAAAAAAATCAGTTTCAGCACGAACAGGTTGGTACTACCCTCTCACAGAAGACCGACCTAAAGTGACAGCGTTCGTGATTTCGTGTTTCGATGGTGAGTGTGAGACCGGAGCCCCAATGATGCAGAAGCCTCTCAATAGGCCGCCATAGTGTGGGTCACCATGCTGCATTGTTGCATTGTCTGCATTCGCAATGAGTAAGGTGACCACCACTCTTGCTTATGTATAGCAGCGGAATACGTTGTTGTCCATATTGGTACCTAATTCATAATGACATTTTAAAAATAATCATTTCAACCAAGATCCACCAATTACCGTGGAAGAGCTACGCTTCGGCATGCATGGGCCGGCTCGACGGGAGTGATACCACGACCTCATAGAAAACCGGCGTGAAATAGCGCACTGTGCACTATATTTCACCGAGTGAGTGAGGATACCGGAAGGCAATACCCCAACCCCGCCCCATACCTTCTCCCCATCCCCCAAATGTTGGCAATGCACTTGTGACGCCTTTGGTGTTGCGGGTGTCCATGGGCGGCGGTAATCGCTTACCATCAGGTGATACGTCTGCTCGTTTGCCCACTATGCAATAAAAAAAATCAGTTTCATCACGAACAGGTTGGTACTACCCTCTCACAGAAGACCGACCTAAAGTGACAGCATTCGTACTGTCGTTTACCATCAGGCGATACGTCTGCTCATTTGTCTCCTATTACATAAAAAAACTGCTGTTCTGTTCTGAGTCTGGATGTAATTTGTGTACGTTTCAACATGTATGTTTCAAAAGTCCCCCGTAATTTTATATTTAAAAAATAATAACGTAGGTGAAACTGAGGGAAAACTGCTACTTACTTTTATTTGTATAAATCCCACACGTAATAAAGATAATGGATATATAAAGCCAAAAGTATTTAGCACGCTTGTATGGGCTTCATGTCGCCCACGAAACATCATTCGTAAATCGTATTAATCAATTTATATATAAAAATGATAATATCGCTACAGAGTTTGTTTGTTTGCTTGGCTAAACGTGCTAATCTTAGGAGGTACTGGGCCGATTTAAAGTTCTTTCACTCTTCAAAAGCCCAGTTACCGCGAAAGACCACGACCGCTACGACCTAAAGGAGCGGTGTATCAAAATATGTTGTAAAAACTGAGAGCTTAAAGTTTCACAAAAATAATGTTAAAAATAATTGTTCCCCTTTAAAATACCTTCATTAAAATGACTCATTTTAATCGATCAATAGGTTAAAGTACCTATTTTATTGTTTAATACACATCCTAACCATTAAATAACAATAAAACTACAAAGTTTTCCATAAAGTATTCAAAAGTATCGCAATTATAACTTTAAAAGCAGTTCCATATATAAATAGTACAGCTCATTAAAATCGCAACTTAGCTCGTATCCAATTAACTTCAAAGCAAAGTTAATGTGTCGTTGCAATTGTGCGCGTGTGTCGGCGACTGCGACGAAATAAACGCACGCGAACTAAAAATGATGTATGCACCGTATTTCATATTTTTAGACTATGTTAGTATTATTCTTGGGTATTTTTGATTTCGTAGACGGTGTGCAGATGCAAGCTGATTACCCAACATCAAGATAGGTCTTCGTTCAGCAGTGTACGGCGCGATAAACTGATCATAAATAATCACAAATTTTAACAAACCAACCAACCGGGAAGCACCAGCTTACAAATAAAAAAATAATCATCAAAATCGGTTCACCCAGTCGAAAGTTATGAGGTAACAAACATTAAAAAGTAAATACAGTCGAATTGATAACATCCTCCTTCCTTTTTTGAAGTCGATTAATAAAAGAAGAGCAAGCCTTACAGAGAAAGAAAGAGATATAGAGAGGGACCGACCGTTTCACAGTTCCGTCCCTTGGGGATTAAAGTGGGACCTTAAAGTGATCTCGACTACCGAAGCGGTTCAATTGTTTATCAGAAGTTCTATGACATAGGCTCAACCTAATACGCATCAGACGGCAACGAGTCAGATCTTATACTATCAGAAGACAACAGGTAGAATGGCTAAGCTATTGTGGTTACTAGTGATTTAAACAACACAAATAACAATTAGAAATTCCAAGAACTTCCAATTCGGCTAGACTCTCTGGCGCTGCGTAGAGATGAGGCTTCGCTGTGCATCTTCTACCGCATTTACTATGGGGAGTGCTCCGAGGAATTGTTTGGATTGATCCCTGCCGCCTCTTTCCGCCATGGTCCTACGCGACAGAAATTTCATTCCCACCATCTAGATGGTTGACAGTGGATACTTTCTGCCTCGCACAACAAAACTGTGGAATGAGCTATCGCCTGCGGAGTTCCCGGACCAATTTGGCCTTTAATAAAAAAGCGTAGTCCTTCCTAAAAGGCCGGCAACGCACTTGTAACGCCTCTGGTGTTGCGGGTGTCCATGGGCGGCGGTAATCGCTTACCATCAGGCGATACGTCTGCTCGTTTGCCCCCTATATAATAAAAATCAAAAATGATTTCTGTTCTATTCAAAAAATCTGCAGTCGCTCGGCATTTTTCTCTTTGCCATACAAGCGTCAACCTGTCTATGAGACTAAGCTGCCATTACAAGGTAGGCTCGATATCCTGGGCATGGATATCAGCCGCGATCTCAACCCTCGCGAATACGTTGAGAGTGTCACTAGGGCGGCCTCGCGGAAGCTAGGTATCCTTAATAGGGTGAGACGGTTCTTCTCGCCCGAGCATCGGTGTCTGCTTTACAAGACCCAGGTTCGCTCGTGCGTGGAGTACTGTTCTCATCTTTGCGATGGAGCCGCGCAGTATCTGTTCGACGCTCTCGACCGGTTGCAGCGGCGAGCCATCCGCATTGTCGGCAGTCCCCAGACCACCAAGTCCCTTGAGCCTCTGCAGTTGCGTAGAGATATCGCCTCTATGGCAGTCCTCTATCGCCTTTATCATGGAGAGTGTTCTGAAGAGCTGTTCCAACTGGTCCCCCCTTCCCCCTTCCTATACAGGACAACACGTGCCGGTCTTGGATGTCACCGCTTCAGAGTGGTAGACATACGCTCTCGTACTCACCGCTTCGGTTCTTCCTTCCTGTGCCGAGCGGTCAAAACCTGGAACTCACTACCTGCGTACGTGTTTCCCTCCCACTATGAACCCGGGTCCTTTAAGCGGAGCGTGAAGAAGCATCTCACTAGGCCGCCATAGTGTGGGTCGCCATGCTGCAATGTCCCTATTAGCATTGAGGATGGTGACCACCACTCCTGGATTCTGCTCGTGCTTTCCATCAGGCAGAGCAGAGTCATTTTGGCAGCTAAGACATAAAAAAAAAAAAAAAATATCATCACATAAATGTAAAATATTCATATCACTCTCAATCCAGGTGGTCACATGAAATAATTCACATGACTAATGTGAAAGTAGTCCAAATGTGCCGATGTGACTCCCTAGAAGCAAACTTTCTGTTTTACATAATTAATATGATAATTAATTTAATCTTAACCCATGATTTCATTCATTGCGGTCACATGGGTAAACAGCCAAGGGCCTCATACATAAACGTGATTAAAATTCTTCAAATTAGACCATTTGGCTTGTATAAATACATCATTAAATTATGATGCTGATGACTTTGGTTGCATACCACATAAAATTCTACACACACACACACACACAAACACACACGCACACACAGAGGTAAACGATTATAAATATTTGTAAGTAAATGTCTCTACAAGTTTCTTAGTTCTTAATTCTTGTTTCGAACCGCTGCACGCTGGTACATCGATTTATATTTGATCTGTTGGTTTAGTGGTAAGTGACCCTTACTGCTGGAGGGCATGGATACAATTTACATTATGAGCACAATCATTTGTTTAAATCTAAGTTACAAATCCATACCTAATTTAAATACGAAAGTATCATAATCTACTCTCTATACACGGGCGGTCTCTACAAAAATCTAATATATTAAAATATTTGCTATCGATTGCCGTGTTTTCATCATTATTATTATTAGGCACAGATTCCATCGGTCACAAGTCACAACACCTGGCTAATACCTTTCTATTCAGTACACATATAAAACATACAATACCGGATATATAAATCTAAAGAAGCTACCTAACAATAATACTATCGATTCTACAATAAAAATACATAAAAATATTTAGGAGTGGGCAAGATATATTCATGAATAGATTCATAGAAGTTAATACCTACACGGTGACGAGTACATATGGAGGTTCTAAATAGCCTTACCACATAGAGAATGAGAACAACGAAATGATTACAATACGTAAATGTGATTCAAGCAATGACTCAGAGCTATTCACACTTGGACATAACGAGTAATAAAATAATTCGTCAGTTCGTAGACCCGCGCTATAAGCGGGGTAGACAATTTACTGATACGTTAGATAATTATCGGCTATTTCATTACGATAGAGAGCTGTGGATCCGGGTCACATAAGGATTTCTTGAAATCAAACGAAAACAATAATGGGTTTGTTAAAGAAATTAAGAAAATATATTTGTTAATTTAAAAAAAATGCATAAAGAAAAAGTAATAAAGTTCATCAGAAACATAAAATCAAAACTAGTCATGTTTTTTCTTCATTTGAGATACATTTGTCCTCTTGAAGTCGTTCCCAATCTGATCCGGATCATTGCTCTCGAGTGTACATATAGCTAGATTATTAAACTTGTCATTACATTACCAACGGTATTTCGGGTTGGACTATAAACAGATACCAGAATGTGTTGTAAATCTCGCGAGGTATGCCTTTAGATGGTATTAAGAAAAATATGATATTACAATTTGAGGTGAAGATGACTTCATTGAACTGAGGCTGTGCGTAACTTACATTCTCGTCAATATATAAAAGAAATGACGTGTTTGAATGTTGAAATATTAAATGAATAGCTCTGCTATTTATTGTACTGTCTATGCTCATAAATAAATATGAAGTGTCAGTGTGTAATTTCAAATTAAAAGTTTTCATTAAGTACTTATAAAGTACTAGCTGACCCACGCAATCTCGTTTGCGTTCCCTATTGCCTGTAGTGTGATCATTTTGGCCCGTTTTTTAAATATTCTTCATTGATGCTCCACTCCTATAGGTCTTAGCATAATGATATACAGCCTATAGCCATCCTTTATAAATGGGCTATCTATCACTGAAAAACATATTTAAATCAGACCAGACAAACTCTTTAGCTTTATATATTAGTATAGATGTATGGTACCAACTACTTACACATAAAAAAAGGACTGTCTCTTTGTATGTCTGTCTGTCTGTTTATGCTGGCTGCACCGAATTTGATTGGAACTTTCACTGACAAGGAACTGATGATATAAACTTAGGCTCCTTTTTTTTAACTAGCTTTGTCCCGTGGCGTTTCCCGCGGTAGTAATTAGTAAGTAAATTGATTTACACCAAGAAGATAAGATTGGCATTTTGGCAACACACAAATGACATTTTGGTGTTGCCACTAATAGGAAACCACTTAGTATTGTCTGTGCTTCCGTTAATAAAAAAAAAGTATTGCAAGACATAAACACAACGTACATTTACTCAATAAATATCTGTGCATTAAAAAAAGTAAATAAAAACCATACTTAAATACAATCGTAGTTGACAATAAATTCAGTTTACGACGACAGTCGTAATAAAATGTTTTAATAAAAACCAAGTGCAAAGTCAAAGAAAAAATGGCTATATTTATAAGCTTCACTACATATAAATTAGAGGAGTTTACACAACACACCTATTTGAAGTGAGTGGCAAATAAAATACTCGTACTCTTTGAAACATAACAATTTATATTTTTTTCGTATACTTTAACCCCTTTATTACTGAATTGATTATCATAAAATTTCGCTTACACGTTCAGAAAAAAATATACGATTTATATATAATAGATCTTTACCTATGAAATTGTGTTTCTTCAGAACTGGTCATTTCAAATAAAAAAAAGTTTGTAATGGCTCTGTATTCTAAATTCAAATTAATTTTGTTTTAAAACCATGACACTCTATTTACAAACTCAGTTTTTTGTTTTTTGATTAGCGTTGTATTTTCATTACATTTGAACATTTTTCGTCATAATGGATACTTTAAAAATTCGTGTAATTATGGAATATGAGTTCCGTCGTGGCACCAACGCGACACAAACGGCACGTAACATCAAAAACGTTTACGGAGAGAACTGTACAAACGAACGCACAACCCTTTATTGGTTTTCCCGGTTACGTTCTAGAAATTTTGACTTGAAAAATGAAGCTCGTGGTCGTCCGGAGACTTTGGTTAACAATAATGAATTAAAGGCGATTATGGAAGCTGACGAAACTCAATCTACAGCTGAGCTAGCAGCAGCTTTTAATGTAAGCATCAAAACAATATTGATCCATTTGCGACAAATTGGCAAGGTAAAAAAGCTTGATAGATGGGTGCCCCACGACCTTAACGATCGCCAGCGCAACGTACGCGTCGAGACCTGCCTTTCGCTGCTCAACAGGCAAAGAAATGAGGGAATTTTGAAACGAATAGTTACGTGCGACAAAAAATGGATTCTGTTCGACAATCGAAAGCGCTCAGCAAGTTGGTTAGACCCTGGTTCAGCACCAAAGCAATGCCCTAAACCAAAAATGACCCCTAAAAAGGTGATGGTCACTGTTTGGTGGTCTAGTGCGGGTGTGATTCACCACAGCTTTTTACAAAACGGCATGAGCATTAATGCAGATGTGTACTGTGAAGAATTGGAGAGAATGATGGAGAAGCTTGCACATCTGCAACCAGCTTTGGTCAATCGGTCGTCCCCACTGCTCCTTCACGACAACGCGCGACCCCATACTGCGCAACAGACAGTCTCCAAGCTGCAAGAGCTAGGGTTGGAAGCTCTCCCTCATCCGCCATACTCACCAGACCTTGCACCTACCTACTATTACTTTTTACAAAATTTAGACAACTTTTTAGTGGGTAAAAAATTAAATTCCCGAGAGGCAGTACAAAATGCCTTTGAAGAGTTTGTTGCCTCCCGTCCAGCTGATTTTTACAAGAAGGGCATCAATAAACTGCCAATGCGTTGGCAAAGATGCGTCGATGGGGGTTCGGGAACTGCTGTTATTAACACGACCGGACCCTCAATTATATTACCTGACTTAAGGAAAAATTCATACTCATATATTATTATTAATTCGTAGGTAGCTTTCACGGTTAAACCGCTGCACTGATTTCAATTAAATATGACATCATCAACAACCCATAATATCCATCTGCTGGGCTCGGGTCACCTCTCAGAAAAGGGTTAAGGCCATACAGCAATAATAATAATATGACATGAAAGTTAGTAATTTCATATAAGTAAATAGAATATCTATAGAAATTTTCACAAAATTGTCACAAATTTGGAGTTTCGACAAAACTATTATTAATCTATGGCAAATATGGCCCTAGTCTAGGATTAAAGTAAGACTAAACTTCTAGTCTAAAAAGTCAATTAATCTAAATAAGATAAAACCATTTAGTAATAAAAACTGTTTGCACTGTAAGTTTGTGCGCTGTAAATCTAAAAAAACCTGCCTATACTAAATTCAGAAATAGCTACAGATAAAAATAATTAGCCATTTTAACACATGGAGAAGTTGGCCTAAAAAACTGTGAACTTAACAGGTTGTTAAAACTTTAGGGGCAGTAAGAACACCGTTCTTTTCCCTTAGCCAAGTTGCAAGTGTTTCTCTTTTTTTTTTCTTTTTTTTTATTATACAGAGGGCAAACGAGCAGACGTATCGCCTGATGGTAAGCTATTACCGCCGCCCATGGACACCCGCAACACCAGAGGCGTTACAAGTGCGTTGCGATATTTTGTTTTGACCACGTGACGCAGAGTTGAGTGACGTCATTTCCTTACACTTGTTAGTTTACGTTTGCATAATTAAAAATGCGCAGCAACAAGAAGTGCGAGTCGGTCACGCGTAGGAAGGGTTCCGTACCGTTATCTATACATTTGCGTCTACCTGTAGTCGTTATCAATATCGAGCAAAATGGAGAAAAAAATCACGTTTTTTGTATGATTAAAGCAAGCTATGGGTTGAAGGTTTGAGTTTTCCTTTCATTGTCTTCTCACCTTGACCACCCCCCCCCCCCCCTTCTGAATTAATTTTAAATATATGTATGTCTACCACCAAAGATTTCATATGAGCCTTCCTTCTTCATTCAAGACATGGATGTAAAATAACAAGCAACAAGAATAACAGCGGCTGGCATGCCTTGCATCGTCATCCATACGCTGAGTCCAAGACCATTTTGTCTTTCCAGTGACTGTTTAAACACTCATAATAATTATAAATAACTGTGTAATATAAAGCCAAAAATGACAGCCTCGGTGGCGCAGTGGTAGTGAATGCGACTGCCGTTCTTGAGGTCTCGGGTTTAAATCCTGGGTCGGACCAAATGTTTATGTAATCTACAAATATTTGTTTCGGAGTTTGGGTGTTTTCTATGTCTTATATGTATGTATTTACAAAAAAAAGTATATATGTATTCATATCAGTTGTCTAGTACCCATAAACACAAGCTCTGCTTAGCTTGGGACTAGATGGCGTTATGTGTTAGATGTCCGAAATATTTTATTTATTATTATATTATATTTATTATTAAATAAAGTTTTTCTAATTATTATTCTTAAAATGTCACAAGTTCAAAGTATAAGTGGCTAGTATAAGTGGTCATGTTTGTAATTACGCGCAAGTAACATAATTTATTGCCTATAAATCTGCACGCGCTCATTAGTACACGTGTGGGCATCTTTATGGTGTCTCATTCGTAGATCTGTTTACGTTATATCTATCGTCGGTTTGTTATTTGTAAGTAATCTTATCAGTAACTAATAACGAGTTATTAATATATAGATTGTAATTACAACGTTACATTGACGACCTACTGGGCAAATGTCCACACCGACAGAGAAAATACTCGAAAACCAATTATCGAAAAATAAAGATAACATCTTGTTTACTTTATTAAGGTACTAAACACCATTAAAAACTGTAATTAAACATATTGATTATCTTAAATCACGAAATTTTCTATAGGAATTAAGCTATTGATGATTATTGGTACGTACCTACCGGAAAATTCTTATATCACACTAGCTTGATATATACTGTTTGTTTATTAGATTAAATTTTCGATAAAAAAGACTATTTTATAAATAAATAAATAAATATTTCGGACATCTAACACAACGCCATCTAGTCCCAAGCTAAGCAGAACTTGTGTTATGGGTACTAGACAACTGATATAAATACTTATATACTTTTTTATTGTAAATACATACACATTTTACATAGAAAACACCCAAACTCCGAAACAAATATTTGCAGATCATACAAACGTTTGGTCCGAACAGGGAATCGAATCCGAGATCGCAAGTAGCAGTTGCATACGCTCCCACTACGCCACCGAAAAGTAATTAAATTATTCATTTTAAAACGAGTATACAGTGAGTGACTCCCACAATCCATGGACCCCGACGGCTGAAGAGTCAAAACCCCTCCACTCCCTTTGAAACAGGGAATAAGGGATTTTAGGTGACCAGTGACTGTAATCACTTAGTGAATAGAAAAAAACTGCTTAACATTGGTTTTATGTGAGGCTCTAGTATCAATACGGTTCAGTCAGCCCTATCATGCAGAAGCATGGGTCTCCTATGGTTACCTAGAAGTAGAACAAATCATTATGTATATAGTTATTTTTCACGAGTAGCTATGGCTTTACGGACAGTACTACTTTCCTCTAAACATTACACGATAACGTAACGTAATACATCAGTTGTGGAACCAAATCCGATTAACCGATCAATGATCTTAACCGATTATAACAATAAAAATTCAAATCTTCAAAATGACACAGAAAATACCGAAAATGACGACTCAAATGATGCGTAGGCGCACCCATCAACCCGGAAACATTTCTTCAAATATTACTCACCTTCAACATTTTTTTGCTTTCAAACTATTAGAACATAAATAATGTTTTTTTGCTCAAAAACACTAAAACAGACAACAATATAGACGTTTTTGGTGTTGCCATTATCTCGGCTAGTTTTATCCGAAAAGGCATAGACAACACCGCTACATAGCTTAATAATATCATTTTATGTGTAGGGTGGTATTAACTGTTGGCAATTAAATAACGCAAAGATTGAATCATCAAATGCCTTTAATAGTACACTCTAAGGACATAGACCTCTCCTCAGAAAGGAATAACTGATTAAATTAGTTTTGAAAGTCTCGAAGTAAATATATTATCTTTATTGTGTGACAAAATCACACATAATAGGCCACAGGCACAAACGAACCAGTTACCATCGCCTCCCACAGAAAATTAGTGTGAATAGTCCTTAAAATACAGTTTACTTTGTACGAAAATTTGCTTGAATAGATTTTTTTTAAATAAAAACTCATATTTGTGATGGCGAATTAAAAATACGAAATAACCCCCATCCCCCTCCCAATTTTCCAAAGGCCGGCAACGCACTTGTGACGCCTCTGGTGTCGTGTAGGCGATACGTCTGCTCGTTGGGCCGGTATTCCATTAAAAAAAATCTCCCTCCACTCCGGTTTATTCCATTTATCATGTCGTAGCCGACTAAAGGAGCACCAACATTACTAAAGACGATGTCTCGGAGTTTACATCTTAAAAATTTTAACAAAAAAAATAATAAACACGATAAATACTTTTTCTCGCACACTACTGAATATTTGGTTCATCAAAATTCAAATAACAAGATACGTATAGGTACTTAAAACAAGAATAAATTCTCCACAAAATGGCACCGGGCTGCAAGTTGTTAGTACTCCGCCCACGGCTTTACAATAATTTATAACTTAATCACCTTTCTACTCATGCTTAATAAAATATTAATTGTTTTCTTTATACAATAAATCAATTTAGTTTATAACAATATATACGATATAAATCAGCAATAATTGCATTTAGTCGCCATGTTGCTGAGTTTAATAACCTACTTGAAATAAGTACCACAGTTTAAAAAGATCAACATTGCATTATTTGTTTATTGAAAGGCTGAGAAGCTGGCTAATGGGATCGGGCTTATTCAAAGAAAAAAACTAAAAAAAAAAACAAAATATACTTTTTTATAGTTTTATAAGCTCATTTTGGGTACAGTGAGCCGCCTATTGTGAATATTAATCTATTGTCCTCTTCCAACAAAGAAAACCACAAGATTATTATACGGGTATGGTTAATCCTGTAAAGTCTGAAAAGAGTAAAAGTATTGTGTAAATTTGGCAAGAAAATGATAAATATTGCAACGTTCTGACTCATGACCAGATAGTCTTTTGGCACAGGTTTAGATTTGAGACTTTCTCTTAGGTTAGTGGCAATTCAAACATTTTTTCTATTTCACAAAGCTCAAACATACATATCTATTCTTCATTAATTACTGACTATGCTACTACTGATATGCAGGTAGTATTGATGCTTTCCTGAATAGAGTCCTTTTCTGAATAGAGGGTGGGAATGTCAGGGTTTCTACACAGGAGGGGGCCACCTACAAGCAGTGAGTGGCCTGAGGTACATTGGGGTTCCAGGGATTTCCTTTCGAGGGTGCACCTGGTTCCCTGGCTTCTAGTACCCGAGACGGTGTCCGGTTTTTGGTCGGTTCGAGTCCGACATAACCACCAGTTGGAGGCATCCAAGGGGATTTCCGCACAAAAAAAAGGTGGTATTAAAAATTGAAATATGAATCCATTTATATAAAATTAACCATTTGAGAGCCTTGTTTCAATAGGGGTGTTACCACGGCCAGAAAAAAATCTTCTTCAACGACCCATAATTGCCATAACGTCCCACTGCTAGGTTCGGGTCTCCACTCAGGGGAGAAAAAAGTTAAGCAATTTTTCAGTTGCTTTTCACCGAGTAAATGATGAACCCACTTTCTACCTGAATTTAAAAGGAGGACGTAAAAGCAAGAATATATATGTTTAGTTAAGTTTACTGTTATCCATGGACGGTGTCTGGCGTAATCACTTAGTATATAACAGAAAGTTGTATTCTTATGTTTGTGTTAGTCAATTCAGGGGTGAATCCCAAAAGGGGTTATCATAATCGTGGTATATTTAAACGTAATTGTCGCATTACTTAGTCTAATAGATAAATATATAAAAATAATACAGTAAACGCGTCGACAACAGTTATTTTCATTCTAAGTTATCCAAAAAATCAACGTTTGTCTCGCCGCCATCTTTTCGGCGTATTTAATTGACTTAGAAAAATGCCAGGAATAATACTTGGTTGGTCTTATTGTGTCTCCAGTGTCCACGTGAACCGCTCTTTGTTTCCGTGTCCAACTGTACTGAAGTGGGACAGAGTTTTAAAAGTATAGACGCGGCTTAAACAGTTCCTCTCAACAAAATGTTATCGATAAATTAGAATCGTGACCCACTATAAGTTTATATACTATCTACTGCAATGGTGTTAAAAGTAATAATTGCACAGATCTACCAGTATTGACGTAGCTTACTTAATATTTAAAACATTCCAAGCGCAGTCTGCACTGTAAACGAAGGAAATCTTTATTGTTTTGACGGTTTCAAATGATTTTTCGACAAAGTGGGTCATTAGTCAAGTTTGTCAATAGTACTTACATATTTGCACGTTTGGTAACACTTACAATTTGGAACTAGTAACAGAGAATCTTTTTTTTTAATAGAATAGGCGGCAAACGAGCATACGTATCGCCTGATGATAAGCGATTACCGCCGCTCATGGACACCCGCAACACCAGAGGCGTCACAAGTGCGTTGTTTACGGTTGGTGTATGGGCCTCCGATATCTGGTACGGTGAAAAACAGTGCAAGCGCTGTTTTACACCGGTTTTCTGTGAGGCCGTGGTATCACTCCGGTCGAGCCGGCCCATTCATGCTGAAGCGTGGCTCTCCCAAACTTATTTTAGCTGAATATTTTTAGAGGAATAACAATCTAAACGAATTGGGTTAAAAAATTATTGCTGCATAATCTGTAATAGCTTAATTTCACAGTAACATATATCGCTATTAAATGCTATTAATCACGGCGATGCATCTTTACTTTCATGTTGCTGTAATAACTTAAATGGTGTTTACTGATCTTTTCATTACCTGAAATGGGCCATTTTTTAGGGTATTCATTTCTTCTTAATGAGTACATTCTTAGAAGCAGCCAAATGAGTTCTAAGAAGAGGGTTTTACGATACCGGGAATTCTCAGGTATATACTACTGAGACTATTTAGGACAAAAATATTTAACTGATCTGGGAATCGTACGTTTGTAGGTACATAAATAACAAAAAGGAAATGTATTTAACGCTTGCCTTTATGGCTTTTTTTTATAATTTACCCAATTTGTCTATTTTATCTATAACGCAAACAATAGCAAAAGCAACGGCTTAAGAATTTCTAACCAATAGTCCCTGTATTACTCGGCCGTGTTGAAATGTGTAAAACTATTGCTTTACACATTTCAACACGTCATAAGACCGGATTGCTGATAGCCAAAATTAAATAGGTATTTCCAAATACATACAAATTGTAGACAAATAACATGTGGTGACTTCCACATACAAGATAACATCATACTACAGCGCCATATACCGAAGTTACACTGAACTAGGAGTAACGTACAATACGAAGAAACTACCAATCCTGAATCGCACAATAGAAGTTCTCGCGCCGATTATCAACAACACAATATACAACAACCCAACATCAACCATTGGGCAGTGGCCCGACAGGCATGATCACCTCGCCTGGTCGGATGATCCTCCCTTTGTGTTGGTGGGACATGTCACCCGTCACAAACACGACGACACAGAACAAATTTTCGTTTAGTGCTTTAAATAGAAATCGAACCGACGCCCTCCGGTTCAGCAGTTGAAATCACTAACCTAATAGGCCAACAAGTAAATCAATAAATCCAAATACGTAAACCATCAATTGTAAAGAGACACATGCAAAACGAAAAAAAATCCAAATCTATTCTTTCTAAAGTCTGTGCTACTAAACAATAGTAGAATTTGTAACTTTTTATTCGGCAAACTGTATGCCTTAGGAATGTAGGCTCTAGACGGCTGTACCGCATAATGAGGGCTCGGGGGCCAAATTTATTACGACGCCGCCACAGTTTCTCAGAAACTACTGAATTATTCGCGAGCGGCGCGACCACGGCCCGAGGTATGCGCCTTCGGTTCCCGACATACACAGTTATGTACACTTACGTAACACGAAGAAAAAGTAACGCAGTATCTGCTATCTAATTGGGTTATTATCTGCGAGGAACTTGAGACGTTTCAGATATATCAAGAAGGATAAACAATAGTTCTCGGAAACCAAACAAACTATTTATATATAACGGTTCTTAATTAGATCTGTGGTAAATTGAAAAACAAACGAATTCCCACAAGATATGGACGCTGAATAAAACCATGTGCTGCCTCGGTGGCGTAGGGTAGCGTATGCGACTGCTAAGCTTGAGGTCTCGAGTTCGATTCCCGGGTCGGACCAAATGTTTGTATGATCTGCAAATATTTCTTTCGGAGTTTGGGTGTTTTCTATGTATAATACGTATGTATTTACAAAAAAAAGTATATAAGTATTTATATCAGTTGTCCAGTACCCATAACACAAGCTCTGCTTAGCTTGGTACTAGATGGCGTTGTGTGTTATATGTCCGAAATATTTATTTATGTTCTTAAAATAGATGATCTTTCGTTAGTGGTTTTAATGTTTATAAAGGAAATATGGTTTTACTCAAGTACATTTCAGGGATACGTTGCACTTGATATGATGATGACGGAACCGATGACTGCACGGTTGGCCTAGTGGTTTAAGCGGTCACTACGCCGCTTGCTACTGCGCCAAGTGCCGTGGGTTCAAATCCCACATGGGACATCACTTTGTGTGATCCACAAAATGATGTCCTGAGTCTGGGTGTTCTCTGTGTCCGTTACATGTATGTTTGTAAAGTCACCCGCGACACAGGATGTATATTCCTAATGCAGGAGTTGTCTTTTAAAAAAAAAAAAATGATACCGATGACGAAAGTTGTTCCACCCCTTGATAAGTAACCCCCATCAGATATGAAATTACTCGACCATCGCCTTTATAAATAGATGTTACTTTCCGACAGGTACAATGAATTGTATACCTTTATTATGTAGGTTTACAGTTTAATATCAATAAATTCATGTGTGCTTATTATTATTAATGTCATAAAAAAATACCGGAATTAACGCAACGGCCTTCATTTTCATCTCCGATCAGTCCGATGTGAAAAATTCTTTCAGTGTTAGATAGTCCATTTATCGAGAAAGGCTATAGGTAATACATCATCACGCTAAGTACAATAGGAGCGGAGCAACAATGAAGAATGTTTAAGAAACGGGGCAAAATTATTACGCTACGGGCAATAGTAGGCAACTTCGTTTACGCGTAAACGAAGTTGCGAGGGTCAGCTAGTTAGAAATATTTGATGTTTCATTACGTTAGCTGCATCAAGAAAAGAGCCTTAAAATTATGTTCTTCAACATAATTTGGTATTTATAAATAAACAGACGCAAAAACGGTTTTCGGAACTCATTTTGGAAATAAAGGAACTGAAAAGTTCAATCAATCTTCGTAAGTCTAACAAAAAACGCTGTGCGCCCTAACATACTCCAGGCAAAACAATCATTAGGTACCTGAGAACCCACACGCAAAACTAAATATATAAGTATGTATATGTTACCGGTCATCTATATAATTCAGGTATTCTATACAATACCTAGGCAATGTATAAATACCTGGAAAATACCGGCAATGTATGAAATATTATGAATATTCTTGTACATCATACACTTTACCTAGGTATTTTATATAATCCCGAGTAATATGTATAGAATACTTACTGCCCGGCAATGTGTAATACAAATAGATTTTGGTCTATTTTTATGAATTTTATGTTACTACCTACTAGCAACTTACTGCTACCTAGAAACGTGTTCTGTTTGAGTTAAATGAACTTTATTCAGAAATATATAGGTTTACGTTAGGTTGTTATGGACAAAAATACCTATTCATAATATTTCATACATTGCCGGGACTGCTCAGGTATTTTATACATTGCCTAGGTATTGTATAAAATACCTAATTATACAGATTGCCGGTAACATATACGAACGTTTGTTTATCGTTCGACAGCACACACAGACAGGCAGACAGACAACACAGGAAAGAAATTATATCAGTGGGTCAGACGGCCTTGTGCGATTCACGGAACGGCGCGCGCGCATGACGCGCCACGCCCACTGCTCACCCGCCGGCGGTGGGGCAGGGGAGGAGATATACTAATTAACGTACGTTTATGAAAACCTAATTGGATGCTAAATAGAATATTTAAAAAAATATTTATAGAAATGTAATTTAAAATATTGTATTAAGTGGACATTAATTTATATTACAAACACACACCTGTATGTGTGGTTTAGTTGTGTGTAATATCTGTCTATTACACATAATACTTTAGTCTGTAACTTTACGATAATGAAGCAATTTTATCATTTATCATAATGTAGCAATTGTTTAGTGGTTATTGGGTTTAGATTTGAAATTGTGGTCATGGGTTCGAATGTTATAACCGACACCGGGAACTTAAGAAACGCACGCTTAAATAACATCATGATGTCAATCATTTAGACTTTATTTATGGGTTTACAATAATATTAGTAGTAGTAGTAGTTAGTAGTGTAGATAACAAATTTCTGGATATTATTCTAACTAACGTTTCAGATACTGTTACAACTATGCCGAGTAGTTTGACTACCAAAATAGATCCAAAACATCCTCCCCTACTACTTTCTATAACCGTCCATACGGACAAAGACTTTCTCAAATCCAACCCGAGAGCTGATTATAATTTTTTCAGGGCAGACTATGATAATATTTTACTGGATTTACGTGATATCAATTGGTATGATGTATTTAAGCATTCTGTAACAGTTAATGATATGGTGTTTGCTTTTTATAACTTACTGAGATGTGTTATTGTGAAACATGTTCCCAAACGAAAGCCAAGATCATCTGAGTACCCACCTTGGTTTGACTTAGGATTAGTTCGTCTTCTTTCGGAGAAAAATAAAACAAGAGTGAAATATAAGAAATACAAAAATCCACGCGACAAACTTGAATATGATATACTTAGAGACCGTTGTCACAAACAGGTGAAGTTATGTTACAATAATTACCTATCAAAAGTAGAAGCGAATATAGCAGAGAACCCTAAGACATTTTGGAGATTCATAAAAGACAAACGCAACGGTAACCTCTCCCTACCTAGTACAATGTACTCAAAAAAACTTGAGTGAGGACTCGGGATCCGGTATAGCAAATCTTTTCGCAAAGCAGTTCTCATCTGTTTATGCTACCGATGCTTCTACTCGAAATACATTACACTCCGTTGTAAACAAATCACAACATCATGCCTTGGGCAACATCCGCTTTACCGAAAACGACATTCTTAGGAAAATAAAACGATTAGACAACTCAAAGGGTGCAGGTCCTGATATGATACCTCCCGTATTTGTTAAACGCTGTGGTTCTGCTCTTGCGTTTCCTCTATCTTTGATTATTAATCGTTCGATTCAAGATGGTGTTTTTCCTGATGAATGGAAAAAAGCCCGAATTATTCCCATATTTAAGAAAGGTGAACAAAACAACGTAAAAAATTATCGTCCAATTTCTATCCTGTCTTGTCTTTCTAAATTGTTTGAGTCTCTCATATGTCCCATCATTACACATCATATGAATAATACAATTACAAGTGCACAACACGGCTTCAAAAGTGGTCGTTCTGTTGAAACCAATTTGATTTCATTTGTCTCTGATCTATCTGTAGAAATTGATAAAGGTAGACAAGTTGACGCAATATACACGGATTTCTCCAGTGCTTTCGACAAAGTTAACCACAGTCTGCTTTTGCGAAAACTGGAAGCTCACGGGATATACGGTAGCATTTTAAACTGGTTTCGGTCCTATCTTTTAAACAGACCACTAACTGTGTCTGTTAAGGGATATGATTCGCGAGTGTATTATGCTTCATCTGGCGTACCGCAGGGATCCCATCTAGGGCCTATATTATTTTCTATCTTTATAAACGATATATCCCTCGAAATACTACACTCGAAATTCTCATTATATGCTGATGACCTCAAAATTTATCAAACGGTTGCATCTCAGTTAGACGTAGATTTGTTGCAAAGTGATATTGACCGAATTCAAGACTGGTGCCACGTTAATGATATGACACTTAACGCAACGAAATGCTGCCATATAAAATATACAAAAAAGAAACAACCCTTTCCCTCTCAGTATCATGTCGACGGATCGTTGTTACTAGAAGTGACTGAAATAAGAGATCTCGGTGTTATACTTGATAGTAAATTAAAATTTATAGCGCACATAGACGGAGTTGCTACGAGGGCAGCTAAAATGCTTGGGTTTATTAAAAGGAACACTAGTGGATTTCGTCAAATACAAACAAAGAAGCTTCTTTACAACGCTTTGGTGCGAAGTGTCCTCGAGTTTGCATGTATAGTTTGGAGTCCCTCGTATGTTATACAATCGCAACGAATTGAAGGCATCCAAAGAGCATTTACGAGACACTTGGCATACATATCGTCGGGTATCTCCCATCGAGCTCCCTACACTGACAGACTTGAATTCCTCAGAATGAACAGCCTTAACCATCGGCGTACAATCCAGGATCTTTTATTCCTCCACAAACTTCTCAACGGAGGAGTTGACTGCAGTCAACTGCTAAGTAACATCAAGTTAACGGTACCATACAAAATTCCGCGACACCCTATCACTAAAACTTTTCACATTCCATTCTGCACAACGAACACTGGCAAACACTCGCCACTGGTGCGTATGTGTCTTGAGTATAATACTTTGTGTGGACGCTCAGATGATCTTGACATTTTTCACGATTCTTTCAAAGCATTTAAGCAAAAGATAATGCAGTGCTAGATCTGATTACCCTTTGTGAAACTTTATTTTATTTTTATTTTATTTTGTTTTTACTGTGCTTTATTTAGTTTTTAATTTTTTGGCGTTTTATTTGTGTTAAAATTGTTTTTTTTTTATTGTTCTGTACAAACAATGTTGTGTACATCTTTAATAGATATACATATAAGTTATTATTCCAAGCTCCTAATGTTGACCGTTCTTGTATATGTATATTGTTGATGTTCCTTAAAAAAAAAAAAAATAAATAAAAAATATTATCAAACCCATATAACCAGTACTTTTATTACCCGACGTAAAATCGAAGCAGGTTTTCAAAGCCACCCCTTTGTTTCGGGTCTTTCGTCTTATTGGCAGTCTAGAAACATTGACTAAAGAAGTTCATCATTAAAAAATAAAAACCTTTTTGGGTTTGGGTTTAAACTCTTTCAAACTAATTAAAAAGTTTAAAAAACTATACCTAACCCGACTACATAACATATTTGGTAAGACTTATTAAGCCTATTTCACCCGGGCTATTATAACGAATATATTGACATCTCATTCATCTCAAATCGGTTAAGTACCTAGTTTAGGCATTACGCGCTAGACACATTCATAGACTGCACGGGTGGCCTAGTGGTTTAAGCGGTCACTACGCTGCTTGCTACTGCGCCAAGTGCCGTGGGTTCAAATCCCACGTGGAACATCACTTTGTGTGATCCACAAAATGTTGTCCTGAGTCTGGGTGTTCTTTGTGTCCGTTACATGTATGTTTGTAAAGTCCCCCGCGACACAGGATGTATGTTCATAATGTTTTAAAAAAATAGAAAAAAAAAGACGTAAAACGCAACCTTTTGTCTTCACTAGACAGGTAAAAATGCATAAGGGACAGATTTCAGTAAAGCCGTTCTATTACTGCTTATGAATTCCTACTCCAATTTCTCATTTTTATATCGGTTACTTCTCCTTATGATATTGAGGAAACGAGTTTAAAAGTTCGTCTTTCATCGAACTAATATAACTTTAAAAGTCATTTCCATTATCGGTTCTCCACAGTTTCACAGTTAAAATAGATAGGGTTGTCAAATCACCCATAACGTTACTGATACATAGATAACATTGGTAAACGTTGATTACCGCTGTCGATGTGTCAACATGGAGGTATGTATTCTTAATTAATTATACATTCCAGCTTAAATCGCCAGCTGCATTAGGCATGATCTCCATACGGTACAAACATTTCGTTAAAATCCGTTACTTAGAACTTAGAAAGTGAGATAAGATTCACATTTTAATGATAATGAATGAATTTTATCGTTAAGATAATACTTAGAGATATTTGTGAAAGCTTGTTAAGTTACTATTGACAAAAATAAGAGGTTAAGTTTATATTTTTATTATATACCGCTTGCGCTGTGTTTCACCGAGTGAGTGAGGATACCGGAGGCCCATACCCCAACCCCTGCCCCATTCCCTCTTCCCATCTCCCAAAGGTCGGCAACGCACTTGTGACGCTTTTGGTGTTGCGGGTGTCCATGGGCGGCGGTAATCGCTTACCATCGGGTGATGCGTCTACTCGTTTGCCTCGTATTCAATAAAAAAAAATACCTACATGAGCCTGTGACTCTGCCTGATGGAAAGTATGAGCAGAATCCAATATTTAAGACACTATACTATACCTACTCATTGCGAATCCAGACAATGCAACAATACACTATGGCGGGCTATTGAGGGGCTTCTGTATCACTGAGCTTCCGGTCTTGTACGTACCAACGAAACATTAGGTACAGTGCGAATGCCGTCACTTATTTTTTTTGTGAAAGGGTAGTACCGGGCAGGCTCGGTATTACCCAATTCAATGACAACTCTATTCAATGCAGGTAGGTACTATTTTTCTCCAAGTATTGTTTAAAAAAACGTAAAATCACGAGACAAAAAGAAGTAATGTTTGAGTTACTAAAACAGCGTTACATATTTAAAACCTTATTTCTATTATAAACTTGAATCATTTAAAAACTATCGATACTTCAAAAACCTAAACTGTCACTTTGATATTTTTAAAAAGATATTATATTTTATTTCCAAATTTAAATGTTAATTTGCTAATCTGTATCCGTAATATTTACTTTTTTTTAATTATTTGAATGTCGAAAACTTGTTATATAGCCAACCAGTACTTCGTGTTCAACGTAAGATATTACCGGAACGACGAGTGCTTTGGCGCCACGATAATAAATCATCCATGTTGCAGTGATTTAAATAATCACCTCGGCAGTCATTTACCTAGAAAGGTATTTGCTTAGATGCCAGTCTCAGACTGAGAATGGGTTGCGGTAATCGCTTACCTTGCCCATATTCCATAAAAAAAAAAGTTTTTTTTCTTAGCTTTATACCAGAACAAAGCACTATTTATTGTTGATGTAGTGTAAAGTTATAATTGAATGACAGGTTTACTGTTTTGTACTGTAAAGACTGTATTTTGTATTTGAATTGTCTGTATGTACCTATTGAATGAAACAACATAAAACAAAATACTGGAATTAAAGAGACTAGATTATCTATAATATGTAGGTATGTGTTATCACTCTGTTATATCAGAAACCTGGTTATCAAAGAACAGGTTCTGCTTCGTTCGAAATTAGACAGCCGTGTGTGAGATGTGTATTACCTACTACAACATTACTATTATCAATATCATTAATTGTAGAAATTCAAAGTCTTCATTATTATTCAAATACTAGCTGACCCACGCAACCTCGTTTACATCTCCTATTATCCATAGCGTTATAATATTCCCCCGTTTTTTGTAACATTCCTTATTGGTACTCCGCTCCTATTGGTCTTAGCGTGACGATGTATAACCCATAGCATTCCTCGATAAATGGGCTATCTAACACTAAAAGTTTTTTTTTTAAATCGGACCAGTACCTAGGTACTTAGTTCCTACTTTACTTTAACCACCGTCCTATCCAATTGCTCTTATTTATTTATTTATATCTTTATTGAATACATACAAAATTACAAAACAAAACATAGGATGAGTCACAAAATATGCAAAATATGTAACAATAGGCGGTCTTATCGCTCACGGCGATCTCTTCCAGACAACCATGACACGGATTTTCGTTATCCAAAAATTTTGGGTAGCTTACATACAATAACACACATATAAATATACATATATATATATATATATATACATACACACCCACATACATACATATATATCAATATACCTACACTTATATACATACAATATACATGTATTTATATACAATACATACGCAGACTAAATATAATATGCTAAAGAGAGTTAAAAATAAACGAAATAATTACAAAATTACAACACACTCAACGCTAAGGCTCTATTTAATTCAATTCAAAATCTAAATGAACAATAATTTGGACGAAAATTATGTTTCCAATAGAAAAAGTTCAAAGACCGCAATGTATGTCATTATTAATTGTAACTAAAAAAACTGGTTACAAACAAATAGTTGGTGTTAATGAAAAAGCTGTACGATTTAGGATTTTACCAAACGTGTATCGGAGTAAACGTACTCAAGTAATTATACAAAAACTTTTCAAGCAAAGGATTCCACTTAATTGTTCACACAAACATATATGACGGTATTATTTAAGGCTATGTTTATATAAATTGTATCTTTATTTATATACGAGTACTAGCTGACCCACGCAATCTTGTTTGCGTCTTATATTGCCCGTGGCGTGAAAATTTACCCCCGTTTTTGAAACATTATTCATTGGTGCTCCGCTCCTATTAGTAGTAGCGTGATGATATATAGCCTATAGCCTTCCTCGATAAATGGACTATCCAACACCGAAAGAATTTTTCAAATCGGACCAGTGCTTCCTGAGATTAGCCGGAACAAACAGACAGACAGGCAAAAATTTGTTTTTTTTTGGTTGTTTAGTAGAACGTGGGAGATGTACAGAGATCACCTTTGTACTTACTGGTTAGAATTTAAATAAATAGCTATTAGTTGGATACCTCGTCTATCCAAGGAGGCTATATGCTCAAAAACAAACTATAAATTATACATCATCACGCCACGGCCAACAGAAGATCAGTATGAATGAAAAAATATAATGAAACTTGTAAAATGTATTTTTTTAGAGACTCGGGGACAGACAATTGCAGTAGGTAGGCCTTTGTCGAGTGGGTGTGGTCTAAGGCGGGTCATATTGAATAGAACGGTGTGAGGCGTGACAGTGTCCCGCCCTGGGTGTGACTCTGGTTACCCCGGGATATACATCAGTCGTGGGATACGGCAGGGACCGCAGAAGCCGCCGATGCGTTCCTGGAGATCCTCCCGACTGCCGAGGTTGGCCGCCGCGGGGTTTAGAGGGTAGACTGGTCCTCCGGGAGTCCCACACACGCCCTTCGTCTCCCAACGTTAAAAAAAGGTATGTTTTACAATACCTCACATGAATTACAAAAAATCTGCCAATTATCTAAACCTACATTATAAGCGTCTGCTGCTGTTATTAATATCAAGCAAAACGAACAAAAAAAACACGTTTGTTGTTCTGTTTTTTAGTATTTGTTGTTATAGCGGCAACAGAAATACACAATCTTTGAAAATTTCAATTATCTATCACGATTCATGATATACAGCCTGGTGACAAAAGGACGGAACGACATACGGACAGCGAAGTCTTAGAAATAGGGTCCCGTTGTCCCTTTGGGTACGAAACCCAAAAAATAAATGTAAGTACCTACTGATCTCGGAAAGAACATTTTTTTTTTATTATATTGTCGGCAAACAATTTCTACCTCAAAGGATAGAAAGTGAAGTGGTAACGAATACAACTTAGCACAATTTAGCAAGATGTATGTGATGTTCATTCGGTTATTATAGTTAAAGATTAATTACACAATGCGATTTTGTATTTCTAATAAAGTTATTAGTCTTCTGTGTTGAGTTGTCGGCTCGCTTTTGACAGTTAATTCCATCAACGTTTCCACGAAGGTCTAGTTGTCTGTTGTACTATACGAATGGACTATACCGACTAACACATATTAATCTTCCTCTTGAATCACTCTATCTATTGCTGAAAACTGCATTAAAAGCCGTTAAGTACTTTAAAAGATGTAATGGAACAGACAACGGAAGCGACTTCATTTTATACTATGTAAAGATTGTACCGTTGTTTTTGAAGTGAAACTTTTTAAGCGCATGAGGGTAAATTTTTTACGGATGAAACGCGTCACGAAGATGTGCATCGTTTTTGTCGAAGAAGAGGGAGAGAGCGATTGAGACCGGTTGAGAGAGAGTGAGAAAGGGCGAATTTTAATTTAATATTCATCATCCGAAATTTTACTATATTATTTTTTAAACAATATAAAATAAATATATTATAATAAATGTCTGTAATTATTTTTATTAATAAATTTAAATTATCTTTATTTTATTTTTCTTCGACTGCCTGTGCGCAGTGGTAGCGTATGCGACTGCTGTGCTTGAGGTCTCGGGTTCGATTACCGGGTCGGATCTGCAAATATTTGTTTCGGAGGTTGAGTGTTTTCTATGTATAATATGTATGCATTTATAAAAAAAAGTATAAAAGTATTTCTATCAGTTGTTTAGTATCCATAACACAAGCTCTGCTTAGTTTGGGACTAGATGGCGTTGTGTGTTAGATGTCCGAAATATTTATTATTATCTTTAACATGAGCAGTGTGAAATTTATTTCCAATAGTATATGACAAATCCGTGCCTCGAATCGACACAGAATTTTTATCTTGTATTAAATGTCTAGTTGGTAAATGGTTAATCAGAATGTCTTAAATACTCGTATTAATATTTCAATTTCTGTGACTACTCATCGTTTTAGAACATTATTTGCTGGAAATCATTTAAACTTTCACAGTTATGGTGATACTAGTTGACCCGCAAGACTTTGTTTGTCTCTTAAAAGAAATGTATTTTTTTTGTTTGTTTTTGCGCATTATTCATTGATACTCGATTTCTATATATTTTACGTAACTTGATGTATATATTTTTTTATTTGTGCTGATGAATTTGATATTATTGCTTTTATTCACACAAACAAACTCTTCACTTTTGCAATATAAAGTAAAATAAAACAAAATAAATAAATATTTCCGACATCTAACACACAAAGCCATCTAGTCCCAAGTTAAGCAAAACTTTTATTTTGGGTACTAGACAACTGATATAAATACATACATATGCTTTTTTTTGTAAATACATACATATTATACATAGAAAATACCCAAACTCCGAAACAAATATTTGCAGATCATACAAACATATTACACATTTGGTTCGACCCGGGAATCGAACTCGAGACCACAGCAGTCGCATACGCTACCACTGCGCCACCGAGGCAGTTAATATGTATATAATATTAATCAAGTTCTATATGATCTTCATCCCCCTAAGGCAAGCAACACACTTGTAACGCCTCTGGTGTTGCGGGTGCCCATGGGTGGCGGTAATCGCTTACCATCAGGCGATAAGCCTGCTCGTTTGACTCCTACTCGCTATAAGCATAAGGACATACCCTTCTTTCTTTAGGAAGGTAATAGAGGCAATAAAAAAATTAAGATGCAGACAATAGTGATGAAGTTAAGGCTACTGGAGCTGGCCAGGTCACAATAAAGCGTTATATTGCCACATTTAAAAATAAAACTAGATCTAGGCGAACTATTTTCTTCCGGGTCAGACAGTCAGGTCAATCGATATCATGATCTAAAGTGGGGTTCTATTTGTAGAAAATAATACAGAAATGAAGCAGGTTTTGGACTACTTTAACTTTTTTTAGAATGACTTATAAAGTAACGAGAGAAGGTTTTTTGGTAAGTAACCTAATCTGTGGTAGGGTAGGGTGACGATTCTAGTAAGCCGGGGTTAAATTCTAAGCCCGACACGATTTTTTGATGGTTTGATGGTAAAAAATATCATGGTCATAAATGTATCATTTACAAGTAAACTACAAAAAAATATAAAAATGATAAACAATAAAGTGAAATCACACTCATTAAGCAATCATTTGTAAACGAGTGTATCTCTATGCATCGATTTGACGTCACCATATGCAAATCATCGTTTTTCTGTCCATCTTATTAAACTTACATGTTAATTAATAAGTATACGGAAATAATTTCTCTACTCCCGTCTAAAATCAATAGAAAATATATTACAAACATTTTAAAATCAATAAATACGCACATTCGCTATAAAATAACATATGATAAACACATCAATAAATTATCGAGCAACCGAACAATTTCACTGGCAACACTGCCTTAACATAGTGTGGGTGTCGCGAAATGGCCACTAAATAACACCGGCGTTAATACCGTATAACTCTAATTGTAAATCCGTATGTCAATTAAAACAAACGGAACAGATTGATATTGCGTGCGTCGGGTAATTTAGATACGCTATTTGGTCGCTCGTGCCAATTCTGAGAAACCGCACTGTAATAGATGATTGTCCGAAACAATATAGTCGCAAAAACTAATGGTGTTTTTGTACTTATTTGTTTCATATTTTGACCGTAACATCTACTAAAAATAAGCTTGCTTTACTAGTACTGGTGCTGGCAAAGTAAATAGTCGGCAACGAACAGAAGAAAACATGATAACTATGTATTAGCTGAGCACCGCAGTGTTACCCGCGATTATTCTTGTACCTTACAACAACAAACTCCTTATATCATCATATATCTGCCGTCAAAATTGGTCGAGCTGTTTCAGAGGTTAGCCGGAACAGACAGAGAGAATATTTGTTTTAGATGTGTGTACCGTAATTCACTTTTGTATGTGTTTAGAGAAAACTGCTGAATGTCAAATTACAAACAGGCACTTGAATTGTTTGTTTAGATTAGCTGTTAATGACATGGAAAAAATCGGTGATCCTACGACTTGGTGAAGGTCGCCTGAAGCCGTTGGACAAGGGCAGCATAGGACTGAGAACCCAGCATAGAATGAGTAACCTCTAAAGTTCACCAATATCATCATCCTATAACTAACTCACATATTTTATCATAATCTATAAGTTTTAGGCTACACAACAAATTTTTCGTTATACGTTTCTATAACAGCCTGTACAGGTTTAGTTTCTAATAAAACAACAAAAGACAATGCTGAATTGTCCTTAAAAGTGCTACAAAAGGGCTACAACAACTTATGCGAATGCTCGGCCACACTTGACTAAACTTATGGTTCGATAGACATCATCTTATTCATGTGCTGCGTACAATGAGAGCTGCAAACACCATATCTACTAATAATATTACTAAGTACATATACTAAAATACCATTTATTATTATTTGCAATTTATTACATTTCTCAGACGTTACCGTGAGAGAGCTACGCTTCGCTTCAGTCGGTTCCCTTCAGACCGACTCGACGGCGACTCGACCGGAGTAACAACATGGGCGGCGGTAATCGCCAGTGTTGGGCATTATTCAATTATTTATTTAACTAATTAATTGATTAAAAATTTATTGTGATTAAATAATTGGAATTGAATTAGTTGCATTAAACATTTAATCGCGTATTACAATTAAATTATTTACATTAATACACATCAATTGTAAAACATAATTAAAATAATTGCAATAAACTTTTTCCAATTGTTTTATTAAGAAATTAAAACTAACAATTAACTTTTTGGGAAATTGCACAAACCTAAAACTGACATTTGGTAAAAAAAATTGTTAGTTTTTAAAACGTACGTAATACGTACGTAAAAACGTAAAATAACTAACAATTGATCAATTGTTAACTGTTTAAAACCACGATTAATAACTATTGTATTTTTCACAATTACAACTGATCAATAATTGTTAATCGTCAATTGTTAATACAACTGAAATTTGCCCGACACTGGTAATCGCTTACCATGAGGCAATCGATACGTCAGCTCTTTTGCCGCCATTCTGTAAAAAAACGAAAATCGAAACCACGAGCCTAGTAATCGGGACTTTTGTTATTATTTTAATATGCATTGAAATTTCGAATATTCCTGTGTCATCTCGTGTGATGTATCATTACTTATATACATGCACTCCGACTCTAAACAACAATTCACAAATGAGGGGTCCATGTGGCGTTTGAATCCACAACACCCAGTGCAGTATGAAAGCGTGCAGTAAATTGTAAAATTTTATTCTATAAATTAAATATTATGATAACAATATTTACCGTTAGCCAAAAATCCTAAAAGTACGATAACTAAATGATCAGTAGTAGGTAATGTGTACCAAATTTTATTTTATATTAAAAATAAACATTGGTCACTTAAACACGCTATAGTATCTACACTATTTTTATATAATAGCTACCAAAATAAAAAGTAAAATTCAAGATTATACTTAAACAAAATAAATTAGAATTTAACACGCGAACATACATTGCGAAAATGTTCGCGAAGTTCTGCAATTGTGGACGAGCATAATATTATAATGATTCTAACAGAAATATGAGATAAGGCTTTTTTCCGCATGGTCCAGGATCTTTTTAAACGCTAGTTTTTACTGTATACCAACGAAGAATTAAACAATAGTTTGTTAAATAGGTACCTCAAACAATTTTCGACTGTAAATCAAGAGGATTAGGAATTCATTTCAGTCTTTTGTATTTTTATAATTAAGTTTTAAAAAGTGTCATCGACTTCAGTGCCAGGGACGTTTCATGATGAATTGGAATAAGATCAATTCTTCCCCCTTAATTTTCCTCCCTTAGAGATTGAATATTTTCTTCGTATAAAAGTGGGATCGGTTTGAGCACAACCAACTCAATTAAAAGGGGGTTATTTAAATCAGTCAGTCTGTTTTTATTTTATTGAAAAATGTCGATTAATAAAAAACGAAACAGAAGTTTTCTAAATAAAATCAGAAATTTGACTCTTGGTTTAACGGTTATCGAATCTGACTGCTCAGCCAGTGGTCGAGAGTTCGATACCCACCCAAGACAAATATTGTATGCTAATCTCTACTCGACGTTAGCAACAAACGATCTTTTGTTTTTGTATCTAGGTACAATTTATATCACTATAATATGTATATTGTATGTATTTATAAAAAAAGCCTTGTTTGTTTTGAATTAAGGTTAACGGTAACTGGCTTGTCTGTTTTACATAAGTGGGACTGGAATTGTAGTTGCCGAAATGTGAGCGGTTAATGCGTCTGTGTTGTCGACAAACGCATAATACCTCGAAAGAGTACCCCTTCGAGAATAAAAGACGTGGGTGTTTTCTATCTTATATATATACGAGTATGTACATCTAATATATAGAAAACACCTAAACTCCTGTATTTACAAAAAAAAACTGTTATTATGTATTTATATCAGTTGTCTAGTACCACCCATAACACAAGCTCTGCTTAACTTGGGACTAGATGGCGTTGTGTTAGATGTCCGAAATATTTATTATTTATGTATATATGTATTATGTTATATGGTAACCACAATACACAATATGGTGTATGCATATATATATATATATGCGGTACAATAATATCACAATTCGTAGACCAGAAAATAGATAGTAAAAATCGTAAGAGGATTTTGTTACAAAAATATTAAAGATTTATGTCATGTAGGTATCTTCAGAAGACATTTAATTTACCAACTTGTTATGTATTACGTGGAAGAGCTACGCTTCGGCATGAATGGGCCAGCTCGACCGGAGTGATTACACGACCACACAGAAAACCGGTGTGAAATAGCACTTACGCTGTGTTTCACCGAGTGAGATAAGATATTGGGGCATGTAACCCCCTAATCTCTATCCCTATACCCTCCCTGTCCCCCAAAGGCCGCCTCTGGTGTTGGAGGTGTCCATTAGCGGTGGTTACTGCTTACCATCACACGATACGTCTACTCTTAGAGTATTATTATATATATTTATATGTTAAACTAGAACGTCTTTTAGAATTCCGAGTCCAAGTCTCAAAAGACATGTGTGAGAATGTTTTTTTTACTTGTCAAAGATAAAATTCAGTAGATATGTTTTTGCGTGAACATTAACCTCACTTTTTTTTATATCTGTTTAATCTCATAGTAATGATTAAGTTGGCATATTCAATAATTCGTAGTCTTGTAAAATATTAAGTGCGCTGAAATATTTATTTAGAAATAACTTAACATAAGTGTAGGCCAGTTTCACCACTAACTGATAAATCCCCTCATGGTACATTTTTGTAATATATATGTCAGCAAATTTTATGTGTCACATAGTGTTATATACCAGATAACTATCTGAAACTTTCTAGAATCAAACTCACTTGTACTTATTCCATATCATTTGGTCCAATTGCATTTTTAAAGGTGGAAGAAATAGAACTGAGTTAAATTCTAAAATGTATTTAGAAATTTTTTAAAAAGTATCGACAATCGAGAGTATGTTTTACATCAGGAACTGGTGAAACTGGAGCTAAGTATTGTTCTAGTGGTGGGTACCTGTGGGTGTGTGCGGTGGGGGTGGCGCGGAGGTTCGCGGGGCTCGGGCGCGCGCGCCGCGCTCATGCCTCAGCGCCGCCGGCGCATGCCCCCCACGGCACCGCCGCCGCTCTGCACACAGACAACATAACACACATAAGATATAACATTCTCTTTACTCTACTAAACTATACTAACGCAAAAAACCGTACTTTACAGATTTAACAAAAATAAACATAAGAAAATAGATTTTGTTTGTCAATTATTGCGGTAAAGAGAAGTCTATGTCGTTCCTCAAGAATCGAAGTATCTCCATGACAGTTTACTCTGCAATCGGTGCATCGGTTTAATCGTGAAAGCGCGACAGACAGACAAACAGAGTTAATTTCGCATTTATAATATTAGAAAGGATTGTAATGTAATAAACGAACCATTGAGGGTACCAAATTCAAGTCGTCACCTTAACGAACATAAAATTTATCACGTTTCTCACTTCAAATGCCTCTACACAGTATGTGTTGTCCTGTATCCTTTATTGTACACACTTAACACATAAAAAAGAACTTGAGAGGTGTCAAGGGACACCCGGATGGAACGAAGTTCGAAATAGAAAGACGAAACGAAAATATCTGTGTGTGTCGTCGTCGTGTCGTGACAACAAATTGTGTCGTGACAATTTTTCCGTCTAGCCCCCTTACACAACGCGCCATAAGGAACTTCGTTCCAATAAAAGTTACAAGAAAGTATTATGTACAAAAGCGAGTTTAACCCTTTGGTTCGCATTTAAAGTTAACTATATAAACAAGATTATAAAATTATTCATATGACTCTCTCTCAGGTTTACTTAATTTAGCGGGTTTATATTTGTAGTGAGTTATCAAAACGTTAACAGCCTTTAACAGCCACAAACCTCTTCTTTGAATTTGAGTTTAGTAGTTTTTGAGTGAAAGAGTAAGAATCATTCATACCTACACTACATCTTAATAAACTAATAATAATATTAAAATAATATAGCAACGTTGAACGTGCTCACCATGCTGTAAAACCGAGCACAAGGGGAGTGAACCGAAATGCAGGCTATTGTTACAAAGAAATTCAGAGCGCCAATCAGTTGCACTTGCAGCTGTAGTGGTCAAAAAAGAAAAGAGCAATACTTATATATCTGTCTCTTCTTTAAGACAGATGAACGTGACGTACGAATTGCGATCGAGTCTTGCAGCGTGACGTCACCAACCCCTTACCCACCTCTGTCATCACCACACCCCCGCGCTACCCTGCACCCAAGAGTCGATTGAGTCAACTCTCAAATATGTTAGCGTCTATATTTGAATCTAGACATTATTAACATACAATAACAAAATAGTTTAATACAATAACAGATATGTTAATCGTGCAGAAGTCTTAAACCAGTTATTTTAATAAAGCCGAGCCATAAATTGTTAGCTAAATAATAGTTTTAATTGCATACACGTAATGGCAGAAAAACAATGTTCGTTGGTTTTAGTAATTATAAATTACATGTATAAATTATTTTGTACAGATTAATTAAAGGGTAATTGTGGAGTATAGATGGATTTTATGGTATGGTAAAAAATATATGAAATTATATTTTGGGTATGGCAAATCCGCAATTGTAATTTGCTTATAAACAAATTTTATCTATGATGATTGGTATTAGACAAGCAGGATATATATATAGAAATTGATATTGATAGAGAAGATCGAATTGGTGCAAATATTATGAATTTTATTGTTGATGTTGTAAGATAATAAAAATAAAAATATTTTAAACGATATTAACTTCTCATTTATTCAATAAAGGAAAAAAATGTTTTCTTATCGGTCACCACGCTCAAAAAGTGTAACTTGAATTAATATCAAAGAAAAAACTTGAATTAATATAAAATAAAATACTGCATAAAAAAATGCATAAGTGATAAAAAATGCTATGCATATATTCATTTTAACAAAAAAACCTTTACCGCGGCAGTTCCCGAGTGCCACACTTTTTTTTTTATTTTAAATATTTTAAACCTCAACAATAGGTTTAAAAATTGTTTTACATTAGGAGCTTATAATCACAAATTTTAACAAAAAAACAACCGACTTCAAGAAATGGACCAAATTAAAATGGAACCACACGGGCAGCACCAGCCTTCAAATAAAAAAAATATTCATCAAAAACGGTTCACCCTAAAAAACAGGTAGCAACATAAAAATAAAACTATCGAATTGATAACCACCTTCTTTTTTGAAATCGGTTAAAAACAAAAATAAACAGTTTTTTGTGTGAATTGCAAAATTTTTGGATCTCTTTTTAGTTTTCAGTATGTAATGGTTATCTAAATACTTCCACCAGGAAGGCCAGTCTCGGTTGTCCTATAGTGGGGAAAACCCCGACGCGAATATCCTGGCTATATCCCAGGAAAGCCGCAAGCTTTCCCCGTCAGTCGGCTCAATAATTACGCAGGACTATCTAACTGATAGTTCCGATACGGACTTTGTTGTATTATTATTATTTATATATTTATTTATACATCATGCACATTTCGTGCATTGGCGGACTTAATGCCTAATCTCTACCAGGCAACCAATGGGTGATGCAGAGAAGGCAGGAAGTAGGTGCATTTAGGTTGTTAACTTTGTGAGAATAGGAAACTAAATAATATATCGAACGAATATAATAATATATACAAATATATACATAGACATCATATACTTAAACCAATGCATATAGCCAAATATATATATTTACTTAAACAAATACATACACATACATAGATTAATTCCATTGGTAGATGATAATCATGGGGCAGTTGATTCTGCCACCTGTTTTAAAAGATACTGCTTTACTTTTGCCTTGAACGAGATAATATTAATAATTATTTACTTTATTATTGTCTCACTGAGTGTGAATAATTTCTGCATTTTACATAAAAAAAACACGCTATTAATCAACACAAAGAAACAGAAAGCATTTGTTTGGATAAAATCAGAAACTGCTTTTTTTTAGTTAAGAAACCCCCGCATTAGGAATATACATTCCTTTGTCGCGTGGGACTTTACAAACATTCATGTAACGGACACATAGAACACCCAGACTCAGGACAACATTTTGTGGATCACACAAAGTGATGGTCCCGCATAGGATTTGAACCCACGACACTTGGCGCAGTAGCAAGCCGCATAGTGACTGCTTAAACCACTAGGCCAACCGTGCCGTCTGTGCTTATAACCATATAACCCAGTATATGACGCAACAGTAATAACACTATGCCCCATAAACTATCTCAATTACACATAATAATAATACAATCACCACGCTATATAAACAATACGGACCTTACATAACCAATAAAAGAAATGGAAAATTAAATTTACAATATTAAAATCAATAATTTAAATATAAATCTCGTATTAGTCAATTCTTAAGATCTTAAAACGCATAAATTTCTATAGATGCCTATTAAAGACTCATGTACCTTACAGATATGGCGGAATACTTTCACGGCTGCGCAGGCGCACCCACAATGTTGCTAACTTTAATAAAAGAAAGCACACACTAGAAACATGGTTCAAGTAATTTATTGAGCGTAATTCATATTCGATTGAGGTGGGGACTACTGTTTTCGATCGTAGACAACATTTATTATTTTTGAATATTTAAATGATAATAATTATAAATCATTTCTCCGGGTTATAAATTCAATTTTTTATCTGTACTTTTTAAGTTCTTTTAATACAGCGTTACTAAAATTATCTAGTTCATTTTCTTACTCTTTAGAAGCATACATGTGGACACAGGACGAAAAAAATAAATGAAATAAAGGATAAGAATACGGGAAAGGAAAGGGAAGGGGGTGATTTAAATTGCGTTAGCTCGTTCTAGCTGGGTTCGCGTACCTGTTGGTCCTTTGTACTATGTCAATAATAATTTACAAAGTGTAGACAATATTAACAAACATCGGGACGGAAGCATGTTAAAGAAAGCTACATAATCGTATGCTATTTAATTAAACAAATAAGCGTGCAAAGAGTTAAAGTTATTGTCAAATAGTATTTGATAAGTCAAATGTAACATAACACAACCAAACACGAATAAAAAAAAAACAAAAATGAAGTACCGAAAACAGGCTCTTCCACCCTATTCTAGCATTCGTACCGAGAGTACAACCAGCCAATATCAACAAGACAGGGGACAGAGGTCATCGTAGATATGTTTTATACAACTTTTATACACATACATAGTTACACATACATATGTATATGTCTATCGAAAGTTGTTTTCTAGCCGCCAGGTTGTCGCATAGGGTCAAGTCACGTATTTGAGTTCGGGTGATTAATTTTACACGATCATAATTAAAAGGCCTAATGCGAGGGTCTATGGTCAATTTAGAGTACATCCGGGGTCATCAAAGTTGATAAATACTTTATATAATATATGTACGGTAACAAATTCATAGAATATTAAAGATATTCTAAATAATATTTACTCTATGAATTTGTAGAATAGTATAAACAAAAATATTTTAAATTTTGCTACGAGGACAAAAAACGGATTGAAGCTATTCATGTCGCATAGGATCGATTCAAAATAATTTATTATAGATAGACACCTCTTGGTCTACAAACTTCGACCTAAAATTATTTAAATTAAATATTCTGAATTAAGTGTTTTAAATTTTTAACATTCCTCTATGCTACTGGGGTCTCAAGAAGATGGATTATCCGGATTAAGTTCACGGATTATTTAAACGATTATATTGAAAACCAAACACCTATACCAATGCAAACACATACACTATTTTATAATTTTAAGAAAAACTCACAGCTATGACGAGAGTTAATTTACGAAAAGAAAATATCAACTTAAGTTTTCGCTGATTAGTGAAGAATTAGTAAGTATATACTACATATATTAGAAGACATATTAAATAACAGTATTAATACCTTATCCACAAATAACATAATCAGTTAAACCTTTATCTACATTGGCTATAACTACACGTAAACAACACTGCCGCGTTAAATATATTGCACTAATCGAGAATATAACCCCTATAACTGACGTCGGAATCGAACTCTACACCTTTGACACTCAACCTGGTCCAATTAATTAAATAAATTAATCAATAAACCCAACATATATTAGTTTTTCTACGTATTTTTTCGTATGACATTCCACACGCTACAGGTCAACGACATAAAGGATCGTCGCGAGAAAACAGCTGATTGAAATGTTAGGCTTTTTTATATTCTTGTTTAATTTTGTGACACGTTGATTTGTAACAATAAATTTGTGCGTGTATAGATTTAAAAGAGGTTTATTAACATCATATTACTCTTATGACATGAAGATGGCAAACAAGGATACGATTGGCCAGATTGCTTTGTGTTCTAAGGGTTTGCATACGTCTTCCCGACCTTTAAATAACATTTTACATACTCTTACATACTCTTCTTTCTTTCCGTATCGTAAAAAGGGTTAGCAACAAGCAGACGGACTTCATAATCCAAAACCATTTCGCGATGAAATTAAAGAGTCCGTGAAAGAGGATATCGAGTGATCAAGAAGAACGAAAGACGACAACTCAATTTTATAATAACTGCAATCCTTGGATGCAAGTTTATCAACTTTCGACTCTATCTCCTCTACCGACGGTATAAGTTATACAAACCTTTATATCATTACTAGCTCTTAGCCGCATTCAAAAGCGTAGAAGTCTAGTAAAAAAAAAACATAATTTTTACCATGTACCTATTATTACTATCACCAAATAAAAAAAAAGAATACATTTTGAACTTTTCACAAACGACCACAGATAAAATTTATAATTAATTCTTCTCATTCATTCATTTCCATCTCTGTATTTAATTAATAAAGGCTTCTGTTTTTAAATCATCAAGAATGCTTACGTTTAAAAGATAACAGAACGACATTGTTAAAATTAATGTCTAATAAAATCAATTTTTAACATAAGAATCAACAGGTCAACTCTTTAACGAGTTTCTAGCGGTATCGAGTTCATAATTCTATGGAAACTGTAAGAAATTTTAAAAAATAACTTGATCAAAACAATATTAAACAAAACTGGCCGTCACAACGCTTGAATTTTGTTTTAATTTAAGTTCATATCATCGTAATAATCGATCAAAAAGTAACACCGTTCTATTTTCAAATACATACAACCCTTTCACACCCGCTGAGAGCTTTCAACTGTCAGTGTGACAGCTTCTGTCAGCCAGTAACAAAAGGTCTTCCTCATTCCATGAGATAAATAGACCGCAGTACTCTGGACACAGTTTTCAAAGGGATCTATACTAACTGGTTTAGTTTGTGCTACTGCAGCGCCTCCCGCAGGCTTTTATGTAAATTGGTCAAGGTCGTAAGAGGTGTTTCAAAATAGATTCTCAGGGAGTGTGCAACGCAATGTAAGAAATAAGTATTGATTTTTATTTCAAAATAATAACATTGTTGCCAAGTAAAATAGGCGTCATTATTATCATTAATTAAAAACTCGACAGTATTTTCGGACAGCTAGTTCTAAATATTTACAATCAAATTGAATTTAAATAATAGTTTGACGTGCGCTAAAATACTAATCGTCAAATAATGAAACAAAATAAAAAGCGGTTCAGTTAAAAATAATAAAACATAGGTTAAAAACATGTATGACGCAAAGCAGTTCTACTTTGAGCATGCGCCGTAGCAACCACCCTATAATTGCATTAATATATTTTCTTATGCAGTATTTAAGCCCTTCGAAACTTTAAAACACATTCAAGAAGCCTTAAAAGGACTCTGATTATCCACTACACGTTTAATATTATATCTACTTTCACAAAAAATACCTTACAGCCTTAATTTTTATTCCTGAACAGGTTGTAGGTGTTTTCAGGGAAATTCACTGAAAACTCACACAAAGGATTCAACTTAAGTGTAGATACAGCTATTAGAAACACAAATGGAGCTTACAAGGTCTCAAAACTGCCGCATTTAAAGCAAAATGTGGATCGAAGTAACCCCGAATGTAACTGTCAAAATACTCACACAACACACAATGTTACAAGTTTTGCACTTTTAAAAACCACTACGGTATACCGTTGCACTCTTTGTCAACCACACCTAAGAATTGAATGCACTTTTCTAGTGAATTTTCACAGTTTTCAGGGAGGCCTGAAGGCTGCAGAACCGTATCACAGTGACATTTGTCATGTGCGGCCCTCGTTCGGGTAAGTCCGAAAACGATCGGGAAAGGTCGGGATTGATCGGGCAAGTTCGTCGTTTTCCGTCTAGTCTCGAGGCAGTCGGAAGGTATTGATCGGGACGTGACGGCCGGCGCCCGGCGGCCGGTCGCCGGTGGCGCCCCTGCTCAGCGCTAATGAAACCTGATGGCCATCCATTATTTAGCAGCCTCCAAGACTGTGTGGTACGCGAAAATTAATGGCGAATTTATTGATTTATTGCAAGCGAAATTAAAGATTGATTGGCTAAGTAAGTTTGGTATCCGACACCGATTAATCTGGTACTGCCTAAATAGTTGTCACTTTTATATCAGCGATAAGCGTATTAGTACAGACATATTGTTTATTAAATTGACGTTTGATGAGATGGTAGTTAGGGCTTTCTTTCAATTGTATAAAGCTATTCTAACAATTTTCATACAAATATGTAGTAAAATGATTATTTTCTTTTTAGAAGAAATTTAGAAAACTAATTTTATTTTCGGGTGTTATTCGGAAAAATTCGGTAGATGGCGTTAGGTTTAACTCAGATAAAGTAAATAATATATGATAATTTTACGTGACGCCGTTTTTATGGAATTCTTATGAGATGGAACTCAATCGAAAATTCCGTTGCTTTTTATTTTTTTAAACGGACATATTATAATTACTAGAGGACCCATTTTACTCATGAGGAAAATATAAATAATAAATACCAGAGGTCTGAACTCCTCTTTCCTACATACAATTTTTAGAGGGGGGAATCAGTAGCAGCAAATGCAGTACTGATGCTAATTGCAGACTTCGATGGGTGTCTTTCATCAGTTGGTACTAATTTACAACCATCATAAAAAAAAACAGAACTAGCCTTGAGCCTCATTTCTTTTTATTATTTATGGTTTAGGGGGCAGACGAACAGACACATCACCTGATGGTAAGCGATTATTGCCGCCCATGGACACCCGCAACACCAGAGGCGTCACAAGTGCGTTGCCGGCCTTTTGGGGATGGGGAGGACAATGGGGAGGACAATGGGGGAGAGGATGGGAAGGACAATGGGGGGGAGGTTGGGGTATGAGCTTCCAGTATCCTCACTCACTCAGTGAAATACAGCGCAAGCGCTGTTTCACACCGGTTTTCTGTAAGACCGTGGTATCATTTCGGCCGAGCCGGCCCATTCATGCCGAAATGTGGCTCTTCCACGGTAATCATTGGTTGAAAAATAACCATTACTAAATAAAGAGATACTCGTACAACTAAAAATACGCCGAACCCCGCGGTATTACGGTAACGCCACGGGGCGAGCTAGTCTAATAAAAGTAGCCTAAGATACTCCTTATGTCATCAGATAGATAGATACCTATCAATGAAAGTCCCATCAAAATCGGTCCAGCCGTTCCAGAGATTAGACGGAACAAACAGAAAGACAAAAATCGTAAAAAAAAATATTTTGGTATTTTTTTTTATTGAATAGGGGGCAAACGAGCAAACGCATCACCTGATGGCAAGCGATTATCGCCGCCCATGGACACCCGCAATATCAAAAGCGTCACAAGTGCGTTGTCGACCTTTGGGGGATGGGGAGAGGGAATGGGGGAGGGGTTGGGGTATGGGCCTCCGGTATCCTCGTTCACTCGGTGAAACACAGCGCAAGCGCTACTTCACACCGGTTTCTGTGAGGCCGTGTTATCACTCCGGTTGAGCCGGCCCATTCATGCCGAAGCGTGGCTCTCCCACGGAAAACGGTATATGTACCGTATATACATTAAATAACGTTTATACCGCATTTAGTAAAAAGCGGTTATTTTAATATTACAAACAGACACTCCAATTTCATTTATTGGTACAGATGTATCTCATGAGAATAAACACTTCTTATACTGACCATAGACAATCACCTTAGAAACCACCATCAGACAGTTCTATACCTGTTTACATAGATGGTGATGGACCGGTAATAAAACACCCCGCTTTAAACAGGAGTTTGTTGATGTCACGCTCGATAGGTGAATTAATGGGGTTAATTAAAGTTTCGCCCCCAAAATTAAATCGCTAAACGCTAGGCATCCGTGTTCGAATCGCGAAGGAATTAACAAACAAATAATTGATAATGTTCTTTTGAAATATTGTGGTGTAGACACGATGTAGGCCTTCAGCTATCTATACAAATAAATAAAATTGGAGTATCTGTTTGTAATATTAAAATAACCGCTTTCTACTACATGCATATGAATGTATATACGGTACACATACCGAAATATATATTTTTAAAATTTTTGTCTGTCTGTTTATTCCGGCTAATCTCAGGAACCACTGGTCCGATTTGAAAAATTCTTTCGGTGTTGGATAGTCCATTTATCGAGGAAGGCTATAGGCTATATATCATCACGCTACTACTAATAGGAGCGGAGCACCAATGAAGAATGTTATAAAAAAGGGGGAAAATTTTCACGCCACGGGCAATAGAAGACGCAAACGAGGTTGCGTGGGTCAGCTAGTCTATACAAATAAATCTCTGATTCGATTCGCGCACCAAATGTTTGTATGATCTGCAAACATTTGTTTCGGAGATTGGGTGTTTTCTGTGTATAATATGTATGTATTTATATAAAAAAAGTATTCTAATATGTATTTATTTTATTGTCTGTCTTCAATATAGGTACTGCCAAATTTCACATCTAATCCCTAAGTGTTCAGTTGACAGTAATACGTTTCACCCCTATCACGTTATGGAGACTAAAATTATAGTTGGCTTAATGTGGCCCCTACATGGCGGGGGTGTACGTATAACGTGTGTTTAAAATAATTTTCAAAATCTCTAAAAAATATATATAAAAAAATCTCAAATATTGCCGTATCACATCCCTAACGTAGGGATGTACTTTTCCGTTATCGATGAGTTAACGCTCCGCCGATGTCGGCGGGCAGATCGAGTGCACTTGTTTTTCACTGTCTGTGGGGCTAATTGCGCTATTTTTCATTTGCGGCCCTTCCGCAGACCCCCTGCACCCCTTGGGGGGTAGAGGGGGCCCACCCCCGTGACCAGACTTGGCTATTCTTGGCTTGGACTGCGTGTTTACTAAATGAGTATGCGTGGTGGAGTTGAATGGCTAAAGAGAGGTGGGGATTGCTAATGAATAAATAGTTTCAAATTGATTTATTTAATGTTTGGAAAATGAATCACGCCACCGTAGAATATCTATTCTGTATTAAATTTTAATTTGAATTACTATTATATTTTTATACTTTTATGTTGACAAGTAAAAAGACATTTTAAATGAGTTCAAAACGAACAATCATCCTTTTGAAGAAATGCGTAGGGTATTAGATTTCAATAGTTGTAAAGTTACTACGGTATAATATATCTCGAAAAGCCCTCCACGGTTATTTAAGATAAAATGATTTTTGTTTTTGAGCTTAAACCAAATTATTTTCTACTTTTAGATCGGCTCTTTAAAAAGCCTATTTTTAACTTTAAATCTATATTTATTTTATTTTTGTAGTCATGACTGATCCTACTTAATATTATAAAGTTTGTGAGAATGTATGTGAACTTGTTTTTTTTTTACATTACTTCATCTAGTCCCAAGCTAAGCAGAGCTTGTGTTATGGGTACTAGATAACTAATACTTATATGCTTTATTTTTTAAATACATACATATTATACATAGACAACACCCAAACTCCGAAACAAATATTTAAGTCACACAAACATTTGGTCCGACCCGGAATCGAACCCGAGACCTCAAGCTTAGCAGTCCCATACGCTACCACTACGCCACCGAGGCAGTTTGTTGCTCTTTACAACTTTACAATAATATAACTTATACATCAGAATGATACTATAAAGATTAAAAAAATAAGTCAAAGTCGAGTTCTAAAAAATCAGGTACATACAAACAAACACACATGTGAAGCATTGGCTTTTATTATTAAATATGTTAAAAGTATGATTATTTCTTACGAAGTATGTGTGGGACCGCATTCAATCTCATTTAATTATCGTTTAGACTGCTGTTAAGTATACTTATAGATTTACAATCTTAAAAGTACTACTCGAATCTATAACATCCGACTTACGAGTTAGAATTTCAAACCACTAAACCAACGAGTCAAACTAACTATTTACACAAAGGCATTTCACAATAAAATTGTAGTTACGAAACCAAGGAGTTATAACAAGCATTTTTAGATAACTTCTCCAGTTAGCACACTCTAGCTAAACACACAATAACTTGGTTAAGTAAATAAGTATTGTATGCAGACGTCAACAAACAGCATGTTACGTTCTAGCCAATTAGTGATAGAAATAATAATTTTAATTGCCTTAAGAAGGACAAGACAAAATAAAAAAAAGTGCGTGCGTACAAAGTACACATGTCAGAAGTGAAACTTCTTTAGCAAAATTAAAGACAATTATTAAAACACATTTATTTCATATTGCTTAAAAAATAATATAGTAAAATCTCAGTTGATGAATTTCTCACTCTCTCTCTCAATCGTTTCAATCGCTCTCTCCTTCTACTTCGACAAAAACGCTGCACATTTTCATGGCGCGTTTCATCCGTAAAAATTTTACCCTCATGCGCATATTCAAAAATGCGGGGCAGTGTGTGAGGACTGCCAATAGAAGTGAAAACTAAGTAATTTGTGCGTTGTATCGTCAAGCGAGCAGTGACGATGACATGAGTTTCATGCTTTTTGTTCACCCAAAAAGTACAAATATATACACTGCACATATTTTACCGTGGGAGAGCCACGCTTCGGCATGCATGGGTCGGCTCGACCGGAGTGATACCACAGCCTCACAGAAAACCAGTGTGAAATAGCGCTTGCGCTGTGTTTCACCGAGTGAGCGAGGATACCGTAGCCCATATCCAAACCCCTATCCTCCCTCCCCCTTCCCATCCCCAAAGGCATCCCTCATGGGCGGTGGTAATCGCTTACCATCAGGCGATACGTCTGCTCGTAATATAAATAGCCCATGAAAAGATTTCGGTGACGATGATGCGAATCCCATGATTTTTGCTCACCGCGTTTAAAGTTTTCAATTCAAAAATGGTTGATCATTCTAAGCACCATACCTGTTTAGAATTTCTTTGTTTAGGGTTTAGCGGAGCCTTAAAAATGATAAAAGCTGGGATACTACAATTGTAATATGCCTTGTTTATGATAATTGTTAAGGCCATAAACTAATAAAGAAGATTTATAATACAAAAATGGTACCAAAGAGAAAGACAGAAGCCGTCTATACAAAAAAATCTAAGTGAAATGTGTGTACATAATAAAATTGTAGTACCTTCAGTTTTTTTTTTTTTGGTAAATTTAAAAATGAATCCTTGTCCCAGTCAATCTAGCTGTTACAGTATAAGTTCTCTTTAGTTTGAAGTTAACTAAAGAGAACTTACACGTTAATGTACGATTTTTTTTTATTTATATACCTACATCTATACTAATATTATACTCGTAAAGTAATATATAAAGTAGAAGAGTTTGTTTGTTTGTTTAAACGTGCTTATCTCAGGAACCGCTGGTCCGATTCTAAAAATTATTTCAGTGTTGTATAGACCATTTATCGACGAAAGCTATAGGCTAAATATCATCACGCTAATACTAAAAGGAGCGGAACACCAATGAAGAAGGTTTAAAAAACGGGGGAAAATTTTCACGCTACGGGCCATAAAAGACGCAAACGAGGTTGCGTGGGTCAGCTAGTTTATTATGAAGCTGAAGAGTTTGTTTGTTTGGTTGAACGCGTAAATCTCAGGAAGTACTAATCCGATTTGAAAAATTTAGTTTTAGTTAGATAATACAGTTATCGAGGAAGGCCATGGGCTATATATTTTCACACCATAGCAAAAGTAGCAGAGTATCAACGGAATATGTTGTGAAAACGGGGAAAAAATATTTCTTTTGAGAGCTTTTACAATGTATGAAAGTTTCAGAAATATTTCCGCTACGGGCAAAAGGAGACGCAGACGAGATTGCGGGGTCAGTATAATCTATAGAAATAAATAAAATTGAAGTGTCTGTTTTTAATACTAAAATAACCGCTTTTTACTAAATGCATACGTATGTACACGGTACATTTAACAAAATGAGATTTATTAAAAAAAATGTCTGTCATCTGCTTGTTCCAGGTAATCTCTGGAACTGCTGGACCGATTTTGACGAGACTTTCAGTGGTAGCTGAGGATACAAGGTGTAACTTGGGCTTTTTTAGGCGGGTAACACCGCGGGGTTTAGCTAGTAATAAATAAATTTTTTTTTCTACATATCATAGTTCACCGCCTACATTTCTTATGTAAATTAACAGCTGTTTGTAATTGTGTCACTCATTTGTAACTAGATAGATATATGTAGGTATCAAGCACCATTAAAACATCATAATCATCACCATCATTCAGGTAGCTCCTCATTAGCGATGTACAAGGCTTAATGATGGCTGTGACCTACTGTGGGCACAGTGGGCAGGTCGAAACCAGAGACAAATTATTTTGTTTCTTTATTTAATAACCAATTTCTTGTTTTAGTATTGCCACCTAATTATGTTAATTGAGTTTTTATTGGCAAACTTTATGATACCTTCTAATTTTGTTATTTAGTCCTGTTATAAATATTGTACCTCTGATTATAACAACAGAAATTGTTTTTTTAGCCGACTTTAAAAAAAGGAGGAGGTTCTCATTTCGACTGTACTTTTTTATGTTTGTTACCTCAAGGCTTTCGTTAGAGTGAACAGATTTTGAAGATTCTTTTTTTTTTATTTGAAAGCTGGTGCTTCCCAAATGGTGCAATTCTTGATGTCGGTTTCTTAATTAAAATTTTATATTAATTATGATAAAGAGAATAAACGATCAAATGCCTCCTAGGGACACATGCAACTCAATAGACCCATCCCATACCCCCATCCCCCTAAGGCCAGCAACACATTTGTGACGCCTCTGGAGTTGCGGGTGTCCATGGACGGCGATAATCGCTTACCATCAGGCGATAAGACTGCGCGTTTGCGCAAAATTAAAAAAAGAAATCGCTCACATGTTTGACACATATCAACAGCTTTAATAGTGTACTGCTGGGCATTTACTGCCTCAGTGGCGTAGTGGTAGCGTATGCGACTGCTAAGCCTGAGGTCTCGGGTTCGGTTCCCGGGTCGGACCAAATGTTTGTATGATTTGCAAATATTTATTTCGGAGATTGGGTGTTTTCTATGTATAATGTGTATGTATTTACAAAAAAAAGTATATAAGTATTTATATCAGTTGTCTAGTACCCATAACACAAGCTATGCTTAGCTTGGAACTAGAAGGCGTAGTGTGTAAAAAAAAAAAAGAAAAAAAAATTGTACAGGCTTAATAGGGGAGGGCAATACAGAATAATAATGATGATGACCAGTAAACTTCATTAAAATAATCTTAACTGAGAGTACCCTTTCCACAGATAATTAAAAACTGTATCCATAAAACAAAACTTAAATTAGTTAAACGCACGAAACAAACTTGATTATAAGTAGTTTAGTCGCAATGTCGGTTAGAAAAAAACATAATTATATTAATCTAATGTTAATAAAATTTAACAAACCGACAACACCATATCGCACCGGAAACATATCTTAGGCTTTAATGTACTATCTCCTACTTGGTGTAGGCTAGGAGCCAGCAACACTGACCACCACTAAACTACATCATTAGGCGACAAAACAAGCCACCATACAAGTTTTGTAAGACAGTGTACTTTTTGTTATTGATTGGAGTAGATAGTTCCCAAGTAAGGGGAGTTGTTTTATATTTCTAAAGGATAAAAAAAATGAAATCATGGATTATTTTCACTTTTTTGTAGCAGTTTTCATTCTTAGAAAAATAAAATCTCCGTTTTTTTCATCAATAATAAAATAGTTTCATTCAAACAGAATAATTATATTACAAACAAGCTTTATTCCTACTTTTTATTCCGGTAATATTTGAATCAATCAAGCTATTTAGCCTTTGCAGTCCAGTATACAATTTCATAGAATAAAAAATTCCCTCGTACTTAAAACGGGAAACAGAAATTACCAAAAAACTGAATCCAGTCGTTATAAAATTGTAAAGATTGTTTTTAACTTTAATAAAAAAGGAAACACATTCATTGATACACACATATGGAATAGTTCCTGGATAAGGAATTGTAAATTACCTAAAAATGAATCCTAGCTAGATCAATTTATCGTCCCCGAAATCCTCTGCATACTAAATTCTATGAAAATCGTTGAAGCCGTTTCCGAGATTCCGATATACATATACAAGTACTGTTCGTTTAAAGCTATTAGGATAAAATGCAGTCGCCTCTTCGCCTACGGGACAGGGCCGATGTTGGTGCGGTAGCTTTCCAATACCGCTCGGCTGTGAGGTGTAACGGTTCAATGGGCATAATTAGTGATATACCCGTTTCTTTATATTTCTACATTTATATGTAAAATTTAATACAAGGGGCATAAGTAAGCGAATTACAGAGATTTTCGTTTATATTTTTTAATTATATTCTCGTCTAAACCCCGAAGATGCAGAGAAAGTAATTTTATTATTAAAAAAAAAAATATTTTAGTTTGGAACGAAGAAACGATCATTAATATAAACAATTAAACTAAAAATGTATTTTATTTTTCATTATTTACTTGTTTATTTTTCTATGTATTGTCATTTATTCATATCTTATGTGATTTATGTTAATTTCATTTACAAAGTCAAAATACATTTCATACCCAATTGACTCCGAGATGGCGTGCGTATCAACTGCAAGAAACTTGTTTCGGTTGCAATATATGAAAACATACACATACAATATTAAATATATAATTGTGAAAGACATAGACTTGTTTGCTAACGATCCTGAATACTGAGCCAGAGGTCGTAGATTCAGTTCCGACCCGGAACAAATAATTATGCGACGAGTATGATCATTCGTTCTGTTGATAGATGAAACAATAGTTTAACCTCGTTCCTTTTTTGAAGTGAAACTTCTTTATCGGGGTTGTCAAAAAATTTAGTGTAACATTTTTTCGTTACGAGTAACATTTATCCGTTACGTTACGTGTAACATTTATCCGTTACGTTACGTGTCAAATTTATAAAATAAAACAAAAAACATTTTCAAACACAAACAGGACCAAATTAATACTAAGTACAATGAAATATCACATTACAAACAATATTATTTTATTTAGTCCACAATGTAAATAACTACACACATCACATTCCACAAACTTACTTCATTCACACCACAGATCGCGAAATATTTACTCAGGTCTCGCTCCTTAACTTTTATTGCACTTGAAATAAGAATTGTCACGAATATTGCTGGTTTATAAGTCTTTTGTCGTTATACCTTACGTCGACATATGATATTTATTTTTTGAAAAATAACGTCATAAAGTTTCACTTCTTACAAGTGTACGCTAGTACACGCACACATTTTTTTTTTCCTCCTTGCGGAAATCCTCTCGGATACTGGTGGCATGTCGGACTCGAACCGACTAAAACCGCACACCGTCTTGGGTACTAGGAGCCGGGGAACCAAGTGCACCCGAGTATTATTTTTTTTATTGAATAGGGGGCAAACGAGCAGACGCATCACCTGATGGTAAGCGATTACCGCCGCCCATGGACACCTACAACACCAAAAGCGTCACATATGCGTTGCCGACCTTTGGGAGATGGGGAGAGGGAATGGGGGAGGGGTTTGGGTATGGGCCTCCGGTATCCTCACTCACTCGGTGAAACACAGCGCAAGCGCTATTTCACACCGGGTTTCTGTGAGGTCGTGGTATCACTCCGGTCGAGCCGGCCCATTCATGTCGAAGCGTGGCTCACCCACGGAAAAAGAAAAACCCGAGTAAGTAAAACGAGTAAGGAAAACCCTGGAACCCCGACGTACCTCGGGCCACCTACCAGTTTGTAGGTGGCCCCAGACTGTACGGGAACCCCGATGTTCCCTTTACTCTCCACAGTTTGAACTCATTCCTAGAACGAGCTAATTTGTTGAAAATTATTGTAGGACGTCGTAAACAAAATCGTAAAAAAAACTAGATTTACGGTTTTTGTTTTTTTTTACTTGAGCTATATAACATTGCTTCATGCCAAATTTTATGATTCTAGTTCAACGGGAAGTACCTTACAGATTTTGATTCCCCAGCTAGTGTCAAACGGAGCATGTAAGACTGTATTTGTTATTCGAGTCAAATTTTAATTTTTTCACTGCTACAAAGGACAACAAAATGTTCATTTATGGGTTCCGTTTTATTATTGCACAATCCATTTCCTATTTACCACACTAAGAAGTCATAAACCAAAAGGACTCACTATGCATGCATGCAAAAAGAAAGTGCATTCACCCTTTGTTGGCTTGCATAAACATAATTCACCACGGCATGCCGTATCGAAGGGGTAGTCAGGGGTAAAAGCCGCTCCCTAGCTGTTTTATTATTATAACTATAACAACTTTTTAGTATGCCATAACTGTTACTTTAATCATAAAAGATGGTTACAGTGAAAATACTATTTTGTTAACGGTATGGTTTACAAGGTTTGACTGCCTCGGTGGCGTAGTGGTAGCATATGCGACTGCTAAGCTGGAGATCTCGGGTTCGATTCCCGGGTCGGACCAAATGTTTGTATGATCTGCAAATATTTGTTTCGGTGTTTTCTATCTATAATATGTATCTATGTATTTACAAAAAATAGTAGGTATATAAGTATTTATATCAGTTGTCTAGTACCCATAACACAAGCTCTGCTTAGCTTGGGACTAGATGGCGTTGTGTGTTAGAAGTCCGGAATATTTATTTATATTTATTTATTTAAGGTTTTAGTCATTACGGAGTTATTTTATAGGAAATGTTAAAAAACTGCACTGTATTATATTTAACTAAAAAATATCTTCGTAAAAAGACTATCGTTATGGAGATTGTAAAAGTTCGAAAGAGAATAATACATACACACACATATAATAATAACACATATCCATACTACATACATAGTAATATCATATCTGTTCTGGGCTAAACAGCTAAACTGATCAAGATAAATTTCGGTAAAGAGATAGATTGGGCCTTGGAGAAGGTCAAAGGCTACTTTTTCTCACAATAACCGACATAACAGCGCGAGCATCGGTCAAAAGATAGTATTTTTTATGTATTATAATTAATAATAGTTAATTATTTAGTAAATGAGCTTTTTTAAAAATACATGAACTTATACTTGGTAAAATTATTAACTATATAGGAAACCTGCGTGGGGAAACTTTTAACGGGAGAGTTGAATTAAATTTTCTGGATTTTTTTTATTGTGAACGATGCATATATTCTTCAAAGAACTGAATGTTTACATTGTCATTTTACTAACGTTTAAAATTTATGAACGATAAGATAAGGCCTCATTCATAAACTGTTAATAATATCACATTACAAGATGCATGTTGTACGTACTATAGTTAGCATGGGTATATTGTAGCCAACCATTTGTTAAGACAACGTTCTACTAAAAACAAGAAAATAATAAATATCATTTGTATAACATGACGACTTCAATTAAGCCACCCTGCCCGAACTATATCTGAGCACTTAGCAAATAAAACATCGGAGGCATCGCTCGGCAATAAGTCGGTAGATGCCGTGACGGGTCGACATTACGCCGAAGACAACGTAGGTGCGGCCCGAGGCCTATTGACCGCGGTTTGCGCGTAAACACCACTACGGAATACGGCCGCGGCCCCATAATAAATCCAATAGCGTTTCGAGAAACACACCATCCAACGATACTACACAAACAGCATTTAATTTTAGGCACTTCACTCAAACCGGCAATGGAAAACGAACACCAGTAAACTACAGTCAATGAACTTTCGGTAAGCCGCAAGCTAACCTCTAGATGAGTGCGTACAAATCACGTTTCGCGCGAATCAATACTTAAGTTCAGGCGATCGCCCCCCCTGCAATAAACAGTGGGGGAGTAGTTAGGGGTGGAGGGTGAGCGGGGTGAGTTATCGACCGCCCTCCGCTGCGCCCACCTGACCGTCACTAATCAGGGCTCATCCCGCGGACACCTAGAGTAATTGTACGCACTTTATTGCTCGAATGTACTTTCGTTGCAGTTGTGTGCGTGGTACGCGTGTTAGTGTTAAGGAATCTGTCAGTGTGTGCGTGTAGTACAGGCATCGACGTATACAGATATAAGAAAGGATGTCAGGGAATGGTAATTTGCTTTATTGGGGAGGATTTGGATAACGATAATTGGAACTACGAGCCTTTGTTTTGTGTTAGTATAAACTTGCAGCGCTTTGTTTATGCCTATATAAACAATTGGGCTTCCCTTGCGTAAACAAACGTCGCTTAGGGTCTGATTGCCCTTTACGTCGGTACGGTAAGGAAAGGTAAACGCAGTTTGAACTGATTATTATGACAATAACCCTCTTAATTGTATCAGCAGCTACTATAAGAGATTAAAAGAATAAAAGTAAAAGATAAAAGAGATAGAGTTGAAATGCATAATTATAGTTATTGTCTGGCCGCTGAGAGAATGCGTTTCTGACAGGTCGTGATCGAATGGGCGATGTAACTTTGAACTCGCGTACAATTTATGGATAAATTTTAAATATCTTTTATTAACCTTAATATCGAGTAATAACATTAAAAATTGAATATTCATGCCAACTTATTAACATTATATCATTAACATTTATTTAATTAACAAATTTAAAAACAATACTTTTTAAAAAGTCTAACGATGTCAAACAGGGCTGTTTCAAGGTTATGCCAACCGTTTGTTTTTGTAGTGATGAGATAAAATAACGAGGCAATTGTAACTGAATATTTTTGTAACCTTAACGTAATCTGTCGGTCGGTATATTGTTAAATAAAACGTTCTAATTTTATAATATATAATTTTATTTTTTTATTTATTTATCTTTATTGTAGGTATACACAAAAAAAACAGTATAATAAAATGAGTTACAAAGTATGTAAGGATGTATAACAATTGGGAGTTTTTTCTTTCCCTTCGTTTCATTCAGAAATAGAGAGATAGAGAGAGAGAGAGAGAAAGAGAGAGCGAAAAAGAAAGAGAGGGGGGGGGGAGAGAGAGAGGAGGGGGGAGAGAGAGAGGGGGGAGAGAGAGAGAGAGAGAGATAGATAGATTCTTATTATAACTACCGGTCTAGGAAGAAAGAAATAAAAAAAGGCATATGCAAATTTTTTTGTTTACATTTTTTTTATGTTTTACGCCTTCTACTCTTTTTATTAGGCATATTCATTACATATGACCTTGTATTTGTATACATATTAATTGTAATAAAATTAATTTTAATTCACAATGGTTGCACGGTTGGCCAAGTGGTTTAAGCGGTCGTCACGCCGCTTTCTACTGAACCAAGTGTTATGGGTTCAAATCCTGCATAGGGCAACACTTTGTGTGATTTACAAATTGTTGATCTGAGTCTGGGTATACTTTGTAATCGATTCCTAATGCGGGAGTTGATTTTTAAATAAAAAAAAAGTCGATTGTAATTATGTACTACATAATAGACAGATGGTGTAGACGTGTAATGGTTCAAGCGATTATCTCGTCGCATTCTACTGCGCTGCATATTTGGGTTCGATACTGACATGGGACTACGCTTTATGTGAATAAATTGTTGAGTGTGGATATTTTTTTGTCTGTTTTATGACCATTTGTAACCCACAATATTGGCTTATTCTTAATACGGAAGTGTAAGACAAATTGCTAACGCAGTGCACAATTACTTAATTCTGAATACTGCATGTATATCATGAGGATCAGATTGAAGATACCAAATAGAGCCTGTATTTTGAATAATATGTACACTTTTAATCATCGTTTGGTGGTTTTATGTGCCTTTATGCACCATTAGCGATCCGGCCCGGTATACCAGTCTTTGAAAAAAAAAAAAAATCTCGAATAAGGTAATTTACCCATAAGACCTCTTAATTCAGTCTATCTATTGTTGAAACTTGCTTAAAAGAAAGTAGTGTAAAAGATCTATGAATTAATTTTGTACTATGTTAAGATTATTTAAAAATTTACACCGTGGGAGAGCCACGCTTCGGCAAAAATAGGCCGGCTCGACCGAAGTGATACCACGACCTCACAGAAAACCGGTGTGATGATTCACCGAGTGAGTGAGGATATCAGAGGCCCACACCCTAACCCATCCCATATCCCCCAAAGGTCAGTAGTGCACTTAAAACGCCTCTGGTATTGCGAGTGTCCATGAGCGGCGGTAATCGCTTACCATCAGCTGATACGTCTGCTCGTTTGCCTACTATTCAATTTAAATAAATCAAAGTAGGGTACAACGTGTATTTAAGTTACTGGTTACCTTAATATTGTACAAAATCATTCAAAATCCTTTCACCCCTAACCTTCAAGCATACCTTCCAAATCTATTTGGACGGTGTAATTCTACGTGTAATTTAGTTGCGGAAGTAAACAGAAGTCATATTGGAGGCGTCACGCGAGCGACGCTGAGGCGCAACGCATAGCTCACAAATATGCTCGTTACTTTCGTAATTGGCGCATACTGAGCTGGGTTCTGTACAGTATAATGGGTAGAATATACTACTATATATTATACTAGTCAATAGGCTAATAGAACGATTGCTAAGCACGACAGATGTCCTGAATTTTCTCATTCAAAGAGTGTATGTGTTGATCACTTATTCTGTGATCGTGTACGTTTGTATTTAAAAAAATATTTTTTATGTAAGCAGTCTAGATATCATTGTATGTACACACGGCGAACGAAATGCCTAATCAGTATACGAAATACGTACCTGAATTTTAATTCGATTCCTGTGGCATATTTGTCCGTATGATAAAGCATTAAAAAGACGGTAAGAGCTTACAGGTAATCTTTAGATTGACAATTTTTTTCATTTTTCATGTAAAAAAAAGAAAAAAAAAATTACTACGAAATAAATCACAAAAACTTAACGAAATTGTGATTGAAACGTGTAACACGGCTATAAGAGAACCCTAATCAACCCCTAGTTACCGAACACGAACCAATTTACATTATTGCGGTGGGTAATTACTGCGTGACTCCGTACCAGCCATAAGTGTTACCACGGTGACCGTGTAAACTGGCACTAACGCTCAGATAACATCGTGCGGGTGCTCGCTACAGAGTACTCCATTTATACTCCTTTAAATCACGGCACTGACTGAATTGGTCACGTGTCGCAAATGACGTATAATTTTTAATTTGGAATTAAATTAAAATCAAGATGGCCATGTCACATTGCTTGAATACTACCATCCTGGTATACAGAGATTCGATAATCAACTTTAAATATAGCAAGTTAAAGTTGAAAATTGCATGTTATCTTAGATATCCATAGAGTGATAACAATAACTTCCCTTTGAAGATGTTAGCTTATTGAGGTTAAACGTACTATTATATCATGAACCGCAACCGCAAACTGCAAATACGTACGACGTATTTCATCACCACGCTAACAATTACAATTTACTTTTTCTCTATACTTACTATATAATTAAAAATCAATGTAACACAACTATCTTCGCTAAATAAACCTTTAAATCAAACGTTTCCTATTTTTTCCCCTTAGATATAATTCGTAATCAAAAGGTATTATTCTAAGATATAATAAGAATTTTCTAAATAAATTCATAAACGGTAAATATAACCGAATTGAAAACCTTGTTCTTTATTTAAAAGCAATTACAAAAAAAACAAACGTACTCGATTAAAAATATCATGCATGTCATCGTTATTTTGTAAATATTTCTATATAATTACTGTCGTTATTAATATCTAGTGTAAGGAACTAGTTAATGGATATATGTATTGAGCTTTCATAATCGTTATGAATAATCGTGTTCAGAACGCATGTACCACGTTAAAACACAAAGCCAGTGTTTCTTTCATTATATTTTACCTAATGAATTAAGTCAACGGAATCCTATTAAATTTTAGAAGAAACATTAAGAAGTAGACCTACCACTTTTGTGACGGAAGAATGCATTCCAATTCGTGCAGTTCGTTCGTGAGACCCCCCTCCCTTCCTATGGGCGGAGGACATTTATTCTGAGAAGCTCTTCCAACCCACTAACAAAAAATATAATTTACCACTCTGGACTCGAGTTGTAGATGTCCATAGGTAAAGATCCCAATATCAAGGTAGTAGAGACGCGCCGCTTTCAGCACGAACAAGCCAGCCCGACCGGAGCGGTACTACCCCTCACAGAAGACTAATCTAAAGTGACAGTATTCTTGTTGTCATTTTTTGTTGGTGAGTGCGAAACCGGAGACCCAATGATGCAAAAGTATCCCAATACGCCACCATTGTCTGCATTTGTCTTCAGGTAGAGAACAGTAACTTGGGCAGGCTCTTTAAAACAAATATCATACCAAAAAAAGCCGCAATTTTATTAACTACCTAAGAATACAATGTCACTACCTTTTGAAACTTGACATTGGCAAAAAAGACGAAAATTACGAGTATATTACCATAATAAAAGTAAAAAAAAAATACAATGAGATTTTAGCACCTCATAATGTTAGTTTTATTTTTACTCATCACCCGTAAATACACCCCTTGGGTATTATTAGATGCGGCTCCAGGTTTATTACACTGCTAATGGATACTACCCTCCTCCCCAATTTGGGGCTTAAGTTTAAGAAGCGAAATATGTCCATTCTGTCGTTTTTTGACTTCCATTTTCCGATAAAATCTTTAATCACCTTCATCATCAGTTTTTTTTTTTTTTTTATTGAATAGTGAGCAAACGAGCAGACGTATCACCTGATGGTAAGCGATTACCGCCGCCCATGGACACCCGCAATACCAAAGGCGTCACAAGTGCGTTGCAGACCTTTGGTGGATTGGAAAGGGGATGGGGGGAGGGGTTGGCGTATGGGCCTGCGGTATCCTCACTCACTCGGTGGAACACAGCGCAAACGCTATTTCACACCGGTTTTCTGTGAGGCCATGGTATCACTACGGTCGAGCCGACCCATTCATGCCGAAGCATGGTGTATATAGCAATAGTAGTTACACACAGATTCACTACCAACTTTTCCTTATTAAACGACTGGGATCAAATTCCCTTTGCCAGGTTTCTATTTCATCTCTGTCAACCCCTTTAAGAGATACAGGCATGAATCTACGTACACATATTTGGATCGTTATCTGTCTAATCGCTGGTTGGTATTATATTTTTTTAATGGCGTATCGATTACTGTAAGAGCTCTTTACCTACGACCCTTCGATCAACTTGATTGCCGTGTTGTGTGCGGTACGCCGTCGACACCAACAGAAACACATTATAAATGAATAAATAACAGCTAGTTAATGAACAGTCACATATAATTCGATATAAAGTAACCCACACACATTAGTACACAGTGTCCAACACTGAACACAGAATAATAAATGTAATCTATACTACTCGTAATATTATAAAGCTGAAGAGTTTGGTTGTTTGTTTGAACGCGCTAATCTCAGGCACCGCTAGTCCGATTGTAAAAATTGTTTCAATGTTGGATAGTCCATTTATTGAAGACGGCTATAGGATATATATCATCACGCTAAGACCAATAGGAGCGGAGCCTCAATTAAATGTTTAAAAAGCGGGGGGAAATTATTACGCTATGGGCAATAGTAGACGTAAACGAAAAATATGGGACTGCCGCTAGAAGTGGAAACTAAGTAACGATGACGACGACGCGAGTTCCGTGATTTAATTCACTGATCCTGTACTGTAGTAATCTGACTGTTGTTAAACATATTTGTACATTACTTAAAGCATCATCATCAACAATGATAAACAAGCCACTGCTGGACATACTTCTCTCTTTAACGAGAAGGTTTCCTGAGAGGCCTACCATACTAAGATGGCTAGACTAGTTGGTAAAGGGATTGTTTAAATTTTTCCTTTCCTTGCAATGATGTTGCACGATAACCAACCAACCACGAGTATAAGCTGTGTTACTCCGTATTCTTTGTCCGTCACCATACCGATGCGTCATGAAATGCAAACATATACATGTAATATATTTGTCCTAGCTGTGAACGGAAAAGACCAGCAGCCACCTGGAAACCTGAAATAAATCAAACCGGCCCATCGAAGAATGAAATCTTTTCTTAGAAAATAAATTTATGTTTTTTATGCGTTTTTAACCGACTTCAAAAAGGGAGGTTATCAATTCGACTGTTTTTTTTTGTTTGTTACCTCATAACCTTCAATAGGCTGCCATTGTTGCAATGTTCGCAATGAGTATTGAGACATTACTCTTTACATTCTTTTTCGGGTTCGATTCCCGGGACGGGCCAAATATTTGTATGATCTGCAAATTTCTTTTTTGTAGTTTGGGCGTTTTCTATGTATAATATGTATGTATTTAAAAAAAAAAGTTTATTTGTATTTTTATATCAGTTGTCTAGTACCCATAACACAAGCTCTGCTTAGTTCTAGGACTAGATGGCGTTTTGTGTATGATGTCTGAAGTATTTATTTATTATTTATTTTCATCTGGCAGAGTAGTCACTTTGTTCATACATAAAAAAATATATTTCTACATTAATTAAACCTGTTAGAAATTAACATTAAATGTTGAAGATTCTCGAATGAAGAACTTACGAAAACAAAATGAAGAGCAAAGCAGTTTCTTTTATTTAAATAATCAAGTGTTTTTAAATATAACATTTATAAATAAAAACGTTGAACTAAAACGCTACCAATATTCCTAATTTTCACAAATCATGTTGGTTGTTTACGTCGCAATGGCTGACCGCGTAAACAAAACGATTTGTCGCCTTTATTGTAAACATGCTTAATGCACTACAGCGGCCATTTTGTTATTTGTTTTCCCGCCTTTTGCCTTTTAAAATAAGAACACAATATCGATTATGGGGTGGATTTATTGCGGTTATGGTTATCGGTTTTGTTAAGCCTTTCTTTGGAAATTATAAAAGATGTAATGTCTCTTATCTGTTTAAGATTTTCTTTATGCGATAAGTTATCTGCTATAAAATGGTATTTGTTTGTTTAAAATTACATTTTGTATTTACCCAATCAAGGAACGTACTTATTTTTATTTATGAACAGGTAGCCACCACAGACGTTATAAAAAAGGTAAAAAAATATTCACAGATAATCATTTAACTTTTTTTTTTATTTATGTAAATACTTCAAGTTTATAATATGATTTTTGAAAATTCAGTTTTTTTTTATTATTGTCTTACATAATAAGCAGGTAATATTTATATATCTATAAATTGTCTGATAGTCTAAGATCTGGCTGTAGAATCATCACGAAGATACGCAAACTCAAATTTCTACATTCATTTTTGAATAGAACAATACATTGGTAACAGGTTGCCAGTCAAAAAATGCCCGCATATTATTTTTAATAAAAAAAGGTGTGTGTGCGATTCACACGATAGAAGTGAAACTTCAATAAATCGAGAAAAAAATGAGACCGACATTTACTCTCTCGCTCTGGCTCACTAATTACAGGCGACTTTTTGTATTTGTGTCTCTTACCTGTCGTTTTTTCCGTTGCATCCGGTTTGAAATCACAACGATTCTAAAGAAGTTTCACTTCAAAAACGGTAATTAATTTTATAAAAAATGGTAAATAATTTATAAAAAATGGTAATAAATTTTATAAGAAATGGTAATTATTTTTATAAAAAAAATCGTTAATTTCTTGTATATAATATAATAAAATATCGTTCCTATTACAGCAAAACATGTAGGAAATTTTAAAACTCATGGGTGCTGTTGCCTTCTCTTCCGATAAGATACACCTGGCTGTGTGTAAGAAGTTGGGCCGAATAGGCAACAGCACCCATTACATGACTGAAATCTCAAGGAAATCGATTGCTAAAACTAAAGAAGCTACCAGTCAAACAGAAGATCGAACTGTCAAAGTGTCTTTATGGTCTGGTTAGTCTTAGAGGCAGGTTTGTATTGGTCACTACCTTCTTAACGCGAATAGACTATAGTATGAGACTTAGGTATATCGTACAAGTGCTATCATATGGACGCCTGATAAATAGGATTTTAATGTAATAGACAAGAACATTCTTTTAGGATATTTCCTTTTTAGGATGTCCCTTCCCATGTCGCTGTCACCTCACACAGCCAGATTTGATCAACTGTCAAGTGAATTCAATTAAGGACAGATGGATTAAAAATCCATCAAAATGTTCAAGGACTAGGTTATGAATTCGAATGGACATTAATAAATGTCAAATCCCAAAGGGTAATCCTTTTGAAACTAAATTAAAATAAATCACACCATGAAGATATTGAATAAATCCAATATGAAAACTTATATATGAGCGGTGGATATCTGACCGCCCTCCCACGGCCCACCGCCCGCCTAAATATAGCCTTAGGGGTGGGGGCGCCCTCACGCACCGGAAGAGCCCGTTCAGCCTTCTTGCTTCCTCGTATTGGAAGGTTTTGTTTCGGTGTCTGTGTGAAGTAGGGTGCGATAAAGTTTCGTTACATTCTATTTTTTTATATTTACACTTCTTACACGATATTCTGTTTAGTTAAAAATCATTATTTTTTTATTCCAATTTGTTTTTGGTATGAAAAATATTTTTTACGTTCTGTACGTGTGAAAAACGAAAGTTTTTTATCCTGATTCATCTGTCTCTACATCTGTTACAATACAACCAATTTAAAATGTATACATTTTTATCGTACGGAACCCTCTCTACGTGAATTCAAATCGCATTTTAGAAGTTTCGAGTTAGACGGTAGACATTTTACTCGATCTTCTCCACTGCCTGCTTCTACGAGGGTACTTGGATAAAGTCTGGTAAAATGTGTACCTATTACTGTCTGCTCTGAAGTATAAATGGAAAATCAAGACAATAAAAATATATACTAACATTTTGGCGAGTGTTTCATGAATGCTACAACAGCTGATGTATACGTCCAATAAGACGTGGGCAAAACCTATATATATATATATTATACTAGCTGACCCACGCAACCTCGTTTGCGTCTTATATTGCCCGTGGCGTGAAAATTTTCCCCCGTTTTTGAAACATTCTTCATTGGTGCTCCGCTACTATTAGTAGTAGCGTGATAATATATAGCCTACAGCCTTCCTCGATAAATGGACTATCCAACACCGAAAGAATTTTTAAAATCGGACCAGTGATTTCTGAGATTAGCCGGAACAAACAGACAGACAGACAAAAATTTTAAAAATATATATTTTGGTATGTGTACCGTATATACATTCATATGCATATAGTAGAAAGCGGTTATTTTAATATTACAAACAGACTACAATTTTATTTATTTGTATAGATATGAGCCTGCAAAAGTGATTTCTCCGCTCGATGGAAAGCATGAACAGAGTCCAAGAGTCCAGTGATCACCATACTCATTGCGAAGAAAATGCAGCATGATGACCCACATTAGGGCGTCCTACTGAAATGCATCTTTGAACCTCCGGTCTCACATTCACCATCGAAACACGATAGCACGAATGCTGACATTTTAGGTTGGTCTTCTGTGAGAACGTAGTACGGTCAATCCGGCCCGTTTGTGCTGAAATCAGCGTGGTGAATTTTCATGATATGAGTTATATATTTTACTAGCGACCCGCCCCGGCTTCGCACGGGTGCAATGCTGATACTAAATTAAATACACTACAGAAAAACTATGAACGTTGTATATAAAAACATAGCGGCCCGCTCCGACTTTGCACGGGCATAAAATAGAAACCTCTAAAATTAGCAATGTTGCCTTAGTATATGATGCATGTATTATACATGTAAACCTTCCTCTTGAATCACTCTATCTATTGGAAAAAACCGCATCAAAATCCGTTGCGTAGTTTTAAAGATTTAAGCGCACATAGGGATATAGGGACAGAAAAGGCGACTTTGTTTTATACTATGTAGTGATAAGCATACTTTGTACTTTACGTAACCTATTCCATATAAATATAATCCACAATACTCTATCGCGGCACGTATTGTCCTACCAAAAATGTGTTATAACCTCAAGAGAATGCCGGAGGACGTCTCGATGCGGGATGAATATCGATATACCACCGCCATCAGTCAAACATGGCTTTGTATAAAAGATCTACATGTAATAAACTAAAACCCGCCAAGTCTCAAGGAACGTGACGTATTTTTTACACAACTATGGCGAAAACAAAAGAACGGTGATAGTTTTAGTTTTGTATGTATGTTTTGTATGTTATGTATAAAATATCTCGAAAAGCACATTAAGCTTTTTTATGAAAAAATTAACTTAAGAATCTTTTTGAACTTCTACAAAACGGTTTTCTATATTTACGTTGGGTTCGTTACAAAAGCTTTTAGTTTCTTAAACTGTAATTTTTATTTGTTTTTAATCATGATATAAGACTAGAAAAAGTGAGTCAAAATTGACTTCAAAGGGTTTGGTCACATACAACCAAACATATAGGTGAAGCTATTAAAAGTGTGGTAAAAAAACTATGCTCGAGGATAATCGTTTTTGTTCTACATTTATATTCAAACTAAGCAGAGCTTGTACTATGACAGGTATATTGACTGATATAATACTTAATATTTTTTTTTAAATACATACATATTATACATAGATCAACCAAACTCCGAAACAAATATTTGCAGTCAAACATCAGGTTCGATGCGGAAATCGAATCGACTTAAAGCGAACAGTTGCATACGCTACCACTGCGCCACCGAAACAATTGTTTTACTAATACAACTTTTGTGCGTAAATCTTTTCGGATACCACCAACCGGACACCGTCTTGGGTACTAGAAGCCGGGGAACAAGGTGCACCCTCGGAAGGAAATCATAACTTGTTCGCAGAAGAAGACGACAGAGTACCACGCGCTCTCGCTCCGCAACATGGCCGCAATCATATTATCGAGCGAGAGAACCCCCACTCTGATGGCCACCACGAGATCACGTCGTCCCACGCCGGACATTCTGCCAGCGTGTGGAGTGCCGTGTCCACGATCTGGCCATCGCAGTGGTGTCACTCAGGCGTTGGCTCTTTGCAGATCAAACACAGGTGATCTTCGAAACATCCTTTTCCAGTGATCACCTGCATCAGCCGGTATGAGAGGCTCCCGTGATGCTTCTCGAGCCAATCTTCCATAACGGGTCTTATCGCCGCAATAACTGCGTGCCCATGACTAATACTTACCTCTAGATATAAATAAAAGGCTTTCTATATAAATGACTCACATTAGCTACAGTTACACATTGTGTTGTAGCCAAGTACTCTTATATGATTCACTCCCAGTGACGTGTTGTATAAGCAACACTTGCAATTGCTTTGAGGCTGTAAGTCGTTGACGTCACGCAACCGAAAATAATAAAAAACCCCAAGATGAATCATTAGAGCAAAGAGGTTGTTAATTACAAATCAAAAGCAGGTAAATGGTACGTTAGTAATATATTAAGACGCATGACAAATCTACTGATTTAAATTCAATAATATCTTCAACGATTCTGCTGGCTGACCTGATCCTGAAATTAGACAGTGTCTATGCTATGGTATCCCGACTGCTGATAAAAGGGCTTATATATTTCTAAACACATAAGGTTCATAAAGTAAGTAAATTTTTACAGATATTTTTACACGTCGGACTTTACAGCTAGAAAAGGCCGGCATTTCCTAAGACTCACTCTGGAAAGAAATGCCGAAATCACAGAGGTGTTTTTTTTTAGGAGTCCGTGATCATTGATTAATAACAAAATAAAAAAATCTATGCGAGTACAGTATAGGATTTGGGTTGGGCTTTTGAAGAAAGGACCATAGTATTGAGTCGGCCTATCCATACAGACGGCATACGAGCAATCCATCGTGTTACCTAACCAGTAGGTATAAGTCTATTATTTCATCTCATAAATATTTTATTTTATTATCTATTATTCGATCTATTACCATATATATTATTTAGTATTGGGAAAACCATTCGGTCTGAACTTCTCGAAATCTTTTTTCTCAGGATATATACGACTCCCTTGCAATAGGCCTTCGTGTTATAAAACAATATATCGTTTTAATCGATTCGAGTCGTACCTATAATAATGCACCGGGTTAGACGATGATCCTTGAATTTACATAGCATAAAAACCTATATGCTAAATCTTTGTTATGACGTTTGGATAAGAGATACCATCAAGTTTTATCATGAGTCTACCTGGCCTGTGGACATTCTAAACCACGTTTGCCTTGTGATATATTAACAAATAGGTAATTATTGTCCGTTACATTTCATACATTCACTTTACAAAAGAATACCATTTTATTTCTCCTCCGCAATATAAACAGACGATATGAACAATACTATCTCATCATAACCACTACACATCAATAACATTTGCACAGGACCGGACTCCACCCCGCCCCACACCCTGCGACCCCTACGGGGGACGTACTCAACCCTACAAGTGCGCACAACGGTTCAAATCAAAAGGTTCCTAGTAAACATTGAACGTACTTCCGTATTTGATATAACTCACACTTGTGTCCGGGAGTGTGGGTAAGCTTAAGGTTAAGGCATGCTTGTGAGGTTCTAGTTTGGATGATGGACGAATTTTATTTGGTAGTTTGTTAGTCATCAAGCGACTCTGCTAATGTCTTCTAATACAAATCAACATTTCTTACGCATCACATCAAAAGTGTTTAACAAAAAAAAATGGAATATGATACAAACGAGCAACTCTATCGCTTAATGGTAAAGTGATAACCGCCGTCCATGACACACGCAACACCAGAGGCGTCACAAGTGCGTTGCCGGCCTTTTAGGAAGGAGTACGCTCTTTTCTTGAAGGTTTGAAGGTCGTATTGGTCCGTCCGGGAACACCGCAGGCGACAGCAAATAAAGAAACGGAAGTTTTTCTAAAACATTTCTGTACCACTATCGTATACCCTTTCACTTAGATAATGTGAAATACCACGTACCCACGTAACTTCAACTGCGTTTCTCTTCAACCATACTCCGTTCCTATTCGTCTAAGCGTGATATTATCTATGCCATTTTAGACACGCTAGCAATGCACACATTTAAAAAACCTGGAAATAGGTTAGATAGTTTCGAAGTTTATTGTGAAAAGTAACATTTATAAATAATACATTTTTAGGTAGTTAGTTATCCTTACACCTTGAATAGGTACCTACTGTCCTTGGAACTTAATAATGAAACATCATCAACACAATATTATAACAATTAAATATATAATCCAGTGTTGCAAATGGGTAAAAATAAATCTACCAGTGTTTATTTAAAACCGTCCGATAAAAAATGTAACCAGCTCGCTCGCTTACCTACTCGCTTCATGTCTCTGCTACTTGAAGAATCGAGAGTAAATATTTTTCTAAATTCAAATTAAATACTCCAGACTTCATTACAAATGGTGTTGAAATTCGAAATTCAAATTTAAAATATACTTATTTCTAGATCGAAATAGTGTTGCAATCACTTAAAAATGCACGTTTCCAAGTCAAAATAGTGTTGTCATTCCGAATTCAAATTAAAAAATACGCATACTGCAAATATATTGGACGTACTGTGTTATAGCGGCTGAAAAGAAGTACAATAAAATACCTTCTCTATAAACATTGCAGGTCCACAGGGACAAAGCAATGATGTGGCGGAGTAATCTTTTGTTAAAAAACATCATTAGCCCCCCCTCCCCAGAGGGGGGAAGTCCACCCTTCCCCCCTCATACGTGACACGCCGAGGGGTGAGCCCAGACGAAATAGTAAGCTGTAATAAGCTTGGACTTTTCGCTGCCACTTTGAGTTTATGTGCATTGTGTCTGATGTGTGTCTTTTTGAAATACAATAATAATATAATATTGTATTAGACAACATTAAACACTTTCTATATTATTGTTGTCCATAGATTTAATTGTCAATTTGAACATATAGAGATAAGTATAATAATTAAAAAAATAATTTTAATGAACGAAAACGTTTGCAGTAAGCGAGAGTTCAGATTGCCTGACAACTGTCAGTTCTAGTTACGAGTCCGACTCTAATTCGCTTGAGCCATTGTTCATCCCTCTGATTTACTTTTTTCCCTTTGCCTTTTAAAATATTCCCAATTTCCCCATTTTATGACCCAAACTATCTGATTACATTGGTGCGACTAAACTTTTATTGTAGATGTTTTTTATACATCTGCCTAACATTTCGGGGAAAACGTGAGTAGATTACCTACATATATCTATAAATCTTGTCTAAAGTAGTCTACACACCTATCTGTTCTAAAAGACATCGTAGGATCATATACCAGCGATTCCATGTGTTCGTCAACCTAACCAAACACTGCTATAGACGACTCCCATCTGTAAACTGTAGATGACTGAGTCCGTCGAGGTACCAGGGATTTCCGTTCACGGTGTAGGGGTTTTGAGACGGGGCGTATCCGACATGAGCACCGGTCATCCGGGGGGTATTCGAAGGAATTTTTGCACTAAAAAAGAGATATAGATAATTAGGTAAGTACTCTAAGTGATATGGACGTTGCGATAAAGATATTGCTCATTTTAAAACTTCTTTACTAAATACACACTGCTCAAGTTTGGAACCGAAAGCGAGCTATCACTGGCAGAGCGGCTCTAACTAAGTGGTCACGACCTTCAGAATTGAGAATAACGACACAAGGAGGGAGAGAATAAAAAAAAAACTTAATATCGCCAAACTAAATTTTAATAACAACACTAGAAGTATAAACTGAATATTTAACCAATTAAACACATACCGATATACTAGAGATATTGCCTAACTAAACGCTGTTTATAAATGTGCCCTTTCTAGACAGTGTAACCTTTAAATGTGAGGATAGTTGCATGTTTAAATGATGTCTGAGTACAAAACTACGTGTCAGACATTGTGGCTTACGTAAGAGAGCTTTAAAGTTTTGAACTTAAATAACTTAAAAAAATGTATTAGAAATAAATAAAAATATGTAATTTAACATTTTCATTTATGCTACGTTTTATTGAACGAATGTAGTTTTTAAAAATAACGAAATTAATTTAAGATGTAAGACTGTGAGACTGTGTGTATAGACCATTTGTTAAGATAGTGTCCGTGCACCCGCTCGCAATTGCGATTATTGTTGTAAAATACGAATATATTAATTCATACAACGACGTAAACTAACAAATCATACTTGCTTGTGGGTGTACGCCGCAGGCGGGCCCTTTGATTTTGTGGCGGCTTACCGCACGTGAGACGGCGGCGCGATCATGGTGACCGTATCTAAGCGAATGGATTATATATTTTATTTTTATGTACCTACTAAATATTCTGAAAAGACAATTTGGGATTCAAGTTTTCATAGACATCTTATTTATGTTTGTGTTCATGTAGGCGAAAATGACTAAAACTGTTAACAGAGACGTGAACAGCCGTACATTTAGCACACTACGTTAAATCAAACTGAATAGGGGCATTTCTGTTTGCTGTGGGCCTATTTTCTGAACATCATGATAAATGAATTATTTAAAAAATATTATATTACAAGTGAATAAATTTCATACTGTTTATGATCCTTTTATAAAAGACAAGCTGACTCTCGCAACCTTGTTTTCCTCGATAAATGGATTATCCAACACTGAAAGAATTTTTCAAATCGGACCAGCAGTTTCTGAGATTAGCGCATTCAAACAAACAAACAAACTCTTCAGATTCATAATAATGTATTAGTATAGATTATCGTTAAAAAACCTACTTTCCACTAATCAACAGCCGTAACAAATCAGCCAAAAAACCCAGCGATTTTAATATGTCCACGGAACATTTGTCAACAGCAGCAGTCACTGTGACGGATGAGCCAGCGATGACGGTGGGGGATAAAGAGGGTAGGTTAGGGGGATAAGACGAGTCTTCCCCCAACCTCCAACTTAAGTGACTGTACGTACCTATACCTAGTGCAGTCGACTTAGGCGCGTATACTTTTCATATTTACATTCATAGTTTTTATAAAACAAAATTGTGGGTAATTCGGTGCCATTGTTAAGTAGTTCTATAGACTTCTATAGACTACATAACAAAAGGATTCGAGTTCAATGCCCTTTCTGTAAAACATTTGCGTAGCGTAGATTTTTGTATTGTGTTCAATGTTTACATTTTTTTTATTATTTAGAGGGTGAAATCAGCTGACGATACCTGATATAAAGTGATAATGTGCTTTCTGAGTTGCGTTCGTTTATGAATGGCGACAGTGAGTTACATACCTTAGATCTACCTATGTTGCTCTCAACATCAAATGGATCATGGGCAATATGTTATTTGACAATACAGTATCAGTTTAATTAGTACCTATAGTCAGATGTCGAAAATATTTAAAAAAATGAAGCTCTTAATATAACTTTCGTGGGAGAGCCACGCTTCGGCATGAATGGGCCGGCTCGACCGGAGTGACCACGGCCTCACAAAAAACCGGTGTGAAATAGCGCTTGCGCTGTGTTTCACCGAGTGAGTGAGGATACCGAAGGCCCATACCCCCTCCCTCCATCCCCCTTCCCATCCCTCAAGGGTCGGCAACGCACTTGTGACGCCTCTGGTGTTGCGGGTGTTCATGGGCGGCGGTAACCGCTTACCATCAGGTGGTACGTCTGCTCGTTTGCCCACAATACAATAAAAAATAAAACTTTCTGAGAAATGAAAATGAGAATGCAAAGAAACAAAGCCTATACCAACACTAGTCTGGTCAGCGTAGAATAGGGTCCAGCAGTATACTGTTAAAGGTTGATGATGATTTATAACTTCCTAAATTATAATCTATACTAATATTATAAAGCTGAAGAGTGTGCGTGTTTGTTTGTTTAAACGCGCTAATCTCAGGAACCGCTGGTCCGATTTGAAAAATTCTTTCAGTATTGGATAGTCCATTTATCGAGGAAGGCTATAGGCTATATATCATCACGCTAATACTAAAAGGAGCGAAGCACCAATGAAGAATGTTTTAAAAACGGGAGACAATTTTCACGCTACAGGCTATAGAAGACGCAAACGAGGTTATGACGGTCAGCTATTCTTTATATATTTAACTAGCTGATGATATGAGGACTGACTTAGGCTGCTTTTATTTTAGACAAGCTTCGCCATGCGGTTTTTTCCGTAAACAAAATTGTAAAGTTACAAAAACAATGCGGAACGCAACTAGTTATTAATAGCTCTCAAACTCAAACTCAACTCAAACAAACGTTTTTGTACCCAATAAAGTTTTCACACAAACAATAACACGGTACACAAAGAAATCGCACAGGAAAACATTTCGCCATTACTTGCCCGTTCGGTTCGAGATAACAAATAAGTACATCGGACGGTCACTTACTCAGAAATATATCGCTTAAGGCGTAATGGGGTACTGTTATGGGGGTATGACCGTTTAAAATAACAATCCTTTACTATTGATCTTTAGAAATAAATAGTCTGTCTACTCCTTTAGAGGTAGATACATATTTATATATTAACACTTTCACTGTCCATGCATTACATGTAATCTACGCTAATATAGGTCTTAAGCCTCCACAGTCGATATAATATATTGCATTAAGTGCCACACAATCAACTTTGTATCGTGGCACTATGTCACCTAAATCGTCAATGGCAACAAATGTATTTTTACAATTTTTTTTTACTTATCTATTATGGTATATAATTATCTCTTTCGTTTTCCTCGTAGAGGTTTATCAATGAAACAGTCCGCGAAAATATACACGAGATCAACGATTTGACCATGTTTGTTACATATACATCGATAGTGTTTCGACGTACCTACTTGGACAACACTATTGGTCGGCGGTTGAAGTTCATACGTCCGTGCATTGTATATAATGCACTATTGGCCGTGCAATAGTTGTATTGTTGTAAACTACTGTTTTTAAGAATAGCATGTTACTTAAAAAGGTCAGCGAATAAAGGCTTTTATTATGTTATTATTATTATTTAGTTGTATTGATCATTGTCTTAGGACAGTGAAAGTGTTAACTAGCCGAACTCCACGGTGTTACCCGCGGTTATTGTCGTACCGCGTGTAACGCCGCGGGGCGTATCTAGTCTTAAAAAGTAGCTTAAGTTATATCATCAGTGAAACTACCTATCAGTGAAAATCTCATATGGGATTTGAACACACAACACTTGGCGCAGTATAAAACGGCGTGGCAACCGATTAAACCACCAGGCCCACCGTACAGTCAATATACACGACTGTAGTAATGTTGAAATGTAAAAACAAAACATTTCTTATATCCAATCAGATCGTTTTTACTTTTTTATATTTTTTTTTTCTAATGAGTACACGAACTTCTTAAAATCTCACTTTTGTTATTCTTAAAGAAATGAAAGAGCTTAGCTCAATAGAGTTACCAGTTTTAGTAGAAATCTACTGTTTATTTAAGTTATAATTTGGGATCTATCCGGGGCCTATACTGGTTGAGCGTGTATGACGGCATAAGGCGACAAATAGGTCAATCAGAGCAGAACCCTTCATTCATTGGTATAAATAAATAAATAAACACTTCAGACTTCTAACACACACGCCATCTAGTCTCAAGCTAAGCAGAGCTTGTGTTATGGGTACTAGACAACTGATATAAGTACATATTTTTATTTTTTAAATGCATACATATTATACCTACATAGAAAACACTCAAACTTCGAAACAAATATTTGCATATCATACAAATATTTGGTCCGACCGGGAATCGAACCCAAGACCTCAAGCACAGTAATCGCACATGCTTCCACTGCGCCATCAAGTCAGTTAAACACAGATCACCCCCAAGTGTGGGAGTGATCTGTGCAGTTAAATAAATACTGATAACATGCAGTACCTATAGTTTTTTTTCTAGAACTTTCTGTGCTGTATACCTATCTTAGATCCTAATTTAGTAGTATTGTGAATTATATCAAGCAGAGGTCAGCGAGGGTTTTCGGTTGCTTCCTTAATTTGGATCATTTAACTGCCTCGGTGGCCTAGTGGTAGCGTATGCGACTGCTAAGCATGAGGTCTCGGGTTCGATTCCCGGGTCGGAACAAACGTTTGTATGATCTGCAAACATTTGTTTCGGTGTTTGGGTGTTTTCTATGTATAATAGGTATGTATTTACAAAAAAAAAGTATATAAGTATTTATATCAGTTGTCTAGTACCCATAAACACAAGCTCTGTTTAGCTTGGGATTAGATGGCGTTGTGTGTTAGATGTCCGGAATATTTATTTGTAATAAATTTCTAGTTTTAGACACTTTCACCTCTTTTCTAATGAAGTGACTCGAGGGGATTCCCACACAAATAGAGTTGTGTGATTTATATAGGATTTAGGGGATTTTATAACTCGTATTCCTGGTCAATCTCACAATAACAAGCATTTCAATATTAAACACTCGTTACCTCAACCTCACTTCAACATTATCGTACCTGTGGAGTGGGATTCGAACCTGTGACCATTAGCCATTGGATAACAATACCATCAACTACAACGATTATGATCATTGATCATGATCACAACTAGAACTCAAACCCTAAAATACCCGACGGGTCTAAAAGTCCAATACAATATCGCGCACAATTCACAGCGCATTTACGATTACACTACAACTATCATTACGAGCGCACTATTGATTCCTAATCCGCACTTCCGGATGTTACGTAACCCCCCTTCGGCCCGCGCGGGGTTGGTTCACCCCCTGCCATCCTAACCCCCGCGCCTGCAAAGATTTACAACTGGCCGGGTAGCGTTTGACGAATGATTGGCCGGCCGTTCGCTTGTTACAGAAAGGCTGTACGAATTGTTTTGTTTTTCGGTTTGGATGTGTATAAATATCCAGGAGACGGAAGTTTTGTGTAGGTTTGGGATTCGATGTTGAGGACATATTTACGCTGGAGAATTGAAATTCAGAAAAATGTGTTATCATTTCCATATATTTTAGCTATATTTATATGGAATTGCATAAATTTTGTCAGTTATATATTGTACTTGGCAAAATAAAATTATAGTCTGCTCTTATTTGAAGGGGCACTTGAATGGCGCAGTGGTTCTTAGCGGTTATCTCGCCAATGTCTACAGCACCAAGTGTCGTGAGTTCAATCCTCACATGGGAAAATAATTTGTGTAATTCACAAATTGTCGTTCTGAGTTCTAAAGTCCACCGCGACACAGCACATGCCTTGTGTGGGAATTATCCTTAAAAAATAGGTCTCCCTCTGTATTTAAATGGTAACGCGATTGTTTAGGGAGAGCCACGCTTCGGCATGAATGAGCCTGCTCGACTGGGAAGTGAACGACCGGAACGTCCTCACAGAAAACCGGTGTGAAATAGAGCTCGCGCAATGTTTCATCGAGTGAGTGAGGATACCGGAGGCTCATACCCTAACCCCTCCCACCATCCCCCTCTCCATCCTCCATCCATCCGGCAACGCACTTGTGACGCCTCTGGTGTTGCGGGTGTCCATGGACGGCGGTAATCGTTTACCATCAGGTGATACGTTGTTTGCTTGCTTGTCTCCTATTCCATAAAAAAATGTGAATTGAGTTGCAGGTGTTCATAAGGGTCACATAATCCTTCTGGTCGTTTGCCATTGCTATTTTGAACAAAGTTCAACATGCCGAACACAGTCCTTTATCAAGAAGCAAAGCGAACATTCGCGACTATCAATATACCTATACCTACTAAATATCTTATTTAAACTAATGTTGGTCAGTACAAGTAAAACTAACGAATACTACTAGATACTAAAACAACTATTTCAACATATTTCCGAAGAATCCATTACGTACTAGACTACTACGTATCTATAAAAAACATTACAAAAGTTGATACGCAACATAAGTCGTTGAATTATTTTCATAATAAAAGCTCTTAAAGTATTGAAAGAACAATGATTATTGTGCGCGTACGCAGTGGTTAGATCAATCGCACGCTTCAATCGTCAAACGTTCATATGTGGCGGTAATGAGCGATGTGAAACAACACGAAATGGGTACGCTTAATATTTTTATAACAAATGTTTTTAACTACTTTGGTAATGTTCGTATTATTTATCGTAGCTTTAAGTGGCAAACAAGCAGCTGGATTATCCACTCCTATACATCCCGTGGGTATCGTAAAAACAGATTAGAGGATCAGACTATGCAGAATAACAAAATATTCACGAAACGGTCAGCCTGGTGCAGTAGGAAAAAACTTATTTCTAATGGCTGATAGTCATTTAGTCCATCACAGAAGAGCCCATCTGTCACCCAAGTAGAAGCAAGCCCAGATAGCGGCGCGGAAGCTGCGGAGCGTGCGCGCCCCAGGCGACAGTAACGGGAACATCGGGGTTCTCACACAATAGGGGGCCTTCTACAGTTTGTAGGTGGCCCGAGGTACGTCGAGGTTCCAGGGTTTTCCTTACTAGAGTGCACCTGGTTCCCCGGCTGCTAGTACTCAAGACGGCGATGCGAGAAATTGTCGTGTGAGACGGCATGTATTTAGTAGAACTGATTTTTGAATAAGCACATTATTAGAGACAAACTTCTTAGCACTCCATGGATTCACCGTGCGGGTGCCGGGTCCATCGTGTGGCAGAGGGAGAAACTCAAAGCAGTTCCCAGGACTTACGACCTAGGTGTAGGTTTAAGGAGGCCCCCTTTAAGATACGCATCAACGGTCACCTTCACTGCTCGAGTTTCCCGCCCTACCTAGCCAAATTTGGTAGGAACCTGTTAGTGCAGCCTTGGATACTCGTTCTAAAATAGAACTTACTGCAGATCTCGACAGGCCAAGGTCTTTCAAAAGGTTATAGAGAGATTTAGCTGGTATACCTCTCGCTCCCACTTCTACCGCGTATAAATTAACCACATAGCCATTTTTGTTAAGTTCAGTTGTTAGATCGTAGTATTTATTTAATTTTATTCTATGGTCTTTAGGAATATTAGTTTCCCACGGAACAGTAAGCTCTACTAATATTATGTGTTTAATTTGTCTAGAGAAAAGGAATATGTCCGGTCTGGATGACGAAACACCAACATCCTCTGGGATTTTATAGTGCTTATCATACGTATCCATCAAAATAGTCCAGTCAGGTGCAGTACCTAGGATTGAGAAAGGCTTGCTTTTAGATTTGGTAGTTGAGCCATCCTTTATAAAGTTAATTTCTCGTTTATTTGTAGTCAATCCTTTTTGGGCTCTAGCTACTGAAAGACTTACTGCTTCACGTATGATTTCTAGTACTCTATCATGTCGGCGTGAGTAATAACCCCTATCAAGCAGCACCCTGCAACCTACCAGTAAGTGCCTAGCAGTACCTACTGCCTCACCACACGTATAGCAAGATTTTTCAGATGCTTTCCCCCATCTCACTAGGTTACTTTGGTCTGGGAGGGTCATTTGGAAGGCATTCAGATAGAATTTTAATAGGGCAGGAGACCAATCATATAGCAAGGTGCGCCATTTCAGGGCTAACGGGATGCAGACCTCACCTATAGTTAACCACTCACTTTGCATTTCTAGATTCATTGCATGCACTTTATATTTATCATTTTCATCTTGTTGTATAAAGGATTTTATTATTTCTCGGTCTCCCTTCCTCTTTGCGAAACCCAGCCCGACTTTATTAAACTGTGCACCAGCCATAAATTGTTTATGGAATTGAAGTCTTGACTCAAGCTCTGTAACATATTTATCTTTTGGGAGTGATGAGACTATTTCATCCTGGGATTGTCCCAAGACATGCATTTTGGTCACTCTGAGGTGTTTATTATTATTATTATTATTATTACATATCGTTACTAGCAACTTAAAGACCAAAGTGGGTGAAACTTTTGAGTGGCCCGAACCAACATAAACTTTAGTAACACACTTTTTACCCGAATGCGTCAGAAGGAGGATCAAGTTTTTCGAGCGTATGAATATTTGTGTGTATGTCGATGTATGAAGTGTCGTTAAATTCCGTCGCCTCAGTTTTCTGACCCGAAACCTTAAGGCCCAGCTCGCGAATCTTTTGCACGCCACAAGCCACCCCCTGCTCGGCGAGCAGAAGCACCTCCTCGAAGTGTGACCCTCTAGTCAAGATTAGTGCATCATCCGCATCTTACATATTATCCGAACTTTATCGACCGGTAAAGAAAGATTTACCAAAACAAAGTTTTTCACCGCAACACTTTACCGTGGGAGTGCCACGCTTCAGCATGAATGGGCCGGCTCGACCGGAGTGATACCACGGCCTCACAGAAAACCAGTGTGAAGCAGCGCCTGCGCTGTGCTTCACCGAGTGAGTGAGGATACCGGAGGCCCTACCCCAAACCCCTTCCCCCATCCCCTTTCTTATCCCTCAAAGGCCGGCAACGCACACACGCCTCTGGTGTTGCGGGTGTCCATGGGCGGCGGTAATCGCTTACCATCAGGCGATACGTCGTCGTAAAACGAAAAGAAAACTGTTTTGCTGACAGAATGACGTGACGTGTGGAGTCAAGTTATAGCCTATGGAACATGGTGTAACACTGGTCCCTTTGTGGTCACAGTCAGCAGTCCATTAGTAGTAAATGCTCAAGTCTCTGAGATATATGTACCATTTCATCAGGACTTGACCTGAATGGAATCGAGGGCGTCATAGCACAACAGACTGGCATAAATAGGTTACTAGGTGTGTCGTGTGCGTAGACGTTGTGGGGATGCTATGTTTAACCATGTTTTTGCAGACACATGATGAGGAGTCATTTATAAAAGCCTGGCCTGTAGATAAACAAATGCGACAAATGAAACAACATCCTTTGCATGCGATATTCGGCACATGTAACCTGTGTTTAGTTGTTCATATCGTTAAGGGTGAAGTTTTCGATGCAATGTGCAAAAGGCGGTTATGGACTTATGTCTCGCGTTACATATGAACATGAGCGACGGTTGTATCATTCATCATCATCATCACCATCACCATCATATCTCGTTTGGCTTCTGTTTTGCACGTTATTCTTTACTGTTCAAACAAGAGCAGGTCCACCACACCGACACACTGTATTAGAAAAATAACACGATATTAGTGCTTCTAATTTTAGTGGCAGTTATTACTAACTGGATGTGGGCAAGAGGACCAGGTTTTGTGGGAAGTTTGTTTTCCACATTTCCAATAGTACCGTTTATTGGAAATGCGGAAAATAATAGAACTTTATCTCCTTAAACACTGATTCATTCATTGATCTAGCCAGGAAGGTTTTCTTTTTTTTTTTATTGAATAGTGGGCAAACGAGCAGACGTATCACCTGATGGTAAGCGATTATCGCCGCCCATCGACACCCGCAACACCTAAGGCGTCACAAGTGCGTTGCCGACCTTTGGGGGATGGGAAAGGAGATGGGGGAGGGGATGGGGGGAGGGGATGGGGGGAGGGGATGAGGGGAAGGGATGGGGGGAGGGGATGGGGGGAAGGGATGGGGGGAGGGGATGGGGGGTATGGGCCTCCGGTATCCTCACTCACTCGGTGAAACACAGCGCAAACGCTATTTCACACCGGTTTTCTGTGAGGCTGTGGTATTACTGCGGTCGAGCCGCGACCCCTTCATGCCGAAGCATAGCTCTCCCACGATAAAGGTAATCATGATTTGATTTTATTTGCATCGTATTGATACAACCACGTGACGGCAAACGCAGCGTAGGAAGACCTCCCGCGAGGTGGACGGACGACCTGGTTAAGATCGCGGGGACTCGTTGGATGCGGGCCGTTAACGACCGGTCAATGTGGAGATCATTGGGGGAGGCCTACGTTCAGCAGTGTACTGTAATATGCTCATGGTGATGTTAATGATTAGAGAAATTGTACACTTGGAAGAAGTAATTTGTTTAGTAGGTACTAATGTTACTGGTGTAGTTACATGCCCCCACATCAGGTGAAGACCTATTAAAACATCTTTTGTATCAATATTTATCCTCTAATTTTCCGGAGTTTACGCGAATGGGTTGTCTCTACAAAAAAATGTTCGAAGGTTTTACGTTTAAATTTAAGTAACTATTTTTTTTATATTGTTTCCAATACACATAACTGCACCACGAAGAACTCACAGGGTCTATCTGAGTCGCTATAAGCTCCTAATTCAATAAAGCTATGTATGTTTAATAAAACAAACTAAAACAAAATACAACACTTAGGTACAGACTTTATCCATGTAACACAATGTTATTTACCTTCGGTAGATAGTGGTTTTTCAATTTATATTGGTTACTTATAATACGTAAAACTTTCCTAGCCTCGTAAAATTCTCTACAAGTTAAAGAATGTAATAACATCACATTTGTTTAAACTAAAATATGTAATGTTTTCATTCTAAGCATAGAGTTTTGGATGTCAAAGAGTCATTGACCTATGACCTTAGGTACTCATGTCTAATTAGTCTACAGATGAAATTATTAACAGATTCTAAATGCAACGTTTCGAATAAAACCATGATTGATGGGACTCATTAAAATACTTTGATTTTATGAGGTAGGTACGAAAATACAGTAGTAGTTCATAATGTCAAAATAGTCTAAGTTGAAAGGCTCTCTTTACCTATATAAAAGCAGCGCCCGCGAGTTTGTCGATTATCACAGCAAAGAGTCCTTCCTTAAGAATCAAAGTACGAGTATCCTGATGTTAAATCTAACTCACAGTGATAGATTTCTTAAGTTGATACTTAAGAGTTGATTTTTTTATTGTGATACCTTAGTTAGTACCTAGATACATAAAGGCGTAGGTAAATGCCTACCAACTTAAAATGCGAAGAAGAACAGACGAACGAAACAAAACGGACAAAATACATTGGTGAGTAAGTACCTACCTATAAACCATAACACAAAGTAATAGAAGCCTTACAAGTTACGATTTAAGTTATAAATAGAACATTTTTGGATAATCTCGTAATCATACATTACAATAAAACTGGATTCCATTAATTCGATTAAAGAATTACTTATCGACGATATTAATTACAGATGTTCTCAGTTACCTAATATGAGATTCCATTAAGTCCATCGAATTCATCCAATAATCTTTTTATGACATTTATATTAACGCCGTTCAAGATGTAATAATGATTAAACAATTTCCTGTCGGGAACAAGTTTTACATTGCCAGTAAAAGGTGAGATACTGCGTCAAGGCGCGGGCGAAAGTCCTTTCGCACAATAAATACTCGCATACTTTCGGTCGGAGATATGACACGCGACACACCACTTCGTGTGACGTCCTGAAACATCTGGGATCCTGAGAGTGCGGCAACCAGCGTGCGCTGTCCGTCGGTGTCCGCGGCGCGTCCGGCGCCCGTGGGCGGCCTCTGTGGGCGTCTGCAGGCGCTGCACCGCCCCGCCCCCCGCGCCCCACGCTGTTTATTCTCGGCCCGACTCGCGGGGCGGGCGACAGTTGCCCGCGTGACGCGTATTCGAATACACGCGCGCGTAAGGTACTATCGAACGCGGACGGACCGAGCGGGTGCATCTAATACCGGACATTACAATAAAAGTAAAGTTATCAACATTTTCGGATGAATTCCACAACGAGAATAGTGCTCGCGTCGCGAGAAGGGTGTAGGGCGGTGGTGTTGCGGAAAATGCATTTCCCGTGTGCATGGCGCAGACGGAGCGGGCCGGGGTGGGGGGGGGGGGGGGTGCATGCGATGATGGACATCGTATTGATTTCTATCTGCCCGGCTCCCTCCTCCCTTATTGTTGGCGGTGCAGGGCGCGACGTCGATCGTTGCATCGGTCCTTTAAATTAACACCCCGCGATCTTGCCGGACAATCCGGCCATACGAGATTTGGACGTTTTTGTCAACCCTTGTAGTGCCGTGTGTGTCATGTTCTGTGCAAATTGGTAATTTTATATTTCATTGCGTCACGTGGATGCAAAGTACGTGAGTTATCATGAAGTGCAATTAAAGTTAATGGTTTTGTAATGTAATTACGAGTAATTGTTTAGTAAAAACCAGTTCATATGATGTTCAAGTGGTAATTTAACTCGTCTTGAAATATATGAATATCTCGTTAATCGTTCCAATCATATATTTGTTCACTTTAATATTCATAAATTTTGTAGTTATGAAAAAGTGTATATTTTTTTTTTAAATAAAAATTAACAATATTACCAAATAAATATAATAATTTCAAAATAAGTAAGTAATAATAAATAGTTAGTTATCGCCGCTTCACCACCCTTCTCCGCGCACACAAATTAAATCCTAATGCGAATTTTCTAATATTAAGATGTCACCCCTCGTACCAACCGTGATATGTATTTGAAGACATAATTATTTTATTTTATTATTATTAGTACCAAAACTAACTGACAAAGTAAATAATTTCAGGTCACATAAAACACATCCAAAATACGCAATACTCAAAACAAACAAGCTTTAAATGTTAAACAATTTTTTTTTACTTGTATAAAAATTTTGCGAGAAAACAGACCCAAGGAGGCAAAGAGTGCCATCGAGAAGAGGGTACATTTGTTTTGAAAGTGACGAAGCAAAGGCATTAAAGTGGCGGCGACATTAGGTGCGAGGTTGGAATGCGCGGGATTGGATTCGTTTAGCGCGCGAGCACGCCCCGACACCGTGCCGCCCTCCGAACACCCGGCGATGGCGACCGACACTGGTGAGTACAAACATATTTACGAAAAAAAAACTCCACTCTCTATGGTCAGCTGAATTAAAAAACAATATTACGAATGTTTCAAATTTGTTTGTTAAACGGGAAAGGTCTTCCACCTCGATTATTTGAATTCGAAGTTTAAATTTCAAATCAGAATATAATTTGCAAATAATTTAAATAGTCCTATACAAAAATCTACTTTTAATATCTGTTTTGACTTTTACATGAGATAATGTTAAAATTTTCGTGAAAACAAAATGTAGGTATTCTTGCTCGATAATATTTTAAACGTCTTTTTAAAAATACATAAGTGATTTTACCATAGAAATTTCAAATGAGAACAAATTTATTGGCCAACTTAGGTACTTATTAAGAATCAAAATAATATTCGACTAAAGTCTCGTCGTCGTTTCATTTTCATAACACAATGGCACACCCTTTTAAAAAGTAATAAAAAAATAACCAAGATGGAGTTGCAGTGAGACGCAATTGTTTACTAACAGAATGTATACTATAAGTACGTACGCATGTCGTCCACGTCACACGTACGTATGAGTTCGTTGATATTCGCCCACCCGTCCTGCCCCACGCCAGGATCATCCCCCGCAGGACCCAAGGGGGATGGGGGTGCCGGGCGAGCTTGTTTAATGACGTCGCCGTTCACTCGACATCCCGAGCTTTTCTATTATTTAAGGCAATGCATTTACAAATAATTATTCTCTGTGGTTATACACTTTCGTTGCCTTAATTTTTACCGACAGTTATATTATCGTATGACATAAAAAACTGATAGTATTGATTTGTCCAAAGTTTTAGGAGCTTTATTTTTCAAATTAATCGATTATTACAGTTAAGACTAAAATTTTGGCGGAGAAAATACAATCAACTCATAATTCATGCATGTCATACACAAGTGCCTTCATTTTTATTGTCGTGGCGTGTTCGTAGACGCGATTTCCGAAGACTAGTAGGGTTAATATTGCGCCGAGTATAGATATACGCGTCATAAAAACGTTCTCACCGCCACCTTTGCCTCCCCTCCGAGGGGCGCATTCACGGACAGGGGATCAAAAGCCGTGCATTCACACTCAAAATATATTATGACCTTTTCGATACGATCTTTTTACTAACCATGGATTGCGTTTAAAAAGGTTTTATATTCCTTTTGATATTTATTTTTATTGTTAAGAAGTTTGTGTAAATATTTGATAATGAAATGGAGATCTTTAGACTGAGTAGACAGGTTTTTAATAGTAAAATTGTAGGTTTCTAAAAAGTAAAAAATATAGAAACAAAAAGTTTTTTTATTTAAATTAGACGATCATCGATTCAATCGAGTCACTTATTAAATTTATCAGTTTCGGAAAACCTAGTGTGACATATCCTTAGTGACTCATTCAAAAAATTATATCGACACACCTAAATATACAAATATAACTCTAATGCGTTGCCCAAATAGTTTGGTTTTCCTTAAACATCTTTCTCAGTACCAAATGCATGACAGTTACATTGGTCTGCCAAAATTATACAAAGAGAGGGAAGTGAATATAGACATTACTATAAAATAGCAGTGCATGTTTCTATAAATTTTGCCATCTTGGTATTCCTTGAGTGTGACTTACGGGCCGGATACTTTTAGATTAATTAGAGCTTTAAATCTTTGTAACAGGACCACGACAATCTCGACATGCCGAGTTACAAAGTTTCATTAAAATTTTAAACTTCTTGTCGAACAGCCCTTAAGAATTTTAATATAAATGTAAAGTGTAATGAATGATTCCTTATAGACGTTTGAAAATATTATTTAATAACGAATGTACCTTTTTTAAAACGAATTCTCTATTCCACTATCTTCTCCGTACTGACAGTTTTTAAAAACTTACCAAGAATTCGTTAGGATATCGCCAACATTAAAATTGTATATTTAAAAACATACGAAAGCACAATCTCAATGTAATTTTAAAACATTCGATTTTCAAAACTGATTTTTTTGATCGATTAGTAAACAATTTTTGTTATGCATGCTGGACGTTACCATTTCTTTTAAAAAAAAAAATATACATTAAACATTACGTAGAATATGTATTTACAAAGCAGAAAATTTCGATGTTATTGACTCATGCAAAACATTTAACATCAATAGTAAGTACAATAAATAATTTATAACGTGTCGACCGGACGAAAACACGATTTTAATTTTAAAACTCTCCCCGTTGTTTCCAAGATATGGTTGCGGGTTCTTCGACCGTGTGCAATTTCTAATGTATGGAATAACGATGACAGATGGTTCCATAAAATAAAGATTTCCATTTTTTAAATGACGTTTCTACTTTTTGACATGGGTAACATTATTAACATTTGAATTTTTTTTTTTTAAGTTTTAAATATTTTATACTCTGTTCACATTTTTTTATGTAGGTACATATGTATTTTTTATTATTTTATATCTGATTTTAATTTATTTTTGTTTTAGATTTTATGTTCCAAGGGGGCGAGCACAGGACTACGCAGACTCAATACAGTCTTCGTGGTAGGTTTTATTATTTATTACTCGACTAAAATTACTTTTATTACTAATCGATGCATAAAAAGTAGTGGTGTTCATAAAATAATATATGATGCACAAAAAAACTTTAGCTAATGTAAATTTATAAATACTCGTATCACAAATTACAAAATGTATCTAAAACATCTTGAAATTGAGGAAAACAACAACATTTTGGCGTATAATTTACGTGTACAAAGTCAAATACTTTGTATTAGTCACAACCAGTACGGATATCCTTGACATTTATTATAATTAACTACCAATGAATACTCGTCTAATACATAGCATCAAACCTAGTTTTAGATATGATTGCTATTCAGATAAAAACTATTTTGCTATAAGTAAATACGTTTATAATGGAAATTCTGACAGTACCATACTCCACCGCAGTCCCTCTGGGGTCCCTCCTATATACCTCACCCCTTAGCCCTCGTTGGCTATAGACATACGGATATATTCACTACCCCATTCTATTGTACTATTGTATCATAAAAAAATACAAAAAAATAAAAACATTGACATACCAAAACGGCGGCCATTTTGAAAAATAAATTCTATGAATATTTATTTTTTAAAATAGATATTATTTACGAAAATGGTATCATTTATAGTTGCATCATTAAATATTTCGGTCGTTAGTGATAAACTCCGTGTGAATACTAATAACCACATTATATTTCCGTACATACTTGAAAATATAATTAATTAAAAGCCTTATATGCAATATGGTGTTGACCATACGACATTTTTATAATTACATACCTATATATATATTTTTTTATAAAACAAGGTTTTAACCTCATAATGTCTTTCTAAGAAATACAACATCGGGTTTTTCGTTAGTTAAGAAAGGTTATTTTTATTCTTTAAAATAAATAAATAAATATTTCGGACACCTAACACATAACGCCATCTAATCCCAAGCTAAACAGAACTTGTGTTGTACTAGACAACTGATATAATTACATAGTTTGTTATCTCATGTTTAGTTAGTACCTATTTAGTAAATCGTGACAAACTTGACATTTCTCTCTCAACTTCAAAAACGTTAAAAAAACTAATTCTGTTCTTTTTTTTTCTGGTATTGATTACAGTTCCTATTTCAATATCCAACAAGAAAGCATCTTATTGGACATCCCCTTAAAAAGGAATTGTAATAGAGATAGGTTCCAATAAGAACCTTCGTGAGTATTTTTAAAGTAGTTATACGGTTTAACTCCCTAAACTACCTTAATCTGCGACAGAGTATATTTTCTTGAAAACACATAATTTGCGTTATATTAGGCGGTAAGACCCGTTATGGAGGATTGGCTCAGAGGCCTCTCAAACCGGCTGACGCAGGTGATCACTGGAAAAGGATGTTTCGGAGATCACCTGTGTCTGATCCGCAAAGAGCCAACGCCTGAGTGCCACCAGTCACCCTAGTAGAAGCAGGCCGAAGTGGCGGCGCGAGCTCTGTAAAGTGCTCGCGCCCTTTTATGAAAAGAGGATGGGTATGTTAGGGTTCCTACACAGGTGGGGGCCACCTACAAACAGTAGGTGGCCCGAGGTACGTCGGGGTTCCAGGGATTTTCTTTCGAGGGTGCACCTGGTTCCCCGGCTTCTAGCACTCGAGACGGTGTGCCGTTTTGGTCGGTTCGTGTCCGATATAACCACCAGTTGGTGGTATCCGAGGTGATTTCCGCACAAAAAAAAGGCGTTATATTGGATGGATTGTCTCTGACCTTGTATTGCTTATAGTGCATTGAGATACTTATTATTATTTTTGAAAATGGGATTTATTTCATAGGTTGTAAATTACATTTCTGGGAGCTCGGAAGAACGCAGTATATTGTTTCATGTGTTGAACCCGCAACACTCGACGCAATAGAAAATGGTGTGTGGCGGTCGCTTCAACAGCCAGGTCATACGTGTACTAGGTAAATGGGTTCGATAGATAACTATATCAATCGAATCCTTTATATTCTCTAAATGTTATTTCGTTATCTAACGAAATAACATTTAGAGAATATAAAGACACATGTTTATCTAAACATATCATTGAATATTTTTGATACCATTCTCGTTGGATATTTTCTACATCAGGCAGTAATTGAGGAAATTTTAAATCAAAGTTGAGACTATATAAAATTTTTATCAACCTATATTGACTTACAGTATAGGTAAATATTTTCATTATAATTACCCTTAACTTAGAAATAATCTATCTCAGAAAACGAAACTTAACATGTGGCGACTGAACCACTGAGTCACAGGGTCAGTTTTTGACATAACATTTCTCTCATTACTTCGCTGGCCTCCTTGGGCAGCACGCGGCAATAATTATATCCCATCAAAAGCCACCTGTGCCACAAGCGTCTGCTCGCTTGCCACATTTAAAAAAAAAAGCTATAATTGTTCCACATGAGAATCGCAGTACAGTGATAATATCAAAGAAAGCCGATAACGACTTATGTTACGCTAATCTCAAGGAAAGCTTTCATATTTCCTCATCCTAAAAATAATTTTATTTATTAATATCCAAATAACGAAGATGATACTACGATAACCATCGTTCCTAGAACTGCGACTGAGGACATATCACCAAAATCTTGGTGAAAGGTGTTATAAACACGTTTTAGTTGCGCAAACGCAGGTTTTATGGCAACTTACGGATATATCACATTAAGATATTCTTAAGTAGTATGACACGCCTCAGTTAATGGACGTAAAAATATGTATATTATTTAAATTATAGGGTCATAAAATATTTATATAAAAGAGAACAAAGATTGGCCGAAGACTTCTAAGAGAGAAAATAATTAATTAACTTAATAAAATAATCTGTATATGCACATTAATTAAGAACCGCGAGCCGCTAGAGAAATAGGATTTCTTCTGGTATATTAAAGGAATAGCATTGCTATGCTTCTATAGCATATATGCTTACGATGGCTATGATCAATAGATTTATCGATTAGACCGTAACGTCGGTATTGAGCCAATTGGCTGGAGGAAACGCATGACTTTTTTTTGACCTGTTTGGTGGTATTTCGAAGTTTGGTATTTCCGTAGTTTGTGTACTTAGTCCCCAGAGTGCCTGGCTACGGTCAGAGCCCTTGATGTAAATTTTAGGAAAAGCACTATACTACCCTTGCAACCATAGGGAGCAGGAGGTCAATTTATATCGATCCTGAATATAAAACCAGACGATGCAAATTGAGATCTTAAGTAAATATAAATACTTACTGTTTTGAATGTGATGGTGTAGGCGGCGCCTCGGCCGGCGGAGAGCAGCAGTACTCCTTGAGGTGGAATGACTTCCACTCGTCTATGGTGTCGTCATTCCGGCGGCTGCGTGATGAGGAGGACTTCGTAGACGTCACGCTCGCTTGCGCTGGCGCCACGTTCACCGCTCACAAGGTATGATATGGATTTGGCGCTGTCTGTTAAATATTTTTTACATGTACGTATGTGTATGTTATAATAATATATGATGATGGTTTACGTATGTTTTTTATATATAATGCAGAATAAAAAAAATGTACTTCTAAATAATTTGAACGTAATTTTATAGGTTTTCATATTTTAAAACTCTTCTCTCCCACTATGGTCCCAGGTTCTATAGCGGAGCGTGAAAAAGCACTCTTGGATTTTACTCATGATTTTTCCGGCCTTACCGTAGCTCTACATTAAAACATTTTGACAGTTTGTCTTTTAAATACATGACATGTCTTTAAAATTGTGGTCAGACTCTACCATGAAAAGTTGAAGTTTCTTAACAATTGGAGTGTACCGAGTTAAAAATATTTATGTAAAAAAATTCAACACGTCAAATTCGTAAAATATTAAAAAAATCTTAAATGAATTCCTTCCTGGCTTTTATTATTCCCAACATTATTTACGGTCGGCTTATAGTGTCATAGATAAATATGTTAATGTGATCTTTTGTTACCTTAGGTGGTGCTGTCTGCATGTAGTCCGTATTTCCGGAGGCTGCTGAAGGCGAATCCGTGCCAACATCCAATTGTCATTCTTCGTGATGTCCACGACAAAGATATGGAGAGTCTACTAAGGTAAGCTATCATTTTTTTTGACGTGAAACGTCTTTAAAATCGCGCTGAAACATACGGGTACCAGGTTTAACAAGTGGACCGTAGCGAAAAGGTCTATATCATCGTACCTTAATAATTAAAAAACTATTAGTCTTAGAAAAAAAAATGTGGTGTGAATATTTCACTTATATAGTCAGCTCGCTGTTATGATATTGAGTATCTTGTTTTCATTTCAATCTTTTATTTTAAAAGCGATTCGCTAACATAGACGTTTCACGTTAAAACCAACGGCCGTGTACCCCGGCACAGCCCCACCCGATTTTTTTTTATACGTGAGCTTCCAAAATGACTCTGCCCTGCCTGCGGCAACCCAGTTGCAGAGTTTGCGGGGCATGCCGAATGCCGGTAGCTTGGAGAGAAGCGAACGGTGCCAAACCCTATCAAAGGCCTTGGCCATGTCGAGGCTAATAGCCAAAGATTCCCCGTGCCTGTCAATAGCCTCACCCCAAAGGTGTGTGACATACGCTAGAAGATCACCCGTGGATCGGTTCGGCCTAAAACCATATTGACGATCATTAAGTAGGGTGTGATCCTCCAGGTAGTGGACCAATTGTTTGTTAATGATCCGTTCGAACCCTTTGCAGATAATGGAGGTGATAGTTATTGGGCGGTAGTTGGCCGGGTTAGAGCGGTCGCCTTTTTTGGGAATGGGCTGAACATTCGCCTCCCTCCAGGCCTCCGGAACAGTTCCCGAGGAATATGACAGGCGACACAGGCGCTTCAAAACCAGAGACAACTCTGGTGCACTGTTCTTAAGAACCACCGCTGAGATACCGTTGGGTCCACTGGCTTTCCGAACGTCGAGTGACCGAAGCTCCGCACGGACATCACTCAGCCGGATGCGAATATCCCGCATATGTTGCATCGCAGGCCGGAATGGTAGGTAGGTGCACGCCGCGGTCATCGATTCGGGAGTTAGCCGCAAAGAGCTCGACAAGCAGTTTTGCTTTTTCCTGCGGCTGATGGGCAAGTGATCCGTCGGGATATTTAAGCAGTGGTAGCGAGGGCTGGCAGAAGTTGGACTGCACGGCTTTAGCCAATCGCCAGAACTTTCGGCTACCCGTAGGGTATGCGACGAGTTCGTGGCCAAGCCGCGCAATGCGCTGGGCATCCGCTGTGATGTAAGCCTTCTTGCATTCCCTAGTGGCTTTGTTAAACGCTGTTTTTAGTCGATCCACTTCGGGGTGGCCGTGAGCGCGGGCCCTGGTCCATGCGCGGTAGGCCGATTGCTTTTGGGCAACTGCATGGGCGCATTCCCGATTGAACCAGCGATGGGTCGTTGCGCCGGCGACCTCACTGTAGGGAATGTAGTATTCCATTCCGACAGTGATCTCGCCGGCCACAGCGTTGTGCCCACGGGATAGATGCAAAATAATCTCGCATTCCATCCCAGTCTGCAGACTAGTAGTGCCATAGACGTCTTTTTGTTGCCACTGCTCGTGGGGGGGCAACAAAAGGCACAGTGGTGGTCACCAGGCAGTGATCGGAGGAGCCCAGAGGGGCGAGCACCGATACACTGTACTGCTTAGGCTGACTCGTCAGCAGAAGGTCCAGCAAGGAAGGCGCTTGACTCAGTATGTCTGGTATCCTGGTGGGCTGGAGTACCAACTGGGTGATGTTATGCGTGAGAGCGAATGCGTGGACAGTCCGACCCGCGTGGTCAGTTCTGGAAGATCCCAACCAGGATTCATGGTGGGCGTTAAAGTATCCCAGAAACACTAGTTCGGCGGTCGGGAACTGTTCCTGCGGTTTATCTACTGCGTGACTGAGATGTTCGAAGAGTTTAGTTTTCTCGTAGTCTCCAGAATGGGATCGGTATAGGCACACATAGGTTCGGCTCGTGGAGCCAGTATCCACGTGTAGCCAAATAGTGGAGAAGGATGGGTCTTCAAGCCAACGTAATCGGCGACAACAAACCTCCGCCCTGATGAAAACACACACACGCCTTAGCGAGGAAGCGCTCCTCAAGCACGTAGCCGGGGTATAGAAGATATGTCGTGTCGGCAGGGCGGCGTATTTGTGTCTCCGTTAGGAAAAGAATGGCCGGCCGAGCCGTCTCAAGATGTTGATGGACGGCGTTGAGGTTTGCATGGAGTTCACGGATGTTAGTGAACTCTACCTTTAAAAAGTGGGTTGGTGGGAGAATGGCGTGCCGCTGTTGAACGTTTATAATTTTTCCTTGCTGCCATGATAAAAAGAGAGGGGGGGAAGTAGGAGCGTAAAAGGCGTGACAGTCATCGTGGCGGTGTAATACTGAGGCTCGGAATGCTGTGTCGCCATACAATAGTGAGGCCTGACGGTGACCGAACCGTCGGACGGAAGGGCCCCGTACCCTCCCGGAAGTGGTCGCCTGGTCCCACCGTCCGGTCACTAACCGGCACGACGAGCCACTTCGTGGATTATGCGCAACCTGACGGGGCAGCTTCCCAGGGTGGTTAGCCGTGGTTGGACCCCTCTCTATGCCGCGGGCAGCCAGCGGCACCACCGTTTCTACGGGTCTCCCTGGCCGACGGTTCGATTCACGTCACCCTCAACATGACTCTACGAACATTCCACTGCTCACACACTTACCACGATAACTCACCCCTGTATCATTGGGCCTCCGGTCTCGCACTCACCAGCGAAATACGACAGTACTAAAACCGTCGTTTTAGGTTGGTCTTCTGTGCGAGGGTAGTACCTCCTCGGTCGAGCCGACCCTTTCATGCTGAAATCAGCATAGCTCTACTACCTAGATGATATACTCCAACGCATTCGCCAACTGATTCTAAACTAAATATACCAAAGTTTTCTTATCAATGCAGGTTTATGTACCAAGGAGAAGTACACATAGGACAAGAACAATTAAAAGAGTTCCTTAGAGCAGCGCAGCTACTACAAGTGCGAGGTTTGACGGATGTTCCAGCGCCAGCTCCAACAATGACTACAATCGAACAAAAAGCCTCACCTGTAAGTAACATAATGAAACTACCTCTCAATCAATATTCAAGAGCTATAATAACCGCACAAATCCTGGAAAAGAGGCCAATTTTTCTTTAAACTGCAACGAGTGTATTGGATTCGATTGCGATAGTGAGATTAGCAAACTTTCCAATGTCCTAACACCCAAAAAAATAATCACAATCATTTAGTTGTTTTCTTATTTGTTATTTATATTTTTAGGAGCTTCAGTAATAACTTATTAAAACATTGCAAATTTAAGCAAGGCCAGCCAGGTCAGTATCTCAACACATCGAAAATACTCCGTGTTTCGGAGACTTCTCTCCAACTATATACAATGTACTTGTAACAATTGGCAATCGTTACAAGTACATAGTTGGAGTCCTAAAAACAACAATTTGTCAACAGAACTTCAAGTTCACCTAGCGACTGCCATTAGAACTCCACAACCCAAATAGGTATGGAGTGCTGATGGTAGTCGCTCCACGTAACAATACCAAGTTCAGCCGTATATTTAACCCTTAATTTGGGCAAAAATCCCGGAGAAAATGTTTTTAAACAATGCATAAGGTTATTCTTCTATTGTTATAACAGTCAGCATCATCATGGACGGAAACTGGAAGCGGTGTTTCCCATGAAGGTAGGGAGACTCAGCAACGAGAAGGACGAAGACTACGGAAACCAGATGAACATACTGCAAATACACCACCACCAAAGCGCGCCAGATCCTCTGACCTTTACCAAGCACAACTTAAATCCAGGTATTATTGAGCGTTTCACGACATTTTGCATAGCTCATTATGGTTTATCATCCAATACAAGTGGAATGAAATTAAGGAATATGTGTACTTATGAAAATTTTCAACAACTGGTGTAGGACGGAGCAACTGCTGGGACAAGGTGGGAGCCCTGAGCGTCTCGGCACAAACGGCCATGAACTGGCTCTCTTCAGCCAAGCTTTGGACACTTCACAGAATCCGCACCTTTCTGGCATTTCCAATAATTTGGTATGTATTGTCACGTTAATGAGATAATTCGATATTGTTTTCTATGATTACATTTATTGTATGTGTGTTTACAGTCGGGGGACGGTGAAGAGTCGTCATCCGATGCAGGAGCCAGTGATACGGAAGGCGAACCTCGAGCCAAACAGGAGCCTTTGGACTACGACGACGCCGCAACTATGGCCAACACTAACGGAACATTGCCGCACAACTTTCCCGGATTATTAAATTTACCAGGTAACGCGAAAGAAATTGCACTGAAAAATAAGGAATTAAATTTGGTTTTTTTACTTATTCAGACCTGCTCATTTTCATGGCTAATGTTTCAGGTTTTCCCGGGCTCCCTGGACCATCAGGCATTCCCGATAATTACGGTGAGTTTCTTTCTTTTCCAACACTGATTTCTTTAACATTAATATGACTCAATTTACTACAATTAATATGGAATGTTATGATAATAATTAAAGTCCATTAAAATAATTCGTAATCAACGACGTCAATGGCAGTGGAACAAAGGAAATCAATCGCATCATTAATTGTACATTATTGAGTTATATATCTACTGCATGTAATAACACTAACAATTAAATAACGAGAACGACACCAAAGCGCTTAATTACTCCATAATATTGTATTTCGACAAGTACGTACTCGCCCCCGAAATATGTCGGTATCGCATGTAGGAGACGCACCGGGAAGTGACGTAGTAGTCTGCCGCGAGACGGTACGCAGTAGTGGGTCGCACTGAACGAGACTCGTCTGCGGCAGGAGGCGGCTGGGCGGGGGAGCGCGCCGAGAGCAAGGACTTCGCGGCCTACGGCGCCTTCTCTAACGGTGAGCCGCCCGCCAGGCCCGCCTGCCCCACGTGCGGCAAGCGCTACAGCAACAACAGCAACCTCAAGCAGCACATCCTCAACGTGCACGCGGCGCACGAGCTGGCGCACTGCTGCCCCGTGTGCGGCAAGGCCTTCAAGACGCGCCAGTACATGCAGATACACATGAACTCCATACACGGCGTCAAGCAGAGGAGGCGCGACCCCGCCCCGTCCGCAGAACACTGCGATCGATACACTCACAATAGCGCTTAATACTGTGCGGATCCGATGTCTAACCGCCGCCTCTGTGTTACAGGGGCGGCTCTGGCGGGCGGGGCGGCCATGGGCTACCGACCGCAGTGCCCGTTGTGCGGCCGCGTGTACTCCTCCACCTCCAACCTGCGCCAGCATATGCTCAATGTGCACTCGCAGACCGACCGAGACCAGTGGTTCCCTTGTCAGCACTGCGGCAAGAAGTGCAAAACTAAGCACTACCTCATCAACCATCAGCTGCAAGCGCACGGCATCCGCCAGCGACAGAACTCTTAGAGACGGCGCGACGCCGGGCGAGTCCCGCTCCTCGCGAGCCCGTCGCTCGGCGCCTGGTGGTGACGCCGCGAAACCGACACGCGCTACACGAGTGCCGACGGACGGACCCGCGCTAACCGATCGACGCCGGACGGTCGACGGTCGTCGTGGTCAGATATATCTTACGCAATATTTTTAGAGAGTTTATTCCGAGGGTAGGGTTCGGGGGCGTAGAGTTAGGAGTCGGGTTTGCCAACCGCCCTGGCCGCAGATACGGGAGTAACTTGGTGCTGTCGGCATTGCAGATGCCGCGGTGCAGGGCGCGTTGGCAAGCCGGGGGCGGGCGGGCCGGTCGGGGCGGGAGGCCGGGGGGCTGCGCTGTCCGCTGTGCGGCGCGGCGCTGCGCTCCGGGGCGCTGGCGCGGCGCCACCTGGAGGCGCACTACCCGCGCGACTCGCCCGTGTGCCCGGTGGCGGGCTGCGCGCGCTACTTCGCGCACCCCAACTCCGTGCGCAACCACATGCGCATCAAGCACCGCCACCAGTGGGAGACTATGAAGACGCTCAAGTGGAGCTGCGGGTGGGCCAATTGAGAGACCGAAGGGGGAACGGCCCGGGCGGCTCGTTTCGACGTTTGGCTTTCCAAACTTTAAATTAACGGCTGTGAAAAGGAACTACTCACTCGAGTGGAGCTCGGAATCGTGCCAGAGAACGTGATGATCTCCCGGATGCATTTTTCATGTAACGCTGTCATGTTCATTCGACGTTGTATAAAGCGGTAGAATAAATCGACTGAAAATTATTTTTGTAGTAGAATAGACTGATATTGTTTAAGTAAGGTTTATATTATAAGCGCATTATGACATGTGATGATTGGTGCCATTGATAGAATACGAAGTGCGACTTGTATGTCGATCATTCTGATGACTTCCTGAACGACTTTAACTTTCATTGTTGCTTCTACGGTTATAGTCGTTGGTTTATAAGCGTTATTGCTGAAAACATGTCTTATATTTGTTTCTGCGTGTAATATCTTCCTTTTCAATTTTTGAAATTGATTTCGTGAAAAGGAACGTAAAACACGTAACAGGCAACGGGGAACCGCGCGCTGTTTGAGTTGACCAACGAACTCGCGCAGTGTCGAAATGTCCTGTTGTTGAGATATCAGATGATACACAATATATGCGATTGCTGTGAGGTTCGCTTGGTTTTTTATTTAAACCATGAACGCCTAATTCTTGTTTAACCCACGTCGGATCGATACGTTTTTAGATTAAAACGACGGTGCTAGAATCTTACTGTATCAACGCGGGCAACTGAACGCTTATAAACAAACGATATTATTCTTCTCTTAGCTGTTTGTCTTTAGACCCTATATCCTGGGAAATAAGCGTAGTGTTAGTTTGTTCGACTTTTAATCGGGACTCGTGTGATGATATTATACGGATATTTTACCGCCAAAATACCCCGGCCGATATAAAAACCGGTGTAACAGTTATTTTGTAGCTTATATTTTTATGACGTTGCAATACAATAGAATTATGATATTTTAATTATAACAAGTTTTTATACTTAATATATATATATATATATGAACACATCGAATATGATAAACAAGATCTCATGACGAGAATTTCATATTTTAAACAAATATTTGTACCAGTGTGCACTACATAAACGTATACTTTTGACCATAGATAAGACAATACGAAATAGATATAAACAAAAATGAATGCCTTTGAATGCAATAGTTAAGAATAAGTTCACTTTTAAATCATAGAGAATTTATTTTCTAAACGATGTTTGTTCGTAATGTTCTGTGTAAATGCACAATCTAAAACATATCTAGTCAACGTAGACAACTTGAGGGATTTATTTAAACTGTATATATATATACAACGGTTTCATTCGCATATATTTTTCTAAAGTAATAACATTTTATAGTTAACCTGTATACTATACACTGTCGAACAGCAATGGCGATTTGACAGACTGCGCACTGCTGCCTGCCAAAGACATAAGTAGAAAAATGTTACAATTAATGTATTTAGCCTTTAGAAAAGCAATAAATACATATAGTTCACCATTCACTGACAATAGGCGTACAAATTTAAATTATTTTGTACATTTAACTGATACATGCGTTGCCTTAGACTTTTTAATATAAAATATTTAGAGAAGCCTAATCCATTTCGTAATATCGTGTAAATAATAACGAAGTTGCCTTTAAAATATATATGCGATTGAAACTGACACATTACATAGATCTCCAAAACGAAAAGAAATTGGTTAATTTAGCGAGTAGATGAAATTGTTCCTGACGCCTGAGAGGCAATGTCGTATATCTTAATAAATATGAAAAATAATAAAAAAATATTTTTAAGCGTAAAATTAGTCATTTCAATAACCAAATGTTCAATGTGAGTAAACGATTCTAGTTGCGAATGTATTAGTGATACGATATATACGTAATAACTTAATTTTTACCAGAAGAAAGTGTCTGCTTATATAAATACATAAACAATAAAACTACGAAGTAGAAATGTTTTTTTATTTATAGACTCTTTCATATACATCAACAAAAAACAAAAGCTTTTGGTATCGTTCTAGTACTAACAAAGACTAAAATCTCAAAAAGGTAAGAAACGTTTTGAAAACTCAACTTGCCGCATTACTTATCCATGCTTAATATGTTTTGTTCTTCTATTGCAGGTGGTTGTCGCAGAACTCAAGACTTACTTCGCGTGCGAGCAACAGACCCACGGCCGTGTCCGAAGTGCGGTAAGATATATCGGTCGGCCCATACACTAAGGACGCATCTTGAAGACAAGCACACTGTCTGCCCTGGATACCGGTAATTACCTGACGCATTTAAATCATTTATTTTGTATAAATGTGTGGTAATATATATCTTTTAATAATACATTTCTGTTTCTTTGTAGTTGTGTGCTTTGTGGCACGGTAGCGAAATCACGTAACTCGTTACACTCACATATGTCGCGACAGCACCGTGGCATCTCTACCAAGGACTTACCTGTGCTTCAAATGCCAACACGGTTTGATCCTGAACTTGCTAGCCAGTAAGCAATACCCAATACCTTATTAAAGTTTCAATTTGGGTTAATATAATTGGTATGAAATAAACTTTTACCAGACCAAATCGTTATCGCCTATTCATCTAGGGCTTATGGTGTGTAAAATGCTATAACTTCCTTTTACTTTCTTATTTTGCAATTATATAATGTGTCACAATACCATATCACTAAGAAACGTGATAATAATTTATAGGTTCGAAAATTTAAACCCTGCATTAAAATACAATGGGACTTATCTTTAAAGTCGGCAAAAAAAACGCGTATACAATCTTATAGTGTAGATATTGTTTCTCTGAATTTCAGGCTACTAGCAAAAGCTGGAGTGAAGGTTTCTCCTGAACAACTTCGAGCGCGTGCTTCACCTACTGGTCCTCGTCGATCTGATATTAAATTAGACGCCAAATCAGCTGCTTCAGAAAGCAGCTCTATCTGCGGTGACAATGACAATGATGACTTCAGCCAGTCAAGATATCAGGACAACATACCTGTCTCTCCGCCTCGTTAGTAAAATTATTACCACACTAAATTGACTACCAACACTATAAGTACTCAACTCCTAATGTGTAGTTTTCGTATAAAAAAAAACCACATCAACTTTTATTTAAACCATTTATTTTTTCTACAAAATCCAATCTTCAAAGAAAATGATGGAAACAATTGCACTGTGCAGCAAAAGCAACCAGCTCAGTTTACGCTGTGAAACACAGCACTGGTTTTCAGCTGGCCCTTGACATTTCCACCAACAGTTGCAAACACAAGAAAATAAGCCATTACTACATCAGTTACAAAAAAAGAAAAAAAAGCAAAAAAGCACCTACTTTAAAATAAAATAAAATATGACACAACAACAAAAATCAAAGTGAAAGAAACAAAACAAAGCAACAGCAAAGCATACACAAGGTTTACCATTATATCTATACTAATATTATAAAGAGGAAAGGTTTGTATTTTTCACGACGTATTTACGTACGAAATTCCAAGAAATTTCGTACGTAATTACGAGTAATTCTTTAAGGTGATTTGGGATTGATTGGGGGGTGATTTTTGATTATATTGCTTTGGTATAAACTTCCAAATTAACTTACTTAATTTTTTGTAGACATCAACAACCTGGCAAACACAACAATAACAAAAGTTCCTGCTGTACGAGCTTTAACTGCTAAAACCTTGGAAAATATCCCACATGGACTACCGATGGGCATGAAGCATGATGATTACCCACCAGGCTATGGAGGCAGTTCGGCATTGTTAGATACTTACCTTCAGTACATAGGTGAGAATATGTTCGGTAAGTAAAATTACTATCATAACACTACCTTAACTTCAAAGAACTCTTTCTATGTACTATATCTACCTGTTGTTTGTGTAGGCATGAACGCAAAATTGGCACAAATGTCAATGCACATTGATCGTAAAACATTGGAAGAACAATCGCCGCAAATGGGATCATTGCCGCCGCCGCCGACCAACCTTGCTCACCAGCGCTTTTTAAAGCAAATGCAGCGTCAATATACTGAAAATATGAGCAAGCCTGACATCTTGCGCAACTCCGACGAACCCCTGGATCTAGGTAAAGAAAGACAGAGGAGTGATAGCATAAGCGAGACTGATGATAAGCATGAAATTTCAGACAAGGATAAAGATTATTATAAAGATTTTAACGATGACGATAGGAGAATCAACAATTCCGAACAAAACCCGGAGAACAATGGTCAGGATGAAGATGATTTTTCTGAAGATGAACACAACAAAAATTCGTCATGAAATGATCGCGTCGTAATTAATATGTTGAAATAGTCACGTGTTAAGTGAAAGAAGAATAGGACAGTTTTGTTGAAATTATTAAAAGGTGCTTGAGTGTTATGTTTTGTGGTCATTAGCTCGATTCGTTTTATATAATAACGTTTTAAATTGTTGACCCGTGGAATGTCGTTGGTGCCATTTCCGATAGTAATGTAAATTTAAAGTTTTAGGATAAAATCGGTTGCAGCTAGGTTGATTCTGGTTACTTTGCGAGTATTGGCAACTCACAAACTTGGAATGATGGTGTTCCGAATCGGACAAGAACGTGGTTATGAATTTGAGCGGGAGTTGAACTGTAGACGTTCACAGTACGCGTTTAACTGTGCGTTTGGTTTATAACCTGTTAGTGACATATTATTTTTATACCCGATGTGATACACAGCCATAATACACTAGCATTTACCTGACACATTAGTTCAGATCGACTCGCCACTTGTTGTGAGATTGTTTTAGTAGTTAATGAACCTAGTGAGTAGTGTTTTTTGTATTGTATATGTAAAGGACCCCGTCACATAGTAGGGTCTCTACATAGTAATTCCATCCATCTACCTCAGCATTTGGGCCAATGCGGCAAACGTTATAAAGTAAATGAAAGTAATATCCACACAAATTGTGAAATTCCATCCATCTACCTCACTTCAATAGATTTTATTTAATATTTTATACAATTTATAGTTATAAATAACTGTTGTTTTATGCATTTTGCAGATTGCATTTATATATATACTATATAGAGTATATCGTAGGTAACTATATGCAAGTCATTAGGTCATCGTTAGTGCTGCCCGTAGATACTCGTATACCGTTATTTTATAGAATGCGCACTCACTAGAGAAATATTAGACTGTGTCACGACCGTAGCGAGTAAAGAACATAGCCGAATAATATCAATGAGCACACTAACTTTATACGATGAATATTGTATACGAACAAATATAACAGAGCTTAAAATCATACTATTATTGTGGTAAATATACATATATGTGCATATACTGAATCGTGATTGACAAATAACGCGATAAATACAACATGTATAACGATTAAACATTTAAGTCAATGATAAAGGTACCACAACTATAAGTATCTGTTAATGCATTAGGGCGAGCAAGAAGTGGGCAATCCGTAAGCTGTTCTATCAGAGATCTTTTTTTTCTTTTTTTTTTTTACTTATCGCCTGATGGTAAGCGATTACCCATAGACACCCGCAACACCAGAGGCGTCACAAGTGCGTTGCCGGCCTTATGTGTTAACAAACAAAAAACATCCTCACCTTGAGACTGAGCATATCCAAGAAATGAACACTGAACACTTATCGCGTTATTTCATATATACGCGATTCGTCAAAAGTTCAAATTTGACAATTTTTATAAGGCGATATTATTGCATGTATGTAAATCGAGGTGATATGTAAAGTACATTAATAATAATAAAAAGCAATAAATAAAGTATACATTGAAGTTGCCTTCGATTTGTGTAAATACGTGGGTAGTGAACGGTTTGCGTTGGTGTAGCGGATAAATTTGATCCTTATAGTGTACACGTGAAGATTTATTTTGTAGTAATGATGTGGGCTCGTTACTTAAATAACAATTACTGTGATTACAATCTCATGTTAGCCTTCAATACTTATACATATTTTTTAGAGTACAATGTTATAGTTATTTAGTATATTGTAAGAGTACTTTTAAGCGAATCACAAGATTATATTTACCTACCCGCCCCTGAACGTTAGAATTCACGTTATTTAAGTGTTTAGAGCAATAGGTAAAAGCATTTAACCTTTTATATGAGAGATGTTACATTTATGAATTTATTGATATATCTCACTTTTGACCGGTCAATGGGGAAATCAATAGAAGACGCCTATGTTCAGAAGTGGACTAGTTGCGTCTGATATGATTATGATGATCTGCCTTTGCCACCGGAGGGCTTGTTGACAAGCTGTCAGTTGGACACTCAGAATTAAAACCATAAATTATAAAAATGCTAGATAATAAATTAGGATAAGTTCTACGGGTTGATTGATCAATAATATTTTTTGTTTAGTGTGTTAGTGAGAAATGATGATTTAGGTCAGTTTGGTTTGCGCAAATATAACCTTGTTGACATTTAATAGTGTTGCCATATTGAGTAATCATTTTCGACTGTATATAAAATAAGTTTTATTATTTAGGAAAATGAGTGATTAGTTGTGGTTTAATGAAGTGACGCCAGAATCTTTCTAATTTAGTGTATTCAGAATACATTCTTGCATGATAGTTCTAATAGATAAATAGAGTTGATGCACTGTATTTAACAATATACAATAGACAGTTACCAGATTATGATTAAGTAAATATATTTTTACAACACACATACATGCCACTTCAAACACAGATAATATAAGGAAGATGTACGTCAATATTGCCAATACTAATGGCTTGTTTATTGAAAGTTGGCGAATGTCTTCCACCGTTCTGTACAGTCTGTTGTTTACTATACAGAATCTATATATATATTATATTATACCAGTGAAACAAAAAAAAACTAGGACTATAAGTCAATACCCTGTCTATGTTTTAACACTTACGTTTAGTTACCTCGTGAACTGGAAGTTCAATTTTTAATTGTATTTGTTTGGTTATACTAATTTACCTCATTAGCATAACCTGTCATGTAAAATATATAATTAGTTAAACGCACACCGTAATGTTGATGTCGATGATATGTTCGAGTCACTGTTGTACGCAATTTACTAAAGCCACACAGTAAGAGCTTCTCATAACACTAAAGTACAAATAAAGAATTGACGTAGAACAAAATAAATATCTGCATATTGTATAAATAGATAATAATATATTTTCATAAATTGTTGTTAACAGTTCCTCTCGAACGTATCTTAGCACAAATATTAAGTTTGATTAAATTGACAGTAACAGTTACTTAAAGTTGCTCCTTTTGTAAAATATAGTTGTTTATGTTATTTGTTTTTGTACTAAACTAAATTATGACGTATATAATGGAATTGATGTTCAATAATATTTATGTGCATGATCATATATCATGCATGATATCCACCGAACGGCTCACGCCGGAACGGATTTTATAAACAAACGACCATTAAATCCTATGCACACTATTTAGAGTCGCTTTACGAAAGACGCTAGTTCTAGCCGAACAGTTCGGTGGAGATTAAATAAATAAGAACACAATAGTAGAGCCCACGCAATAACTCCATGAAATATATTTGTACGTGTTGATTCAAAATAATTTGAAACAAGTCATACAAATATTTATACGTCAAAATTTAGTTGAAATGATCTCGCCATGTCTGTCATTTCCGTATTTGGTGGCAACACTGTGTACAACCACTAGAAAGTGTTACCACATAAAATAAACGTTTAACTTGTTACAATTTAGTATCATAGTAAAAAACTTAAATTAGCTGATAGCAATAATCAATTTGGATTATCTGTCGTCTAATACTTTGGTATATGGTAAGTTTGTAATTTGTCTATGGCAACTGTAATAAGTTGCCATAGACAAATTGCGGACTATATCTGAGTTCGATGATACACACAATTGTTACAGGTTAAACTGCTCTTGATATTATGTGTTTCTAGTGTCAAATCCACACCTAGCGTTATTACATTAGTATACTAGGTATATGCTGCTTCACTACAATACTATATACAAAAATAAAAATTAATTGTTTTGAAACTGTTGTTTTACTCACATTACCTTCGCTACGAAAATATTAACTAAAATTTGATTTAGTTTTGACTAACACTATATATATATATATATATTATATATAAGTAGAATAAATAATAATGGGTCGGCTCGACCGGAGTGATACCACGGCCTCACAGAAAACCGGTGTGAAATAGCGTTTGCGCTGTGTTTCACCGAGTGAGTGAGGATACCGGAGGCACATACCCCAACCCCTCCCCCCATCCCCTTTCTCATCCCCCAAAGGTCGGCAACGCACTTGTGACGCCTTTGGTGTTGCGGGTGTCCATGGGCGGCGGTAATCGCTTACCATCAGGTGATACGTCTGCTCGTTTGCCCACTATTCAATAAATAAAATAAATATTCCGGACATCTTACACACAACGCCATCTAGTCCCAAGCTAAGCAAAGCTTGTGTTATGGGTACTAGACGACTGATATAAATACTCGTACATATATACTTTTTTTGTAAATACATACATATTATACATAGAAAACACCCAAACTCCGGTACAAATATTTATAAATCATACAAACATTTAGACCGACCCGGGAATCGAACCCGAGACCTCAAGAACAGCAGTCGCATACGCTACCACTGCGCTACAGAGACAGTCCAAAAAAATAATAATAGTATTCTATTTAGAGCTGAGATTGAGCTGTTTCCCAAGTCGTTTAAGGACTGCAAAACTTAAATAATTATAACAAGAAAAGGTTTAAAAACACTATACGTAAAATCTTTTCATAAAACGTATATAGAGTATGTCACCCGGGCTATTTTATATTTTTTTAAAATGATTACTCCTCCTTTTGGCTTTGCCGTAACCTGGTAAAAATAATAAAAAGGTCGGCAACGCCTTTGTGACGTCTCTGGTGTTGCCATCAGGCGATACGTCTGCTCGTCGTCCCTATTCAATAAAAAAAACCTGTGTTTGTGCAGCAAGAAATTGGATTTTCATGGGCGCTGCCAGGATTACTTCCAGGGGGCCCATCTACACCTGAACATATTACTAACCAATTTAAAATATAGAATTATCAGAGGTCTTTATCTGTGAAATAGCTCTTTATGTAAACTGTGCAAATGCACCACCTTCCGGGCGCCCATGTGGATTTTCTTTTATTCCCGCATTTTGAAGTGAAACTTCTTTAGAATTGTTGTGATTTCGAATCAAATGCAACGGAATAAACGACAGGTAAGAGACACAAATACAAAAAAGTCGCCAAAAGAGCGAGAGAGCAAATGTCAGTCTCATTCTTTTGTCGATTTACTGAAGTTTCACTACAATAGTAGTAGTAGTAGTATTAGTAGTAGTAGTAGTAGTAGTGCATTACCAACCACAAATATCTCTAATGTTTAAAATGAAACCATCAAATCAAATTCAACTATTGTAAATTTGAAGTCTATATGCTATGTATAGGTCTATATATCATCACGCTAAGACCAATAGGCGCGGAGCCCCAATAAAGAATGTTTAAAAAACGGGGGATTTTTTTTACGCTACGAGCAATAGTAGACGTAAATGAGGTTGCGAGGGTCAGCTAGTTAAACATAAAACTATTTCTAGGGTATTCACAATACATACGAAAACGAAAAAAACGTGTTTATTTAATGGAATCACATTGACAAAATCACTTTTTTTTTAAATATTAACTTCTTATGCCTAAAGCTAACATAATACATTTATTAAATACATACATATTTTAACTACGTACTAATTTTTACTCTTAGAAAAAAATCTAATACCTAAATACACAAACCACACAATACTATAACTGGACCACAAAAATCAGTAACCCGGTGACGTCATAGCTGTATTACTCTCTCAATTACTCGATACTGTACTTCAACTAGTACTCATACACATTTCTCATAACAAAAACGTGTTTTATTAAGCTCGTTACAGCTTTACTTAAGACCTTTTTGTTCTATCATCAGACCAAGCCTAATCTGTGGATCTTGATTGGATTGGCCTCCAAGTAACACCTTATTTTTAAAACCTATATCTGTATTTTACTAATTCTAAACTAAGATGATCTTGATAGGAACAAATATGAACAAAGTTCAAAATAAATGATATTAATATTATTACTAAACAACTATTTATATTACTGTTGCCATCTAAACTACATACACGTGGAAAATTACAATTCATTTTATTAGCAGTCGGTTAAAGATTAAGGTTAAAAAAAATTCAAAATCGGTCTACAATCACATGTACCTATTTAACATAAAAAACATAAATAGAACCTCCTCCTTTTTTAAAGGCGGTTAAAAAAGGTATAAACTGATTTTTGTGGTTTCAAAACTAGAAGCGTTTCGAACAGGTATAATTTATGAAATTATAGATTTTTTTGTACATACACAAATATATTATAAATTCTAATTTGCGTGAGAGATGGTTAAGTCTATGTGTAGCTTGTCTATGGTGTTTAGTCCTCTTTAATTTGCTTCTTCTTGAACAGATAATGAACGCCTAACAGTGCATTCATTCTGTAACAATTAACAATGGACATATTTATTTTGGAGTAATATTATTCTCATACGTACAGAGAGAGAGGAGGTGAAACATAAGATGAAATTATTGTTTCTATTAATAGCAACATGGTAGTGTAAGTATATGAAACGCAACAGAAACATAATTCAGTGCCATCTAACGAAGACACGCCGAACTACCGGTTAACTAATAATCTTTCTTTGTCCTTCACACTGTTCTCGCATCATTCATTCTTCCTTCACCGTCCAAGCTGTAAATCTCTGGCAAGCCTCCCCTTAGATATTAGGTCGTGTACCAGCCCATTAACATTCAAGATTAAAGTATGCAAGCAGTACAGAGACTTGTTGACGGAGTCATCGATATGATCATCTATCTATTTACCATTGCGTATGGGCCTATGCATGTCTTTATGTTGCCTTTATGTATAATCCTCACTTGCTTCAATAAAACACCTACTACACACAGCTCTGCACCACCCAAAATTTTACTAGAAGATAATGCCTATGGCATTAAGTCCGCCTTACGCAATGTAATTGCAGGAAACTTAAATAAATAAACTAATAATCCTTTATTTATTTATTTAAATTTATTGCACACGTTGTACAAAGGCGAACTTAATGCCTTGAGGCATTCCCCCCCAGTCGACCTTTAGGTGATGAGCACCTATCAGTTCTTGTATAAACAAGAACTGATAGGTGCAAAGAGATTGAATTTAGTTAATAAGAGATAAAATAAACCTACATTAAATATAAATTATATACATAAATTTACCGCTAAATATACTATATTAATAACACAATACAAAAGAATATTACATACATACATACATACATATAATACTATACATAGATATGATACACAGTCAGGTGTTAAGGATGTGTTTGTACTGCCAATTCATTTCAGAGAAGCTCACGTACTTTAGACTTGGACGTGAGACGGTTTGTAGACATCCTGATTTCGGTGGGGAGCGTATTCCAGAGAAGAACAGACTGCACATAGAAGGAAGAATGGATAAAGTCAGAGGTGTGAGAGGGGCATTGAAGAAGCATATTGTTTGTGGAACGAAGATTTCGGTCGTGGTTGGAGCATAAGAAATATAGGTGAGTTGCAAGGTATTCAGGTAACGATGGAGAGATGAGGAAAGAAAAAAAAGAGAAGTCAGTGCTCGCAAATTGCGGCGCTGGCGAATTGGGAGCCATTGTTGTTGGACACGTAAAGGAGACACGTGGTCATACTTACGAAGATTAAAAACGAATCGAATGTAGTTATTGAGAAGTCGGTCTAGTTTATTGAGAAGGTTTGCATTCAGGTCGAAATAACACACATTGCCATAGTCGATTAAGGGGACAATTAAGGACTGCATAAGCGTAACTTTAGTTTTAGCGGGAAGGAAGTTTTTTTTAAACGATATAAAGCGCGAAGACATGTGGTTACTTTCTGGCTAACGTGTGTAACTTGTGCCCGCCAATCAAGGGTCGAGTCGATATGTAATCCCAGGTTCTTCACCACTCCACTCAGAGATATGGACACATTGTTGTAGGTAACTGGTGGGATGGCCGATAAATCCAATGTACGTAACATTTATTTACTTCCAACGACGATCACCTGGTATTTGGTTGGATTTACCGCCAGACCAAACCTCGTCGACCAGCTCTGAATAAATTGCAAACCCTTGTTAAACCTTGTCGATGGCGTGTGATATGTCCTCCACCCTTGACTGCGTGTACACTTGAAGTCGTCGGCGTACAGGTGATACGTACACTGAAGGTGGTGAGTTACGAGATCAATAAATATTGAGAACAATAGGGGAGATAATATACCGCCTTGAGGGACGCCAGAGAGATCACACCAATTCGATGACATGTCATCAATGTGAACACACTGTTGTCGTCCCCGAAGATAGGAGGAGAACCATTCCAGAACCTCTGAGGAGATCACAAGGTAAGAAAGGATGGCCAGAAGGACGTCATGACTGATGGTATTGAAGGCATTTGAGAAGTCAATCAAAGCCAGCACTGTGACTTTTGTGTCCTCCATACCCTCCCTAATATCGCCAGTCACTTTGTGGAGAGCGGTGGTTGTGCTGTGGCCGGATCTAAACCCAGATTGTAGGGGACTAAGAAGGTTATGCTGATATACAAACAGCGAGAACTGCTTATGTACACAGGCCTCCAGCACTTTAGAAAGAAAGGGGAGTATAGAATAAAAATAAGCGCACCAATTTTTTTATAACTTCTCAATATTAAATATTCAGCAGCGATCCCTTTAGTAGTCCTTTGTATTTATTAAGAATTCACTTTCATAACGGTACTCGTATTATTAAAAAACTTGAAGGTTATATATATTAGGTCTTTACCTATGAAATTGCCGTTTTGTATGCAATAAGTGAAAGTACTTATTTTTTCAAACTTTTTTATTTCTGTTATTCGAAGTAATCACCCATGCAATCAACGCATCTTTGCCAACGCATTGGCAGTTTATTGATGCCCTTCTTGTAAAAATCAGCTGGACGGGAGGCAACAAACTCTTCAAAGGCATTTTGTACTGCCTCTCGGGAATTGAATTTTTTACCCACTAAAAAGTTGTCTAAATTTTGGAAAAAGTAATAGTCGGTAGGTGCAAGGTCTGGTGAGTATGGCGGATGAGGGAGAGCTTCCAACCCCAGCTCTTGTAGCTTGGAGACTGTCTGTTGCGCAGTATGGGGTCGCGCGTTGTCGTGAAGGAGCAGTGGGGACGACCGATTGACCAAAGCTGGTTGCAGATGTGCAAGCTTCTCCATCATTCTCTCCAGTTCTTCACAGTACACATCTGCATTAATGCTCATGCCGTTTTGTAAAAAGCTGTGGTGAATCACACCCGCACTAGACCACCAAACAGTGACCATCACCTTTTTAGGGGTCATTTTTGGTTTAGGGCATTGCTTTGGTGCTGAACCAGGGTCTAACCAACTTGCTGAGCGCTTTCGATTGTCGAACAGAATCCATTTTTCGTCGCACGTAACTATTCGTTTCAAAATTCCTTCATTTCTTTGCCTGTTGAACAGCGAAAGGCAGGTCTCGACGCGTACGTTGCGCTGACGATCGTTAAGGTCGTGGGGCACCCATCTATCAAGCTTTTTTACCTTGCCAATTTGTCGCAAATGGATCAATATTGTTTTGATGCTTACATTAAAAGCTGCTGCTAGCTCAGCTGTAGATTGAGTTTCGTCAGCTTCCACAATCGCCTTTAATTCATTATTGTTAACCAAAGTCTCCGGACGACCACGAGCTTCATTTTTCAAGTCAAAATTTCCAGAACGGAACCGGGAAAACCAATAAAGGGTTGTGCGTTCGTTTGTACAGTTCTCTCCGTAAACGTTTTTGATGTTACGTGCCGTTTGTGTCGCGTTGGTGCCACGACGGAACTCATATTCCATAATTATACGAATTTTTAAAGTATCCATTATGACGAAAAATGTTCAAATGTAATGAAAATACAACGCTAATCAAAAAACAAAAGACTGAGTTTGTAAATAGAATGTCATGGTTTTAAAACAAAATTAATTTGAATTTAGAATACAGAGCCATTACAAACTTTTTTTTATTTGAAATGACCAGTACTGAAGAAACGCAATTTCATAGGTAAAGACCTATTATTATATTATAAAAATAATAACAGTATGAAAATGATTAAAGTGACTTTAAGTAAAAAATCTCTCTCTATCTCTCTCTACATAATCATCATACAATACCACAAGAGTACTTACAACAAGGCCCACTGCTATTTCTTGGTCGCGAGCGCAAAACCGAGGCCGACGATACCTCCGATGGCCAGCACAGCTCCACTAGCCACCGCGATACCGATCAGACCTTCCTTCTCCATACGTTTGTTTATTTGTCGCTGAAATTAAATGATAATACATCAAAAATTTATGTTTTGTAAGGCTAAGGCATCAAATGTTTGAACGTTGTTTTTTTTAATTCATCTTTTTTGTTTTTTTAATTCGGAAATTTTTATTATATTTCCCATAATTAGTTTATCATCATCATCATCAGCCCGCTGCAGTCTACTACGAGATTTAGTCTTTTTCCAAGGCATACCACACAGTATGATTACTTAATAGTTCATAATATCTACTCTCAGCCGTAGTCCAACCTAGAGTCGAGTAACAGTAAAGTTTCATTTTGGGCAGCCGGCCCAAAATGAAACTTTATCAGAAAAAAATATCTTGTCCCAATCATGGACCTTGTTTTCGCACGCCCAATGCAGCCAGCAATTTTCCATATGCGTTTCAGAAAGGAGGGGTTTCTTCACAGTGCTTTGATATTTCACGTCGTTTACAACTAAACGCCTTTTGATGGTGACAAAGTCGGGAAACCCAAACCACTAACAAATGTTGTGTTCGTAGGATGGTATTGAATAAGACAGCGGAATGATGATAAAAGGATTGTATTCAAAGGATGACTGATGACTGATTATATACAAAAACAACACCGGTATTTATACTAATATTAAGGAGAGAGTGAGTCAGGTAGCACGCGTAAATATAGGCGTATGACATCCCTCTCTGTTGCACATTCACATGTGGTAGTCTTACGACGCGATGTAATAATCTACACTAATATTATAAAGAGGAAAACTTTGTTTGTCAAAAACTATTGGACCGATTTTAAAAATTCTTTCACCATTCGAAAGCTACATTACCCACGAGTAACATAGGCTATATTTTATTTTGGAAAGAATAGGGTTCCGTAAGATATTTGGGTTTTTCGGACCCAAAGTGTAAAAAATCAACCAGATAAGTTACTTATTTTGCGTTCGCTGCCTAAACGGTAAAAGATAGAACCATAAAATGTTATAATTAATCGTAGATCTTATAAATATCTACAAAAAAGTCCGCGACACACTATACCTATCTATGTCGAGTGAGGCACAACAACCATTTTTTTATTTAAAAATCTTGAATTTTGTTTTGACTACATTTAAACGCGTTTATTTTACTCATGCTATCAATCCTTATCAAAATAAATTATTTCATCACTAACTACAGTTTATGTAGATAATATTTGGTCTTTGAATGATAAAAATTGGACGTTTGGTTTTGAAGTTATGGCAAAATTAAAATATTACTAATAGGAGCGGAGCACCAATGAAGAATGTTTAAAAAACGGGGGAAAATTTTCACGCTACGGGCAACATAAGACGCAAACGAGGTTGCGTGGGTCAGCTAGTATATAATATAATAATATTATTATAGATATAATGTTATCGAATCCATGACCGCTACACTATTCTTTAACCATTTTTCTTTAACTGTTCTTGCCCAGAGGGGAGTCATAATAAGGGATTCTTGGCAAACAGCTGCATAATCCGTTTACCCTCTGCGACAGACGTCTTTTTCGTTCTGCCACGATCTGGTAAGTCATCGACGGTTTTTGTTTATGAATATCTCTTCATCCCCATGCTCACGAAGGCCTTGGGTTTTTTCATATAATGGACTGCCTGGTCGCGGGACAAATCGCGCGCTTTCGGTTAGTACGCGGCTCTCATTGTAAAAAATAATATTTTTAGTAATAAAAACTGAAGGAAAAACTTATGTTTTTTTACAATGCATTTGTAGGCAAAGGATTGTTCTATTCAGCCTAATATTTATTTTTGAAAATAGAATTCCTAAATTTAAAAATATACCGGTCATGTTCTTGTCAAACACACTGTAAGTGGTGAACAGTTGTCTCTGCCTATCCATTATTTTATTTCACAAATTTAATATGCAAAGAAGTGAGGTTATCGTGCATAGTTGATATGAGAGTGAACGCTACAATATTTTATTTTTTTTTGATGAATGGCAACCAGCCGGTTCACTAGGATCAGCTATTTCTGCCAATGTTAAGTATTTATCGTCTTCAATTATCAAGTCTTCGAGTCTTCAAGTCGTCGTCGTAATGAAATTAATGATACAAAATATATAAAATGCATATGACATGAAACGGGGACCGTCTTCCGAAAAAACAAAAAACGATCTGCGCTACAATAATGTATGTAACAGACCGTGCACATGACGTAACCGTTTTAAGGTCACCCTTGAAACGTTTAATTTCTTTGTGTACATTTTTTTACTACAAACTCTACTTTACTAACCGATTTTTAACTCTTTTCCCTGCTTCAGAAGACAGAAAACGAGCGTTAATTCTTTTTTCGTTTACTTTCAGTGAGGTCCAACCATCCAACTCGGCATTCATGGGTATCAGAGGGGATGGTAATACACTTATATCTCATGTTGGATTATTGCTAGGTATTCTAAAATATTTATGTATGTCCATACATACATATCTAATACCTTTAAACGAGTAATTATTTTCTTCTAATATTATAAACGCGAAAGTTTGTGAGTGTGTAAGTGTGTATGTTGCTCTTTCACGCAAAAACTACTGAATGGATTTTGATGAAACTTTACAATAATATAGCTCATACATCAGAATAACACATAGGCTATAATTTATAGATACTAGCTTCGTCTGGATTAATTCTGTATTGCTTAAAATCGCTTCGTAAATAAGTCATTATTTATATATAAGTCAAGAAAGGAATGAAAATGGTTATTGTGATTTATCCCTAAGCGATAGACATATACCGTCGCGGACTTTTTTGTAGACCTTTTTAAGGTGTATAATGAATATCGGAAGCGGCTCCAAAGATTTTCATGAAATTTAGAACACAGGGGGTTCCGGTGGAGATAAATCGATTTAGATAGGATGCATTTCCTTTTTTTTTCTTTTTTTATGGAATACGTGGCAAACGAGCATACGTATCGCCTGATAGTAAGCGATTACCGCCGCCCATGGACACCCGAAACACCTTTATATAATTTACAAAAAATACACGGCAAAGCGCGGTCATCCAAGTACTAGTACATTCATATAATTGTTATTCTTTCACGCAAAAACTGCTAAAAGTCCTGCTATCCGTGGGAGAGCCACGCTTCGGCATGAATGGGCCGGCTCGACCGGAGTGATACCACGGCCTCACAGAAAACCGGTGTGAAATAGCGCTTGCGCTGTGTTTCACCGAGTGAATGAGGATACCGGACGCCCATACCCCACCCCTCCCCCCATTCCCTCTCCCCATCTCCCAAAGGTCGGCAACGAACTTGTAACGCTTTTGGTGTTGCGGGTGTCCATGGGCGGCGATAATCGCTTACCATCAGGTGAGGCGTCTGCTCGTTTGCCCCCTATTCAATAAAAAAAACGGATCTGAGTAAAATTTGACACAGAGCTAGATTATAGTCTGGAATACCATGTTAATACACTACCATAAGCTACTTTTTATACTGAAAAATACCTATATAAAATAACTACATATCTAACATATACTGGGAAAGAGCTAATTTAAATGATAAGAATCAATAATGTAATATTTATAATATAGCTATAAACATATTTTAATCAAGTTTTATTACTCTGATAAATAATATGACCTTTATTTTTAAAAATTATTACACTATTTCTGGGATTATGACATAAAAGGTAATATAAATACATGATATTAAATAATATTTACTTATTAAATGTCACAAACCTCTAAAGTCAAGACTTGTTGGTTAGCGGGTTCAATTTCTAAGAAAGACTTGACATACTGTAGAGCTTTATTGTACTCCTTGATTCTGGCATTGCCTATGGCAAGGTAGAACAGGTAGTCCCTTTTCCCTTCTGGATGTGAGTTGAATAACTCCTTCAGGAGGAGTATACCCTGGAAAATAAACAATACATATTTTATAGCAGTACTGACATCTAACACACAACGCCATCAAGTCCCAAGCTAAGCAGAGCTTGTGTTATGGGTACTAGACAATTAATATGAATACATATATACTTTTTTTTGTAAATACGTACATATTATACATAGAAAACACCCAAACTCCAAAACAAATATTTGTACAAGACACAAACACTTGGTCCGACCCACGATTTGAACCCGAGACCTCAAGCACAGCAGTCGCATTCACTACCACTGCGCCATCAAGGCAGTCAAAAGGAATCATTAAATTCAGAATTTTAAAAATATTTAAATTCAAAACATGAGGAAACATTTTTGTACTTGTAATAAATACTTTTAGAAAAAAACAATAATTAAACTAAGGTTGTACAGTTATTGTTATTTAATTTAAAATTTTCTGCAGAAAAATATGCTACAAATTTTCTATCCATTCTTAAACTAGACCCTGAACTAGAATTTGACTATGAATGTTATATAAAAGCAATGAAATAAGGAAAACTACAATAACACAACGGGTATCAAATGAGGATAAATTACATAAATAATGTTAGAATTAAATTATTTCTTCTTTCCTTATAGAAAGATAAAAAGTTAACAAGAGGATAATCTATGCAGGATTTTTTTTATACATGTTTTAAAAAAAAACGTAATCTTATAGCTACTGATTATTTACTGCATGTGGTCTCTTTTAATATGTTCCTTTTTTAAATAAAGGTATATTATATAAAACAAAGACATAAAGGAATAAAAAAAGTGTTTTGAAATGTCAAGACGAGAATAATCTTTTGACACTAATCTACATAATAAATAAATATTCCGGACATCTAACACACAACGCCATCTAGTCCGAAGCTAAGCAGAGCTTGTGTTATGGGTACTAGACAACTGATATAAATACTTATATACAAACTCCGAAACAAATATTTGCAGATCATACAAACATTTGGTCCGACCTGGGAATCGAACCTGAGACCTCAAGCTTAGCAGTCGCATACGCTACCACTACGCCACCGAGGCAAATCAAAGTTATGTATATTAGTTACACCAACAACATCTGGACTAATTCTTATAATTTTTGTGGTATTGGACTTGTCTTTGACCAGAATAGGATAATAAGTACTAAAGTAACAACATTATCTGTTCATTCATTGACTCTTAGGTGGAACCATGTTCTACATGAACCATGGTCAGATAGACTTAAGTTTAAAAAAATAATAAATGAATAGTATAGTAATAGACAAAAGAATAATAATTATGACACATAAATATACAAACAATTAATATTACATTGTAACAAACAATTATTGTAGAGGAGCTTTAAGTGTGTAACAATTAGTAAGAATCACAAATTCCCTGACGGAACCATTTAAATAAAATTTTATTTCTTACATTGTCATCCCAATTTTCCCTTTCCTTCCCAAAGTACTTCATCAAATGAATTTGACGATTTACTTTGAAATTTTGTCAATGCATATGAAAACTAGACCAAAACAGTTGAAATTTCATATGTAAATGGGACCAAAACAGTTACAATTTCATATGTGAATGGGACCGAAACAGTTGCAATTTCATATGTAAATGGGACCAAAACAGCTGCAAGTTTAAGTGTTTAGTAAACATTGGTGGATTCTGTTGTCATCACTAAACTTTCTTTGTGAATTATTTTACTAAGATTTGTTGTTGGATTATATACTTTAATGTCATCTCCTTACAGTTCATTTGTCAACATCTCAGCTGTTTAGTTCAGTATCAAATAAACATTAATCAGAGACACATGCTTGTTTATAACTTGAAAAAGTAAAATTTACTTGGTGTGGCTTTTATCAAACAAATAATTGGCACACCTTTTCATACAAACATGTTTGTGAATGCGCATCACACTCACTTACAACTAAATATATACTACGAATAATGAAGTATATAATAAAATTTGTCTGTAAATGCCACTAAAGTGTTGACGAATTACTTTTGGCACAAACACAGATAAAACCAAAACAAGTTTTATTTTTAATATTTTTTGTACATCAACACAAAGACTTCAATTAGTCGTAAATGCATATGCATTGTCAACTCTTGATCTCAGCGACAATGCACTCGTATGACGTCGTATTTTCAAATTGATGCATGATTGTTGTCTTATTACCTTGCGTATGTCTGTGGGGTACTTGCTCCTTACTAAGCACCATGCATATTCAAATTGTGCCTTGTGTGTCACAGTCCCTTGGTGTAGCTGCTCGTGGAAAACTCTCTCGAACTTCTAAACAATAAACACGCACAAATATTATTACCGACGTTTTAAAATGACTCACGAATACTATATTGCACAAGTTGAAACATTACTTGCAAATCTTCTGAAGATACTATTTCATCTAAAACGTCCTCCATTGTGAATCAACTTTGGAATTTTTAAACTACAAAATTTGGTACTGCTTTAAGTTGGAAAAGAATTAAATTATTAAAACTATACGCGTTATCAAACGTGAAAATTGAAAATCAGTTTTGGTTTGACGTATAACATTTAACTTGACAAACTACGTATTGACATTGACAACAATTTTTTCTAGGGTTGTAGTTTGCAGGTTGTGAAAACGATTTAATCAAAAATCAATACACTATCCGTTTTTTTTCTTAATTAAGTAAACTTCGTTCTGTACGTTTTTTTGCTCTAACCAATGATATTTTAAAATAATAGATATATTACAATTTGCGCTGAAATCTGTGTCGTGCGGTCTAAACTGCAAGTACTGACAAATTTCACTGAAGAATAGTGAAGAATAGAAAGATACGAAGCAGCACGGAAGAGAAAAAGGTATTTGCATTTAATTACCACGCTTCAAATGTATTCTTTAATTTCAAGGGTTTTTATAGATATAATAACATTTTTATAGTCGTAGATTGGAAACTCGTTTAAATAGTTTAGCAGGTTGCTTAAGTAGTAAGTAAGTATATACTTATTGCGTGTTACTTGTTAACAAGACCAAATAATCAAATGACCCAAGAATAAAACAAACGGGGTGAGCTAAATAAAACCGTTTAATAATAGTATTCACGTGTTAACTTCCACTAAGCTTATTTTCAACTGTGTTTACACCTTAAAGACAGGCAACCGCCTTTAATAAACAATAATCTGTTAGCACTAAAACTTAAACATAGGATAAAGAAGGAAAGTGAGTGGGTTAACGTTTGTGTCTCTACAAAAATTAAAAATCTCTTAAAAATTATTGTATGTATATGTATATATTTATGAAAGAATATAATGATTTTTAAAGTTAAGTAAATACCATAAACACTCAAAACTAAAGTAGACACAAATAACATAAACTTCATCTCAAGTTTCTAACTAACAAAAAATCTATAAATATTAAATATTAATTCTTTACAGTATGTCTATACTAATCGGTAGGAAATGTCAAGGTGAATCCAAAAAAAATGTTTAGTATAATATAAAATTTTCTAGATTAATTCGAAAAACTACATCAGTGAGTAGCGGGGGGCAGCGTGCCGCCCATCATCGCCGATTGGATAGGGGAATTGGGAAGGGATAAAATAACTATGATTATTTGCAGCGCGCCGGCCGCTCATCGCCGATTAGATAGGGAAGATATATATATATATATTTTTTATTATTATATAGCGGGCAAACGAGCAGACGTATCGCCTGATGGTAAGCGATTACCGCCGCCCATGGACACCCGCAACACCAGAGGCGTCACAAGTGCGTTGCCGGCCTTTTAGGAAAGAGTACGCTTTTAAAAAAATAAAATAACTATGATTATTACCTAACTATAATTTATAACTAAAAGTTCGATAAAAAAGAATCTTAATGGCAGGCATTAAAGTCGCACAGACGTACGCCTTGGTGCCCCGACGCTGTCCTTAACATAGACCATCTCGCGGCAAGCGGGAGGCTTACTAAACCTAATGCGATGACACTACGGGATCAAAATACTAGAAGTGTTGAAAAAGGAGCTGCAAGGACGAAGTTGGAGCACATTGCTAGGATTGGCGAGAGGCTTAAGCGTCTTCCTTCGGGAACTCGGGCGTTATGGTCACTTGCCAAGGCTATCGAAGGGAATTTCTGTAAGCCATCCTTTCCACTCCTACACATAGGAAATAATTTGTTGGCCTACGACGCAAAAGAGAAAGGCGATCGTTTGGCCAAGCACTTTGCGTCCAACTCGACTTGATCGGTAAGGAGGAAGAGCCGCCCACCATACCACAGTGCGAGAGCCAAAAGCCGGATATCCAGTTCCACCAACGCTCAGTGTTTAGCACTTCTATCTCTTAATATCCATGGGTCGAGTGGCCTTGATGTAATCCCTCCTACTGTCTTGAAGATGTAATGGAGTCCATCATTAGCCATCAACTCCTGCGGTGCCGAGAGGGTTATCATCTGCTTAGTGACTAGCAATACGGTTTCCGTAAGGGTCGAACAGCTGGTGATCTTCTAGTATACCTGACACATTGCTGAACACAGGCGATTGAGACTAAGGGGGCAGCCTTGGCAGTTACTTCGGATATTGGGAAAAAAAAAAGTTTTTGTTTTGTTCTCTCGACGTCGACGGTGAGTGACTCCCTATCTATGAATAACGAAATTCCGCAAGGCTGTGTGCTATCGCCTACTTTGTTCCGTCAACATATTAATGACATGTTGCAAATTAGCGGCATTCATTGCTATGCAGATGCTCTCTACACCGGCCGCCCTAATATTTCGCTTCTTTGCGCCGTCGTCCTACGCAACAGGAATTTTATTCCGATTATCTAGATGGTTCGCAGTCCACAACTGTGCCCTTCTCCAGAAACTTTCTGCCTAGCGCAAAAAACTGTGGAATGAACTTCTTACAATTATCGTAACGTCTAAATGAATATGTTAACTTTTGTACTACATAATTACATTTTGACCGCCCGCTTACTAGGGGGCGCTAGGATAGTAATAATAATAAAGTTTATTAGATGGCATCTAGGCCCAATGTGTTAGTAACAATTTACTTACATCTAATATTAGTAACGTAAAATACATTTTTTTATATGTTTACTCCACCGCCTCCAACAGCACAAACAGTCAGACGGAACCAACTTACTCCAAGTAACCGGTACTTCTCGAAGTAGCCGATCGGAGCGATGTGGTACGAGGACTGAGTGTACAAGGTTAAGGTAACAAGGGATGACCCTCGGCGTGTACTTAACTAAAGTATCAGCGGCGTACGTACAAATCAGATTACGTACAGTCCGGATAAAAGGTACTGGAGCCGTCCAGGACTTCCTATCCGGACTGGGCAAAGTCTCACTGTGGTGGTATCCTATGTACCACGGGAAGGTGCCACGCTCCTCTATATAATTAATCTGCAACTATGTGCCTCGTTCACTCTGGCACCCCGGGGTAGTGGAGCATTTTTCTAGTGCAGCAGACGTGGACACTCACCGTTGGTCCACAAGTTTAAAGTAGCTTAACGTGCGATGGAGCGTGCGCTGTTGGGTGTTTCTCTTGTCGACAAATTTGCAATGAGACGATTCGAAAGAGAACTGGAGTAACCGATATCGCACGGAGGATAAGTACTCTAAAGTGGAAGTGGGCCAGTCATGTATCCAGGCGGACTGATGGTCGCTGGAGCCGACAAGTGTTAGAGTGGTGACCACGAATAGGCCCTACGGCACGATGGACCGACGACTTGAGGAAAGAGGCTGGCGGCGGGTGGATGCGGACTGCCCAGGACCGGGATGGTTGGCGCTCTTTGGGGGAACCCTTCGTTCAGCAATGGACGGCAATATGCTGATGCACTTGGTAGACAAAAATATAAATTTAACTAAAGACAATACATATGAAGAGTTTTTATAAACTTATTATTCCTAAGCTGGTTTACATGGAATATCCGATTTTATCTGACTACGTCAATTAATTCATGTGAATTATTCACTTTATCTACATTTTACAGCACTTCTGAATGTCATTGTCGATCAAGCTAATGTCAGTCAACTGAAACTGTCAAATCGGTGGCAAATATTTTGCAGTTCTAGCAGCTTCTTGTTCGGTGCCCGTATCCACTATTCCAATAAGATATAGTAGTTTTCAGTTAAAAATCACATAGATAGTAAAAAAATGCAAAGTGTAATCAACACTGTCAAGGGCACAGCTTTGGAAGTTGCGGGATATTTGACACCGGTGTTGAAGGTACTTTTGTTTTCTTATGCGTATTTTGTATCTTTGTTTAAATCAACAATGCCCATGCAGAATACAATTAAATATGTAGATATATATTTACTTGGTGTCAGTAAATAATATTGGATTAATATACTGAAAGGATTGTTCCATGATTGTTCGATTATTCATCGTGATTAATTAATTCGCAGTTTATTCCATTTTTACCAATATTCTTTGATATACATAACAATATTTTAATAGAGTGTGCTCTCTATTGGATATACAAATATATCATAGTAAATATTACTCATTTAATATTTAAAAAATAATAGTTTATATACCAAGAAAGAAAGAAAAATCATTTATTGTAACATACACAGGACAATACATGGTTTAATAATGATAATACCAGATGGTAATCTATTGTGTACATTTACATATGCACACAAAAGATTACCATACTGTTGTCATTTAATTACAGAATTTATTATGTAGCCATTATGATAATTAATATCAATCATCTTCATCAGCCTATCACAGTCCACTGCTGGACATATGCCTGTACAGTTTTATGCCATAAGCTCCTTTTAGCCGTCTTGCGCAGATCATCACTCCACCTGACCTGTGGACGTCCCACACTATGTTTGCTAAGATGCTCTCTCCATACAAGACCCGTTTACCTCAATGGTGATCAGTTCTGCAGCTAATATGGCCAGCCCACTGCCACTTGCTAATCCTTTGGGCTATGTCCATGACCTTGTTTTCGTCCAATGTGTAAAGAAGAGTCAGCCAGGTCGTTCAGTATCTGTTGTATGTCCTGCAGCGTCTCTGTCATGATTTATATATATATATAATAGCAATTTCTTCTTATCTTGCATATTTTAATAACTGATTGCTCCTGTCTCAGTTTTCGACTGCCTCGTTGGAGCAGTTCAATTCTTTTGTCGAATTAAATGTTTGCACGGTCTGCAAATATTTGTTTCAGACTTTGTGTGTTTTCTATGTATAATATTCATGTATTTACACAAAAAAGTATATAAGTAGTACTAAGTAAGTATTCGATCAGTCAATCTATATATCATAATACAAGCTCTAGAACAGCTACAGTACCTACACTCCTGTGTACATTATGGTATGTTAATAAACAAACTAGAACTATGTTACGTCTGAGCGATTATGCCGATGACTGCTTTGCTATGAGAGTGTGGGACAGCAGTAATGACATCCTGAGGATACTCAACTGTCATGAAGTCTTGTCAGAATATTGCTAAATTAAATAAAAAAGAAGTAGTAACTATAATGTTATTAATTGTTTCGTCTGTATTTTTTTTTGGCACTAACATAGTTTAAGGGAAATTGTATGCTAACACAATAGACTCTGAATAAATAAAGATTATTATTATTAATTTATATGTAACTAACAATAATGAATATGTTCCAAAACATGTTTTTCTATTGAATTTAATTTGAATATTGATTTTAGGAGTCAAAGTTCCAAGAAACCGGAGTCCTTACTCCTGAAGAATTTGTGGCAGCTGGAGAGCATCTAGTACACCACTGCCCAACTTGGCAGTGGGCTAAGGGTGAGGACGCCAAGGTCAGAACCTACCTGCCAGCAGACAAACAGTTCCTGATCACCAGGAATGTACCATGCTATAGGAGATGCAAACAAGTAAGTCAAATCTTCTTTATTAATAACATGCTGCGGACTTCAAACTGGAGAAATGATGAATTACCGAAGTGGGGAGTGATGATCATTAAGACACAGAAACCAAATAATGTTGTTAAAATAATCGCAGAATGTAGCTGTAATACTCTTCTAGATATATTTTATTTTAATGCCTTGGCGGTGCAGTGGGAAGTAGTTTTGTCTGTGTTTTGATGTCTCGGGTTCAATTTCTGGTTCAGATCAAATGTTTATATGATCTGTAAATATCTATCAATCTAGCTGCCATAGTACATGCTCTGCTTAGCTATGAAGCTAGATGGCATGGTGTGTCAGATGCCCAAATGTTTATTTCGGTTTCAAGATCATTATTTCTCATTAAGACAATCGTCACTTACATGAGAACAATTATTATTGAACATAATCACAAATTTTAACAAAAAAAAATCGACATCAAGAACTAGACCAAATTAAATGAAATGGGACCACATGGGAAGCACCAGCTTTCAAATAAAAAAAGAATCATCAAAATCGGTTCACACAGTCGAAAGTTTTCAAGTTAATTGATAACCTCCTTTTTTGAAGTCGGTTAAAAATAACATAGGTACAACTTTATTCTCGTTACGTAACGTAACGTCAACTCGATGCAGGTACAGTAAAAATAATACTAATTCGGTAAGGAGCGAGCTCTCTGTCATTGCATTATAAAGCACAAATAATGAATTGTTGAAACTATTGGTAAAATTAAATTGCACAGGCTATCTTAATATAAAGCTGACGAGTTTGTTTAATTAAAATAACTATCTCAGGAAGTACTAGTCTAAAATAAACAAAACAATAGTTTTGTATACACTACCACCAATAGGAACCAAGCATCTTGAATCAATGGAGACTGAAGCAAAACAGGATAAATGTATTCCATTTCAGGGACAAAGCTTTGCAGTTGTTAGAGTTGAATAACTCAAAATAAATAGACACACGTGTACAGTTTACAATTATAGTCCGGCCACTCAGAGAATGCGTTTCTGATACTTGTAAATTCGTCATGAGTAGTGATGTACCATGAATATCATTAATAATATTTGGTAACAGTATTTATAGCATTCATTATGCATAATTATTCAATTTAGATATATTTTATATTTCAAACCCAATATTAACAAAATTGTTCATGGATGAATTAAATTTAATCGTAATTTCTGAATGAAACCAAGGGAAAGAAAATAAAAATACTGTATTTATTGAAAAATATATATTATAAAATACATAGTTTTAAGATTTCAATAATGTCAAATCAAAATTTATTCCGACTCCGATTCGCTTGAGGACTCGCTGTCATCTTCACCAACATGTATTATCATGTTATTATCAATCATAGTGTCTATACGAATATCGCGGTCAAAGTCATCAAATATCATTTTTTTAGTTTTTTCAACCACCTTCATCCAGTCATCTCTTGTGACTTTTTCGCATGCTTCTTTTAAAAGCGTCTTCATCTTTTTTATGCCATATGGTGGAGACGTATTATGGCGGGCTGGCTGGCTTATACCTTTAATTTGAGCCCAGATTAGCTCTATGGCATTGTACTGGCAGTGATATGGAGGAATTCGGAGAACGCGATGACCGTACTCCAGAGCCAGCTCATATACAAGGTGTCTCAAAAGAAATTTCATATTTAGTGGATTGATTAAAAAAAAAGGAAGCGGTATATAGAAAAAATGTTTATTTATTGTTAAAATACACTTTTTGGGAATTCATTTCTAAAAATAATATCGTCTAAATGTAAACCCTCACGTTGTTGGCACTCATTTAATCGAACAGTAAAATTACTTATGACTGCTCGACAGGTGGAGTGAGGGATGGCTGCCATTTCGTGACGGATATTTTCTTTCAAATGCGCCAGTGAAGTTGGTTTATTGGCGTAAACTTTAGATTTAAGATAACCCCATAGGAAAAGTCCATAGGGGTTAAATCTGGGCTACGTGGAGGCCAATTTATGTCACCTCTCCGGGAGATCAATTTTCCTGAGAAAATTTCACGAACACGTGGCAGAGATATATTGGACGTGTGTGAAGTTGCTCCGTCCTGTTGAAACCATGTTCTTTGGTTATAGCCAGGAAAGTTTTGCAGTTCAGGTACCAAGAAGTTGTCTAACATCTCCACATAACGCTCTGAATTCACTGTAACTGTACGCCCCATTTCGTCTTCAAAAAAGTAAGGGCCGATAATTCCTCGCGCCGACATGGCAGCCCATACGGTCACTTTAGGCGAGTGTAGGGGTTTCTGATGTTTGCGTTTCGGATTGGCTGAACTCCAGTAGCGGCAGTTTTGCTTATTTACGTGGCCATTAAGATGAAAATGAGCTTCATCCGAAAACAAAATGTTGGTAAACGTTGAAAATCGCTCAATCATCTGATTTACGAAATTAAGCCTCTGACCGGCATCTTGGGGCTTTAATTCTTGCACCAATTGAATTTTGTAGGGGTGCAGCTTTAGATCTTTGTGCATAATGCGATGTAATGATGATCTATGCACATTTAAAGCACTCGCGCGCTTCCGAATTGAAAGGCTCGGGTCGTCACGTACAGATTGATTAACACTCTCCACGTTTTCTACCGTTCTTGATGACCTAGGTCGCCCGGATTTTGATTTATCCAGCGTTGATCCAGTCTCTTCAAACTTTTTAACCCAATGTCGAATGAGAGGAAGGCTTGGCGCATCATTTAAGTGGCGAAAACCTCGAATACTGCAGAATTTTCTACGCGCGACAGTTGTCGAATCACCGTTCTTGTAAAACTCTCGCACGCACAACGCGCGGTCTGCTCCCGAGAAACGCTCCATAGCGACTGAATCCCCAAGAGCCAAGCTACCAATTGACATAACCCCCGCACCCCTCAAGTACGCAGCGTTCACGCAGTAAGCTAAACAAATATAAAATTTCTTTTGAGACACCCTGTATTTCGTATCGAATATTTGCTAGCTTATGGTCGTTGACTAATTTCATCAACTCAGCTTTTAGCATTGACATATTTGCGTCAATGCCACTTCTTTGCAGCCAAGCCACCAATTCCTCTTTTCTATTAGCTTGAGTAGGTGCTTTATTTATTTGCACCGAATGATAAGGGGCGTTATCCATTATTATAATTGAAGGCTCTGGAAGGCCAAGTAGCAACACATCCTGGAACCACTTCTTGAATACAGCCTCATTCATTTCTTCGTGGTAGTCAGTAGTAGTTTTTGACTCAAATGCTAACCATTTTCCACAAAACCATACTTCGCACAACCAGCGTGGCATATTATGAGACGTGCTCCTTTACCGATTGGCACTTTCCACGTCGACGCTTGAGTGTCATCTGTCCAAGAACGAGAAAGCTCGTGATTGGTGTTCAGCCATGTCTCGTCAATGAAAACGATATTGTCCCAATTATCATTTTTTTTTGCTTCTCTTAGAAAAGTTATTCTTTTTACCAGAAACAAAAAGGGATAAAAATAGTTTTTCATTTATTTTTAATTCAGCTGACTGATATCACGACAATTATTTTCATAAGTTTGGTTTGGTCGTACCTATATCGTATTATAAACTATATTAAAAATGTATTAAGTACATTATACACACTCTCGAATAATTTTTCCGATGTCCCCAGGAACTTTAATGTCGTTCGTATAAATGTCCAAAGCATTTCGGCACATTTCCCTGAAATGGTGACAACATTCGACTGTACGACATCCTTACATACTTTGTAACTCATCTTGTTCTACTGTTTTTTTGTGTATTCAATAAAGATAAATAAATAAAATTATATATTATAAAATTAGAACGTTTTATTTAACAATATATCGACCGACAGAATATATTACGATCCAAAAAATACTCAGTTACAATTCAGTATTATTTTGTCTCATCACTGCAAAAACAAACTATTGACATAACCTTGAAACAGCGCAGTTTGACGTCGTTAGACTTTTAAAAATTATTGTTCTTAAATTAATTAATTGATTAATTGTTAATAACTTTAGCCCAAAATAAAACGTTTATTGTACATTGGCATGATTATTCAATTTTTAATGTTATTACTCATTATTAAAGTTAATAAAAGATATTTAAAATTTTGCCATAAATTGTACGCCAGTTCAAAGTTACATCGCCCATTGAATCACGACCTGTCAGGAACGCATTCTCTCAGTGGCCAGACTTATAGTGTTATAATTTTCACCATTGCTAGCATTTTAGATATTTGATATAAAATTTGTGTAAAGGTGCTAACATACTGTGGTTAAATTATCATTATTTAGTATCCTTACAAATGTTATTACTCATTGTAATGTATTTGCTTTTGTATATTTACAGTAGCTCCTCATATACATAATGAATAAATTAGTATTCATAATAAAAAGTGTGAATTATTCTTACATACAATCTAACGATTGACTCTGGAACCGTGGTCGCTCATTGGTCAAATCTAGCGTCGCACATTTTCCCATTGTGTTTCAAACTCACATTCACAAAAGTTTAGAATCAAAACATACATCTGTATCACAGAGGTCAATATTTACTTGGTATTTAAGCAATTAATTATATTAATCTACAAAAATTGGCCTAGTTCAACATGGATTTGTTGAAATGGGTTTGCCTTTGGTTTCACTCAGTGGATTGCTTTTTTTTATGTATGGCTCCATCAAAATGACTCTACTCTGCCTGATGGAAAGAATACAAGAGTGGTGGTCACCATACTCATTGCTCTTGTAGACTATGCAACAATGCAGCATGGTGACTCACACTATGGTGCTTTGTTGCATAGTCTAGCTTTTAAAAATAATACTAAACATGATTACCAATCTCAGCATCCTTTGTGGGTCAAGTGCCTCTCCTTGCCCCACTGTGACTGCACTGCAGCGTCCTTTGTGGGTCAAGTGCCTCTCCTTGCCCCACTGTGACTGCACTGCAGCGTCCTTTGTGGGTCAAGTGCCCCTCCTTGCCCCACTGTGACTGCACTGCAGCGTCCTTTGTGGGTCAAGTGCCTCTCCTTGCCCCACTGTGACTGCACTGCAGCGTCCTTTGTGGGTCAAGTGCCTCTCCTTGCCCCACTGTGACTGCACTGCAGCGTCCTTTGTGGGTCAAGTGCCTCTCCTTGCCCCACTGTGACTGCACTGCAGCGTCCTTTGTGGGTCAAGTGCCCCTCCTTGCCCCACTGTGACTGCACTGCAGCGTCCTTTGTGGGTCAAGTGCCTCTCCTTGCCCCACTGTGACTGCACTGCAGCGTCCTTTGTGGGTCAAGTGCCTCTCCTTGCCCCACTGTGACTGCACTGTAGTGTATTTTATTTTCAGTCTGTGATCGAATATTCGAGATAACCGTTACATCTTTCTTTCTCAGATAGAGTACTGTGAAGACAAAGAGAAAGTGATAGAAGATGAACAGGACGAAGACGGCGGGTGGGTTGACACACATCACTATGATAACGCTGGCTCACCCACCATTGAAGAAAAGGTAAGATATGATGATTATTACTTACAATAGCAAATAGAGAGCCACACTTCGGCATGCATGGGCCGGCTCGACCGGCGTGATACCACGGCCTCACAGAAAACCGTTGTGAAACAGCGCTTGCGCTGTGTTTCTCCGAGTGAGTGAGGATACCGGACCAACCCCAACCCCTCCCCCATCCCATCCCCCAAAGATCGGAAACGCACTTGTGAAGTGTCTGGTGTAGACCATCAGGCGATACCTCTGCTCGTTTGCCCGATAACCCACAAAAATTAAAAAAAAATAATTAGAAAATCAAAATAAAATCGTCGTTTTCAAGAGATTGGTAACAAATATCGCGCCGAGCGAATTTTATATATTAGATTTGAAGTTCCTACTTTCGCAAGGTGGTATATGTTTAAATTATTATTACCATAGGTATGTGAAATGACCTTGGAAGCTGCCGACACTGGTGACAGCGATGGTGAAGGAGCTGCCGGCGATCACGAGGATGATGAAGACGAGGACGAAGATGGCGAAGCTGAGGATATGGAGGAGTTCCAGGAGTCAGGCTTACTGGATGAAGTTGATCCGGTAAGATTTTACCCTGGGATTATTCTTGTATAGTTTTTTTATTGATATACTGATGGTAAACGGGCAAACGTGATAACTGATGGTAAGTCATAGCTGCTCATGGGTTCATCTGTCACCTAAGAGACGAAACACTGAGAATTTATCGTGTGATCGATGAGTCATATAAGGTTATATCGCGTGAGGAGGCAGGCCGACGACGCCGGTGACACCCACTTCAAGATGGCGCATTAGTTCGGGCTTCTTCGGCGCGCGCGCACCTATAGTGAAGACACATTCGGATATCATCGACGCGCGCTCAGCAGTATGGCCGACTGCGGTTCTTTTGTGTTATATCAGGGGTGCCATTTTAAGGGCGTAAACACTTATTAAATACAAAAAATCTATTGTAATTGTTCTCCAGTTTTTATTTCAACCGCGTTAGAACATAACTGATTGGGTAGTTAAGAGTTGGATTCTCCAATAGTGATCAGGTTCGATCTGATTGGCGCACGTACGATCGTATGGCCACGATTTCGATTCTTGGTTGGTAAGCGGGTTCGATTCCCGTTGGTGAAAATCGAGGCGACCGAAGGCGCATGATAGGTCGCTTTAGTAGGGATAAAAAAAAAACACTCAATCTGTTATAACAGAATGGTCCGAGATGTTTCCGGCCTCAACGGGAAGATATTAAATCTTGTGAATGTAGTTGTGCATCTTTGCATAGTGTATCGCTGAAAAGTGTGTAGAGTTTGAGGGATTTGACTGCCTCGGCGGCGCAGTGATAGCGAATGCGACTGCTGTGCATGAGGTCTCGGGTTCAAATCCTGGGTCGGACCAAGTGTTTGTGTGACCTACAAATATTTGTTTTAGAGTTTGGGTGTTTTCTATGTATAATATCTATGTATTTACAAAAATATATATATATATATATGTATTCATATCAGTTGTTTAGTACCCATAACACAAGCTCTGCTTACCTTGGGACAAGGTGGGGTAGAAAAAAAAAATTGTATAGAAAAATAAGAAATAATGTTTTGTTGTTAGGTTAGAATCTTTTAAGACTACCCACGTATTATGTTCGACATTGCCATCGGTCTATAGGATCTACAAACATAACATTTAGGAAGATTCCGTTCACTTGAACGGTGCTATCAAGTTGCGGAGGTTGATAATGTCATGTAAACTAACTTCATATGTGTCCACAATGTCTCAGTTATCGTGCCGTGTTGTATATGTAAACATTGTGTTCAATATAAATCTTTATTGCATGATAAATTATCGTACACGTAATTTATTACATGTACGATTATTAATAAAAACAATTTAACACATACTGCTCATCTCTCTACACGGCAGTCGATCCCACAGTTCCCACACCAGACAGCGCCTTTTTTAACCTCCTCGAGGTGTCAGGGGGTGGGGCGGGGGGTCGAAATCGCACCGACTAAAGCCATACGGCGCGGCGAGCCATCGAGGCTCGGTGGCGCGACCGACGGCCTCGCGCTCCTCGCGTACCTCAAAGCTGAAAGTCGTTACCCGCCCGGGACTTAGCCGTCTATAGCCGCTATTCATTTAAATTAAAGAAATATAATATGTTAGTCGGTAATCACTACATAGTATAAAACAAAGTCGCTGTCGCTGTTTGTCCGTCCTTATGGATGCTTAAATCTTTAAGGATTTTGATGCTGTTTTCTTTAATAGATAGAGTGATTCAAGAGGAAGGTTTCTATGTATAAAACATATATAATGTAGTAGAGAAATACTGATAACTTTAGAAGTTTCTAATTTAATGTCGTAAATAAACACATATTTTGCGCTTACATTGCAAACGCTGGCGGAAACCTACGAGATAGATCAAAATAATATACCACAATATTGTACATCTCAAAAAGGTCTACAAAAAAGTCCGTGTTGGTATATGTCTATGTCTTAGGGATAACCCACCATCGTCATTTTTATTCCTTTCTTTTTACGAAAAATAATGGTTTATTTATCATCGATTTTAAGCAATACAGCTTTGATCCTTATTCAATTAAGTAACTTAAATACATTGTGCATTTAATATGGATCAATATGACTCTAAAGAGTATGTAATTTAAATAAATATATTCGAAGATATTACAGATTTAAAATGCACGAATCATGTCGTCGGTGGGTGCATCTGAAATCCACCCGTGCGAAGCCGGGGCGGGTCGCTAGTATTCTCTAAAGGCGCCAGAGGCGTATCCAATTATGGGCGGTCAGCGCTTCCGCCCACACCGTACAGTGCCATTGATCGGACAACCTCCGTGTATAGCCGTTTTGTCGTGACGTTGGCTCCACCCAAATTGGGCAAAAGTCGCCTAGTTTTGGAGCAAACTATCAGAAGCGCTCGTCGTAGAGCCAGTACCAGACCGAATTGACCACAGTAGAGACACAGCGGGGCCGGATTATGACGACTTTGAAGGGCTCAGTCGTAGCCCATATTAGTATTAGTTAGTGATCCGAGGATAGACTCCTGCATCGCACGGCATGAGATGTCGCCTCATAGTGCCATCTCGGTCCTCGTACATTTAGGTACGCTCCTTTAAAAATAAGCAGATCCTGTGATAACGAGACTGTTAATAAACATATATGTATATATTTCTAAATACATACATATTGTAGATAAATTACACTCAGACACAAGACAATATAGATGGTAAAACGTGGTCTTATGTGATCGCAGTCAACAGACTTGGCTCAGCGCAAGGAGGAGAAACCGAAATCGGCGAACAAGTCCAAGTCGGAGGGGGACGAGATCATCCGCACGAGGACCTACGACCTCCACATCACCTACGACAAGTACTATCAAACGCCGCGGCTTTGGCTCATCGGATATGACGAGGTGAGATTATTAATCCTACTATCTTAAAGACCGGAGGCCCAATAATGTAGAAGCCTCTCAATTGCCCGCCATAGTGTGGGTCACCATGCTGCATTGTTGCATTGACAGCATTGACAATGAGTATGGTGACCACCACTCTTGGATTCTGCTCAGACTTATTTCATGCGAATATACAAGTATATATATTATCATATCGAAAGTTTGTGTAGATGTTTATTACTGTTTCAACTAAAAACTACTGAACGTATTTAGATGGTACTTTACAATAATATAGCTTATACATCAGAATAAAACACATACACAGGCTACTATTTAGCGCATTAACCGACATAAGCTAGTATTGTCTATTTCTAAAAGACTTTAATTAATGATTGATCATCGCAATCACCACACATCTTAAAAGAGGATTTTTGTCAACAGACCATTATATTGTGAGCCTTCCATTAAAAAGTTCTGAAAATTTCACCCCCAATGGATCATGAAAGGAATGGCTAAAAATGAGTTTTTTTTTCTTTTTTATGATTTAGCTCAAAACTACTTACTTACTTTGCGGTTTCCCTGTTCTAATAAAAGTACGTTCTAACCTGTCTTGATAATGAATACAATATCAAAGAGGTTAAGCAACCCACACTTTTTGTGATATATTTTCCCAAAACAAATTGGGTAATGGATACAAAAATAGCGATAATGGCGATGGTCTTCGTAAATTCTAGGAAACAAATTAGTCAGATATGATTATTGTTTTTCAGCACTAATACTGTGAATCATATAGACTTTAATTGCATTGTTTACGTACTACAAACTGTGTTACCATAATGACCTTGACATCTTGATCTTGATAAGAATCCCTCTTGTAATGAACATAAGGTATATATGTCTTTAACACAAGCCAACGTCTTTCTTCATTTGTCTTTCAGCCAAAATCCACCAAAAATAATTAACTAGTTTATTACGCCGGTATGTATGTAGGTCTCAAGGTTTAAAACTATCTCCATATCAAATTTAATTGTATTCGGTACCATCAGTTTAACGGACAGTTATTTTCTTAAGTATATATATTTGACTTTTGCCCGATTGCATATCGGTTATTATAGCGATAGCATGACAAACAGACAGAGGTACTTTCGAATTTATAATATTAGTATGGATTAGTATTGATACATTGATACGAAAACATGATGAATACTAATTTACAAAAACTGTTTTATGATGTTCCGTTGTTCGGTTCTACAAAAATATTGTTTAGTAGCAAAGTAATGGGATTGAAATGTAAAAATAAATTAAACAAAGGTATGCTAAAAACGAAATTGCGAGGCGTACTCCTGGATGATTGGAATGCCGAACCTATAAATTAATATTAGGACCAATACTGTATAATTGTATATTATGTGTATGCATGTATACAGGGTGTAAAAAGACTACTACCGAAAACTTGAGGGTTGCAATCAAACCATGATACTGAATAGGTTTAGCAAAAAAAAAACGCAAAAAAAATTATAATTTATCTAAGTCCTTTTATGTTTTAACATACACATAGTACAACATAATAGGACCCAAACTATCTAATTATCTCATTTAGAAAACCAAAAAACAAATAAAATCAATAAAACAGCGATGTATTTTGATAAACAAAACAGCTGGTCGGGTGAGTGCAATGACCTTGGCCGGGCGCATAGGTATTCAAGTAGCTACGCGGTGCACGCAATAATACATTATTGGCTTGTGGAATTATTAAAAATATTGACACATTGTTTTTTACGGCTACAATTTTTTTTAAGAACAACTGTTTGGTTTTTTTTATAAGTTTTGGGGTGCTGAATCAGCCCCTTTCGTTTTCGGTAGTCGTCTTTTTACACCCTGTATGTAACAGTATGTACCATAAGTATATAACAGGAATAAATTGTAAAAAAAGGGCGCATCTCGCCATCAAACGTCAAAGTTTGGCGAGATTAGAATGTAAGTATAACTATTGTTAAAAGTCTTAGGATTATAATAAAAAAAAAAAAAAAAAAAAGAGGTGACGTCACCATTTGTCAACCAGTGTCAATTATAACAGCAAAGTGATCGTCGATTATATCCAAACAAAATGACGTGTACAGAAACGTGACGTAACTCGCTCTGATTGGTGTTCAACTTAACATGGCGGATTGCTATATTTTGTAGTTTTATTTTTTTAATTAACTATTTCATCAAATAAATACATAATTTTCGTGGTTCTTGGTTACTGTCATTCATGCCTTTTTTTATCAGGATCGAACTCTTCTGAGTGTAGAACAGATGTACGAAGACGTGTCCCAGGACCACGCCAAGAAGACTGTCACCATGGAGTCTCACCCGCACCTCTCCGGACCCAGCATGGCCTCTGTACACCCTTGCCGGTGAGTTACACTACGATTTGTTTCATTGACCATGATCAAGTTAATCTTATGTCATTTTCTTTTTGTATGATGTAACTTGTACCTGCGGCTTTGTATATAGAATATCACCCATGAAAATCTTTTACGACTTAACCAGTTTTTTTTAAAGTCAACATCCGTACTGGGAATATTCCTGTGTCGCGGGGGCCTTTAAAAACATATATAAAACGGACATAAAAATACCCAAACACATAGAAAACGGACATAACAATAATTTGTGGATTAAACAAAGTCTTGTCCCACGGAGTGTTACTAATTGTGAAAATTGTTTTTTAGTATAAAACATCAAACATCTAACATAAAACGCCATCTAGTTTAAAACTAAGCAAAGCTTGTCATATGAAATTTAGACCGACTGATAGAATACTTAAATCCGTTTTTGTAAATAGGTAGGTACATGCGTATTACATATAGATCTTACTTACTCTACTGCTTCACTGATCTAGCGGTTAGCGTATGCGGCTGCCCATCAAGATATCTCTGAGTCGATTATAGAAAAGCTTAAGAACAGCCCGGCGTTTGGAAACTGGAGTCCTAACCCCTGTGCTACTGTGTTGGATCGGATTATGAGAGTGAAGGAACAGAGAGTGCACCTGTGTTTGTGCAGACATTTGTGCACTATAATAGCTCCTGCGTAGTTGGCTGGTCTTCGTTGCGACCTGAAGCCGCGGCACATCAAAACATAAATTTTGAAATCTTTATTTCCTTTTTATATTACAGGCACGCAGAAGTGATGAAGAAAATAATCGAGACAGTGACGGAGAGCGGCGGCGAGATGGGAGTGCACTCGTACCTCATCGTGTTCCTGAAGTTCGTGCAGACCGTCATACCCACCATCGAGTACGACTTCACGCAGAACTTCGCCATGAACTAGACCCGCGGCTTGGACTCGCGAGCTTAGTTCAGCTTTTGTATGTGGCGCGGTGGGTTCAGGACGAGGCTGAGAATGTACTGCTGCGGAGTTTCTTAGCCAAGAGAGTCTTGGCAATACTCTCTCGCTTCTCACTTTTGCCAACGCCAGAACAGAACCAAGATTGTAGAAATGTTGTGTCGACTATATTTTATTCCATTTAGAAAACCTCAATGCTACTTATTCCTCCCTTAAATGTGGGAAAATTTTGAAACTGGTAACACTTATTAGGTAGAATTTTAATTATGAAATTCATAAAAAAGTTATTTTAATAAGCAATTTTATGATGAAATAAGAGCCTACCGCGTCTGTGTATTAATATTGTATGACATCATAGCGTAGCTGGTTTTACGTTTAGTCGGTGTATTTGTGTTCGTTTAGATATTTTTTGCAATTATTCATGTATTAGGAAAATTTACTCAATGCTGTGTAGTTCCTAATGTCTACTGAATTTGTGGTCAGCCAACGTAAATATCAGTAAATGCCATAACTCAGTAAGTACATAATATCGAGAATTGACGAGATTACGGAATACCGTAATCTCGTCAATTCTCGATATACGAGCAAAAGCGTAGATGACTATCAAGACAAACAATATATTTTATTATTAAACGTCAAAACGAGATACGGTAACATATTTGTATGAAAAATTTATTTAAATTTTAATGTTGAAAAATATTGATGATTGAAAGATGACAATTCGGGCTGTACTCGACGGAAGGTTTTTTTGCAATTTTAAATGTAATAATAGTGAATCTAGGCCAGTGATACCATACCAATAAACGTTTTTTACTAGAAGCTTTAAGTAAAGCATTTGTGTTTACATTTAAGATAATAATATAACTTGCCTATCGTATTTTTGTTGTGCTTCAGCTATGCTATTTAGAAACACGATTGTTGAACGGAAAGAACAAAAATGTTTTCAAATAAAAGCCGACAAAAATATTGCCCAAATCAATTTTCTATCTTTCATAAATCTCACCTTATTATTGTAGAATAATTTTTATTGTATTTAGTTAATATATTATGTATTATTAAATTCTTGTACTGGCACAAACATGTCATGTAATATTTTATATATATATATATATATATAGGAATGCTTTGCTTTTGTAATGTGGTCCATAATAGCATTTCTGATATAGGTAGTTAAATATTTTTGAGTTTTTATGTATCGTGGCAATGTCAGTCTACAATATAGTCTTAAATTAACTAGTAAAAACTACCTTTATTTTTATTTTTACCGTCTGTCCTCTGTTACGTTTAGCTGTTTAATTGTGGTTGTATTAATAAAAAAATAAGGAACAAAGTGATATATTTAATACCATAAGTTGAGTTCAATCGGTACAGATGATACAGATTTTTGCTTGTTATTGGAGCGTACATAAACCAATATAATTATTTTTATTTATATAGATGAATAGTTTTGTGTTTTCTTACTTCTAACATCAAACAAAATATGGGCGTGGCCTAACAGTTTTGTTAACTCAATCCGAAGCGGACGGAAAATTTCCCAGAATTCGCCTGCGGAGGGTACGGGGAGGGGAGACAATTTCATTTCATAGCTGCTAGCGAACATTGAGGTTGTGTAATTCTCATTTGCGCTTTCTGAGCAACGAAAAATGGATGCGTAAATATTAAAAGTACGTCGCCGTACATAGGGTCGAACGCCAAATTACTTCTAAAACATTCGAGTACGTCTTCTTCTCTTCTTCTTTGTCCTAGCCACTTCCCATTATTTGGGGTCGGCTCTCCTCGTTCTGCGGCGCCAGGACAATCTATCCTGGGTTGTCGAAACTTTCGTTTGGGCAAGCTCTAAGTCCTTGGCCACCGTGGACCACCAGGTGGCTAGTGGGCGTCCTCTACCTTGTCTAACATTTGGCAGCGCTAGGGCTTGTTTCACAACATGGTCTTCAGGGCGTCTCATGACATGACCGAACCATCGTAGGCGGCTTTCGATGAGTTTTTCTGGTATGGGCGCGATCTTAAAACTTCCTCTGATGTGCTCGTTTCGCACTTTATCGAGTCGAGTTACACCTGCTGCCCATCTTAGCATCTTCATCTCGTTTACGTGCATTTTCTGTTCGTGGACCTTCTTTATAGCCCAGCACTCGGCACCGTATGTCATGGCTGGTCTGACTGCGGTTTTGTATATTTTGCCTTTGGTTTTAATAGGCATTCTTGTGTCACATAAAACCCCCGACAGAGCTCTCCACCTCTGCCACCCCACACCAATTCTATGAATGACATCGGTCTCAATGTTCCCGTTGGCTGTCAGCATTGCACCAAGATACCTGAATTGGGACACCTTTGGCAGTGGATTACCGTCAATGTGAATCGAATTGGGGTTGTTGGTGTTACCATTGAATGCGCACTCCATGTATACAGTTTTACTTCTGCTGATTCGGAGACCGCTGTTTTCCAGTGCGACTCGCCACTTTTCAAGGGTATCCTGGAGCGATTCAGCATGTTTTTGAACAAGAACTATGTCATCTGCGTACAACATACACCATGGCAAGGGAGACTGGATGTCCTTTGTTAAAAATCCATTACCATATTGAAGAGAAGTGGGCTTAGGGCTGAGCCTTGATGGACGCCTACCTTGACCTCAAAGCTTTTGCTTAGCCCAGCCAGGCTTCTCACACTTGTGCAACTTCTGCAGTACATGTCCTGTATTATAGCGACATAGCATTCAGGTATACCTTGTGCTCTCATGGCCTGCCACACCAGTTTCCGAGGCACTCGATCGAACGCCTTCTCTAGGTCCACAAAGACAAGGTGTAAATCTTCTCGGTTTGCCCGATGCTTCTCCACAATGATTCGCACGGCCTGAATAGCGTCTATAGTAGATTTTGAAGGCGTGAAGCCAAATTGGTTTTCAGATATGACAACGTGTTTAAAAAGGCGGTTGTTAAGTATTCTCTCCCAGATTTTGAGGGTGTGTGAAGTCAACTTAATCCCCCTATAGTTTCCACAGACACTGACATCCCCCTTGTTTTTGTAAAAAGGTATCGAGTACGTCTTCTTCATCCGAAGTCATTTTGAAGCGTACCTAAATGTTTGATGTTCGTGTTTAAAAGTCGCAGGAGACTGCAATGTTTTGCTAACATGTTTAGTTCGTTTGGTTTGTTATTTTTAGAAGCAGTAAACACGCCTTTACCATTGCGTCTTTTTCCGTTACAAAGGGCATGTGCGGGGGGAAATTTTAGACTCACCTGTTACTACGAACTTATACATAAGAATTTAACTTATCAAAAATTTCACGCGTACATAAATATATTGTGTCATAACAGTTTAGTAGTAGGCAGTAGGCCCATTTGGGCTTACACTTTGACAGCGGGGAACGCCTGCGTATGGCTACTCCTCACCTTGTTGCTCTATGGCACAATGCAATATGTCGTATTGTCCTCGTTTGAAACAATGTACTTGTACTTTTTTATTTAATTATATCACATATTTACCGTCTATTGTCATTTAGTGTCTTTAATTCTTTTGTGCTGCTGTAGTTAATGTTCCAATACTCTTATTTCGTAAGATTTTAACATATTATGGGCACCGTGTGGAATATATATATATTTAATAAAAGTTATTTTGCCTACGTCACTATGATGTTTTATTTATGTTTTCGGTGTCTGTCACACAGTTTCTTACTAGCTCAGACACCGTCGTTTTCACACTATGCTATTTGTGATTTTTCAAAAATATTGTTACCACATCTTAGATTATAAGCTGTACCTGTATTTGAGTAAATAAATATTATTATTATTATTCTCTTTATTCCATTTGTATATACATATAAATTACATTTTTAAATATACATATAAAACAAATACATTTAAAAATATAAAAAATAGTAGACCACCGACTTCGGGTACAGGGACCAAGAAACCGGTGGTTAGGGCTCCAAAGACAGGAACCTCCTCACTATACGTGCCGTGTCAAGAAGGACTGCCTTCTGTATCAGACCCTTGATCCAGCCCCCTAACGTGAGCCTCTTAAGGTGTTGGTCGAGGCTCTTGGCTATCAATCCGTGAGCTGATACGACTATCGGAACAATGATCACCGAATCCACATTCCACATATCGACAATCTCGTGAGATAAATCCAAATATTTTATTTGTTTTTCTTTTTCGACTTTCACGAGATTCTCGTCATGAGGAACGGCGATATCGACAATCATTGCGCGGCGCTCTAATCGATCTATCACCACAATATCAGGCTTATTGGCTACAATAGTCCTGTCTGTAATAATAGATCGATCCCAATATAACGTAGCACGACCATTCTCGAGAACTGGATCGGGCACATACCTGTAGTATGGTACCTCTGAAATCACAAGATTGTATTTAAGGGCAAGTTGCTGATGTACGATCCTGGCTACTTGGTTGTGCCTATGCAAATACTCGCCGTTAGCAAGACGAGAACAACCAGAAATAATATGCCTGATAGATTCTCCAGGACGGTGACATGCCCGACAAATGTCGGCCGTACCATCCTTCAGGATATACTTCCGATAGTTATTCGTCATGATAACTTCGTCCATAATCGCACAGACAAAACCTTCGGTTTCTCCGAAAAGATCACTATACCGTAGCCAGGACGTAGATGCTTTGAAATCTATATCAGGCCCATTTAAGGCCCGATAGAATCGACCATGGAGTACTTTGCCCTTCCATACTTCCCTGCGATCATTAGTACCAAGTACTACAGGCTTGCGCCAATTCTCTTTAGCCAGAGCGAGCGGAGTGAGTCCGGTATCCACTGTGACTACACTACGATGCATTCCCACATCAGTTTGTAGAAAATATTCTCTAAGATTGTATACCTCGCGATTGTGCAGGGTCTTGATATTTAGTAATCCACGACCCCCTAACCTTCGCGGGATATACAATCTCATAACCGATGAACGTGGGTGGTGCATTCGGAATGCAGTCAACAATGTACGGACTCTCCTATCAATGGCATCTAATTCAGTCTGAGTCCATCTAAGTACACCAAAGGAATACATCAGAACCGGCATAACCCAACCATTGCAGGCCCGTACCTTGTTACCGCCTGACAAAAGACTTTTAAGTACTTTTTTCAGGCGGCTAAAGAAGCGTTCCCGCAACGTTTGTTTCATGTCAGTTATATGTTTTTTATGTTTATTATTATTATTATTATAATTTTTTTTTTCAAGTTTTGTAGGAAAAATGCAGATTCAAGCCTCTCGTGCCTCATGCCTGGAGGGATTTCGCGACCAAACCTATGATTGGCTACCGACCGAAGACAGTTCAACTTTCTTAAGCACTAGCATTTACACTGCAGCTTCTGGACACACCACAATAAAATAGCACACACTATATACATGAATAATACCTACTGTTTGGTATTCCGGTGCTCTTCAATGAGTGTGACTTCTTTTGGTCAGATAACGTTGTATTTTTCTTTACAAGAATTATTGAAGTGAAAACTTCTTTAGCGGCGCTGTGTACTTTTTTGGAATGGGTGAAAATGTATAAACTCGTGTCAGGTCACGTGACCTGATCGAAAATTCGTAAGACGGATGGAGAGAGGACGTATAAACTCGCGTCAGGACACGTGACCTGATCGAAAATTCGTAAAACGGATGGAGAGAGGACAGGCGGCGCAGGGCGCTTGCGCGAATGTTCGTGTGTGTATGTAATATAAATTGTCATGTTTGTGTACGATAGCGCAATAAATAAATATTGTATTCCGCCACATAAATAATAGTACTTTTATACTGATAATGAAAGCAATTCGTACAAAATTATTCTCTAACCATTCCAAAATATCAAAAATGCTCAACGTTAATATTCAAGTTTTCACTTCTGCCGGCACTCCCGGAGTGCAACCCGTCGATTTTTTTATAAATATAACAATCTTCATTAGCAAAAGTATTACTCAAACTTGAACGTTGCCGTGCCGGTAGGTCGTTAAAGAATAGCCAAGTAAGTTTAATATGTGTTAACATAGTCCTCCTCCCGCGCCTTGACCCTCTCTCGTCCAGTTAGACAGTGGTGAGCATAGACACCTACTTACCTCCACAGCAGCGAATTTTGAAACATCTAACAATCTAACTAAATGAAACAAACAAATAATTTCTAATAATAATAATTTATTTTACCTATTACATACATTATGTACAAATCACCATGCTTTACAATAAAATATAATCAGTACTAAGCGATAAAGCCCTCTTTACACGAACATAACCTACCCATATATTACAAGATAATACAACTTTATATGCAAATAAATATACAGTGAGTTACAAAGTTACCTATTGTGATAGTTTATAAATAGGTTGAGACAGTTTTGGTTGTCGAGACGGATCTTGGAAAGAGATAAGACTATTAAATTATATACAATATTTATTTATAATAATCTCGAATAAACAAAGAAATAATTGTAAAAAGGGTGAAATAATTGAAATTTATTTATTACCACTAAACTAAATACAATTTGAACATATTATCATGACCTATATCGATATAATAATAATAATAATCGTGAAACTTAATAACTAGCTGCATTCACATTGATCACAGAATATTCCGACCTTAAATAATTACACAAAAACTGTGATGTTTATAATCATCCCGTTATGAAATAGACGAAACCACGTAAGATAATTATGTAGACATAGAAACACATTTACAATTAAACAGAACAAAATTATTACTTTAAGTAGACGTGAAGAGAAAGAAATTAATAAATGTAAATTTATTATCAAATCAATAATTTAGAATGATTACACTATTCAATCCCATTGCAATATACAATTAATTTGTATAAGAGTAAGGTTGAGATTGGAATGGCCGCGATATTATTGTATCCGTGCACAATTGATAGTAAAATTTTAATAATAACATTGAATATTGTATTTGTAGAAAGAAAGATCAGGTTGGTGATATTTAAGTCAAGTGATGACAAAGCGCTTCTCACAATAAGTCTAAGGTATTGTCTATGCACTACACCGATACAAACCTAGGATGATTTAGCGGATCATTTTTAAGAAAATCAAACAAGTTGGGCATCATCTTTAAATATCGAATCTTTGAACAGCTCTGGCAGTTATTCAAAAAAGTCGGTACATATTAAACCTTATTTTGCATTTGTAATTTTATTTGCTGGTATGCTCACGATAGTTAGATTTTAAAAAGTTGGAGTGGAAAAGTTTTATAACATTTGTTCAAAGATTTCAAGCATATACGAATCGTGTTGCGTAGAAGTTAGAACCTCAAATCGGATAAAAATGATCTGTATTTATAACATATTTACAAAAGAACACTTTTTATTATTATAATTTGAAATCTTTTGTCTGTCTAATATTTTTAAAGTTCACACAGACCGATTGACACGTATGGCAGTAGTTATAAACTTGCTCTTAAACTGAACGATTCCTGAAATTATAATTTACTTGTAGACGACGAGTCAACATATAATAATATCATATAACATGGCGCCATACATTTGCAGTTCATTCTCACTAAATTCATGTAAGTATTAAAAATATTGACTCTCTCACTCGCACATACGAAACTGTACCATATATGTATATCTACGATACATTGAAGAACAATAATATTGTTTGACATTGGACTAATATAGTACATAGGGGGTAAAAACGGTAATTCTCTACACTTCCTACAACTACTAATACACATCAAAGGCCATCTTCGATACGGTGACTTAGTCCTCTCGTTCTCTACATACAAATTTAAACCTTACGGCTCAAACACACAGTCCATATTTCATTAGGAATGTTCAGATTGTTTCGAATTGTAAAATTTATTTATAAACATTTGAATACATCGTATTTTCGAATAATATATCGTTCATCTATCGTAAAAATTTCGCTACAAAGTCACTATTCTAAAACCACTTTGTATAAGAAAAATTCTATTCTTCATAAATATCGTACTTAAAGGGTCTTAAGATCCCTCCGGTTTGTTGTAAATTCAACTTTATATAAAGGCAGTTAACGTTCAGAATGATGTTATGTTCAACTCACGTTGATGTTCAGTAAGATTTATGCGGCACGATGGCGACTAGGCGCAGTAGCGCTAAGGACAGCAGTTTGTCGAGAGGGTCCAGGGTGCCGCGCTGCAGCCACTTGGGGATGGTGGTTCTGGCGTGGCTGAAGCCTAACTTCTGCAGGATATAGTCCACTCCGTAAGGTTCAATAGATTTACCGGCCCACGATAGTAACCTGGAGAACATACATATAATATAAGGTTTATTAGATAAATAAAAATCATGTTTTAGTTTCACAACAATATCAGCGACTGTCAACAGTTACAATTAAACAGAAAACATTTAGACTATGATAACCTAATTTACACATTTTATTTGGAGATTCTCACTTTGTAATTTTTTTTTTATATTTTTCAATTTATGTAGGTACATCATTAAAATTTCACATGTCTCAGCACAATTTGACAACACATTTATATTAGAATATCTAATTTTAAAGATTTTTAAATAACTTTTTATAGAACAACGTTAGTATTAAAAGTCACAGAAGAACTTATTTCAACAAATTATTTAATTTATATAAATCCTCCTTTAGAAAGCAGGGGAGCGAACGGAACGAAAGATACACATTGAAAGTGCAATAACAAATCTGAAATAAAACAATAAATTGGTAAAATGTTAGTTGATGTCGCTGGCTACAAGCCAGGCGTGTGCTGACCTGACGGTAGGCTCGAGGTGCCACGTGACGCAGCGGTAGTCGCGGTAGTCCTGCGCCGGGCCCTCCGCCCTAGCTCTGCCCGCCCCATTCGCCCCGCCCGCCCCACTCGGGCCGCCCGCCCCACTCGCCTCGCCCCACGCCCCGCGCCCTCCGCCCGGCATCTGGGTACAAACGTCACAATGACAATAACAACGTCACACGTCTAACACACAGCTGTATGATCCCAAAACTATGCATAGCATGTGCTATTCCTAGTCACTAGACTCTGACTATGTCACACAACGCCATCTAGCTTCAAACTACAATCATCTTCATCTTCCTAGCCTTTATTATTCCCAATATTTGGGGTCGGATACCAGTTCAACTGGTTTTACCTGAATATCAGTTTTTACACAGAGCGACTGGCATCTGACCTCCGCAACCCTGAGGGTGAACTGAATTCGAAGGTTGAACTAGTTGTCAGTATATTTGAGGGATCTGACTTCCCAAGAACGATTGCCATAGATGTTCATGACAACCGGGACCGACGGCTTAACGTGCTCTCCGAAGCACGGGCGGGAAACACCGCCATCTTCCATACTCCGGGCTGCTATTAGGAATTTCTTGTAGGAAAAACCCAACAGCAGTCCGACCCGGGAATTGAACCCGAGACCTCTTGATCTGCAGTCGCTTACGCTAACCACTAGACCAACGAGGCAGTTTCAAACTACAATAATAATAATAATTTATTTTCCTCAAAATTTACAATGTATCTTAATCACATACATAATTTCAAATAACTGAAAAATAATGAATGAAATGAACTAAGCAGAGCTTACACTATGAAATCTGGATTGATTGATTGATAGATTTTTTTACGTAAATTCGTAAGTACACATTTTACATAGAAAACACCCAAACTCCGAAATTTTTTTTTTTTTTGCGGACCATTTAAACATTTGCTCCGACCCGGGAATTGAACCCTAGACAGCAGGCTTAACACAGCAGTCACATACGCTACCACTTCGCCACCAAAGCAGTCAGTATGATATAACTATCTATAAAATCGAACCCAAGGTTTAATTAAATATATTGTATCTACAGAGGCACTATTGCTATCACAATTATTATTCAATTCAAATAAAACCTTGCGCAGACCAACCAATTTATTCTGCGCAATCTGAAGCCTGTCTCGGTTGGTTCTTGTGGTAGTACCCCATATCTCATCATATATTTATATACAATAAACAAAAAGTTTTGTTAGTACGATGCAAGTTTAATAGTTCCTACGTAATTCATCAGACTTTCGTTAGATGGCGCTAAAACACATTACTGTTTTTCACTTTCAAAATGTCTAAAATTACCAGATAGTTAATTTTTCAAATAATATATATAATTATGTAAATACCACGCGATCTTTCTCCTTGATGTACGAAGATATCAGGTCATGTAGGAACAGGAACGCTTCGGCGTCTACTGACACGAAGATGTGATCCTCGAACTCCGTGATGAAGCTGCATTCCACTACCGGCTTCTCATCTGTACGCATTGAAATGTTATTGCGATATATAATACTAGGTTTTACACGTGCCTCGGCTCGCGTGTATTTCAAATATAGCGGCAAAAAGTAATATATGTATAATTCTTCGGCCACGCTTCGGCATGAATGGGCCAGCTCGACCGGAGTGATACCACGGCCTCACAGAACCGGTGTGAAATAGCGCTTGCGCTGTTACACCGAGTGAGTGAGGATACCGGAGGCCTATACCCTATCCCCAAAGGCTGGCAACGCACTTGTGACGCCCCTGGTGTTGCGGGTGTCCATGGGCGGCGGTAATCGTTTACTATCGATACGTCTGCTCGTTTGACCCTAATTCAATAAAAAAAATCTGACGAATGAACTGTGTAAAAGTTTCATATTGTTACGAGCTGGGTTTAAATAAATTAAAGTACTCGATTAATTACCAAAAATAACACAATATTTATTAAGAACACTTTTTACAATAAGAAATTACTAAATCACTGGTTAGTCGCACTAGAAGATCTCTTCGATGTTTATCCGCTGTATCGTGAAACAATACTGTCCCTACGGCCAACACGTTCCGCTTTTATATGGCCGTGGAAATTACTCGAAACTACGAAAACATTCGATCGATGTTTCTAGGCTAAATAGATTACTCTAGAGCTGCTTGTAGCGCCATCTAGCGTCGAGTAATCGTCATAATGCACACAGTTGCGCGCTTTCCGACACTAGATGGCGTTGTCCTCGACAGTTCTCGATCATTCTAGTGGACACGAGATTCATCTGGTTATGGCGCAACACTGCCCCCTCCTAAGACATGCTCGTCCCGAGCATTATCGGTTCCATAGTATCGCGCCAGTCGATCTACATGAACTATCTTTGGGGCGCCTCTTGGACACTTCTGTATCCGGTAGGTAACATCATTGATTTTAGTGACTACCCGGTATGGCCCATCCCATTTTGCTTGTAGCTTCGGAGATCTCCCTTTACTGCGAACTGGATTATGTAGCCATACTAGCGAACACTCTTCGAAGCCCTTATTATTCGCTTTCCGGTCATAACGGGTTTTCATCTTTTCAGACATTTGTTGGCCCGATTGTCTGACATGCTCATAAATGTCATTCATCTTGTTCCGCAAGTCATTCGCGTACTCCGTTATACTTCGCGGGGTATCAGGGGGTATTCCAGTGATCAAGTCTGCAGGCAACCGTAGTTCTCTTCCGAAGTTTGCAAAAGCTGGTGTTACGGAAGTACATTCGTGGACTGCACTTCGGTATGACAGAAGAAACGGTTGGATGTGTTTGTCCCAATCTTTTTGCTTACTTTCAACTACTTTTGCCAGATACCTCTCTAGTGTTTGGTTAAATCGTTCCACCATTCCGTCCGATTGTGGGTGGTAAGAGGTGGTTCTGGTTTTGTGAGCACCATTCACTCGACACATTTCTTGAAATATTTGAGACTCAAAATTTCTTCCTTGGTCACTGTGGATTTCTAAAGGCACTCCAAAACGACAGAAGACTTCGTGCACTAATTTATCTGCAACTGTTGATGCCTCTTGGTTGGGAATGGCAAAGACTTCTGGCCACTTAGTGAAGTAATCCATTACGACCATGAAGTACTTGTTTCCGCTTTCACTTTCAGGAAACGGTCCTGCCACGTCTATAGCAATTCTTTCCCAGGGTGCACCAACATTATACAATTTCAATGCGCCTCTGCTACGTGTATGAGGTCCCTTCACGGCCGCACAACTGGTACACGTGCGACACCAGTCCTCAACATCATCACGACAATGAATCCAGTAGAATCTTTCCCTTATCTTTAACAATGTCTTTTTAACTCCCATATGACCTCCTGAACATCCGTTATGGTAGAGCTGCAGGACCACTGGTATCTTAGCTTTAGGAACAACCATTTGCAGGTGACAGCTGTCTCCTCGAGCGTTTTCCCATTTACGGCACAAGACTACATCCTGGATGACTAGACTATCCCATTGAGCCCAATAACTCTTCGTGGTCGAGCTCAGCGATGCAACTTCGCTCCAGTGTGGCTTAGGAGTCTCAGCTTTAATCCACTCGAGAATTGGTTTGATATCTGCATCCTCTTGCTGTGCTTGCTGCAGGCTTTCCTTCCATTCTTTGCTAAGGTCCGTCTTTATCGTCCTTATAGGAACAGCTTCCTTTACTTCTTGCTTGGCGTAGTGCTTGCAGTCTTCAAGGCAAGGTCTTCTTGATACTGCGTCTGCGTTACCGTGAGACTTTCCACTGCGATGTCGGGCAGTACTATCAACCGCCTTATCCTCCTGAAACCGCTTGTGTTCTCTTCCTATGCTTCGCTTAGGGCAGCTGGACCGAAGGTGACCCTTTTCACCACAGGCGTAGCATCTAGGGCTGTACCCTTTAAATCGGTCTCGCACAGGTGATGCCACAACCTCCCGGACCCGATGAGACCGATGGTCTTGTCTCACAGCTTCCACCTCCAAAGCATGGGCCAGAGCGTCCTTGAGAGTTTCATGGTGCCCAAGTCTCACAGCAGCTCTAACTTCGAGGTCACGAATGCCATCGATAAAAGCTTGCACCAGATTCCCGCCAACGAGCGCAGGTACAGACTGGTATGCTTTACGGACCACTTTCTCAACTTCTAGAGCCCATTGTTGCAAGTTTTCACCGATGCGTTGGGCACGATCCTTCAGCTGTGCACGAAACACGTGCTCCAGATGAGCGTCACTATATCTTGCCTCCAATGCCTCCAGCAGTTGCTCATAGGTTACCTTCTTACCGAGGGCTTCGAGCACGGTTAGAGCCTGGTCTCGAAGACCCAAGGTGAGCGCGGTCATAGCTTGTTCCTTTGTCCAGCCGTTTGCCGTCATAACAGCCTCAAACTGAATCTTGTAGGCTGACCACGAAGATGTTCCATCAAACGGCGGTACTTTGAACCCCCGCACCGAAGGAGCAGCAGTTACTATAGTCGCCGCTCCGTCTCCAACTTTAAGGTTTCCTAAGGCCTTCTTCACGTCAGCAATTTGAGTTTCGGCCTCAGTGATACGATTCTCGTGTTGAAGAACCTGATCCTTCACTACCTTGATTTCTTTGCCGAAAGTCTCATGTATGCCTTTTAACAAGAGCATCTGTTCCTCCTGGCGGCGGGCCTGCTCCTCCTTGTCCCGCTGCAGTTGCTCTTCCAAGCGGCGGGCCTGCTCCTCCTGGCGGCGGGCCTGCTCCTCCTTGTCCCGCTGCAGCTGCTCTTCCAAGCGGCGGGCCTGCTCCTCCTGGGGGCGGGCCTGCTCCTCCTGGCGGCGGGCCTGCTCTTGGAGCATTGCCATTAGGGCCGTGATATCTGGAGCTGCTGCCGATGTGGACGGCGTGGTTTCCATAGCTGGCTGCTGATCTTCCGATGTAGGCAGTTGTGCACTTCCAAATCGCCTCTGATCAGCCTCTTGCTGGCGCTGACTCCTAGTTCGGATACCTTCCGTGTCTTCCTTTGGTAAAACCGGCATACTTTAATCCCACTTCTGACACCAAATTGTTACGAGCTGGGTATTAAATAAATTAAAGTACTCGATTAATTACCAAAAATAACACAATATTTATTAAGAACACTTTTTACAATAAGAAATTACTAAATCACTGGTTAGTCGCACTAGAAGATCTCTTCGATGTTTATCCGCTGTATCGTGAAACAATACTGTCCCTACGGCCAACACGTTCCGCTTTTATATGGCCGTGGAAATTACTCGAAACTACGAAAACATTCGATCGATGTTTCTAGGCTAAATAGATTACTCTAGAGCTGCTTGTAGCGCCATCTAGCGTCGAGTAATCGTCATAATGCACACAGTTGCGCGCTTTCCGACACTAGATAGCGTTGTCCTCGACAGTTCTCGATTATTCTAGTGGACACGAGATTCATCTGGTTATGGCGCAACAATATATACGTATACGTTCAGTAGCTCTTACGTATAAGAGTGATAAACATCCATATCTTTACAAACTTTCGCATTTGTAATATTAGTTTTTATGTACTTTCTTCGCATTAGCTTTTTTACTCATTTTTCATTATACACTCGTACCCGTACGTGTATGTAATTGAAGCTGTCAAAAAAAATATTTTCGGACATTTTACACACAACGTCATCTAGTCCCAAGCTAAGCAGAGCTTGTGTCATGGGTAGACAACTGATATAAATACTTATATACTTTTTTTTGTAAATACATACATATTATACATAGAAAACACCCAAACTGCGAAACAAATATTTGCAAGTCATACAATCATCAAATCAAACACTGGCAGTGTAAGTAACAAATTTTATACGACTACAGGGCTTCAAAGAACTTTTTTGCCGTAGGTACAATAAAAGATGCGTACCATTCTCAGTGGGTGGCGAGTTGGCCTGAAGATGGTGTGTCCTAAGATGCAGCTGGAGTGAGGGTAACGCGAATATCACCTGGAATAATAAAAATAATAATATATTATAGGTATTTAGATCTTCTGTTAGTAACGATCTTATTGGGCGGTATGTCAAGTTGGTTATTCGGAGAGAATCCATTGGCTTGATCTATGATGTATTAATTTTTTTTTAGATCCTGATTTCAAGACAGACATAAGTGATAATTAATCTATCAAATAAACCTATTTTACTTCTGATTAAACATTTTCGCTGTTGCCTCCTTCCTCTGAGATTGTGCGAATACAAAAAATCTCAGTCGATCTATATCTTGAAATTAGGATCTAATGACAAAAAATATTCTCATCAAATCCAAATCATAGAAAATGGATCCTCTGTGAATGAACCGCCAAGTTTCATAACATTTCATAGCTATTTATAGTTATTTATGTAACTGTTTATGTGTGTATAATCAGGGAAATTATAGAATCCTCTATAAAAAGACATTTTTGCAATATTAATATCGAACAAAAATGGCGGGATACGATGTGAATTCGAATAACAGTTTTTTTTTAAATACGGCGCTGCGGTAGTGAAAGGCGCGTGTCTGACACTGTTCTTTTTTTGAAAAAGGAGTTGCATTATAAAATTTAGTACAACATTATTACTCTTGTTTGGATGATAATATGGTTGCTATGACACAGGGTGTTTTAATGTTGACAATAAGCTAGCTGTTTCAGAATTTTTTATAGTGTATTCATTTTAAATGTAATAGTGACACTAGGTATATAAAAATTGTGATATTTAAAATGATCTGTATGTGGTAGCCCTAGCATTGTTAGGAGTACCGCCTGACTTTCCCCGTGAGTAAAGCAATGTGAGGGACCCGTAGCCACTGACCTCCCGCACGTGCTTGTCCCCCGCGGCCCTGTTCCGCTCGGCGCTGGCGGCGCGCTCGGTGGAGCCCGTGTTCGTGGCGTTGGCGGAGCCCGGGGCCCCGCTCGGGCCCTCGCGTTCCAACGACGGGAACAACTCGATCGCTATTGAAACACGTACCATTTTCATTACAGTACTGTAAAACTATAATGGTCGTATAGTCGAAAAACATATAATGACAAAAGTAAGCTAAATATGAAAAATCTTAAGATTATTGTATTTTGATTTTTGTTATAAAGTGAAGTGAAGTGTGTTACACTTCAATAAAAAATATTTTGAATTTGTATCATTTCACATAAGTCACTGTTTTTTATACGCGAATGAGTTATAATTGATTTTATGCCATATATATACGAGTATACAACTTAATTCGAAGATGTTAAAATTCCACATCAGCATAGTAGATGCGTATAATCGTCTTAATTCCTTACATAACCACTGAACTTTGATGTATTTCTAAAATAAACCACACGTAAAAACAAAAGTCAAAGCTAAAAATATTCCAACGAATACCATCGATCTCGCTGTTGGCGAAGGCGTAGTGGAACCACTCCTTAAGCGTCTTGAACTGCGGCGGGAACAGCATGCAGCGCGTCATGCGGCACACCGTGGCCATGGACAGGTGCGAGCGCGCCACCCCCGCCCCGGCCCCCGCCCCGGGCCCCGCGCCCACGCCTGCCCCCGCCCCGGGGCCCCCCACCGCGCCCCCTAGGGAGGCGGTGAGGCTCTGCACCACGTGGACCTCCAGCTCACCTGCAACACACAGATATTCAATCCTCACACAATACGTACACGTACGTGCACGTAAACACGCACGCACGCTTGCACGCACGCGATAGTAGTTTTGCCTCACTATCTTACCAAACTATACAGTATATTATATAGTATACACACATTATACTACTTCAGATAAATTACACTTCAAAAAAGAACTCGTTTGCTAGACCAGTTTTCATTTATTATTTTTAAGTTCTTAGAATTCTCTAAACTCTATGGAAATGACTGAATGATAAAGAGAACAAACTGAGCGGTCCATTATGTGACACACAAAGGCTATGCTCAATACAAAATAATTTAGTAAAACATAAACAAAGATCAGTTTACGTCTTGTTCATTGTCCGTTACTAGTGTGTATGTGTGGGTGTTAATAGTTCCGGGACTTCCCGCTAGTCTGCGTTCAAACACGGATCAGTAGTTGTACTGTGCTGTAAACACGGATCCGCGGCGGTATATAGCTCGTTTATATTTTAGAATTGGGAATACGAACTATCATGAATAAATCAACATGCTGTAGAACAGTAATGGCGAGTTAGTATACACATTCGCTATGACGTCATCTTGCCCTGTGTATGTGTGCGTCTAATTTCGCTCGTCGGGCAAAAAATTAGTGTTAATTTAAGTATTTAGCTTTTCTAACACATTTTTGTTGATATTCTATATAGGATTATCATCGCAATTATATCATTTTACCAATATAAACATAAGAATAAATGCGTAAAAACTTTCAAATGAGTAAGCCCTTTTCAATAGGTAATAGACTCGGTAACTTTTTGAGTAATAGACTTTTTGAGTAACTATTCAAAATTACGCATGATTTATGCTTCAATTCGTATTGATAGTGGTTCCTAAAATAAGTATAATAAGTAAAATATTATAACAAACAACCTTCAAACCACCTTATCGGCAAAAAATCAATTTTAAGAGACACTTGAAAGATCGCGTTGCGTCATCGTCAACTTTGAAATTGGAACTCGTTTTTTTAACGGTTCTTGAAGAGCACTTGACAAACGAATGTTTTAAAATGTTGTTCGTATAAAGCAAATGCATAATAAACCTTTCTAGACTTTATTATAATAACTTTAATACCCAAAATTAATTAAAATGTGCGTTAACTATGGGGAGCACGGATCCGCGTCTCAGCACCGACGGGACTTACACGGATCCGTGCTTAAGCATCCCAGAGGTGAAAGATAGAAAAATAAATTTTGTTCATCACAAAAATATTTGTCCCAGGTAAGAATTAAATTCGGATAAATTTCTAACGAAAAAAATTTACTCAAATTTTATTTACACCTAAAAGTCTTGATACAGATAACATAAAATGACATAAAAATATAAACAAACAACTGACCATCATCGTTTGCAACTTGTTGCGCTTCGGTAGCAAAGCTGATGCAGGGCTCCTTGAGACTAAACAGCGCCCACGACTTGGCCTTCAGACTGTTGCCGTGGAAACACGCCAGCGATATGTTGGTGCCGTGCAGTTCCATTGTACCACCGAGCACAGTACCTGTACAACATAATTAACTAGAAGTTTAACAACAAAAACGCTTTAGCTTCTAAAATAGCAAACGGTAAAGATTTCCCAATCACTATATTGTCGAATTATTATTAGAATTATTACAACTACCCGACGCAAGGCTATAAATAGCGTGGTTAATTTAATGACGGGTCATTCACTCATTGGATTTCGAAACAGGAGATGGGTGAAATAATGGTCAGTAAGATGTGCATTAACAAGTTGTTCTTTTTTTATTAATTTTTTGAAACAATATAGTAATTACACGGGACCTTTCATTGCGTGATGCAAGATCGGTAGTTAATCAGTGGTTCCAGCAATTTCCGCTAGATGTCGCCCTCAAGGTGTAAAATTGTGATCACCTCATATATTTTACCGTTATGTGGATCTTAGTCGCAATTTCCTAATTTTTTCTCTACTCTATGAATTTCAATTACTGATCCTTTAAGAAAATAAGTAATTGACTTTGATATTTTAACCTTATTCATAGAAGTATAGGGGTTCATATACCATTAGAGGGTAGAGGGGTTGCGAGCGTAGATAGTTGCATTCCAGAGATTAGTTGCAGTACTTTCTGCCAGTGTCGGTGGTGACGCAGCTCCTGCTGTTGCGGCTGGGGTGGAGCTTCTGATGATGCAGAGGGGGCTGCTGGCGCTATGGATTAGTTAAAAGATTTAAATGCTATAGATAAAACATAAAAATACAGAAGCCAGACGCAATTAATCGTAACTTTAACAACGATACAAGTTTAAAAAAATTTGGTTTATGCATACTTGCTCGTGTGCTTATAAGCCACGAACTTAAACCAAATGACTCTCAGAATTATACAAAAGAGTTGAAATTAGCTGGTATTTATTTATTATAACAAAATAATTATCGTGGCATTCGTGGCGTTCAATCTATTACCTCTTTGCAAGTATATAAATAGTATACTAGCTTTTGCCTAGCCAGATAGACTGGCGCCGTAACGCGTTACGTAACGAAGCGGTTTACCCTTCTCTAAGAAGTGATTGATCACTTTAAAAATACTTACGTTCTTTCCTATCTCTCTTGGCCGCTGTATAATTTGGATGTAAAGAACTGAATACTCTTTTGCTAGACTTGAACTGCTGCGTGAAGAACTCCTCTAATTTCAACTGCATTTTTAGAAGATCAGGAGTCGTGCTTCGAGACATCAGGATTTGTAGTTGGTGCCAGCTTAGTGTACCGTGGGTCAGGATTATTGCGGGTCTGAGTGAAAAGGAAAATATGTGACTTAGATATAAGAATATAGCCCATTGACATTACTACTATAGTAATTTCTGGAAAATTTTAGACACTAAATGAGACTATTCGAGATCCTTATGATATGTAGTTATAGCCTTTTTCTAACTCTATTTTATATTATTTCTACGTTCCATCTGAAATATTTACTGCCACCGAAGATTACGAACACAAAAGTGAAAACCCTTTGCAAAGCTATAAACAGCGACGTGTAAAAATAAAATTTTGAGAATGGTAGGTAATACGAGTATGTTCCCGACAATATCTATATTATTTTTTCGTTGTACAGATATTTACTAAGAACACAGAAAAATTAAAGAAGCTGTCTGAATATGTAAGAATTAAAAGTAAAGTAAAGCGGTTTTCGTAAAACAACTGTATATAATGGTGACCTGGAGGTGGGTCGGTGCGGGTGGATGGGCGGGTGCTTGGGCCGGGCCAGCCACTCGTCCCGTAGCGCGGCCTGCAGGCGCGACACCCTGGCCAGCAGCACGGGCGTGCCCATGTACTCCAGGCGCAGCTCCAGCGCCGCCAGCCGCAGCCCGCACACGTGGCTGGGGTTGCAGCCCGCCTCCTCCTCGATGTGCACTGTGGTTGGACATGGTTATGTTCGTTACTACTAGATAATAAGGGGTCAAAAATTACAGTTTATTTTGACTCTCCACCACAATGTTTTCATATTACTAAAAGACTCTTCTAGTATAACATATAACTGAGCGAGACGGCGCTAGGTACGTACCGTGCGTGTGTATGGAGCTGAGCGAGACGGCGCTAGGTACGTACCGTGCGTGTGTATGGAACTGATCGAGACGGCGCAAGATACGTACCGTGCGTGTGTATGGAGCTGAGCGAGACGGCGCTAGGTACGTACCGTGCGTGTGTATGGAGCTGAGCGAGACGGCGCTAGGTACGTACCGTGCGTGTGTATGGAGCTGAGCGAGACGGCGCTAGGTACGTACCGTGCGTGTGTATGGAGCTGAGCGAGACGGCGCTAGGTACGTACCGTGCGTGTGTATGGAGCTGAGCGAGACGGCGCTAGGTACGTACCGTGTGTGTGTATGGAGCTGAGCGAGATGGCGCCGCCCACGATGCCGGCGCGCGCGTCCAGCTCCGAGAGCGCGAGGGCGAGCGCCAGCAGCATGTTGCGGTGTATGGAGCTGAGCGAGACGGCGCTAGGTACGTACCGTGCGTGTGTATGGAGCTGAGCGAGACGGCGCTAGATACGTACCGTGCGTGTGTATGGAGCTGAGCGAGACGGCGCTAGGTACGTACCGTGCGTGTGTATGGAGCTGAGCGAGACGGCGCTAGGTACGTACCGTGCGTGTGTATGGAGCTGAGCGAGACGGCGCTAGGTACGTACCGTGCGTGTGTATGGAGCTGAGCGAGACGGCGCTAGATACGTACCGTGCGTGTGTATGGAGCTGAGCGAGACGGCGCTAGGTACGTACCGTGCGTGTGTATGGAGCTGAGCGAGACGGCGCTAGGTACGTACCGTGCGTGTGTATGGAGCTGAGCGAGACGGCGCTAGGTACGTACCGTGCGTGTGTATGGAGCTGAGCGAGACGGCGCTAGATACGTACCGTGCGTGTGTATGGAGCTGAGCGAGACGGCGCTAGGTACGTACCGTGCGTGTGTATGGAGCTGAGCGAGACGGCGCTAGGTACGTACCGTGCGTGTGTATGGAGCTGAGCGAGATGGCGCCGCCCACGATGCCGGCGCGCGCGTCCAGCTCCGAGCGCGCGAGGGCGAGCGCCAGCAGCATGTTGCGGTGTATGGAGCTGAGCGAGACGGCGCTAGGTACGTACCGTGCGTGTGTATGGAACTGATCGAGACGGCGCAAGATACGTACCGTGCGTGTGTATGGAGCTGAGCGAGACGGCGCTAGGTACGTACCGTGCGTGTGTATGGAGCTGAGCGAGACGGCGCTAGGTACGTACCGTGCGTGTGTATGGAGCTGAGCGAGACGGCGCTAGGTACGTACCGTGCGTGTGTATGGAGCTGAGCGAGACGGCGCTAGGTACGTACCGTGCGTGTGTATGGAGCTGAGCGAGACGGCGCTAGGTACGTACCGTGTGTGTGTATGGAGCTGAGCGAGATGGCGCCGCCCACGATGCCGGCGCGCGCGTCCAGCTCCGAGAGCGCGAGGGCGAGCGCCAGCAGCATGTTGCGGTGTATGGAGCTGAGCGAGACGGCGCTAGGTACGTACCGTGCGTGTGTATGGAGCTGAGCGAGACGGCGCTAGATACGTACCGTGCGTGTGTATGGAGCTGAGCGAGACGGCGCTAGGTACGTACCGTGCGTGTGTATGGAGCTGAGCGAGACGGCGCTAGGTACGTACCGTGCGTGTGTATGGAGCTGAGCGAGACGGCGCTAGATACGTACCGTGCGTGTGTATGGAGCTGAGCGAGACGGCGCTAGATACGTACCGTGCGTGTGTATGGAGCTGAGCGAGACGGCGCTAGGTACGTACCGTGCGTGTGTATGGAGCTGAGCGAGACGGCGCTAGGTACGTACCGTGCGTGTGTATGGAGCTGAGCGAGACGGCGCTAGGTACGTACCGTGCGTGTGTATGGAGCTGAGCGAGACGGCGCTAGATACGTACCGTGCGTGTGTATGGAGCTGAGCGAGACGGCGCTAGGTACGTACCGTGCGTGTGTATGGAGCTGAGCGAGACGGCGCTAGGTACGTACCGTGCGTGTGTATGGAGCTGAGCGAGATGGCGCCGCCCACGATGCCGGCGCGCGCGTCCAGCTCCGAGCGCGCGAGGGCGAGCGCCAGCAGCATGTTGCGGTGTATGGAGCTGAGCGAGACGGCGCTAGGTACGTACCGTGCGTGTGTATGGAACTGATCGAGACGGCGCAAGATACGTACCGTGCGTGTGTATGGAGCTGAGCGAGACGGCGCTAGGTACGTACCGTGCGTGTGTATGGAGCTGAGCGAGACGGCGCTAGGTACGTACCGTGCGTGTGTATGGAGCTGAGCGAGACGGCGCTAGGTACGTACCGTGCGTGTGTATGGAGCTGAGCGAGACGGCGCTAGGTACGTACCGTGCGTGTGTATGGAGCTGAGCGAGACGGCGCTAGGTACGTACCGTGCGTGTGTATGGAGCTGAGCGAGACGGCGCTAGGTACGTACCGTGCGTGTGTATGGAGCTGAGCGAGACGGCGCTAGGTACGTACCGTGCGTGTGTATGGAGCTGAGCGAGACGGCGCTAGGTACGTACCGTGCGTGTGTATGGAGCTGAGCGAGATGGCGCCGCCCACGATGCCGGCGCGCGCGTCCAGCTCCGAGCGCGCGAGGGCGAGCGCCAGCAGCATGTTGCGGTGTCCCGTGCTGCCGATGCTCAACCGCCCCGTGCAGTTGAAGTCGCGGCTCTGCCAACTGCACACCACACAACTCATGTTACTTCAACTTAGTATGCCACATACAGCAACCATATTTAAAAAAATATTTTAAACTCTTTCTCCAACTGTATAATTCACCCGAGTGGACCCATGGGTCTCTCAGGTAGATCACAGAGCGTTTCGTTATTCATCAACTTCTACAAAAAAGCAAGATTAAGATTTAGACATTCGTATCAGCTGTTTCCTTATCAGCTTTCGATTTCCATTTTGCCGAACCTCTCACAGACATATACTATAAGTGTTATTTTTTGCGATAATGGTCTATCACCATAATTTTGGGTAGCAGAAGAATTCAGAATAACTTAGTTTGGTTTTGTTGGTTTGGGTTTTCCGGGCTGTTTCTGCACTTAGCTTCTTCATTGGAGCCATTGTACGTACGGCCACCACCTTAGATCCATCTTAGATCAATCGAGAAGCTTAGCAGCCTTTTCAGGTCACTACATGTTGCCAAGAGTGATGTTGATTGGAAGATGTCTGCCCGTTTCGGAATAACTTGTGGGATGTCGCGTTTTCGATAATTTACAGAATTTAAATCTATAGACTGATAAGTCAACAAATAAAATACGAGTATAAGCACTGACCTGACGTTCCCCATAACGTTGCCCATGTTCATGTGCACGTTGAGCTTGGTGAAGTTGACAGCGAACAGCACCAGCGTCTCCCAGGCGGCGCCTATCGCTGGGGCCGGCACTTTCATGTCTATATACCATACACAGTACGTACGTTATTGACGGTAAACGTATATGTTTCAATATATCTACAGGGTGTAACCAGACTGCTACCGAAAACTTGGGGGTTGCAATCAGACCATGATACTGAATAGGTTTAGCGAAAAAAAAAGGCAAAAAAATGATAATTTATCTACGTCCTTTTATGTTTTTTTCTGCTTACATACACATAGTAAAACATAATAGGAACTAAACTACCGAATCATCTCATTTAGAAAACCAAAAAACAAATAAAATCAATAAAACAGTAATGTATTTTAATATCAAAACGGCTGGCCTGGGTGAGTGCAATGACCGCCGCAGAGCGCCCGGGCATGGACGCGGCCTCAGTTGCGATAAATTACTAATTTCTTAATACAAATAAAACTAATACTGCCTAATTAATAATGCTGTTTAGGACATAGGTAGTAACCTAGTACCTAGACAGCAGAGCCTGCCTTAATTTTACAAATAGAACTTCTAAGAAACCTAAGTTCTAAATAAAATGCAAAATATTAAAGTAGGTAGGTACCTATTAAAATAAATAGAATCTAAGGCGCTAACTTTATGAAGCGTGCATCTGTGGGAACAATTGTCTATGTAGATAAATTTGTATTAGGTAGGTACAAAACTTTATTTTCCTACGTTATTGAATTCTTAGCTAATAAAGTAGGTACCTACTTACTTACTTAAAAGCGCTGGAAAACTTTAAACGAAATCACTCACTAATCTGGTTTTATAGGTGAATAGGTATACAGGCGATACGTCAGCTCGTATTCTCCCTATTCCATAAAAAATATACAAAATTTCAACTAGGCGATCATGTTTTTATTTTTGCCGGAACGGAAAAAATCTAAGATTGATTTCGTGCTGGTGTCGTATAAAATTTCCAATACAAAACGCGAAATTTAACCAGGAAACCCTACGCGTGTATCAAGCCCTAGAACTATGAAACTTCCGTCATCAATTATTAATTACCTAAAATCAGAGGATTCGCGCGAAAGCGGGGCGTTTGGTGCGCCTTTGTCGGCTAAAATCAAAGGGCTAGTAGGTACGATGCGACCAAAACGACTTTCGGCGGCGTGTGTCTATGTCCTTGTCACTCATTACGTAAATTACAATAGTTGTCTTTGTTTAATGCAGCACGTGTAACGGTAGTGTTGTGATTCACAAGTCGATATTTGTTTGGTCATTGTTTGTTTTTCTTTTTGTTAAAGCAATTACATTTTCTTAAAGTAGTGTCGTATTTTTGTGATATTATTACGTAAAGGTTTCCTAAATGCCCTAAAAGAAAAAAATATGGATCAACGCAACTCGTCGAGGGGACGAATGGCTTCCCACCAAAAATAGTGTTATGTGCTCAAGACACTTCACAGAAGACAATATTCATGTTAATAAAATAAAAACAGTTTGATTTTTGCAAGAAATGCGGGAGCGCTGCTGTTCCCGTCCAACACGGTTACCAAAATTTATAGACGATCTGATCTGATCTGGCAAGTCATACGAAGCTCAATTGATGTAACCCCAGGTTGTAAAATATTTTACAAAGACAAAAAAATCATGATACAGACATTGAGTAGTTTTGTAAGTGAAGATATTTTTTCTCAAATGAAATATCACCAATTTGATCATGAAAATTGTAATCATGTCCTTGACTTAGCCAAGAGTGTCGTGAAAAAGTAGACATAAGATTGCTCTATTTATCAAGGAAGGCAGATCCTAAAAATTCTGTGAGACGAATTTTTACTAAGCTGATTCATTTTAAAAATCAGTAAAATATTCGTACCTAGTTTTTTTTTCTAATAAATCATTAATAAACATTAATCAATGTATTTATTAATAAATAATAAGCAAATGAAAAATAAAACATCGACTTTCCAGATCCAACCAAATTTATCGATCAACATCCTTACCCTGTCCCATCACTATGGTTCGGTGCATTATAAGTTTAACCTTGAACTATCCAATCACAGCGTCCCCTATATTTGAGTCGTCCCCCGCATCCCTTGCATACGTCCAAACTTAGTGAAGTCGAATCGAAACAAATATTCAATTATGCATGCAATTTGCAATTAGGTACTTGCCTTTCGCGAAAGTAAATTTGTGTTGTAATTACGATTACTTCGTACTGACCTTTAGATTTTTGATGATCAGTAACAGTCTTTGTCTTCTCTCTCTGCGGCAGTACCGGCGACACGGGAGCATTGCTGCTCGACGGGCTGAGAGAATATAACAAAAAACTTTATTGGTGATATTTCAATAATAATAATCAGAATGAAATACAGAACCTTCGAAAAAACATCCAATCTTTCTTTTCTGCATCTGTCCAGGACAATATTATATATTTTCAGGAGATTTTTTATTAATATGTTAGATTTAGAGGAAAACTGCAATTATGACAAATTTACTACTATATATACACTTAAGTTAACATTATTTACCTTACTACAGAATATATTACACATAAACAATGACATCCAACAAATGGTCCTTCGAGCCGCTTTTTCTTCAGTTCTATACATTGTGTTACTTAAAGTGCAAAGGTGTTAATTTCAAATATGAGTGTTCTATCTTTGACTATTGAAGATCACCAGTTAAAAGGTTTTGTTATAATTGTCTACTAACAAATACCACTGTCCAAAAAGCATCATTATTTTTAAGTGTATTTTACAATTACATAACATCTTGTGATATTATAAAGAGATAGAAGAATTACGTATACAATTTCTTATGCCGAAATATATGTTTAAAACAGATATTATATTTATAAGAAAATAATCCTACTAGACAATATTTTAAACTTAATTATGTAAAGTATTAGAAAAAATAAGGTTTCGAAACAACTCACCCATGATTTCTAGTATCGTGATGCAGGCTAAGGTCTCCGAGGAACATGCGCCTGACGATGGTCCGCCGGTACCACGCCTTGGGGAAGGCGAGGATCTCGCCCAGCCGCCGCATGTCGTACTTGAACCACGCTGAACCTACGTCCACGATCGCTGTGGGAGAACCGTTTGTTTCGTGAATATTTTATAAATTTCCGGAAAAATTGTTTTAGTATCCCGCCTCAGTTTTCCACTAGTAGTGTACACTTGTGGCCTTTGAAAATATAACACTTCTAGTTTTCTTTTAAATTTGTTGCATACAAACCTTGCCCAGACATTCACAGAAAAACATCCAATTTGCTGCAGTCGATCGGAAGTTCCGCATTTCAACGCATTTCGGCGATTAATTTTTATTTAAATATAGATGTGTTAGAGTTACCGTATCTGGCAAGAAATGACATCCGAATGTCACAGATCTGAGCAGAGGTTATTTTGTATGTTATTAACTAGTTGTACGTTACTGCGCTTGCATTGATGACAAATAAATCCTAAAGTATATATACTTTACAGTGTAGTACTTAAATATTAAAAATTAACTGTCTAAAACAGTCCAGAACTTTTTATTTTTTTTATCTTTTTATAATAATGTGTTACTTACTAGAAAATCTGACGGTAGCTTTCGATAGATCCTGGTCGGTCTGAAAGTCAAGTTTCCTGGACCTCGACAGGTGGAACTTGACGAACTCCACGTTGATGCTGAGCGAGTCCTTCCTCTCGGTGTCGGAGAGCGGGGACCACTGCGCCTCCTTGAGGCTGGACTTCTTCCCCCCGTAGGGGTGGAACATGTTCACGGAGAAGTCGGCCAGGCAGCCCGTCACGCTGAGCCCGCCCATCGCCACTGCGGGCTCTGCCATTTCCCTGTAAGTTTATTTCAATTTTGTTTTGTAATTTTCGGATTTCGTAAAAAGGTATGGAAATCCATACCGAAAATTTTATTAAGGCTGTCAGTTCTGTCATCGGCATCTTAGTGCATCCGATGATAAATTCAATTATGATTTATTATATAATCAATGAGCATACTCGGTGCTAGAAATGGCTGTCAGAGGTTGCTAAGAGGTTAGAATGTTATACATTGATGCTTTGTCATGCCATTGATTCTGTTGTTTTGGATCACTAAACTCAAATTTCTCTAAATTTATCTTCTATTCTTTTATTTTTGGGAAGTGATTGCATCACAGGTTTATGTTTAATTTTAGCAAATCTTTACAATTTAGAACGTTATTTGCTAGTACACTAACTTATTTATAGTAATTTAAGATAAGAGAGTTTTAGAATAACAGGATTATCACCATTTTATGTGAATACCCTAAGCTTAGTTCGTAGTATGTCACCACACCAGCATGACACATGCTGGTGTGGTGACGGATCAAGAATAAGGAACGTCACTTCATCCAACGGTACTGCAAAGAGAAGGGACCTTAAAACAAAGTATACCAATCCAACTGGCCAGTGCAGTCCAGGGTCCCGGTAGGGTAGAGAGTAGAGAGTATTAAAGTGACGTATGGCATGAGACTAACTCGTCGCTGGCGCGCTTGGAGCTGAAGACGATCTGCAGGCTGGGCAGCTGCAGCAGGCACTCCACGCGCGAGGCGGGCAGGCAGCTGAAGCGGAAGGTGGAGGGCTGCATGTGGAAGTGCACGATCACGTCCACGGGGAACGACGCGTACACGTACTGGCCGTACGACGCCTCCGCCGAGCGGGACCGGGACCCGCTCTCCGCCTCTGCACACCACACGCAACACATGTTATATACATAGGGACGCAGAAAGGGAGAGAGAGAGAGAGAGAGCTTTATAATCTTACCAGGTGTAGGTGTGGAGAACGACGCTTTAGTCGGTATAGGCTCTAGGGTTTGTTCTAAAAACTCCAGTATGTGAGGACTGATGATGGTTTCTTCTGGAATGCTCTGCACTGTGATCCATGCGAAGAGTGCTGCCTTCTTGGTGTTCACTTTTCGCGTGGGTACGTTCAGGGGTAAGAGAGGTACGGTCTGAGGGGATGTTACTTCTTCTGGTAATGTCTTAGATTTATAATGCACCTGTAAATTATGAAAACTTTTTAATTATACATTTTAATTCTAGTTTTTGAGTGAAAATATAATTAAAATATACGTTTAAGGTCTCCTACACACCATGCCGCCGGAATTACTGCGCAAATAATCGTTAGTATGGCTGTCGGCTTATATAGGTATAATTGAAGTAACCGGCAGTCCAGCGATGCTGGTGGTACGGTGTGTAGGAGCTATAAGACGTTTCGAAAAAAAATTACTGATGATAAAACGAAGGACTTATATACCTGAAAAGTATTTTTTTGGTCATAAATTAAGCAAATTGTGACTATTGTATTTGTAATAATGTTTTGAAAATAGGATACGTGATGTATTATGATATGTAGTTTTGCAAGGGATTTTATAATCATTAAAATAATTGAACCAAAAAATTGTCGTTTATCCGTGCAATAATGGATCTTTTAGCATTCGGCGTGGTGTGATGGTCAAACGATTTTTGTTTGTTGCTCTTGTTTGCTTTGTTGCTTGATTGCAAGTAGGTATATAAAACGTGTTTGACAAGAACGTGATCGGCATATTTTAAAATTTTGGAATGCAATTAATGAAACAATATGATAGTTAGCTGATGATATAAGGAGTAACTTAGGCAACTTTTTATAAATTAGCTTCGCTACGCGACGTTACCCACGGTCATCGTCGTACCGCGGGGTTCAGCTAGTGTGCGAGTGAGGCGGTACCTTGAGGTTGAGGCCGGGCACGCGGAACACCGTGAGGTCCAGCGCGGGCGAGGGCCGCGCGTGCGCAGCCTTGCGCCGCGGGGCCGTGGGGGACGCCGCCCCCGCCCCCGCCCCGGGCCCCGCCCCCGCCCCGCCGCCCGACCCGCCCTCCGCCCCCAGCCCGCCAGACGCGGACCGCCCCACGCGCATGCGGCTGCTGCTGCTGCACACATACACAATAAATAACTTAGTAGCAATTAACAATATTATCTAAACTCATTAGCTCATCATATTCAAAAGACGGTTACGAGGGAAGATTATTAAAGATTGTTATTCGGACTGATATTGTGATTGTGTTTTTTAAAGTCTCTTATGTATAAGAGATAAGAGACGTGTACGTCAGAAGGTTTATTTCTCAAATCATCAAACCCTAACACTTTGTGCAACACAATACGCAAGCATGTGCGAACTTTTCTCTAAAGGACTCTGATAACAAAGAATAGCAATTCCAATAATAAAATTTCTTAATCAACCATCAAACATTCACTATTTTCATAAATTCACTAAGCATTCTTCTACCTCGTGTCCTCTTTTCTGCAAAATAAAATCCACTTTTCATTAAAATTGACGAACCATTTTGCTTCAATTACAATGCCTTTGTGGCGGCTTCTGCATACATCTACCGAAATTACACTGAACTACGGAGTAACATACAATATTACGAAACTACCAATCCTGAATCGCGCAATAGAAGTTCTCGGGCCGATTATCATATGTGATCACCTCACCTGGCAGGAGGATCCTCACCTTGTGCTGGAGAGACATGACACCCGTTCCCCCACACCTTCTACTACTATCTATTACCATCAACTGCCACACGAAGGCCTCCCCAAAGAAGGCTAATCATTCCTTATTAATAAAAATAAACTGATAAATAAGACTAAACCACTTAAGCCAGTACATAAATATCAATAAAAAATATAGATTTTGTTTTGTTACCTACAAAAAAATTGGTAAATAAAACAACTTACATTTTCAACTCATCCTCCTTGCTCGGCTCCTTGGTGTGCAGGACACACTTCCCACTATTGATGTCCACTTTCACGTCCAACTCGAAATCAATGTTCGGCTCCGAAGTCTTCGCTTTACTGCCCTTCGTCTCAGAACTTTGAGGGTCTGATTGTGGGGCGCTGCTGGTAAGGTACACAGTTTATAAAGAAGATAAGACAACTGCAAGGTACTACAATCGAATAAAGGATAGAATTATGTAAAGCACGTGAATCAATCGTGACCGTAACTCAATTGAAATAAAACCACAAGATCACAGAAATATTAAGAAGTATTTTACTGCTTTATCGAATTAGTACAGTTTACCGGAGACCAATCCCCTTCCCTCTCAGGGTTTGGGATATTGAGTATACAGGGAAAGTACTATATATAAGTAGTATTCGGTTCAGGTAAATTTGACCTGAACCCAATATGACGATAAGTAAGTTAATTGGGCATATTCAGTTCAGGTCAGATTTCGATCTACAAGACTTTTAAATAGTTTTCCATTGTCATCTATTTACAAAGTATAGTATAGTTTAGGAGTAATTAAACGAATGGTGGTTCGCTATGCACTAATTCATTGCAACAGGAATACAAGGACGGTTGGCTTGCGCGGAGCAAGGGCTTGCTATGCACTGATGCATCTAAATAAATAAATAAAATTAAAGTGAGTGTTTGTTCATTTCAAATTAACAACTTTTTCCCAAATGCTTATGTAAGTATATACATAACTAAATAAAAAAAATCATATCTTTAAATTTTTGTCTGATCCCGCTAATTTCTCAAACGCAGCGATTAGCGATTTTGACTGGACTTTCACTGTCAAATAGCTAATGATATAAGAATTAATTTATGATTAAATGTTTAACCAACACACCTATAGTCAGGCTTCCTTCTCAGCTCGACAGGATCCAGTTCATCAGGCCAGTGGTCTGGGTGGGCGGGTAGAGAGCTCTGTCGCTGGACCCCGGGGGGTTGCGAGGGTCGCGAGCTGCTGGACCCAACACCACCTGTAGACCTGGGCCCTCGGAGAGATGCTGAGCGGGATGGACCTGCTGATATGAAGAAAACATACCGTATTTAACTGTATAAATGCTAATAATGTAAGTTATCTGTTACTAATTATCAAAATTTATATTTATTAGTCGCCTGAGCATAATGAAACATTCAGTTAGATAATGTTATTTAGTGAAAACTTATTTTGAAACTGCTGAAAAAGTCGTTAAGTAAAACAACAATTTGTTCATAATTTCCTTTCTATTGCATAAAAGTAAAACAAATAAGTAACAGGAGCAGTATTTTTTATTATTACGTTTTTTTATAACTAAAGAGAGACCATTGTCAAAGAAGTATTAAAAGCCACTGAGGTGAAGTGTTGTAAGAAGCATATATGCGGTGTGCAGCTCACCAGTGAGCGGTTCGCTCTCCATGGAGCTCCAGCTGCCGCCCTCGATGATGTCTGCGAGGCGGTTGTCCTCGTCGCCCAGCAGCAGCGTCTCGCCCGACTCGCCCACCGCGCCCGACAGCCCCAGGGTCACCTCCACCGGACTGCAAACGTTACGTATTAATACTAATCTCAAAGGGAAAATAATGGAGCATTCGTTCATTCATTCATTCATTCAATAATTGTATCACTAAATGCGAAAATATATTTTGTAGCTTCCCAATTTAGTGTTGTCTATATAAAAAATATGAAGAACATTCATACCGAAACCGCTATGTAACACTTATTTTTTGAATTCTATTATAATTAAATTAAATATAATGATTTAAAACCTGTCACCAAAATCATTTTATAATAGCAAATTATTATATCACACACTAAATAATGTTAAAAAAGTTAAAATAAAAAAATTATTAATAAAGTTTTAATTGACTCAAAGTAACGTTTAACTAGTGTTAAATTTGATAATACATATGATGTTGTACAGGGTGGATAAGACAATACGACATTTATTTAAACTAAACATAACTATACATGTTACAAGTCCACTTACAAAATTTAAATAAAATCGGTTCAGTACTTCAGCCACAGGACACTATTTTTCGTTTTAAAAATTTACTACACGATGTATAAATTAAACACTATCACCTAAAGGTAAACGACCGCATGACCTACGGTCGTTAGCCTCTTGATGCGTCATCGTAAACGTAAGCTGTTGTTACGTCGCGCGCCATTTTGTGCTTTAGAAACTTACCTACCACCCTACCTAGCTACCTACCTACCTACCTATCTCCCTACCTACTTACCACAACACCGCGCCGCTTGCGCTGTTGCCGCTTCGTTTAATCACGCAGGTTAGTGAAATTAATTTAGAAATGGTGTTCTTATTTTTTATAAGATATATTTACTTTGTTTGATTTCTATTTTAAATTTCAATTACGGGATAAATTATACAATCCCAAAGTAAACAAACAAATTTCAATAGCTCACGGTTTCATTTAATGTCGTATTGTCATATCCACCTTGTACACTCGGTTACAAATTATTGTTCGTATTTAACTTTTATAAAAGAGAATTAAATCACTGGTCAAATAAAATAAAGCAATACATCTAAAACAGTAGAAAAATAATAAGAAAATAGCAAGGTAACCTGTCTCCGAAGTCCTTCCGTTCCTGTGGAGGAGTGGGCACGACGAAGGACTTGCTGCGGTTGGAGCCCAGCCCCAGCTTGCCCTTCGTGATGGAGCTGGCGCGCACGCTCTGGCGACGAAGCTTCTGGATCATGTCCCTGGAACACACATCTCTCATGACCAATGACTCATCCTGCTTAATATAGCCTAAAATTTTAAGATTTACATAAGCAATACTCTTTTATGAATTATAGGGTTCTTCCAGAAGAGCATCCAGGTTTTAATCTTTCGGATGCGCGAACGGGTACTTCCGGTTCCATGCACCGTGCGGCGAAATTGCTAAATTTTGCAGCACGGTGCATGGTGTACGAAAATGATCAAATCTTTTCAAAAACAATGCTCGGTGGTTATAAAAGTGATTATTTTTCAAAAGATGGATAACAAGCGTACATGGTTATGCCATATTTTATTACTAAACTAATGTTATCGCTTTATTATTTACTCACAATTGAGCCAAGTATTAATTTACGCACCTATTGTGTTAATAAACATGATTTTAATATTTTATGTGGTTTATTATTCATTTTACTTATTATCCTCATAAAGTTCGATAACTAAGCTATCTACTGATATAAAAACACTATAACTGCAGTAAAAATTCATTGAGAAACATATTTGTAAAAATCACATTTCGCTGTCGAGATATTCGCTATTTTGTCACTTCACAATCAAACTATTATTTGCGCCGAACACCAAATTACGTAGTATTTATATGAAGAAATAGTGTTTTTTAGTTAAATAATTTATTTTTTTAGTTAACTAGTGCAAAAGACAGGAACAATACATAAAAAAAACAACCTATTTATCAAGTTATTTAAAAAAAGGACTCGTTTGCTAGACCAGTTTTCATTTATTATTTTTAAGTTCTGAGAATTCTCTAAACTCTATGAAAATGACTGAATGCTAAAGAGAACAAACTGATCGTTCCATTATGTGACACACAAAGTCTATGGTCAATACAAAATAATTTAGTAAAACATAAACAAAGATCAGTTTACGTCTTGTTCATTGTCCGTCACTACTGTGTATGTGTGGGTGTTAATAGTTCCGGGACTTCCCGCTAGGCTGCGTGCAAACACGAATCAACGGCGATATACAATTTTAAGTGGCGTACTATTGGAGAGGCCTATGTCCAGCAGTGGACTGCGATAGGCTGATGATGATGTAGAACAGTAATGGCTGGGGAGCCCTGTGTATGTGTGCGTCTAATTTCGCTCGTCAGGCAAAAAATGAGTGTTTATTTAAATATTTAGCTTTTCTAACACATTTTTGTTGCTATTCTATATTCTATATAAGATTCTCATCGCAATTATATCATTTTATCAATAAAAACATAAGAATAAATGCGTAAAAACCTTCAAATGAGTAAGCCCTTTTCAATAGGTAATAGACTCGGTAACTTTTTGAGTAACACTATTCAAAATTACGCATGATTTATGCCTCAATTCGTATTGATAGTGGTTCCTAAAATAAGTATAATAAGTAAAATATAACAACAAACTACCTTCAAAACCACCTTATCGGCAAAAAATCAATTTTAAGAGGCACTTGAAAGATAGCGTTGCGTTATCGTCAACTTTGAAATTGGAACTCGTTTTTTTTACGGCTCTTGAAGCGCACTTGACAAACGAATGTTTTAAAATGTTGTTTGTATAAAGCAAATGCATAACAAACCTTTCTAGACTTCATTATAATAACTTTAATACCCAAAATTAATTAAAATGCAAGTTAACTGCGGAAAACATGGATCCGTGTGTGCCGCACCGACGGGACAAACATGGATCCGTGTTGCCGCACCCGAGAGGTTAAAGGATCAGGAACGCACCCTGAATTAAGTAGTTCAAGGTCGCCACGCTTCGCATGAATTCGGCTTCGGCTTCACCGGAGTGATACCACTCTGACTGATGAAATTATCTACAGCATCTTTGTATTGCTTTACATTATAACATTAAAAAGACGTAGCATTTTATATTTGTTTTTTTACTACAATACAATATAAATACCACTTATAAAATAACAAAACAATCTTCTAGATTTGCAAATTTAAGGCATGAAACTGTACCTTCTGAAATCTTTGAAGACCAACGCTTCCAGTTCGTGCAGTCGCTTCATCTCGTACTCGATGGTGGAGTGGCTGGCGCCCAGGGTGCGAAGGTCGTTGATGATCTTGGCTTGTTCGTTCATCTCCTTCTCTATAAGCTTCGAACGCTTCTTGGCGTCAATGTTGGTGTCGAACACAAACGCTGGCAGGTGGTCCGTGTATTTGCGTCTGAGGATTATGCTCTCCTGGGAAAAAGTGAGTTGATTGTACATACATACATATGATAAGTCGTGAACATGTCTAAAGGACACATGACCCAACCCTTGTGGTTGAATTGTCTTATCGTAATTGTATCGTATATGCCTTGATCAGACTCCCAATGGTCATTTTGATATCTGAATCGTTATTCAGATATCACGCACGTGATTTAAATTTGTGCGTGCACGTGTGTACGCACAAATTTAATTGACGACTAAGAAATAAACGGGACAACCAATTTTGTTGTCAATAAACGCAATTAAATAATCATTTGGTATTTTCGTACGATATTTTCTTGTAGCTGTAGTCATATTAGTTCAAACGCAGGCGCACATATTATATATTTTTACTGATTTTTTGGGAGATTCAAATAGTTCTTCTGAAGAATGCAGCGATAAATTACCAATTATTCAAAGAGAAAATGGGAAACGAAGTTTTGGAAGACCTTCGTGGGGTGTTCTAGGAATAACTTAGTTTAAACACTTTATACTACCATTGGAGCCTTTTTTCCGCATTCTAGTCACAATTCACCATCCACATAATATAAACTTGTCATTTATAATGTCTACAAAACAAACAAACCTGTGAATCTTTGCTGTTATCAGCTTCGTCGTCAATATCACTCTCATAGTCCATTCTGAGCGGATCTTCTTCCTCGAACCCTGTGAGCATAGTCAGGGTGTGTCCCAGCGCAGACAACTGCTTGCCCACGTTCACATCGAGGTGGATGTCCACGCCTTCCATCTGCCAGGAGACGTTCAGGAACCACTTGGCATTTTCTAAAACGATACATTATTTTTTAATTATATTTTCGTCCGTTTTCACTTCAGGGAAGATTTTGCTGTTGGCTATAAAAGTAAGATGGGAGCATCGATGAACAGAGAAAGGAAACTGCAGTAGAGTAAAAAAAAACTGAACGGAGAACTCCGCCTAGTTGATACGTTAGTGATCATAATCACATTGTAGACATCCAGTTGAAGAGTACAAAATGACATATGGTTAAAAACCAATTGTATTATCGTGGTGTTGGTATTATATCAATAAAGTTATTATTATTATTAAGTATAGTTACGGTTGGAGGAGACCGATGTTTAGCAAAGACTGATCGATTGAATAACAGCAAGGTGTCTGTTTGGGAAGGTCGAAAGGGTATATAGAAGTGGAGGTGTGGTGGTGCGCTCACCGTGGCGCTTGGCGGCGGTGGTGCGGCTGCACACCTCGTAGGTGCCCTCGGACACGCAGCACACGTTGAGCTCGGGCTCGTCGGCGCGCGGCTTCCAGTCGTCCAGCGACGCCTCGAAGTCGTCGGCGAAGCGCAGGCACAGCCCCACGAAGCGCCCCTTGGACACCAGCGCGCCCGAGCTGCAGGCGCCGATGGTGGTGCTCTCCAGCGTCACCACCACGGCCCCGCGGGACTCGCCCTCGTGGCCCACGCCCCAGCGGGCCTGCACGTGCACACCGCGCAACGGTTAGAACATCATGTCTTAACGTTTGAGAGAATACAAACACTAGGCAAACACAGCGAACAATCAAAACTGATGACACATAAATCTTAACACAGACTTGACCGTGGGAGAGCTATGCTTCGGCATGAATGGGTCGGCTCGACCGGAGTGATACCACAGCCTCACTGAAAACCACATCCCTTACGTTACATTTACCGATTACCTATCGATTGAATATTTTTAAAACACTTTTCTTTCATCTGCTTGCAAGAATTCATGCTACGGAACTTATTCGCGACGTATTATTTAATCTTTCGAATGCGGGAACGGGTACTTCCGGTTCCATGCACCGTGCGGCGAAAGTGCAAAATTTTGCAACACGGTGCATGGTGTACGAAAATAATCAAATATTTTAAAAAACAATGCTCGGTGGTTATAAAAGTGATTATTTTTCAAAAGATGGATAACAAGCGTACATGGTTATGCCATATTTTATTACTAAACTAATGTTATCGCTTTATTATTTACTCACAATTGAGCCAAGTATTAATTTACGCACCTATTGTGTTAATAAACATGATTTTAATATTTTATGTGGTTTATTATTCATTTTACTTATTATCCTCATAAAGTTCGATAACTAAGCTATCTACTGATATAAAAAACACTATAACTGCAGTAAAAATTCATTGAGAAACATATTTGTAAAAATCACATTTCGCTGTCGAGATATTCGCCATTTTGTCACTTTACAATCAAACTATTATTTGCGCCGAACACCAAATTACGTAGTATTTATATGAAGAAATAGTGTTTTTTAGTTAAATAATTTATTTTTTTAGTTAACTAGTGCAAAAGACAGGAACAATACATAAAAAAAACAACCTATTTATCAAGTTATTTAAAAAAAGGACTCGTTTGCTAGACCAGTTTTCATTTATTATTTTTAAGTTCTGAGAATTCTCTAAACTCTATGAAAATGACTGAATGCTAAAGAGAACAAACTGATCGTTCCATTATGTGACACACAAAGTCTATGGTCAATACAAAATAATTTAGTAAAACATAAACAAAGATCAGTTTACGTCTTGTTCATTGTCCGTCACTACTGTGTATGTGTGGGTGTTAATAGTTCCGGGACTTCCCGCTAGGCTGCGTGCAAACACGAATCAACGGCGATATACAATTTTAAGTGGCGTGCTATTGGAGAGGCCTATGTCCAGCAGTGGACTACGATACGCTGATGATGATGTAGAACAGTAATGGCGTGGGAGCCCTTTGTATGTGTGCGTCTAATTTCGCTCGTCAGGCAAAAAAATAGTGTTTATTTAAATATTTAGCTTTTCTAACACATTTTTGTTGCTATTCTATATTCTATATAAGATTCTCATCGCAATTATATCATTTTATCAATAAAAACATAAGAATAAATGCGTAAAAACCTTCAAATGAGTAAGCCCTTTTCAATAGGTAATAGACTCGGTAACTTTTTGAGTAACACTATTCAAAATTACGCATGATTTATGCCTCAATTCGTATTGATAGTGGTTCCTAAAATAAGTATAATAAGTAAAATATAACAACAAACTACCTTCAAAATCACCTTATCGGCAAAAAATCAGTTTTAAGAGGCACTTGACAAATCGCGTTGCGTCATCGTCAACTTTGAAATTGGAACTCGTTTTTTTTACGGCTCTTGAAGCGCACTTGACAAACGAATGTTTTAAAATGTTGTTCGTATAAAGCAAATGCATAACAAACCTTTCTAGACTTCATTATAATAACTTTAATACCCAAAATTAATTAAAATGCAAGTTAACTGCGGTTATCGCGGATCCGCAATGCCGCACCGACGGGACAATCGCGGATCCGCAATGCCGCACCCCAGAGGTTAAAAGGTTACGTCAATCTAACTGTGACCACGAGAGATGTAACCCGTCTGAAACATCGAGAAATAGAAAGTATCGTAACCGTTCACATACTTATATCGCGAATAAATCCGTTATGCAACAAAGAGTATGTCTAAAATTTGTGAAATTACACAAACAATTATGTCAATCTATATCTATATTTATACTAATATTATAAAGAGGAAAGGTTTATATGTAAGTATGTTTGTAACGAATTGGCTCAAAAAGTACTGCACGGATTTTAAAAATTCTTTTAACCATTTGAATGCTACATTATCACTGATTAATCTTTCGAATGCGGGAACGGGTACTTCCGGTTCCATGCACCGTGCGGCGAAAGTGCAAAATTTTGCAACACGGTGCATGGTGTACGAAAATGATCAAATATTTTAAAAAACAATGCTCGGTGGTTATAAAAGTGATTATTTTTCAAAAGATGGATAACAAGCGTACATGGTTATGCCATATTTTATTACTAAACTAATGTTATCGCTTTATTATTTACTCACAATTGAGCCAAGTATTAATTTACGCACCTATTGTGTTAATAAACATGATTTTAATATTTTATGTGGTTTATTATTCATTTTACTTATTATCCTCATAAAGTTCGATAACTAAGCTATCTACTGATATAAAAAACACTATAACTGCAGTAAAAATTCATTGAGAAACATATTTGTAAAAATCACATTTCGCTGTCGAGATATTCGCCATTTTGTCACTTTACAATCAAACTATTATTTGCGCCGAACACCAAATTACGTAGTATTTATATGAAGAAATAGTGTTTTTTAGTTAAATAATTTATTTTTTTAGTTAACTAGTGCAAAAGACAGGAACAATACATAAAAAAAACAACCTAATTATCAAGTTATTTAAAAAAAGGACTCGTTTGCTAGACCAGTTTTCATTTATTATTTTTAAGTTCTGAGAATTCTCTAAACTCTATGAAAATGACTGAATGCTAAAGAGAACAAACTGATCGTTCCATTATGTGACACACAAAGTCTATGGTCAATACAAAATAATTTAGTAAAACATAAACAAAGATCAGTTTACGTCTTGTTCATTGTCCGTCACTACTGTGTATGTGTGGGTGTTAATAGTTCCGGGACTTCCCGCTAGGCTGCGTGCAAACACGAATCAACGGCGATATACAATTTTAAGTGGCGTGCTATTGGAGAGGCCTATGTCCAGCAGTGGACTACGATACGCTGATGATGATGTAGAACAGTAATGGCGTGGGAGCCCTTTGTATGTGTGCGTCTAATTTCGCTCGTCAGGCAAAAAATTAGTGTTTATTTAAATATTTAGCTTTTCTAACACATTTTTGTTGCTATTCTATATTCTATATAAGATTCTCATCGCAATTATATCATTTTATCAATAAAAACATAACAATAAATGCGTAAAAACCTTCAAATGAGTAAGCCCTTTTCAATAGGTAATAGACTCGGTAACTTTTTGAGTAACACTATTCAAAATTACGCATGATTTATGCCTCAATTCGTATTGATAGTGGTTCCTAAAATAAGTATAATAAGTAAAATATAACAACAAACTACCTTCAAAATCACCTTATCGGCAAAAAATCAGTTTTAAGAGGCACTTGACAGATCGCGTTGCGTCATCGTCAACTTTGAAATTGGAACTCGTTTTTTTTACGGCTCTTGAAGCGCACTTGACAAACGAATGTTTTAAAATGTTGTTCGTATAAAGCAAATGCATAACAAACCTTTCTAGACTTCATTATAATAACTTTAATACCCAAAATTAATTAAAATGCAAGTTAACTGCGGTTATCGCGGATCCGCAATGCCGCACCGACGGGACAATCGCGGATCCGCAATGCCGCACCCCAGAGGTTAATATAGGCTATTTTAATTGTAAGAAAAAAACAACATGTAAACTAATAACTGCAGGTAACACCGCGAGGTTCAGCTAGTTTGTTATACATTAGCTCATGTGTGTACAAAAAATGGATCAAGTTTTATTATTTTGTAAACCTAATTTTAATATGGGTAAATGTAATAAAATTTTCGCTCTTCCCTGCACGGAGAAAGCGAGAACACTGAATTATATAGCTAAAATGTATATGTTAAATAGTTTATAAGTTGTATTTTTATGAGGGCGACGTAATCACTTCGTGACTAAGCCCTCATTAAATACATAAAGAAAAATAAAAAAGTTTGCCTAGCATCGTGCAATGTATCCCATAATATTATACTAATTTAATCTTTATTTCTTACACAATAAAGTCATAAATATAAATGTAAGTACTTCAATATATATAACCCTCTCCTGAAAGGAGACTCGAGGCCAGCACTAGAACGTTATGGGTGTAAATATTGTGGCGACTTCCACATATAACACAACAATAACCTACTACAGCGGCATCTACCGAAGATACACTGAACTACGAAGTAACGCACTACACGGAGTAACTACAAATCCTGAATCGCGAAATAAATAGTTCTCGCGCCGATTATCATATACGAGTATACAACATCCCAACATCAACTGTTGAGCAGTCGCCCGCCAGGCATGATCACCTCGCCTGGTCGGAGGATCCTCCCTTTGTGTTGGAGGGACATGATACCCGTTCCCCCACAATATTCACCACAATACTTCAATATATACAGGGTGTAAAAAGACGACTACCGAAAACGAAAGGGGCTGATTCAGCACCCCAAAACTTATAGAAAAAACCAAACAGTTGTCCTTAAAAAAAATTGTAGCCGTAAAAAACAATGTGTCAATATTTTTAATAATTCCACAAGCCAGTAATGTATTATTGCGTGCACCGCGTAGCTACTTGAATACCTATGCGCCCGGCCAAGGTCATTGCACTCACCCGACCAGCTGTTTTGTTTATCAAAATACATCGCTGTTTTATTGATTTTGTTTGTTTTTTGGTTTTCTAAATGAGATAATTAGGTAGTTTGGGTCCTATTATGTTGTACTATGTGTATGTAAGCAGTTAAAAACATAAAAGGACTTAGATAAATTATATTTTTTTTTGCGTTTTCTTTTTGCTAAACCTATTCAGTATCATGGTCTGATTGCAACCCCCAAGTTTTCGGTAGTAGTCTTTTTACACCCTGTATATAACTTACCACCACAGGCGGTTGGTTAAGCGGCAGACATATCCCAATGTCGTCTACGTTCAGTTGTAAGAACAGCGTGCTCAGGTGTGGGGTGGTTATCTGCGACGTCAGTTGTACCTGGGTGAAACAAAGTGTTTTAAAAGTTGTTATTGGATTATATACTTTAATCTCATCCGCTTACAGTCCATTTTTCGATATCTCACATATCTGCTTTCACTATATTTAGTTCAGAATCCACTAAAAGTTGATCAGAGGTAAACGCTTGTTTACAATTTATTTTAACCTCTTGACCAAAGAAGACTTTGGTAAAAATATTTTCATTTTAATATACTTTCTACATATAACCTAATAATATATAAATATTTCGGTAATCTAACACACAACGCTATTTATCCCAAGTTAAGCTGAGCTTGTATAAGGTACTAGACAACTGATATAAATACATATATACTTTTTTAATACATACTTTTTAACCGACTTCAAAAAAGAAGGAGGTTCGCAATTCGACTGTATTTTTTTTATGTTTGTTACCTCATAACTTTCGACTAGGTGAACCGATTTTGATGATTCTTTTTTTTATTAGAAAGCTGGTGCTTCCCGTGTGGTCCCATTTCAATTAAGTCCTGTTCTGAAGTCTAACCCAAACCCCGAAACAAATATTTGTACATCCTACAAACTTTTGGAACCCGAGAGCAATTAGTAAACAATTAGTCTTACTTTCTCGAAGACCTGTTGCGTGGCCGTGAGCACCTCCTTGTTGAGGTTGAGGCGCTTCTCGTTCCAGTACTCGTAGGCGTTCTTGTAGTTGAGCCACACGAGGATGGCCTTGTCCACGGCCACGGGCTGGATGTAGATGAGCGGCCGCTTCAGGGTTATCAGCACCACCTCCTTGTCGTCACCGCACACCAACTCGTCTTGGAATGCGTTACGCATCGCTGTAATAGGACACAAGGGCAGGAATTGCATTTTTATCGTTTCTTTACGAAATGTATGAAAATGAAATATTGCGCCATCTTTCAACCACAAGTTCCTTACACTTTCGAGAGGCCAGCAGTAAGCCAGGCTGTTTATTAAATTACGCTTGAGTTTATATGCTTTGGTTGTCCAACATTGTGTGTATATTTATTGTTAAAGAGTAAATATCAATTATTTATTAATTTTAAAACTTATATAAATACCTTAAAAATGTATTATTATTCATGATTTTTTTTTAAACTAAAAATTCTTGTTTAATCTAGATTAAATTAAATTTAGATTAAATTATTAATAATTAGACGAATTAAATATAGATTAAAATGATCTTAGTTACAGTTTTCCAATATATTACTTTAAAATTACTATATATATTAATAAACTTGTAATTTTAACTACTTTTTACTACATGCATATTGAAGTATACGGTACCTACATCAAATAAATTACTTCTAAAATTGATGTCTGTCGTTTGTTTCGACTAAAAACTGAAACGGCTAGACCGATTTTGATGGGATTTTCAATAGCATATAGGTGATTATATAGGGAGTATCTAAGACTATTATACTATATTCAGTTAGATTATCTTCATCCCACGGCGGTTCAACAAAAACCGAAGGGTTCAGCTAGTTAATCATAAGTACAGACTCAATGCAACAATATCAGATATTTAAAAACTATAAAGACTTACATATCCTGGTATTAAAGAACGCGTACTGCTGGAACTCCGGTTCAGCTTCTTCAAACATGGCATTCCGGATGACCTGTCCCAGGCTAATGTTGACGTCGACCTGTGCCCTCGCGAACAGCCTCACCTCGTGCGGCTCGGTCGGCTGCTGAACGTTCTGCACCCGGTTCGATATCTCGAACTCTACCGCACCTGTCTCCAGGCGAACTGCTGAGTTGCTTGGAGTTGTCGCCGTCAGTTGGATGCGCTTAAAACAAAAAATAATATTCATTATATTTAAAATGTCGCTTAAATTTGTTGACACCTTAGTCAATTATTAGTTAGTTTTTATCATCTGTCAAATTGATAACTTTGTATAAAAAATGTACTAAATACAAAATTGTGACGTCATTGTTTTAGACAAGCCAACTGAGCAATATATTTTAATATTTATTTGATTAAAATTTGTAAAAAATAAATAAATATTTCGGACAATTTAACACACAACGCCGTCTAGTCCCAAGCTAAGCAGAGCTTGTGTTATGGGTACTAGACAACTGATATAAATACACATAAACATTTTTTTTTTTTATATTATTTTTTTGTATATAATACATACATATTATACATAGAAAACACCCAAACTTCGAAACAAATATTTGCAGATCATACAAACATTTGGTCCGACCCGGGAATCGAACCCGAGACCTCCAGTACAGCAGTCGCTTACGCTAACCACTCGCGCCACCGAGGCAGTCATAGAAATGAAAAGCTGTAATAACTATATTCGTTTTAAGGAAGGAGACACATGTATTTATTTACAACACAGTCAACTATCCCAATGTGTGATTTTACATCACTCACCTTAATTCGTATAGTGAGGGAGAACAGTATCTTGCTAAGCGCAGACGTGGAGGACTCTTCTTCGTTCCACAGTGGCACTGGTTTCTCACCCCCGTACACTTTCTGGACCACTTCGTTTACTTCCTGCAAATAATAACATGACATGAAATTTCTGAAATTGGCAACTCCTAGTAATTATCCAGGTTAGTTTTTAACCAGCACCATTACGACAGAACATTTATTTGTTTACCAAACTGTAAATTTGGATATTATTTTTTTTTGGAATACGGGGCAAACGAGTAGTCGTATCGTCTGATGGTAAGCCATAAGCGCCGCCCATGTACACATTTGTAGACTCCCTTTTACACTACACCCACCTTCATGAAGACCTTCTGCACGAAGACGAGGTGGTTGAGCAGGTCGGTGGAGAGCGTGTGCTCGAACAGGCCGATGTCGGCGGAGGCGGCCACGTAGCGGCCCTGCACTACACTCACCTTCATGAAGACCTTCTGCACGAAGACGAGGTGGTTGAGCAGGTCGGTGGAGAGCGTGTGCTCGAACAGGCCGATGTCGGCGGAGGCGGCCACGTAGCGGCCCTGCACTACACTCACCTTCATGAAGACCTTCTGCACGAAGACGAGGTGGTTGAGCAGGTCGGTGGAGAGCGTGTGCTCGAACAGGCCGATGTCGGCGGAGGCGGCCACGTAGCGGCCCTGCACTACACTCACCTTCATGAAGACCTTCTGCACGAAGACGAGGTGGTTGAGCAGGTCGGTGGAGAGCGTGTGCTCGAACAGGCCGATGTCGGCGGAGGCGGCCACGTAGCGGCCCTGCACTACACTCACCTTCATGAAGACCTTCTGCACGAAGACGAGGTGGTTGAGCAGGTCGGTGGAGAGCGTGTGCTCGAACAGGCCGATGTCGGCGGAGGCGGCCACGTAGCGGCCCTGCACTACACTCACCTTCATGAAGACCTTCTGCACGAAGACGAGGTGGTTGAGCAGGTCGGTGGAGAGCGTGTGCTCGAACAGGCCGATGTCGGCGGAGGCGGCCACGTAGCGGCCCTGCACTACACTCACCTTCATGAAGACCTTCTGCACGAAGACGAGGTGGTTGAGCAGGTCGGTGGAGAGCGTGTGCTCGAACAGGCCGATGTCGGCGGAGGCGGCCACGTAGCGGCCCTGCACTACACTCACCTTCATGAAGACCTTCTGCACGAAGACGAGGTGGTTGAGCAGGTCGGTGGAGAGCGTGTGCTCGAACAGGCCGATGTCGGCGGAGGCGGCCACGTAGCGGCCCTGCACTACACTCACCTTCATGAAGACCTTCTGCACGAAGACGAGGTGGTTGAGCAGGTCGGTGGAGAGCGTGTGCTCGAACAGGCCGATGTCGGCGGAGGCGGCCACGTAGCGGCCCTGCACTACACTCACCTTCATGAAGACCTTCTGCACGAAGACGAGGTGGTTGAGCAGGTCGGTGGAGAGCGTGTGCTCGAACAGGCCGATGTCGGCGGAGGCGGCCACGTAGCGGCCCTGCACTACACTCACCTTCATGAAGACCTTCTGCACGAAGACGAGGTGGTTGAGCAGGTCGGTGGAGAGCGTGTGCTCGAACAGGCCGATGTCGGCGGAGGCGGCCACGTAGCGGCCCTGCACTACACTCACCTTCATGAAGACCTTCTGCACGAAGACGAGGTGGTTGAGCAGGTCGGTGGAGAGCGTGTGCTCGAACAGGCCGATGTCGGCGGAGGCGGCCACGTAGCGGCCCTGCACTACACTCACCTTCATGAAGACCTTCTGCACGAAGACGAGGTGGTTGAGCAGGTCGGTGGAGAGCGTGTGCTCGAACAGGCCGATGTCGGCGGAGGCGGCCACGTAGCGGCCCTGCACTACACTCACCTTCATGAAGACCTTCTGCACGAAGACGAGGTGGTTGAGCAGGTCGGTGGAGAGCGTGTGCTCGAACAGGCCGATGTCGGCGGAGGCGGCCACGTAGCGGCCCTGCACTACACTCACCTTCATGAAGACCTTCTGCACGAAGACGAGGTGGTTGAGCAGGTCGGTGGAGAGCGTGTGCTCGAACAGGCCGATGTCGGCGGAGGCGGCCACGTAGCGGCCCTGCACTACACTCACCTTCATGAAGACCTTCTGCACGAAGACGAGGTGGTTGAGCAGGTCGGTGGAGAGCGTGTGCTCGAACAGGCCGATGTCGGCGGAGGCGGCCACGTAGCGGCCCTGCACTACACTCACCTTCATGAAGACCTTCTGCACGAAGACGAGGTGGTTGAGCAGGTCGGTGGAGAGCGTGTGCTCGAACAGGCCGATGTCGGCGGAGGCGGCCACGTAGCGGCCCTGCACTACACTCACCTTCATGAAGACCTTCTGCACGAAGACGAGGTGGTTGAGCAGGTCGGTGGAGAGCGTGTGCTCGAACAGGCCGATGTCGGCGGAGGCGGCCACGTAGCGGCCCTGCACTACACTCACCTTCATGAAGACCTTCTGCACGAAGACGAGGTGGTTGAGCAGGTCGGTGGAGAGCGTGTGCTCGAACAGGCCGATGTCGGCGGAGGCGGCCACGTAGCGGCCCTGCACTACACTCACCTTCATGAAGACCTTCTGCACGAAGACGAGGTGGTTGAGCAGGTCGGTGGAGAGCGTGTGCTCGAACAGGCCGATGTCGGCGGAGGCGGCCACGTAGCGGCCCTGCACTACACTCACCTTCATGAAGACCTTCTGCACGAAGACGAGGTGGTTGAGCAGGTCGGTGGAGAGCGTGTGCTCGAACAGGCCGATGTCGGCGGAGGCGGCCACGTAGCGGCCCTGCACTACACTCACCTTCATGAAGACCTTCTGCACGAAGACGAGGTGGTTGAGCAGGTCGGTGGAGAGCGTGTGCTCGAACAGGCCGATGTCGGCGGAGGCGGCCACGTAGCGGCCCTGCACTACACTCACCTTCATGAAGACCTTCTGCACGAAGACGAGGTGGTTGAGCAGGTCGGTGGAGAGCGTGTGCTCGAACAGGCCGATGTCGGCGGAGGCGGCCACGTAGCGGCCCTGCACTACACTCACCTTCATGAAGACCTTCTGCACGAAGACGAGGTGGTTGAGCAGGTCGGTGGAGAGCGTGTGCTCGAACAGGCCGATGTCGGCGGAGGCGGCCACGTAGCGGCCCTGCACTACACTCACCTTCATGAAGACCTTCTGCACGAAGACGAGGTGGTTGAGCAGGTCGGTGGAGAGCGTGTGCTCGAACAGGCCGATGTCGGCGGAGGCGGCCACGTAGCGGCCCTGCACTACACTCACCTTCATGAAGACCTTCTGCACGAAGACGAGGTGGTTGAGCAGGTCGGTGGAGAGCGTGTGCTCGAACAGGCCGATGTCGGCGGAGGCGGCCACGTAGCGGCCCTGCACTACACTCACCTTCATGAAGACCTTCTGCACGAAGACGAGGTGGTTGAGCAGGTCGGTGGAGAGCGTGTGCTCGAACAGGCCGATGTCGGCGGAGGCGGCCACGTAGCGGCCCTGCACTACACTCACCTTCATGAAGACCTTCTGCACGAAGACGAGGTGGTTGAGCAGGTCGGTGGAGAGCGTGTGCTCGAACAGGCCGATGTCGGCGGAGGCGGCCACGTAGCGGCCCTGCACTACACTCACCTTCATGAAGACCTTCTGCACGAAGACGAGGTGGTTGAGCAGGTCGGTGGAGAGCGTGTGCTCGAACAGGCCGATGTAGGCGGAGGCGGCCACGTAGCGGCCCTGCACTACACTCACCTTCATGAAGACCTTCTGCACGAAGACGAGGTGGTTGAGCAGGTCGGTGGAGAGCGTGTGCTCGAACAGGCCGATGTCGGCGGAGGCGGCCACGTAGCGGCCGGCCCGCAGCAGCGCCCCCTCGCGCCGCGCCGCCCCGCGCTGCTCAAGGACGCGCCCCGACACGTGCACGCCCGGTAGCCACACCGCCGCCTCCGACGGGATGTTGGCCTCCGACACCTGCCACAACGCTCACTTCTTATTCATCAACAGCCTTTATTTCATTTGAAACCGTTAGCCTACCGCTAGAACATTTGGCCTAACTTACACCATGCTGTTCAGACGGGTTATATAAGGATATTTTTTTCCTCTGAACGGAAGCCGTTGTCCAGTGTAATTTACTTCCTTAGTCAGATTTTACTCTATCCATAGGATGAATAGGAATAGTGATACTTCATATTTTTAATCCGTCACAATACTTATCATTTTTAGTTTATATTATCATTCAAAATTAACCACTGAAATTGACGAGGCCTTTGACCTCGTGGTATACAAGGTTTGTTTGACGTGTTGGGCAAATACCTGTAGAAATATAGGCTGACCTTGCTTTTAAACAAGACACACTAATGCAATTATTTCAAATTTATTCTTTTCATGACCGAAAACTCGATCAATAGTATTTAGTTGCGGAATACCACAGGGTACAAACGTGGGGCTTCCTTTTTTATCTACTAACATATTATGTAAATGCTAAATCTGATTTGACTGTAAAAGTAATAGATTTGGATTCCTTCTAATAAATTATATTTATAACTACATCAATTGTTTATTTTCATTCTCACATACAGTTTTACTATTATGACAACCAATCACTGATTTCCATAATTTGTTACGGTTACTATTTCTTATTTTATATAAAACTAGCTGACCGACGCAACCTCGTTTGCGTCTTTTATTGCCCGTAGCGAAAAATTTTCCCCCGTATAGGGTTGATTTTTTACACCTTGTGTCCGAAAAACCCCAATATCTTACGGAACCCTATTTTTTTCCAAAATAAAATATAGCCTATAGATTTACCATAGCAGCGCCATCTATTGATTACTTACTCAACCCAGTCGAAAGGTATCGACATCTGTTAGAATCATTTGGAGTTAACAGATAATTGTGACTGTCAAATAATAACAGACAAATAATTAGCAATAAATTAAAATTGCGACTATAATTTGAGATTTAAACTATCCTATCTCTCAAGTTGGATCGAACTGCACATGGTGTGCGAATTTTATTATAATCGGTTAAGTGGTTTAGGAGTCCATTGAGGACAAACATTGTGACACGAGATTTATATATATTAAGATTAAAATTGTACTCACTTGTAATTTTGTAACAAAACTCAATGAATGTTGTTGCAAGTCAACCGTGAATTGCGCCTTATTGCCCGTCACTCCAGAACTTTGCACTTGCTCCATCTTGTATTGAGCTTGTAACGATGGCAGCAGAGCGGCTGTTATGCTTAAACTCTACAATATAAACAATCGTTTTACTGAATAATAAGAATATACTAAAATAACACTGATTTTTTATGTACGAGCTCGCCAAAGTGACTCTACTCTGCCTGATGAAAAGCTCACTGACTGAAATACTCATTGCAAATGCAGATAATGCAACAATGCAGCATGGTGACCCACACTATGGCGGCCTATTGAGATGCTTTTGCATCATTAGGCCTCAAGTCACGCACTCACCAACGAAACACGCCAGCATGAATGCTGTCAATGTAGGTTGATCTCTGTGAGAGGGTAGGCCCGCGATATGCGAGCATACACGCAAACAAGTGCAAGTTTTAGGAATCGTAGAATAGACAAACCTGCAGTAGTATGGAGAAGTGCAGATGCAGCGGGTTGAGGAGAGGGTGCGAGGGCGTGGGACGGGGAGGGCGCGGCGGGCGCGGGGCGGGGGCGGGCGAGCCCTCCTCCGACGAGCCCGAGCCCGCGCCGCCCGCCGCCCCCGTGCCGGGGCCCGAGCGGGACAGCCGGGACGACGTGCGCGTCACGCCCAGCTCCTGGAGGTTTCATAATAATACTCACGTTATATTCTTGTATGCTATTTTTACTATTAAGAATTATACAGTGTCATCACATGTAGTGTTTAGATAAACAAAGTGTGCTGTAGTTAACATAAAATCAGTTTTTTTACTTTTATAGTATTACGCGAATTATGTTAATTTATTGATATAGCGTTATGATTATTGTAGAGTCATCGCTTCTTTTTGTTTGGTCTATTTTTTATACAGTGAAATGTAAAATATGCAAGGAAAGAGCGTTGTTGTCTAAAATACAGATATTTCGTTGTCTAGTCTAGACACATTTGTTCACGGATATAAATATACAATATTTTATTGGTTGAATTAATTCTTTAAATCATATTTTTTATTGAATATGGTATGGTAAGCGATTACCGCCACCCATAGACATCCGCAACACCGTTACAAGTGCGTTGCCGGCCTTTTTTTTTGAGAAGGAGTACGCTCTTTTCTGAACGAACGAACTTGTACATTACAAGATATTTAGTCTGACGATATGATGCAGATGATATTAACAAAATGTAATTTTAGTGTATGGATTTAGTGAACATTAAAAGTTCAATCAATTGTAAAAGTATCGCCTCGTGTTATGTTTATAAGGCATATAATATGGCGACCTGCAGCGTGGAGGAGAGCTGGCGGCTGGAGCGCGTCATGACGCCGTGCAGCGCCACGGGGTGCTGCGGCAGGTCCCCGCGCACGCCGCCCACGCTCAGCAGCGCCGAGGCGCCGGGCCGGCCCGCCTCCCAGCTGTACAGCGCCTGCGACTTGCCCACGCTCACGCGCACCACCGTCCTGCCACAACACAACATAACACAGCACGATCACACCTTACTCTAATTACTTACTTTTTATCATCTGTCAAAATGATCACTTTGCAAGGAAAATGTACTATACTCTGTGCGCTGTAGCTTGGTGCGGGTGACAGTTTCAGTAACACTTCGTTTCACTCTTGAAAGTTGCCGCGATTTATAAATTATGACTGAGTATTTCAGCTGTACCACATTCGCAATATATTAAATCATTAATAACTGTAGTAAATTAAATTAAACCAAACCAGAATGTTCTAATCCACAAATAAAATCAAATTTAATGAAAAATTAAGCAGTGTTATGCGTATGACGTAACGCCATAGAAGTATTTAGTGATGGGATATACTGCTACGATGGATAGTCGATATTTTTCATAATAAAAAACGGTCATTTTTTATTGTTAAAATTGGTCTATAAAATTATAATAGGTCTTCTAACTTCTAACCTATGAAATTGCGTTTCTTCAGTACTGGTCATTTCAAATAAAAAAAAGTTTGTAATGGCTCTGTATTCTAAATTCAAATTAATTTTGTTTTAAAACCATGACATTCTATTTACAAACTCAGTCTTTTGTTTTTTGATTAGCGTTGTATTTTCATTACATTTGAACATTTTTCGTCGTAATGGATACTTTAAAAATTCGTGTAATTATGGAATATGAGTTCTGTCGTGGCACCAACGCGACACAAACGGCACGTAACATCAAAAACGTTTACGGAGAGAACTGTACAAACGAACGCACAACCCTTTATTGGTTTTCCCGGTTCCGTTCTGGAAATTTTGACTTGAAAAATGAAGCTCGTGGTCGTCCGGAGACTTTGGTTAACAATAATGAATTAAAGGCGATTGTGGAAGCTGAAGAAACTCAATCGACAGCTGAGCTAGCAGCAGCTTTTAATGTAAGCATCAAAACAATATTGATCCATTTGCGACAAATTGGCAAGGTGAAAAAGCTTGATAGATGGGTGCTCCACGACCTTAACGATCGCCAGCGCAACGTACGCGTCGAGACCTGCCTTTCGCTGCTCAACAGGCAAAGAAATGAAGGAATTTTGAAACGAATAGTTACGTGCGACGAAAAATGGATTCTGTTCGACAATCGAAAGCGCTCAGCAAGTTGGTTAGACCCTGGTTCAGCACCAAAGCAACGCCCTAAACCAAAAATGACCCCTAAAAAGGTGATGGTCACTGTTTGGTGACCTAATGCGGGTGTGATTCACCACAGCTTTTTACAAAACGGCATGAGCATTAATGCAGATGTATACTGTGAAGAACTGGAGAGAATGATGGAGAAGCTTGCACATCGGCAACCAGCTTTGGTCAATCGGTCGTCCCCACTGCTCCTTCACGACAACGCGCGACCCCATACTGCGCAACAGACAGTCTCCAAGCTGCAAGAGCTGGGGTTGGAAGCTCTCCCTCATCCGCCATACTCACCAGACCTTGCACCTACCGACTATTACTTTTTCCAAAATTTAGACAAAAGTTGTCTACAAGAACCTTATTTTCCTTTCAATATATGTATTTTTTGACTTTCATATATAACAATATAGAACAAATATTACTTACTGATGATTGGGTGCAACTCCTTCAAGTAAAACGATCATAGTTCTGCTGAGATTACCGGATAGAGACCACTGACGAGATCGCGACGCCGACAGAGAAGCTTGCAAGGACGTTATCTCCGCTTCTAACTTCAGACCAGACAGAGATGCTAAGAGCCGTGTGCGGTGGATCCTGCGGACAAGATTTCTATGTTGATTTCTTGTAAAATAGCGATAACTAAAGTGGATCCTTCAGAAACTGAAAGTTACGTAGAAAAGTTATTTAGGAACGGGTCCTCCATAGCAAATGAAGGATAGGCCGACCGGAGGAGGTGAACATAAGTGGCGGGCTGCGGCCCTATATGGTTGTTTTAAATTAACTAATCGTCGCTAAAACTTTCATTGCGCGATACAGGATTTGTAGTTACTCTATAGTTTAGAGTGTCTTCGGTAGATGGCACTGAAGTATGTTTTTGTTATGGATGTAGAATTAGCCATCGGTATGTCTATGAATGTTACCATATTTTTTTATTCATAGTATCACTCGGGATATCTAATTATATTTATATTGAAATCTGTTCAGATGTTTAACAGTTATGGTAAAGTTAAAAAACAGTCAGATAATAGATTCACCAACTCTAAAACCATTTTACTCCCTTTTTGGGCACTTCTGTATATAGAAAGTGTTACCTGGCTACTCCAACGACCACGATGCCCATATTGGCCGCGCTCGAAGAAGAGTTGCTGGTGTTCTGTTCCCTGGAGCTGGGCCGCACTGTTATTTTGCTGTGGCGGTAGTGCTCCGGGATGTCTGTGGTCACCGAAAATCTGTAAAAAAAAATTTTTTTAATTAGTTTAGTATTTTAATCGTGAGAGTAACACGAGCGTACAAGGTTTTACGTCCACTTATACTACGTTGAATGAACGTAACACAGAACGCGTAAGCGCCATTAAATTCTCTTCGCTTTACCCCAATTTGGTCGCGAAAAAACTATCCCTAATAATAAGCGTTCTAGCGCGTTTTGTTTTAATAGTTGATTAGACAACATAGCGCTGTAGCGTATTACCTCATTTTTATTTAAGGCTTCTACTGTTCATATTTTTTTATAGCGCGGATTAAGTATAAAAATCGTTTCTTAAGGAGTAAACTCCAAAAAATAATAAGGGTGTTTGAATGAGTTCCATTGATTTTTTTTCAAAGGTGCAACTGGTTCCCCGACTTCCAGTACCCGAAATGGCATGCGGTTTTAGTCGGTTCGAGTCCGACATGCCACAAGTCTGTGGTATGCGCGGGATATCCGCACAAAAAAGGGTTCTTGAATGAATAGCTGTGTGTGTAAGTGTTTAGAGAGCTGACCTGTGCGTGATGGTCTCTGCGTCGGGCATGTTGGCGTACAGGTCCAGCAGCAGGTACACGGTGCGCCAGCAGCGCGGCGCCAGCTTGCCGTCCACTGCGTCGGCCGACGGGGAGCCCAGGGCCCCGTGCGGCGGGGGCCCCAGCGGGCTGGCCGGGGGGCCCAGCGGGCTCGCCGGGGGGCCCTCCGCCGCCCCCCCACCGGGGAACATGGGCGTGTGGGCACCCTCGTTTAGTGAACTGTAGCCTATACAACAAGAAAGTCTTTATTTATAGTATTTACGTTAACTTTGTATATTCTAAACTGCTAGTATTAATTATCTGTATCAGTAATCGCACATCTAAACAATAACTATTCCTATTTGTATGTTTGTTTATACACAAATATACCGTATCTGAATTCGTGGATATACATTTTTAACAATCCATGTCATTTAATAGTTAATACGATTTTGACCCTGTATTAAACTATTGACTTTAAAATAAAACATCAGACATTGAAGCAACAATTATTTCACTTGTCTATAAATAAACCCTTGTCGAGCAAAAAATTCGCCTGCAGTAGTCAAAAACACATTAAATACATATTATTTACACGACTTACCCAATTTCCCCTTGACACTTTTCCCAGTAGACCTCAGCTTCTGTGCGAAAGACTGAGGCCTTGGTCTCGAAGGCTGGTTTAGTTTCTGCTGGCTAGAAGACTGTGGCACTGAAGCTCCCAGCTCTGGAGTCAAGGTCGGTGCGATGAGATCCCACTTCGGCTCTAAAGTGGCATACTGGACTTCCTTCTCTAGTGATGTAACACTTGTTAGGTTTTCTCTGAAGTCTGATACTGGAATATGATAAACTATAATAAATAAATATTTTCGGACACAACGATATCTAGTCCCAAACTAAGCTGAGCTTGTATGAGCACTAGAAAAGTGATATATTTGTTTTTTAAACACCCATACTTCGCAACAAATATTTGCAAATCAAACATTTGATCTGACCCGGCGAACCTGAGACCTCAAATACAGCAGTTGCATACGCTACCACTGAGCCACCGAAGCAGTTTAGTATAAAATGTATGAAATAATGTAAAGCATAGAGAATGCTTATTAACTGTCATAATCATGGGTCAGTTTATAATTTTGACACCATAACTAATGAGACCTTCCTTGTGTAAAGTTTTAAAAAAAAACTAAAAAGTATCACCGCTGTGCCGGTCGGAGTGGGAGGTGTCGGAGTGGGAGGTGTTAGGTTTTTTTTCGTTACGGAATTTCTGGATTCGGTCCCCACGCTCAAGGCCCGCGATAAAAGCTATGCAACAGCTTAAAAAGAGAAGTCCTTACCTGAGGAGGAAGTATGTTTGTTTTGCCGATGAGATATTTTGGTCTGACTCCTCAGTTCAACTTGTGTGTCCTTTACGTTCTGATACATGTTGCTGATCTGATGCAGCAGTCGTAGTAACGGCATGTTTACCTGCAGCAGATAAAATATATTTAATTGAATGAACATAAACAACTGGAGGTGGTTTGCTACCATTTGAGCCTTCTTATCAGGATCAAGGGTAAGGTTTGTTTTGTCAATTGTTCAAAAGCGTATTCTGACTTCGAAGCCTTTACTCTGTTACCTAGTGATTATAACTTACAACTTTTCTCCATTGATTTATGAATGAGATATGAATTTTAAGAGCGTCAACTATAATGTAGATAATACTGAACATACCTGCTGCGAAATAAATCGTATGCTGATGTTGAAATTTAGCATGGTGCTGATGTGCTTCTTGAGCTGTCCTCGTGAGATGTACAGCACGTTCTGGCGCTGGATCAGGTCGTCCACCGCCATATCGGCCACCTTCTTCAGGTCCACGTCGATGGATACCTTCTCACACAGGAATGCTGGGGTCTCCGAGGGTATGTTTGCATGAGTTTGGGTACCTGGTCAAGCATAAAGAAAATAATAACAAATAATTTGGCGATAGAAATAACTTTACAAGTTGTAATCTTATGTATAAAATTCTCGTGTCACAATGTTAGTTACCATGCTCCTCCAAAACGGCTGGACCGATTTTTATTACATTTTGTGTGCATATCAGGTGGGTCTGAGAATTGGCCAACATCTATTTATCTTTTTTAATTTTTGATAAATTTTTATTTTTTCTTTTTTTATGATACAGCATTAGAAAATACATACAACCCTGAATTTTCAACCCTCTACGATCAACCCCTATTTTTCCATCGCGATTTTTATTGACCCACCCCTAAAAAATATATTCGTTTTTATAGCAAAGCAACGTTTCTCGGGTCAGCTAGTTTAATATAATATCATGTTTGGCATAGAATTTTGTAAAGTAATAAAAAAAACTATTCTGACTCGATAATAAATTCAATTATTGTCCAAAGCCTTTTTCACGCATAAAATACTATAATCACCTTTAACATGAAAGGGGGAGAAGAGGGAGAATTAAAACTACTATCAGCATGATCTTGTTCCTTATTTGACGTACACTAAGTACGTTAGTAGCCTGTAAGTACTCGCAGGCACTGCAAACTATTTAACAGTCGGTCGACTATTTATAGGCACAATTGTTCAACATGTAAAATTTACATAATTCGATCCAAAAAAAATAATTGTATATCAATAAGTAAAGATAAATAGAGCTCCTACCTTTACCCTTGCTGGGGTGTCTTCTGTCTCTCGTCGCGAGCTCGCTCACGACGATGTCAATGCGGAACATGTCCATCCACGCGATGAGGGACAGCTTGGACCCTAACGACTCCAGCACCGGGGCAGCACCACCGCCCTCGCCTGTTTTGTTCTTCGATTCACCTGGAAACACCAAAAAGTTCACTCTGTTTCTGAGAAGTAGGTTACAATACCCAAGGGTCTCACGGGAAAGGGAGTTCTCGCTACGCAGTAAAATACAAAGGGAGATTTCTGGTATTCTTTAACAGTCCACTGCTGGACATAGGCCTCTCCTTAAAAAGCTGATTTTCCGCTACTATACCACGCCAGCCAGACCAGTCAGTATAGGGTCTGGGTCAAGTTTCTATTCTCTTTCGATTTTTTTGTCCTGCGTAGTGTTCCCTCAGTCGGCACTTCCGACACCCACAGGATCAATAGGGGTGGCATATTGTTTGATAAGTATTCGGTCATTTGTAAGGTCGTGATATTATTTGGGTGTAGCCAGTATTTTCTGTAAATATGTACCTTGTGTAACCTGATTAGGTGACACTCCTAATGCAGCGAGGAATGGCTGGAAGACAAGGTGAGCATCCAACAGCATCAGCGAGCCCTGGACAGGGTACAAGCTGCACGCTGGCATGGCTGTCACAGATCGGGGATTCATCTTGGATGGTGGAATTATCGTCTTCTTGTTTTTTGGTTCCTGTTCATGGCAGAGAAAATACATCAAAATTTAGTAAATAACTTGTGTAAAGACCGTTAAGACAAGACGGTCTTAGGAAAAATAATTGTAGATGCTTTGTAGATGATCGCTTGGTATCAATGGTGCAAGTGATTCTTAGCAAAAGTTAGTTAAACAGAAGTAATTGTCCCACATACACTTTTAAATAATTTTATATATACTAATTAAAAAGCTAAAGATTTTGTTTGTTTGAACGCGCTAATCTCAGGAACCGCTGGTCCGATTTAAAAAAAATCTTTCAGTGTTGGATAGTCCATTTAACGAGGAAGGCTATATATCATTACACTACTTCTAATAGGAGTGGAGCACCAATGAAGAATGTTTCAAAAACGGGGGAAATTTTCACGCTACGGGCAATATAAGACGCAAACGAGGTTGCGTGGATCAGCTAGTATTTATATATTGTATAAATTATTTGAAAGTATGTTAAAACATGTGAGTGTCGGATCAGAGACCCTTAATCAAGGGAAGAAGCGACCTATCGCATCGGTCTCTATAAATAAACATGAATAAACAAAACTTACCACTTTAATGGGCTCTTGTTTCGCCATCCATTGATACAGGTCCTCTCTCGCTCTATCGTTCCTCATGTTATCGTCACTCCCATGCGGAGAGTAGAGCGAAGGGTTCGAGCCTACTGTCGGCAGGTCCTCTTTTAATGTACCATAGTCTAGAAGAACAGATGTTCATGAAGAAAATACCAGTTTGAGAGTGACAAATATACATGCAGTCTCACTTCAAACGGACAACATACATATAAGATATTTATTAACATTTTAATTATATATCAATAGACTACAGGCTATAAATTACAAAATCTTATTTTTAATATTTTGCGGGCATTTTACTGCAGTTAGTGACATGAGCTTTTCAATCAATAATACATATATATATGTAAATGTACATAGTTTATTTGTACCCTTCTCTGATTGTGTCTTGTCTTCATTTACGGTCTCTTTCATAATAATTAAGTTAATAGTAATTTACTGGAGGTACTCAGATAAAACCGTATTTTAATTCAGATAAATAATTACTTTTCAAATCTAATATTGCTTTATCTTGATAACATTAGTAGACACTTAAAAGAGTTATACAAGTTTATATCAATATACATTAAGTTTTGCGTACCTGCTGTCCTTACATACCCTAGAGTAAATAGAAAAGGAAGGAGCAGTGTACTACTCACTAGCTATAGCATCGTCATGGAAGGCAGGCTTTCTCGTAGAGAAGGGCAGAGACGGGAACACGAGGCTTGCGCGACTGCTCTGTGCTCCGCGCACTGTGAGCGACCATGAGTTAGCACGGGGTGATGATACGAGACCAATGTAGGGGGTGTGTTATAAGGTAGGGTGCAATCATTCAAAGGTTCAATTTTTTGACCAAAAATTTTAATTGTCGTAATGATAATAATGCAATACATTGGGTAACAAAGTGACTACTTTTTCTGAGGTCAAACTAAATTTTTAAAAATGTATATTGAATGACATAAAAGGGTATATATATTTATCGCAATTACGCTAACATCTATTGTACGCACGGTTTTACTATCAGATGCATGCGATGTGATGCTTCAAGTGTAATAAAAATGTGAAAACGACTATTAACTACTACTAAAGGTGCAAAAATGAAACATATGTACACTTGTGACAAGTCTTCATACATTCACGTCTTATACTCTTGAGGGAATAAACAGAGGCGTATTAATAGCACTGCATAAAATGTTTATTTATATGTTAGTAATTATGAAATGCCTAGAATCATAGAGCAATACGGTTCGGACGGAGGTGAGTAACCTTAGTGTCTTGTGTCGATAAAAACAGTCTGTCATTTTTTGCGCGGGTAAATCTTCACACATACACACTTTAGACTCACATAAAAACAATCTCCTGTCACTAAAAACTCACACACAACAAATAAAACTAAACATTTAGAATTTCACGCACACATAAATACATTGTGTCATAACAGTATTACGCGTAGGCCCATTTAGGCTTAGACTTAGGCAGAGGGGAATGCCTGCTCTGTGTCTAGAATTCGTACAAGGAGAGCATACCGTTACCATTGGGGAGCCACGCTTCGGCATGAATGTGTGAGAAAAACCGGTGTGAAACAGCGCCTGCGCCTCCATGGGGGGCGGTAATCGCTTACCATCAGGCGATACGTCTGCTCGTTGCCTTTTGCTCCATAAAAGAAAAAAAAGAGAACCTAATACGCCATTTTGTGGTAAGTCATATATAGATGATAGATAATATATAATCTATAGATGAAGAAATTTAATATATGATAACATTGAAGCTTTTCAACGAATAGTACGAGCACATAACAGTGTGACATAGGGACATTCAATGACGTATGTGATTTTACTTAGTGAATATATCTTTATGATATGATCAAAAAGGAACAACATAACCTATTTATTTTTTTGTAACTAGGTATAGGTGAAAGTGTAATATAAGGAAGCTAATGTGGATATAAGGTAATATATTTACAACATAGTACATTGTAATCACATTTTAAATAGGTAACAGTTTATTAAGAGACAACAAGCAAGTAAGCATCTATTAATTGCATTATTTGGGCTGTACATATCAATAGTAATAAATTTATTTTTAATGGTACATTTAACATTCATGAACTACTGAGTTTACTTCATAATTTTATTAAAAAGTAAAGCAGATATGTATTTTTGCACAAATAGAGATTTTACACGCAACAATAGTGTAGAAAGCGTATTGACAAACAGCTGAAGCAACATGAACTATCAATGTGTGAAATGACCAGCCAAAGTAAGGTTAAATGATATACTTTGTCCAGAATGGTAATATTTACAATTTAGCACAGATTAGCTAGTCGGGGTAGGGTAGAAATGATACTGAGATGGACAAAGAAGAGACATTCTCAATCCATGCTCATCAGACAGTCAAGACACATATAACAAACGCAAGACACTTGGTTTGAAGTCGTTTGAAACGCTCGCGTGTTTATACAGCTTTTTTTAAAGTATCATAAAAAATACTGTTCACAGTTTTAACGACAGAAAGATCGTAAATTAATGACGTTAAACTATGACTCCAGATTTAGTGGACAAAACACATTAACACATTGTGTACATCTAGATTTTTTTAACTAAATGCAAACTTTCAAACGACTTCAAACAGTTGATTGAGATTTGTAGACTCGAAAATTAAAACTGAGAGTAGTACAGTAGTAATATATAAAAGGAAGAGTAATAAAACATGATTAGTCGACAAATCCCAAAACAGTAACAAAGTGTTGACGTACGAACCGGAGGGCGGCGTGGATGGGAAGGAGTGCGGGCGCGGGATTACCACCGCGCCGGGCCCTTCACCCACAACACAAGACAACGCACCATTATAAATTACAAGTTTGTTCATATTTATCTTAAAACAACAGTATAGGTTTTCGAAAATATATGCGCAAAAAAAACCTTTTTCTTGGCTCATTCTATTCCATAATATAGAATTTATAGCAAATTCCTACAATGTCCATTTTGACCGGTCAAAGTCGTTTTAACCTTGGCATTGGTACACTTTTTCGATATGGCTTTTAGTGATAAATATTTCATGACTCGATGACGTCAAGATGATTGTCACGTAAGTTGGCATCCTTTTATTGAATGTTCAAAAGACAGGTATTAGACTAATTTTTTTAATACCAAACCATTACACGTCATGCTTACGTTAAAGTACAAGAATTTGTAGTATTTTCTTTTGTATTTTTTTTGTAATTATTAGTCATCGCGAAGTAAACGATTTTTTTATTGAAACACCTTGAACCAAAAGTAGCTATGAACTTGAGCTATTAATATTTTGATTTATGTTATAATTATTTATATTTAATATCACTTTTAACATTTAAAATCCTCACAAATATTTGTACCATTATTTCATTCAATTAATTAAAAAGCTAGAATACTCAAAATATTAAAACTGGACTTACAAATACTAAAATAGATTTAATATATCTACGAAATACAAGCCTAAATTGTGTAGAATTATATTATTTTTTTATAAATATTAAAAAAGTGTGCAAATATATTATTTGAATATATGTTTTATCAATACTAATATCGTATAAATATACTATTTACAATTTGGGTTAAGTGACGTGTCAGTGTTAATTACTTATATTTTGCAATTCATAGACAATTCAAAGGTGAGTACTCACCGGGAAGGTTGATTTTATCAACGTCCATATTGAGCAGCAGGCAGTTCTCGTCTAGAACCTCCGTCTCTAAAGGATATTCTTGCCAACCTTCCACTGAGTCCTGTGAGATGTAAAACATTTAGAGGCATGACAGTGACTACGTAGAAGACACAATGGTTAAAGAATTAACCTCAATTCTTTAAGTTTAATAGTAAGAGTAAATCTGTAATGTATGTAGCGACTTCTACATATAACACAACAATAACCTACTACAGCGCCATCTACCGAAGATACACTGAACTACGAAGTAACGCACTACACGGAGTAACTACAAATCCTGAATGGCGCAATAAATAGTTCTCGCGCCGATTATCATATATACAACATCCCAACATCAACAGTTGGGCAGTAGCCCGCCCGGCATGATCACCTCGCCTGGTCGGAGGATCCTCCCTTTGTGTTGGGTGGAACATGATACCCGTTCCCCCACAATATCTTCAAATATATTTATTTAGATTAGATACTGTAAAGGGTCATATTGATCTATATTAAATGTATAATGTATTTAAGGAACTTAAATGGATAATAATAGGCGATTTTAAATAAGGTATTATTTAAAATCGCTTCAGTAACAAGCGATTATTTCTCGTAAAAAGAAAGAAATAAGATTGGTTATGGTGGATCACCCCTAAGAGATAGACGTATACCATCCCGGACTTTTTTATAGACCTTTGTAAGGTGTAAGATACTGTACTACATTATTTTGGTTTATTTCGTAGGCTTCAGCCAACGTTTTCAATGTAAGCTTAAAAAATGTGTTTATTTACGACATCACATTAGAAACCTATAAAATTATCAGTGTTTTCTACTATTATTATACATGTTTTATACATTTAAACCTTCCTCTTGAATCACTCTATTTATTAAAAGAACCGCATGAAAATCCGTTGCGTAGTTTTAAAGATCTATGCATTTATAGGGACAGACAGACATTGCGACTTTGTTTTATACTATTTATTGATGTGTGTATTGTATGGCCACCAAAAATCAAATGTAAACTTACTTCTAACAAATCAGGCAGTGCGAAGGTGACGTTTAAAGGCTTCATTACTTTGCTCTTGTAATTGTGTTCCAAAAGCAGTGGTGTGTACAGTATGTTCTTCCATTGGCGACTCAGGACTATCACACCCTGAAATAAACAAAATACAAAAATAAATAAATGTATACACGCAGCCTCGTTTACGTCTCTTAATGCCCGTAGTGTAATATTTTCCCCCGGTGTTAATAACATTCTTCATTAGTAATAAATAAATAAATAAATAAATATTCCTGACATCTTACACACAACGCCATCTAGTCCCAAGCTAAGCAGAGCTTGTGTTATGGGTACTAGACAACTGATATAAATATTTATATACTTTTTTTTTTGTAAATACATACATATTATACATAGAAAACACCCAAACTCCGAAACAAATATTTGCAGATCATACAAACATTTGGTCCGACCCGGGAATCGAACCCGAGACCTCAAGCTTAGCAGTCGCATTCGCTACCACTACGCCACCGAGGCAGTCATTCTTCATTAGTGCCCCCTTCCTATTAGTCTTAGCGTGATGATATACAGCCTAGGCATTTCTATTCGTTTTGTGAAGCGAGAAGAGAAAGAAGGAGAGGGGGGTGAAGAGAGAGAGGAGAGAGAGAGGAGAGAGAGAGAGAGAGGGGGGGGGGAGGGGTGGGAGGAGAGAGAGAGAGAGAGAGAGAGAGAGGAGAGAGAGAGGGGGAGAGGAAGAGATGGTGGGGGTGTAGAGTGGTTACCTGTCTGAGCGTGGAGAGCGAGGGCAGGTGCCGCTCGGCCAGGTCGGCCTGCACGGCGGCGGCGTCGGCCTGCAGCGCGTAGCGGAGCAGCACGGCGCACAGCTGCAGCGACGGCTCCTCGCGCAGCTGCTTGCCCATCGGCGTGTGGCGCCCGTAGCGACTCTGCACCGCAACAGATACCAACATCGACTTCATTTATTCTATACGTTGCCATATCTTCCATTCACTGACGTTTCGAACGAGTTCAACCGCTCGCGGTCATGGGTACATTCTTGTCAACTTACGACGCTTTTTGTCGCGAATGATTCAGATGTACAATAAAAACTATATGTACGAGTATGTCTAAAAATAACGAAATCCTTATACCACTTAAAGTAGCTCTTTCTCGTCGATATTATTTCATATAACAATAATATTATAATAACGTTAACGAAAACTGGGTTTTCCTGTGCTATTTACGTACTTTACAATTTATTGTATAACAATCTGTTGTTATTACCTTTTTTGATATTTTATGTACAAAATACTCGTATGTAGGAAGGAAACAAACAAAATAATTAAAAATAAACATTGGTTCTGTACAGAATGTATGTACCTATTGTAAATGTAAATATATGGAAGAATATTTAATGTGTTAAATATTGTATGAGTGTAGTTTATGAAAATGTATAAATGTGTGTGTAGATATACAGATGATGAGCTGAGTAAGAAACATCTTCGATCAATAAAATTTCTTCGAAAAGTTTTACAATTGCAATATAACGATTTATGTTGTCGTATTAAATACGTAATATGATTCTTGAAATGAATGAAACTTTACAATAATATAGCTTATCTTAGCTCAGAATAACACATAGGCTACAATTTATAAAGATACCAAATTCGCCTCGCGGCATTGCCGCCGGTTATTGTACCTAGTACCACGGGTAACACCGCGGGGTTCAGCTAGTACCTTCATATATCCGATATCATTAATTTGAAACCAAAGTATATCCAAGTATATTCAATAACACTATGAGTAAAAAACTTTAGACAAATTCAAATTTGTTGACCAAAATAATGCCACATTTAATACTGTGTAATTAGTAGGGTTATGGCTAGTCAGAGTAGAATATACCTAAGCGGTGGTACTACAACTTATATCTGCATAAATAGTAGTTTCCTCTTCAGGGTACCTTCGGTAAAGTGTGGTGTGAAGTGAGATCCAGTGCGGCGGCCATGAGGCTGGCGGCGGTGGCCGTGAGCCTCCTGGCGTAGGCGCGGTACAGCGCCACGACCCGGATGCCGAGCCGGTTGCACGGGTTCATCCACGCGTTGATGGCCGGGGACGCCGTGCTTAATAGATTCCAATCCAGTCTGTACAACAGATAAATAAATCTCGATGACCTATTGAATCTAAACACCATTAAATTTTTTTTGTTTTCAATTGCCTGTAGCGTGAAAATTTTCCCTCGTTTTTGAAACATTCTTCATTGGTGCTCCGCTCCTATTAGTATTAGTGTGATGATATATAGCCTACAGCCTTCCTCGATAAATCTGTCTATCCAACACTGAAACAATTTTTCAAATCGGACCATCGGTTCCTGAGATTAGCGCGTTCAAACAAACAAACTCTTCAGCTTTATTATTAGTATAGATTATTCATGACATCTGATAGTCTGTGATCACCATCTCTGTTCACCTGTAGGTGTCGTTATAGTCTATTATAGGAGCAAACTATGCAAGAGAGCAGCACTGCGAAGAAAAGGAAAATTTGAAGCAAACCCAAACGTCCTTTCTAAACACTGTTGATGATAGACTTGTCAATTAAATACACAAAGTCATGTTACATACACCAAAACATGTTGCAGACACGACACTGTGACCCGCTACGAATAGTGTATAAAGAATTATGTTGTATGCTCACGAAATCTGACTGTCTTATCTGATGCCAAATTACCTGGTATAGTCAATTTTCTTCGTAATCGGAGTTCTCGGAGGCGCAGCGAAATTGAACCACACCACCTTGAGATCGATAGCGCACGATGACATATTCCCATTATCCTTAACAGGGACGACAGTACAACTGCTGTCATTATTCGAAGGCTCCTCCGGTCCAGGAGTGGACGGCTCCGGAGGCGGAACAGGCGGTGGCTGGGCACTCCCCAAGTTTGGAGTACTAGGTTTAGAGTTTGAATCCTTTTTCCTAAACAAATCTTCAATACCTGAACTTCTGTAACTTTTCGTCTTTTCTTTATCTGGCTTCAACTCTTCGGCAGACTTGACGGATTCTCTGCAGCTCTCGTTGTCTTGTCTGACGCATTTTTTCTCTTCATTTGGCTTGTGGGATTGGGAATGTTTTGATACCTTTATTGAGACGCCTTCTAATCCACATTCAAACATAATATAACCAATCGGGCTGTCTTTTTGCGGTTCGGCTGTTTGATTCTGGCAGCACTAAAAGAAAAATTTAACGAAAGTAAGTTTGTTTGTTTGTCACACTAATACACGTTGCGCATAATAATTTTGCGCACAATTTAAGAGAGATACAAAGAAGGACCTAGTATACCTCACATCAAGTAAAAACTTCATTCACGTGAGCAAGGCTATAGGTAAAAGCCTTTTAGAAGAGGAGGAGTGCAATACTACACCCTGCATCACACACAAAAAGCATAAATGTATTAGTACTCTCACCGTAGATTCGCACCCTTTGGCGCAAATGTCCCTGATGAACTTAAAAGACACTTTGGAGTGCTGACAGGGGATGCCAGTGATGGTCACGTCCTTCAGTTGAGAAGATTCGTTGCGTATGCGCCGGAGTTGACCGTGGACCTTGCCTATATGAAATAAACGACAACAACGTATTATTTTTATTTATTAAACCTTAGATTTAATCAATTAAATCATTGTACATGAGTTTTTTTTTAAATCGAGTTCTTAAAAAGTTTATTTTACGTACCAACACTCAAAGTTATAGTAGTATCTTCACATTGTTGTTGTGATGCCTCTATATAAACTGGCTCCCCTCTTTCTTGTCCACGTTTCCTCGAAGACTGAGCTGCAATCAGAGCCCTCGGACCTTTCATTATTCCAAACGACTTTTTACTGCCCAGTGCTCTCAATGTCGGTCTATAATAAAGTTGGACCGACTCCAGATTTTTCCTGGAGCTGACATATTTCGCTATAATGTTTTCTACTGACACTCCAAATAAGGATACACAAGTCAAATCCTGGATGTTGTCTAAAGCAGAGAAAGATATCATATCTTCTACAACTGAGGATTGTATAAATATCATGTTGACTTTGGGAATAGTGACAGTTGCTTGTAACTGTTCACAAATAGTTTCTTCGTAAACATTGGAATGTGGTATCGTGGCCAATTTGCATTTGTCGTCCTTATCCGACGCCAGGTTGGAATGGCTTCGGCTTTGCATCTGCGGCAGCCAATTTTGTACGTACTGCTTCTGTTTGAGTACATTTGCACTTGATACAGTTGATATACATAACAGACGTAAATGATTAATTACTGTTATCGGATGTATGTTGGCTAGAACAGGAGTTAGAGATTCAACAAATTTCTGTGTACTTTCCAAGACTAAAGGAGTCAACATTATGTCAATTTCTCCTCGCAATTTTATGAATACGCCGCTTTTACTGTCGCTCGTGGTAGTGACAGTCGATGTGGTACTCTTCTCTGTTGTGTTCTCTTGGCTATCCTGCACTGTCTGCTGGATATCCCACCAGCCTTGAGGATACGGATGAGCTTTAACTTGAGAATTAAAATGTGGCGGTAAGTTTGAGTACGGGCCATGCTGGTTCTGATTGTTGTGATCTTTCTTTGATATCAGTTTTAGTATGTTAATTTTACCGTGTGATTCGAAGCATGGCAGATACTTTTGGCCAACATAGACTAACGTACCATTGTCTGCTCTTCTAAACAGCGGTAAAGTGAATACGTCACTGCCACTTGGGAGAGAACAAGAGTTCCAGTTTGAGCATTTGTACTGAGGCAGATTGTGCATGTAGCTGGCCATCAATAATGGTGAGTCTACAATAGGCTTATTGGTCTGCATATGAAGGTTAACAAGCGTCATATCTTCTTGTGACGATATAGCTGATATAAATGAGTTGGATGAAACCGAACCGCTTTCTGAATCAGGTTGAACTCCTGTGCTTAAATTGCTAATCGTATCGGGAATTTCAATTGGTTCCGATTTAGGCATAGAATTGTTCCATTTCTCGTTAGATATGTCGTTAATTCCAAAAGAACTTTTATCCTTATGATTACTATGCCGACTGCCGAAGGAATGTTTCAAACTCGAAGAACGGCTGGGGAACATATCTTCATCAGCCGAAAAGAAAGCTTCCGAATGATTCTCACTGGTAATTGACATTGTCCTTTGTACTTCTTGAGGAAGACTATCCTCAGGTGGAGCTTGGGAATTTAATGAATAATGAGATTCAGATACAGCTACGCTCCTGGCAGGCACTTTTGGTACTACAAAGGTTTCGGCATCCACTGGAGCTGCCTTTTTACTCATGACGTTTCCATTGTCTTTAGCGGCACAGCTTAGAGCTAGTTTCGAATCGGAAACACTACTCTCCATTTGCGGTACGTTCAGTATACTCTTGTTAAGCTTAGAATCACTGTCGATTTTTGTACTTCCCAAAGGTATGCTGGCATCAACTAAGCGTGCGTAGGGCACGTCACTCTTTGTACTCGATACGAGTATATTATTACTTTCTTTACTCATGCTTGTATAAGAAAATCTTCTTGTAAGACTTCGACGTTCAGCGCTTTGCGGAGACTTATTTAAATTTTGTGGCAACGGAGACGGTATGAGTGTAGACACATTTGTAGGCTGCAAGCATACGTTTAAACTATTGTAGGGTGGAGTGTGGAAAACGAGCTGTCCGGAATGTAATAAACTTTGTCCATAACCATATTCTCCGGGTGTCGTCTCTATTACATTAAATATGGCTACGTTAATTCCTTCATTAAGATCGCTCGAGCTCGGTTTTAGGAAATTAGGCCCGTTCCTATTAGAACCAAAGAACGCACAGCCACCGGTACAGCCACATTGAGAACTTTTGCCTTCACTTGGCCAAAGGAACCATATCCTTTTTGTCTTTTCATCGTGAAGTTTTAAGAACTTTTGTTGTACTAAATGGAGATTTTTCGGCGTTTGTGGTAAGGATGAGGCAGCCTCAAGTAATAAAGGTCCTAAAGTCACTGACCCAACACCGACCCAAGTCTCACTCTCTGATTGTTTGGCTTGACTAGCGTTTGTATTGTTACTTCCATTGGAATGGTGGTGTGTGTTAGTTTGCATATTCGTCTGAGTAAATAAAGATAATCTTATGTTAGGTAACAATCCAGTTAATCCTGTACCGAATCCTGAACCGTGTAAGTTGCAAAAGCTAAGTCTTGCTGGGGATATCCACGTCTGTAACGTGGTATTTGTATCCGCGATATAAATATCAATGAGATCAATGGCAACTCGAATCATTTTGTACTTGATTTCGTTAGACGAAGGGCACCGATATTTTAAAGTATGGTCAGTCTCACCGCACACATTAATATTTAGTCCATGGTGACATTGTTTCGTAGTGTTCGGCGGCACTAATTCGTTTTCACTGTCTCCTATTAATAGCAGGAATGTTTCTAATGATGATATTATCTGGTATAATTGCGGTAACGTCAGACGACCTGTTAACTGCCCTAGTTGAAGTTCCATCATCCAGGCGTATTCTACCGTCTCTTCTTCTACAGTGCGATTCATATCGCTGAAGAAGCCGTTACCTCTCAGTTGGAATGATGAAAGCATTAAGTGACCTTGATACAGTGCCCCTGAATTGATTGGGTTCGTTCGCGACAAGTTGTTCGCAGACACTAATATGGATGGACTCAATAAAAGTTGTAGTTTTGTTTCTCTGAAGCTTTTGTCCATTTCAAAACCAAACCGCTCGATCAATATGACCGGACAAGGTGGTTCATTTTCACTACAGTTCTTTACAAGGTGGGCTTGTATATCGTGTATAATAATAGATACAGTGACATCTAAAGGTCTAAACCGTCTCGGATCAAACGGTTCCTTGCTTGAATCTGTTGAATCATCAATCGATATATCGGTGTGTTGGTTTATACTGCTTTTGTCATTGAGTTTTGTGTTATCGCTGGACCAATAAAATGATTCCATGTTTGGAGTCTTTTGCATGTCTGTGAATGTCTGGTCTTCACCAAAAATATTTTCTAGTAGATTCATAAAACTTGTAATAATAGTTCCATACGCTAAAAGGATTGAAGGACCAACTTCAAGTTCTACGCTAACTTTATCAGGTGGTAACGTAGTTCTGTCGAATTTATTTCCATCTAAAGTCCAATTGATTTGAGGCTGTTTCCGCATCCTTGGTATTCTCATCGGTGAAAGAAGAATTTCTTCCTTTTCAGGAGTGGTTATATCTGCTTGCGGCTCAGGTCCTAATGGAGGGATTGGATGGTAATTGTATCTTACACTTAGAGCCACTATGGGAACAGACCAGCATTCTATCCAACCTTGTGACTTCACGCATTTTCTCCGCCATTTTGACGCTTTTAGTCTACAGGGCACTAGTTTCATGTTTTTATCAATAGATAGAAGTAGCAATCTTGATGTGTGTACTTCAGGCAAGTAGAGGCTCATGTCAACAGCTTCTCCTTGTATCCAGATTTTGAGTGGAATGACATCTGGCAAGAAGTCGACAAAGGGCAAATCGAAGGAAACGTCGAGTAGATCACCACAAAATGCCACATGATTATTTTCCTGATTAGTAGAACTACAGTCAATCCAATTGAACTGGTTGCTGACAGTGACCACTTCACATTCTTTGAGTAGTAGAGAAATTTTCCACGTGTAAGGTACAAAGTGTAAGATATCAGGGCGGGCTTTTGAGGCCCAGTCATTTATGAGATCTTGGAAAAAATCTATGTGTGTGTAGACGAGATGTGCGGTTGCTTTGCACCCAGTCAAACTTAGTTGCCAACATTGGTGATGGTTCCATACAAGAGGATAATGGCATTTCACTGTGTACTCTAGCGTTTCGCTCTCAGCTAAGCTTCGGTACTGAAGACTCGTTGTTGCTTCTAAATGCAGGAGCTGTCCAGTGATCTTTGTCGTATATCCATCTTGTAAGACAATCCAGGGCAGTGTCACTTCAAGATATGAACCAGCACCAATATTTATGTGAACAGCATTCGTTTCTTTATTTTTCGTAAATAAGATATCAATAGTTGCTTCATTTAAAGTTGAGAGTCTTATGTCAAAGGATTGTGTTTGTCGTCTATCACCGGGTTTCGGTTGTGGAGTTACTTCTAAATTTTTAAAATTCGGTGGGAAAAAAAATTTAAAGAGGTTATCCCTCTGTCGATCAGCCCAGGGTCCGTAACTGAAATCCGTTCCTTTTCCGCATTTAATATCTACACCCCAGATTGGAGGAGCTGACTCTACTATATCACCATTGGCTAGTTGCAGTAAGACAGGCTGTTCTGGCACCAAACCAGGTTCATCCATATAAAAGTAGACTTCTATATAATTAGAGCTCATTATAACGAAGCCTTCTCCCATATATCTCGGTGGTTCATCGACCATTGATGTGTAATTAGGACTAGGGGCGAGCATTACTTTACAATTTTCCGCTTTGGCTTTGACGAAGTGCATTAAATGATCAAGACTGGAAGCTGGAGGTTTAGTGCTATAGACTAAGTGGGATTCTTCAATGCTGATGGAGAGTGTTGTTGGTACCAATCTGTTGCCAAAAACGACTCTTCCTGAGCAGATATCAATCTTTATAACAGGAATTAAGTCTCGCCATGTCCTCGCCATAGCTGCTTCTGATCTGACAGTCTCTTGTGCTCGTCTTCTCTTTTCGTTGGCATCGTTCATGGCTTTATCACGGTCAGCACAATCGTCGTCATTTTGTTGTTTGATAAGTGGTTCGAGGCCGAATATTTTTTCTAATTCATTGTACATGTCACATCGATTATAAAAGTGGAGTTCGAAGCCATTCAGCATGATGGATAGACGAGTGTCGGAGTGTGATAAGTCTGTAAATAGGTAAGTTTTTTTGTGTCATTTTATTGTAGAACTACGATGAACGACATAATAACAATGGAAAGTAGACGGGATGAGTGTAATTATTTACACCTACGAATAAATAATAAGTCAGGAAATGTAACTGCGCTCTAAAAATGACCCAACAAAAGTCGTGTCCAAGTGGGCGGTGCTTAAAAGCCGTGTCCACCGCCGCCATTAGTCGGATATTGTTCTTGCAAGCGATCACACGTCATATTTCGATTTATTATTGTGTTGTCAATCATCATGCCAGCGTGTGTTGTGAAGTGGTGCAGGAGCCATACAAGGCTAAAATGCCCAGGGATCACTTTTCACTGGTAAGTAGTAGCAAAATTATAGTTATATTTATTGTTTTGCAAATATGTTATCAAACTGAGATGGTTAACACTATGCAACATGAAGTCAGTAAATTTTTGATTGTATTTTTTTTCTTTTTGGTGAAATATTGAAAAAGTATATCGATAAAATATTTTTTATTATAAAATAGGTAGGTATATTTATTTTGATAATTTTGTAACAATAATGTGTTTTTTCATAATTGGTTTTCTTTTAGTTTTCCTGCGGATGCAATTCGGCAAAAAAAGTGGATAGCTGCAGTTAAGTTGGAAAGACAGGAATATGATTGGATGCCTGTGAAAACATACTGGACGCTAGGCTTCAATTGCCAGAAACAGTGGAGCAAATTGTAGGCTATATAGCAGGCTTTGTAACCCGGAAACTGCATGCGAAAATTAACTGTCCAGAATGCTTATCATGGCTACCTGCTAATGAAAAATTGTATTTTCGCAAGCTGATCAGTTTGAAAGATTTCGGTGGACTCTCGTATCCATCTGTGGTGTTGTATAAAATATGCACACGCACAGAAACACTGATAAGACATATAATAAAAATACATGATAACGGAAAATCACTTACTCGAACAAGTAATCTGTCAGTGATATCTACACAGTGTTTTCCTAAAATAATTGGCAAGGAAGATATTCTGCGCTTACTAAAAACAGTCACCAGACAAATAATGACCATTTCATTTTTTTTATAAAATATGTAATCGTTGAATTTCTCAGAATCCGTCTTCACTACATGGCGAAAAAAGATTCTTTTTTAATGTCTTCTAAGCAAAAACTTAATAAATTAATTATATTTCGAGAGACATAGACTTAATAATAAAAAAAAACAAATATATAAACATAATATATATCATAACATATCTGCCCAGGACCGGGATGGTTGGCGCTCTTTGGGGGAGGCCTTCGTTCAGCAGTGGACGGCAATAGGCTGACATCATATAAACATTACACAATTATATTGTTTTATTATTAACTTTGAGCGGTCCACTTATTACATAATATCGTCCATGCTGCTGTCATAGAAGACATTGCAGCAAGCGCATGAACCAATCCCAGCTTTCGTTTTGAATTCAAATCAATCAGAAACAATGTCTATTTCTAACCTAGGTTGTGATTGGTTTTTGTTGCATACGTCGTTTTGATTTCAAAACGGGCCACTTTTTGTGTGAAATTTGTTCCGAGTTAGACTTCCTGACTTATTATTTATTCGTAGATTTACACACACAAATAATCAAATTGTTAACGGTACAGCAAAAATATGAATTATTTCACATTTCAAAAAGATATAAAACTCTCATAGTTTATTACAAGATTACTTTTTGATAATTTTAACAGAAATATTTCTAATAGAGGACGCATTTGTTGCAATTTTTGGGGAAATATTACATCGTTTCAGAAATCACGGATTTAAAGTAAGGAAAATAATAAAGTTTATTTGTTTATTATCTACCATAATTATATAATTATCATATTACTTATCATTGTGTTCTATTCCCACAGCCCATGACAATAAAATACATAAACAGATGTTTATTGTAATGTAGTTACGTAAAACGAAGATTATTAGTTTAAAATAGTTTATATTATGTATGTTTAATAATCAGTGAGCAAACGACTCGTATCTAATTTTAACACTGATATTATAAAGAGGTAAAGTTTATGGGGTTGTAGGGGATAATCTATGTACCTAATGAGCCGATTTTGAAGATTGTTCTACCAATATACATCCACATTATTTGAAATTGTCATAGGCTATATATTAACCCGAAAAATGATTAACGCGATAACCAAAATACACCGAGGGAGCCGCGGGCTTATTTTAACTTATGAGGATTTATATGGAAAAGGGCATTGATCTATTATACACTAGATTTAGTTAGAAAAGTTTTACCGTGGGAGAGCTATGCTTCGGCATGAATGGGTCGGCTCGACCGGAGTGATACCACGGCCTCACAGAAAACCGGTGTGAAATAGCGTTTGCGCTGTGTTTCACAGAGTGAGTGAGGATACCGGAGGCCCATACCCTAACCCCTGACACATCCCCTTTCCCATCCCCCTAAGGTCGGCAACGCACTTGTAACGCCTTTGGTGTTGCGGGTGTCCATGGGCGGCGGTAATCGCTTACCATCAGGTGATACGTCTGCTCGTTTGCCCACTATTCAATAAAAAAAATATATATATATCAAATGTCGCACGGTTTCAAAGCTACATCGTTATAGTTCAAAGTTGTTACATTTTTGCGACGTGTCGTAATGAAGTAAAAATCGCTACTCCGGAGAGTAAGGGTCCCTAGAATTAGGAAGAGAGTAGGGGTTAGGGTACTTCATCGCAATTATAATATGGTACAATTATTTTTCGATGCCCTCAACAATTATCTCTTTTTATATCCATTTTTTTATGGAATAGGGTCAAACGAGGAGACGTATCGCCTGATGGTAAGTGATTACTGCCGCCCATGGACACTCGTAACACCAGAGGCGTTACAAGTGCGTTGCCGGCGCAAGCGCAGACGCTGTTATACACCGGTTTTCTGTGAAGGTTTCGGTTCATGCTGAGGCGTGGCTCTCCCACGGTAGTCTCCCATATACAAGAAAATTGACAAAAACAATTGATAACTATTCTTATAAATAAATAGACAAAAAGAAACGAACTATTCGAAACACTCAAAAATTAATTTCCTATCAAATATATATATTTTTTTATTTAATCCCTTCATAAGGGAGTTTTGAAAAAAAAAGTGTTTTAATATCGGTCATGTAGCATATAGGTGATTGTCAACATATGAAGTTATTATATACTAGCTGACCCCCGCAACCTCGTTTGCGTCTTATATAGCCCGTAGCATGAAAATTTTCGCAAAATAAGTAACTTTTCTAGTTGATTTTTACACCTTGTGTCCGAAAATCCAAATATCTTACGGAAACCTATTTTTTTCCAAAATAAAATATAGCCTATGTTACTCGAGGATAAGGTAGCTTTCGAATGGTGAAAGAATTTTTAAAATCGGTCCAGTAGTTTTTGAGTTTATTCGTTACATACAAAAATACAAATCTTTCCTCTTTATAATATTAGTGTAGATATAGGTGAAGGTGAAAATTTCGTTTAAATTTCGTACCTATTGACTTTATACAGCAAAAGGCACCCATGCCGGACGAAACCACACATTTATAAAAGCAATGCCAATGCTGCTAATGCAAATGCATTCGGATTTTTAAATCTCATTACGACGATTATGACAATAATAGCTGACCCACGAAACCTCGCTTACGTCTCCTATTGCCCGTAGCGTAATGATTTACCCCCGTTTTTGAAACATCCTTCATTGGTGCTCCGGTCCTATTGTTCTTAGTGTGACGATATATACCCTATAGCCTTTCTCGATAAATGGACTATCCAACACTGAAATAATTTTCCAAATCGGACTAGCGGTTCCTGAGATTAGCGCGTTCCAACAAACAAACTCTTCAGCTTCATAATGTTAGTATAGATTAATGGTAATTTTGCGAAACCTTATAAATGCTTGTGTCTACATAGTAGTAGACATAAGTCTAGACTACTTACTAGTAATAAGGAAGCCAGATCTGCACTTGACAAGTTATTATGTACTCGTAAGGTTCTATAAATCTTTAAATTGTTTTCATGAAGTTTATTGAACCAAGTTAATCATTGAAAAAACCTAATCAACTTAAAATTTACAAAACGTCATAACTCTCCCAATTAAAACTACTTTAACGCCAACTCAAATCCCGGAATCCATCCCCGCGTGTGACTACAGAGCATGCCAAAGAAATATACATACACTATGTGACCCACGCAACCTCGTTTACGTCTTCTATTGCCCATAGCGTAATATTTTTTCACCGCTTTTTTAACATTCTTCGTTGGTGCTCCGCTCCTCTTGGTCTTAGCGTGATGATATATAGCTAATATAGCCTATAGCCTTCCTCGATAAATGGGCTATCTAACACTGAAGGAATTTTCAAATCGGACCAGTAAATCCTGAGATTAGCGCGTTCAAGCAAACAACTCTTCAGTTTTACATTTAAGCACTAGCTGACCCTCGAAACCTCGTTAGCGTCTTCTATTGCCCGTAACGTGAAATTTTTTCCCCGTTTTTGAAACATTCTTCATTGGTGCTCCGCTCCTATTAGTATAAACATGATGATATATAGCCTATAACCTTCCTCGATAAATGAACTATCCAACACTGAAATTATTTTTCGGTATCAAATCAGAATAGCGGTTCATGAGATTAGGGCGTTCAAACAAACAAACTCTTCAGCTTTATAATATTAGTATAGATTTATTAAATATTTGCCACCTCTACTAACGCCTGTAATTATAAACCTTTACTAGGTGTGAAACCCCTCGAGTCGTCATTCAACCGAGGTTTAAAGCAGAGTTAAAAAAATGTAGGTTCAAATTTACTCCTCCCTAAGATTCACCGCTCTAGGCTTCAGCCTATGCATTATATTAGTATAGATAAGATACACTTGAAAATATCCCTCCTGGCGTAGCCGGATAAAATTATAATATTTTTTTCGGACATCTAACACACATCGTCATCTAGTCCCAAACTAAGTAGAGCTTATGTTTTGGGTACTAGACAACTGATATAAATACAAGTTATACTTTTTTTTGTAAATACATACATATTATACATAAAAAAAACCCAAACTTTGAAACAAATATTTGCAGGTCATACAAACAATTAGTCTGACCCAAGAATCGAACCCGAGACTTTAAGCACAGCAGTTATAATAATTACATGGACGGTAAATCGAATTCAGCTCTACAACTAATGTATGTTACTTTTCTAACGATGGTAATAAAAAACACTAAGAGGTCCTTTCTCTTGTTTGATAACCCTGTAGGTTTTCTTTGTAGGAGAGCCACACTTCGACATGAATGGGGCGGCTCGACCGGAGTGATACCATGGCCTCACAGAAAACCGATGTGAAATAGCGCTTGCGCTGTGTTTCACCGAGTGAGTGAGGATACAGGAGGCCCATACCCCAACCCCTACCCCCATCCTTCTTCCCATCCCCGTCTGCTCGTTTGCCCACTATGCAATAAAAAAAAAACGCAAGCCTTTAATGTAAACAGGTTGAAGTACATACAGGGTATTCAGTGTGTCTCAACCCGCATTTGGAATAACGATTAATATAAGTCATGATTCGATCAAGCGGTAGGTACACTGGGGGGATCCCTGGAGCGGGTGTAACGACTTATGAACCTCAATGTAACTTTAACTTCAATCTGGTGTGACCTTTACGCACTTGACTTTACGCGAGGAACTAAAATGGCTGACCGTTTTATTGATAGACAAAATTATGCTAGAACAGGAACTGATTCCAAATTTAATTACTAATTCCAGAAACAAGGTTATTGTCATCCTTTGTCAGTGTAGTATACGATGTCGGTTTCCTACATAGAGTACGCTAGTTGACTTCATGAACTTGGCAGTGAAGTAAATTAATCAGCCTACATTCTAAAACATTAAAAACCGGAAATTAGACCGCTGCCTATTTACTTCTACTTCTACTAGCCCTAAGACTTCATCACAAAAAAAACTGTTTAGCGAACTAACGAGGCGAGCAGTCGTTAACTAAGTTTCATAAAAACAAATAAAATTAATAGCATCATAAAAAAGTTATGCTAAAAGGGTCATCATGCTTCGACCTCGCCGTATCACATTCAGATATCTCAGAATCACATTCAGATAGGTAAATGATCCATGACGCTCTTTTGCGACAAGAGCACGTTATCACATTCATTAGATAACACAATTTTGTAGCAATCAATGATAACTGGATGAATTAAATTATTAATTTTTGTGTTTCATCTTTTCATAGTATCAAATTAAGTCAGTTCCGATGTCTGTTCGCTCAGATCTTTTAAACTACTCGACGGATTTCAATGCAGTTTTCAACAAGGAAACAAGTTTGAAGAGGAAAGTATATATGTATAATACATGCATATTATATTAGAGGATATACGAGAATTTCAGAATTCCGTACAAACACGGGCCGGGTCGCTTGTTATGTATAATTAAGTTTATTATATACGGGAATTAAGTGGCGTTTCGGTCACGTTGAATTCACCACGGTCAGTGGCTGTCTTGGAAACAGGACGTAAGGGTAGACTGTCAAGTTAAATCAATATTTTTTTATTGAACGTTTAAATAAAAAGATCCTTTACATGTGTCATTGACGATCGACCGATATGTATAATTTTAATAAGGTATTAATTAACCTATTAATACATAAGTAAACAGGTATATTTGGTTGAACAGGGTAACAATACTCTTTGTATTGTATTGTTCGAAAAACTCGAATATCCGAAACAAAAATTTATCCGAAATCGTAACCGAACTTTTCACATTAAGATATCGGACAGTGATTAAATTCAAATAATCACAACTTTTTTTTGTCTGTAAATGAAATATTTCAGAATGAAGTTTTTATTTCTTGTAATTCGTTTTTGAATATCTAACAAGATAACAATCAACAATGAATGGGTAGCTATAATAATCTATTTTACGTGTAATTACATTTTCGTCATTGTGCTAATAACTGATAACAATCTAGAAGAAACGTCAAGTCATTTCCTATTTGTGTTTTACATAAAAATAAAACGACTAAAATTATCCGAAACTGTCGGATAATACGAAATACCCAACTGTATCTGAAACGATGTAACATTATTCATATAGCGTATTGGTATAGGCACAGTTTTAATGGTATTTTGTTTCGTTCTACAGCTTTTTTTCTACAATGAATAAAAAACTATAATACTATATGAGTGACGTCAAAAGAGTTCTCAACCCTAATATAATTGTATGTATAGTGACTATTTATGACGTAACAGCACTTACCTTCAGAAACGTCTTTAGGTACGTAAGAGCGCCACCATCTGAATATCAAGTACCCGTCCTGTATACGAAGAGTGTAGTCACAGTTAATGTACACAATGTCTCGGAACATTATCTTACCGGATAGAGCATTTAATGTGAAGGAACCTGCGAAAGAAGAATGATAATAAATAAATAAATATGCCGGACATCTAACACACAACGCCCTCTAGTCCCAATCTAAGCAGAGCTTGTATTATGGGTACTAGACAACTGATATGAATACATATTTACTGTTTTTTTTTGTAAATACATACATGTTATACATAGAAAACATCAAAAACTCCGAAACAAATATTTATAGATCACACAAACATTTGGTCCAACCCAGGATTTGAATCCGAGACCTCAAGCACAGCAGTCGCATTCACTACCACTGCGCCACCGAGACAGTCAATATTATAATCATCAAAATAATAATAATAACTCCACACACAGAGGGAGAACTTGTACTATGGTACATCCCACTAATATTATAAACGCAAGTTTGTGAGTATGTAAGTGAGTATGTTTGTTGCTTTTTCACGTAAAAACTACAGCTTATAATATAAAAAATAAATATAAGTCATATATACATTTACGTCGTGGGAGACCCACGCTTTGGCACGAATGGGCCGGCTCGACCGGAGTAATACCACGGCCTCACAGAAAACCGGTGTGAAATAGCGCTTGCGCTGTGTTTCACCGAGTGAGTAAGGATACCGGAGGTCCATACCCCAACCCGTCCCACCATCCCCCAAAGGCCGGCAACGCACTTGTGACGCCTCTGGTGTTGCGGATGTCCATGGGCGGCGGTAATCGCTTACCATCAGGCGATATGTCTACTCGTTTGCCGCCTATACAATAAAAAAAAGAAAAAAAAGCCAGCTACTAAACCTAGCAGCTGTGTCTATATACTATATTTCCAGGTAAAATCCTTAACGGAAAAATCTATCCATATCTCTCTAAAGTGTAGGAATGAAACTACAAGTATCAGCCGAAGAAAAGGTGACAGATATATCAATGGGCACTCATATATCAGCAGGGTCAGGTTAGGTTAGATTGGTTAAGGAAAATTATATTACTACTAGCTGCACCAAACGATGTCTCCCGCGGGCGAAGCTAGTCTAAAAAAAGTAGTAAATCCTTATATCATCAGCTACCTATCATTGAAAGTGCCGTCAAAATGGGTCTAGCCGTTCCAGAGATTAGTCGGAACAGACAGACAAAAATTTGTGTATACATACATAAAACATTTAGTAAAAGCAGTTATTTTAATATTACAAACAGACACTCCAATTTTATTTATTTGTATAGATAATAAAGGCAAATTTGACAGCATAGATAGTTTAGGTGTTTAAGTGGTCACTTTGTTGCCTAATACTGAGAATAGCTGAGTGTCATGACATTGCGTCACACACAAATTGTTGTTCTCAGTCTGGGTATTTTTGTGTGTATTTGAAGTAATGTTTTCAAAGTGCTCAAGTCTGCCACAACATAGAATTAACCTACGTATATAAAAGTATTTTTCTTATTTCCTTAAAATTGTTTGCAACTCAATGAGATCTAATCAGAAAAAAACAATTATCTCGAGGAACTATAGCCCCACAATACTCAGGTGACCAGCATAAAATGACAGGCGCCATAGTGTAGGTCACCATTTTCTGCATTTGAAAAGAGTATGGTGCATAATATGGTGTATAATGCTATTAAAGAATGGCAAATTATAAGTGACTAACGCTGCTTATGGGGAAGTGCACTCTATTCCTTTGGAATAAGTGTCATTATTTATCTGAAAGATTTTACATATTGAAGGTCTGTACTAGAATTAATAGGTTTTTGATGCAAGTGTAGAATGCAAAGTTTGGTCGTTTCAAGGGTGCATTCTAATATATTAAGATTATAAGGTTTGTTATTGTGTAAATAGATTTTTAATTAATGTTGGCAACTGAAGTAAAAAGTCATTTTATTAGTCTCAGGAGTCACATTCATTTTTTTTTATGGAATAGAGGGCAAACGAGCAGACAAATCGCCTGATGGTAAGCGATTACCGCCGCCCATGGACACCCGCAACACCAAAGGCGTTACAAGTGCGTTCCCAGCCTTTGGGGCATGAGGAAGGGCATGGGGGAAGGAGTTAGGGAAGGGCCTCCGGTACCCTCACTCACTCGGTGAGACACAGTGCAATCGCTATTTCAAACCGGTTTTCTGTGAGGCCGTGGTATAACTCCGGTTGAACCGGCCCATGCATGCTGAAGCGTAGCTCTCCCATTGTAAAGAACACACATAAAAATATATGTTTTAATTTCTAATTAAAAAAGTAGTTTTCTTTGACTTGGAAGTAATACCGAGCCTAGAATAGTGGCAGTATGGTATTTTTATTTAATTATTTATAGCTTTATGCACTTTTGTACATCGGCGGACTTAATGCACAAGACATTCTCTACCAGTCTAACTTAGGGTGTTGTAGAAATCTTGTGTGGTAGGCGCACAAAGATTATACAACTTCGGGTCTAAGATATGCTTTAGACATACATAAATAAGTATTTTTCTAATTGTTGTTTCTTTAGTACTGATAAAGTTTTTAAGTTAAATATCTCAAACTCATTTTATACAATCTTGTGTAGTGTCTATAAACAACTAGAATCTTCAATAGTGATTTTTTTTAAATATACATACATTATATAACAACTGTGACTTTATGTAAAGGATTTTTTTTTTAAATGTATCTGCTTAATAATAATAATAAATAATAATAATAAAGTGGTATTCCAAAAACTTATATTTTTCTAATAACACTTCATATATCTCACTCACAGCCATTCAATCCCACAATAGACAGTGCTTGTACTATGGTAATCAGATTGTTGATAAACATAGGTACTTATTTATATGTTACTGAACACATTTATCTACACAAATAAATAAAATTGGAGTGTCTGTTTGTAATATTCAAATAACCGCTTTCTACTACATGCATATGAATGTATATACGGTACACATACCAAATATATATTTTTAAAATTATTGTCTGTCTGTCTGTTTGTTTGTTCCGGCTAATCTCAGGAACCACTAATCCGATTTGAAAAATTCTTTCGGTGTTGGCTAGTAGCTTATCGAGGAAGGTTATAGGCTATATATCATCATGCTACTACTAATAAGAGCGGAGCACCAATGAAGAATGTTTCAAAATCGGGGGAAAATTTTCATGCCATGGGCAATATAAGACGCAAACGAGGTTGCGTGGGTCAGCTAGTTATAAATAAATTACAACATTAGATACAAAAAAAAAATGTTATGTGTGGGATTCTAACCCACAACCTCTTACTAGCAACCATCACTGAACGCTAGACCAATCAGACCAGCCAGAAATTAATACATAACCTCTGTTTTTTAATATATATCATTTAGCAGTATGTATGTACTAATTTTAAAAATAAACCAAGTATTTGTATCTCTTATCTTTCACATGCATTGATAACAATGTCTAGTGCGGTCACCACTGTCAATATTGCTTACATTTTTTTATCAATTCATGATAATCTACAATATGATAAAATACTATGAATAACGTAAGGCCTAAAAATTTTACATGTGATTTTATAAATCATAGACTTTGTAATATTGTATTTAATTACAGAATTTACTGGTATTGTCGAGTGCACAAGGATACTGTTGATGTTGTAAGATTAGCATTACGTCTAACGAAATCATGGCCAATAAGTGACCATGACAGTGACCTACCTAATCATTAAATTTAAAATAAACTGAAAGAGGTCACTCACCAATTTTGAAATTATCATCTTGAAAGTAAAATTTGTTGATCAACCTCGTCAGTATATATCCCAAGACACGACTGTTGTAATAAGTTATGTAAACTATCCATAGTATCGCAGATATTAGGGAGACGAGTAGGAGAGCAAAGTTTCTGTCCATTGTTATTTCTGCGAAGTCTATCGACGACGAGTTCCATCTTTGCGCCACCGGATCATCCATCAACCCGGTGTAGTTCGCCCTAAATACAACAATAACACGATTGAAACACTCAAACAACGATATAACATCACCATTGAACTTATTAAACGAAAATAAACACAAGTCAATCACAAAGCTACGTAGAAGGCGATCACTTACATTGTGACTTCTTAAATACGACACTGAGATCTTTCACATTTTATACAACTAAACTGCCTTAAAAAAATATATACCATACACATTTCTAATTGTATTTTTCTATTTTTCTTATCGTAATCATAAATCACTGCCCATTCGTGGTTCCGAACTTTGACAGATACAAAAACGTTCCGTTACACGACAGGTTTTCTGTGTTTAGATACTTCATAGTAGTACCAAATACAAAGTATCCACTATATGCGCTCAGGGTTTATTATTATTTAAATAGTCCTTTTATTGAGTAATGAGTTTAGTAATAAGTTATAATGTTTGAAAAGTACCAAGTTTGGTATAAAATCTAGTGAAAAATGTATCAGGTGACTGACTGTCAATATTACACAGTTGCTAGGTGACCAATTTATTGCAGCGCAGTATTTGTGTATAAGTGATATATATAATTTGGTGTGTTTTAATAATTATCTAAATTATGACAGAAACAGCAGAGGACGTTCCTGAAACTCCGAAATATAATCCGAAAGCCTGGTGAGATGGACTCTTTAGGTTATGACTTAGTAAAAGTGTTGAACACTGAAGTGGCGATTTCAGAATAATAACTTTTAAAAATTAGTTGATCTCAAACATTCATCATAATAATTTTGGTAATAAAGAGGCCTACTCATCTTCTCTACTCTTATTACTTTCTCATAAATCTGACCACATATGAGAAAGACAAGGATTTAAAATATCCCAGAATTAGCGTCATATCTTTCATACACGACTTTAGTCTTGTAAAAATTATAACAATGAATTATATTTGAAACTTTACGCTAATGGTGTGTGAGTGAAACGGAACATTCATACTTGCTTGACTGTGACTCATGTTTTGAAAAGAGTTAGGTATAACTAATTATAACAATTATCAACCTCTTTGTCTTGTTATCGGACTTAGGAATGCAAATTAAGTAACAAATAAGAAAAGAAAAGTAAATAATTGAATATTAGAACTATAATGCCTAGTCATAACACGTTAACTTTTACATAATACTGTCCCTTTGACTTCCTGCATTAGTGTCCGAAGTCCCCCAACTTGGTTATACTATTTGTCAGTCTATTGTTACTCTGCCGATATAAGGACATTTTACCCAAAATGCTAAATCAGTCTCACTGCCATGATTACCATATAATCTTGAACGAATTTCTGCTCTGTTAAGCTCCGACTTTCATAAGTGTTATTATAACATAAATGAATAAATTATTTTCGTTTTCATTTTAGTTTGTCTGTAGTAAAATAATTCACGAACTATACAAAGATCTTAGCTTTCATTGATAGTAGTAAAGTTGCAAAGTAAATAAAATGTAGAAAGTGCACAACATATTTCTGGTAGAATTGAAACCACTCTGTATGTGTACAGTAATACAGTTACGATTTGGTTAGGGTACATCACAGATCACTCCCTACTCACTCACTCACTCACTTGGGGGTGATCTGTGTGGTACATGTACAGAATTTCATTTACGGGTAGGTCCGGTGTGTGTAATTTCTAACTTAACCGAAATCGTACTTACGATTATTTCTACCCGGCACCGTTTATAGGTCTGGTATAAAGGGCACCATCGCAATCTTATAATAATGCCGTTCCAAGGGCGTCTTTACCTATAGTGCAGGGTGTGCGGTGCATACGGTCGCAGCAGCAGCAGTGTTAGGGGCCGCAGCATTTTAATGAATCAGCGCACTTATGAAGTGATAAGCTTAGTAAAGGGCGTTTCACGGTCTAGGGACGCCTCTGTGCCCTTCTTGCAGCTGAAGTGGGCAGTGGGATGTGACTACTCCGTCCTACCATCAGATAACCCGATTGCTCATTGCCCCTACACCATTAAAAAAATTGTAATAAAGCTTTGTGACAAAATTAAACGAATTTCAATAGTGGCTATTTATTATAAGAAATCTGTATTTTTTTTACGTTTGTAACAATAGTTCCAGATTTGAAATAAGATGCACAACTGTCCAGTATGAAATTTTGTTTGATTTTTGTTTATCTTTTTTTCGTGTTCATAATTTCCGTCGGAATTCGGAATGCTCTGGGAGTATGGTCTAGTTTAAGCGCCTGATTAAAAACGAAATGCAATGCTTAGTACGTCGCTTAGATTTTATGGTGACTTACAAAAACATTCTACTAGCACTAACAAAAGAAATCGTTAAGTGAATAGAAAAGGTCTTATTTTGAACTTTTTAGTTCATATTTATGTTTACAATTGCAACGTCATTGAACCTTTTGTCATCATCAGTCTCTTGTTGTGTTAAGTTTTTTTGTATTTTTTTTGGAGTAGGCGGCAGACGAGCTGTCTTATCGCCTGATGGTATGCGATGACCGCCGCCCATGGACACCTGCTACACCAGAGGCGTCACAAGTGCGTTGCCAGCCTTTGGGGCAGGGGAGGAGGGGATGGAATATGGGCCTCCGGTATCCTCACTCACTCTGTAAAACACAGCGCAAGCGCTATTTCACACCGGTTTTCTGTGAGGCCGTGGTATGCGTCACCTTGCTGCATTGTTGTATTGTCTGCATTCGCAATGAGTATGGGGACTATTGCTATTGGAATTTGCTCATGCTGTGAATCAGGCAGAGTAAAGTTCCTTAAAAAAAACTTTGAGGCTCCGCATATTTTATAAGTTACGGTGACTTCTGACGTCTATGAACACCTGAAGAGTTTCAAGTGAATTTTATCAGCTTTCGGGGTTGAACGTTATTTTCTTTAAAGCTGAAGAACGTTTGTAAAACGATTGGAAAATTCTTTTTTTAAACTTGGAATGTATTTTTCCTATTTGAAAATAATTATGACCATCAGTGCAATTTAAGTAGGAAATCATTATTATCTATTTTAAATCTATTTTTGTCGTTTCGGAACTATCTATCGAATATTCACATTTTATTTATGAGCGGTTTGCTGACATGACTAAGAGAGGATAGCTAACGTTACGCTTAGAATAATACAAGCCGAGAAATTGTTTATATAATTGTGTTTTATAATTCAGTTGGACAATCCCCCACCGGTTGGATTTAATGACGTTCATTGGCAAGGAGGTGTTCGTTGTGGCCAATGATGTATACATTATATTTCTTAACTTAAAAACTGGCCAGGAGACAGTGTATACGGCTGACAGTACCGAGAAAGGCGATGGCGTCGACGCGATTTGTGGTAATTCGAACTGAATTCTACTTACTACTAATTAATCCATACTAATACTTGTAATAAATACGAAAATAACTCTGTCTGTCTGTTACGCTTTCACGGCAAGATTAATTACAATGAAATTTGACATAGAGATATTTTGGTTATTGAAGGTTATATAGGTAATAAGGTTACTCTTTATCGCGATATCCTACACCATGGGAGCCGCGGACTAAAGCTAGTAATATTTTAAATGGGTCCGGTCGTGTTAATGACAGCAGTTCCGAACCCCTCCCTTCTCAGGCGCAGAGTTGGCACACCGTGTGGTTTTAGTCGGTTCGATTCCGACACACCGCCCCACCGCAAACCCCGGCGGGGTGAAGGCCAGAGCGGGTTTCCACACGTAAAAAAAAGTAGATAATATTTTATTTAAATTAAATGTTTGTAAATCTTTCACTAAAAAAGTACTGAATGGATTTATATGAATCTTAACAGTAATAAAGCTAACATAATAACATCAGAATTACACATATATCATAGATCTATGACTAAGACTGCACGGTTGGCCGAGTGGTTTCAGGGGTCGCCATGCCGCTTGCTACTGCGCCAAGTGTCTTGGGTTCAAATCCCACGCGGTACAACACTGTGTGATCCACGAATTGTTGTCCCGAGTCTGGATGTTCTTAGTGTCCGTTTCATGTATGTTTGTAAAATCCCCCACGACACAGGATGTTTATTCCTAAAGTGGGAGTTGCCTTTAAAAAAAAAAAAGGAATAGACTTTTACGCGATATCCGAAATACACGCGGACGGAAAACGCGGGAAAAGGCTAGTACCTAATCTATATATGTTACATACATACCTACATACAAATAAATAAAATTGGTGTGTCTATTTGTAATATTAAAATAACCGCTTTTTATTAAATGTACACTCTTTTGCAAAAAAAACGGGCACTTAAGCAAAGAACTATTTTATAGTTACTATTAGTTTGTTTGACAATTTTAGGTATTGTTATCCTCAGAATTTAATAAATTAATTAGGAAGGAATAGGTATCATCAGTTTTATCATAACATTTTGATTAAATTATTGAGAAATAATGTTTAAGCTCAAAACACTATTATTGTACCTGCTCGCTAAATAAAACTGAAACGCGTTAATTTCTTTGTTTTTCTTGAATACATTAAAAGCAGATAAAAGTTTAGTATGAGTGTGACCCCCTCTTGCTGAAATCACGGCTTGTATTCGTCTGGGCATGCTAGCTAGTATATCTTTTATGGTTTCTTGGGGAATACGTGCCCACTCCGCGAAAATCACATTCTTTAGCTCTCTGATGGTCTGCGGAGCCGGCTGCACTGATCTCACTCGTCGCTTCAGAACGTCCCAGACATGCTCTATGGGATTGAGGTCCGGACTTCTAGCTGGCCAGTCCAAACGACGAATTCCGACTTCTAGCATATACGCTTCCACATCGCCAGACCGGTGGGCGCGAGCGTTGTCGTCCATAAAAAAATTGTTTTCGCCAAGAGCGGTTAAAGCGGGTTGTGCATAAGGAATTAGAACTTCCGTTATGCATCGGTGTCCAGTCAGTGTACCGTTTTCGATGAAGACGGACGGAGTTACCGTACGATCCATGGAATTTATTCCTGCCCAAAACATAACAGAGCCCCCTCCATAAGGTGTGATTTCTTCAAAACATGCCTCTGCAAAGCGATCTCCTCGGCTACGTAGCACTCGCCGACGTCGGTCTTCACCATGCAGAGATATCCTGGCTTCATCAGAGAACAATATCCTATCCCAGTCTTCATGAGTCCATGACACACAATTTCGAGCGAAGCTAAGCCTGGCAACTCGATGTCCACGGAGTAATTTAGGGCCGCTTGCCGGGCGATGACTGTGTATATTAGCAGCGAGAAGCCTCCTCCTGACCGTCCATAGACTAATTTGCACATTTCTTACTTCTGCGAGGCTGTTCTTGAGGTCCACATAAGAAGATTTGCGATTTCTCAACGTTTGACTAACTAGAAAACGATCATCCCGTGGTTCGGTACATGTCTTTCTGCCAGAACCAAGCCTTCTCTTGACGGAACCGGTCTCTTGATAGCGCTGCCAGGTCCTTTGAACTGTCGACCGACTCACATTTAGCCTCTGAGCCACGAAGCATTGGCTGCGAGAATCTGGTCGAGTTTAGCGCCAAGAAAACACAGGTGTGCGCGTTCTCTGCCAAAAAGTCTCCATTCCTTCCCCTTCCGACTTTTCAGAACACTCAACTACCATTACGAGGCAGGCTCGGTGTCCTGGGCATGGACATCTGCTGCGACCTCAACCCGCGCGAGTACGTTGAGAGTGTCACTAAGGCGGCCTCGCGGAAGTTAGGAATCCTTAATAAGGTGAGACGGTTCTTCTCGCCCGGGCATCTGTGTCTGCTTTACAAGACCCAGGTTCGCTCCTGCGTGGAGTACTGTTCTCATCTTTGCGATGGAGCCGCGCAGTATCTGTTCGACGCTCTCGACCGGTTGCAGCGGCGAGCCATTCGCATTGTCGGCAGTCCCCAGGCCACCGAGTCCCTTGAGCCTCTGCAGTTGCGTAGAGATATCGCCTCTATGGCAGTCCTCTATCGCCTTTACCATGGAGAGTGTTCTGAAGAGCTGTTCCAACTGGTCCCCCCTTCTCCCTTCCTCTACAGGACAACTCGTGCTGGCCTCAGAAGTCACCGCTTCAGAGTGGAAGACATACACTCTCGCACTCATCGATTTGGCTCTTCCTTCCTGTGCCGAGCGGTTAAGACCTGGAACTCACTACCAGCGCACGTGTTTCCGTCCCACTATGATCCCGGGTCCTTTAAGAGGGGCGTGAAAAAGCATCTCACTAGGCCGCCATAGTTCTGGTCACCATGCTGCACTGTCCTTGTTTGCATTGAGGATGGTGACCACCACTCTTGGATTCTGCTGGTGCTTTCCATCAGGCAGGGCAGAGTCATTTTGGTAGCTCATGTATAAAAAAAAAAAAAAAACCTTGTTCAAGCATCGCAATAATTTTGCTCGCTTTTATCACTTTATCTACCATTTTCGAGATTGCTAAACAGCAATAACAATACTTTTAAATGTCAAGGACATCAGATAATTTAATAAAAATTGACAAAAAGTTAATTAGAGTCGATATTAACTATAGGGAATTCGCGCCACAAAATGTTAAATACATTTTTAAAGTTGTTTTCTTTGAAAACCAGGCTCAGTCAAAAATTTGAATTTGGAATGTACTCTTATCAACATTATGGCACTTTAATAACTGGCCAGTAACATGTTCAAGTGATTAAAACCTTTTTGGTATTTTACTTTTTTCAGCCAGGAAGAAAATCAAACCGCCCGTTTTTTTTGCAAAAGAGTGTATATGTATGTTTACACAATACATTTACTAAAAGTTTTTTTTTTTTTCATTTTTTGTCTGTCTGTCTGTCTGTTTCGGTTGATAACTGGAACGGCTGGACCGATTTTGACGGTACTTCACTGGCGAATAGCTGATGATATAAGGAGTTACTTAGGCTACTTTTTGAGATTAACTTTGCCCCGCGTCGTTCCCCGTGGTCACTGTTGCACCGCGGATAGCACCGCGGGACTCAGCTAGTGTCAAATAAGCCTGTTATGCACTATTCGTTCGGTTCAGTTTTCACCTTAGTCGCAGATGGAGGGACCACAAACAAAACATAACACGTGATCAAATTTTTAACTTTCAGGCCACCGCTCAAATATTTTTGTGTTTGCTGAAAAGGTGAATCGCGCCAGAATATTTGTTATGGGCTTTCCAAAATTCAAAGTCATGGCAAAGTTATATGGTAAGGACTTTAGACATGATGCTATTCTTATCTATTTGTTAGTTTTGTAGTTCGTGATACTGATTGCTGACTAGCGGCCGTGGGTTCGGTTCGATTGAGTACCATCATCCCTTTTCGTTCAAGTTTGTTTAGTTGAACACACTATCTCAGGAAGTACTAGTCCTATTAGAAAATTCCGAGGTATACTATAGGCTGAATATCATCAAGCTGTGACCAAAACGACCGGAGTATCAATAAAAATTGGTTCAGAGACAACGGATCTCCTCATTTCTGATTCGATCTCGTAGAGAGACCCCAAGCATAGTCCGTTCCATAGCTCGATGTGTGACCCAATCTTAGATACAATAAAAAAACTTGAGAGGTGTCAAGGGACACCCGGATGGAACGAAGTTCGAAATAGAAAGACGATACAAATATTATATTTACTTCAATATTTTACGTAATTTCTAGTTTTATGATATATGTGTACACAATAATATTAATACCTAATAATAATAATGATAATGATGATAATGGTGAAAATGATGAAGATGATGAAAATGATGAAAATGATGAAAGTGATGAAGATGATGAAAGTGATGAAAATGATGAAAATGATGAAAATGATGAAAATGATGAAAGTGATGAAAGTGATGAAAGTGATGAAAATTATGAATTGATGAAAATGATGAAATGATGATTATGATAATAGTGATGATAATGTTGATAATGATGATATGTATATATAAAAGTTCGCTATCTTATCTATCTATTATTGTATATATATATATATAGTATATATATATATATATATAGTATATTATATATAGATATATATAGTATCTGGCTTGCTTCAAGCAATGAAAAATAAACTAATAACAAATAAAATTTAAAATAGCAAAAAGTGTCGTGACAACAAATTATGTCGCGACAATTTCCGTCTAGCCCCCTTCGTTTTCGTTCATATCGCGCGATAAGGAACTTCGTTCCAAAAACAAGCCTATCAAATATAAAATGGTGTCTTTCTTCTTCTACAGACAAAGAAGTGAATAGATATAAGGGTTTATGTATGATGGAAGGAGAGTTGATAGCGGGCTTCACCGGCTTCCCCAACTACATCTGCACCATATGGAACTGGCGGACTAATCACAGGTTGGCCAGCGTTGACACCGGCGTGGTCAGGCGAAAGGGGATTTATATGTAAGTAATACGAGTACAATGTAGCAGTAGTTCTACCAATATTTTAAACGCGAAAGTTTATAAGTATGTTAGTTGTTCCTCTTTCACGCAAAACCTACTTTTTTTAATGAAACTTTACAATACTCGTAATATAGCTTATACATCAGAATAACACATAAGCTACAAATTATAAAGATACTAGCTTCGCCTTGCGGTGTTGCCCGTGGTTATTGTCGTACCGCGGGTAGCATCGCGGGGTTCAGCTGGTAATAAATATATTTAAAGCAAGCTAGCTCATTAAAAGTCAGAACTAGAATCGATACTAATGTTATGCATTCGAAAGTAACTTTGTCTGTTAAGCTTTCACGGCGAAACTGCTGCACCGATTTCAATGAAATTTAGTACGGAGCTATTTTTATTCTTGAGGGTAAACAAAGGCACTCTCTATCGCGGTATCCGACATGCTTGCGGGTTGAGTAAAAAGCAAAAGTTACTTTTAATATTTAAAGTTCTTAATAAAAGTTATCATTGGCACACACATTCAGAAAAGATGGAGTAGTAAGCTATAGGAGGCAAATGAGTAGACAGGTCCTGTTGGTAAGTGATCACCGCCGCTCATGGACACCCAAGAGCCAAGACCTGTGCCGATTTTTGAGTACCCCGCACCGAAAATCAAGGTCAAGGAGGGGTTTGGGCTCCGGTAAACGTACTCACTCAATGACAACAGTCTAACGGTCCTTACTCTAGGCAAACCCAAACCCTATCCTACCATCGCATAGTTTTCTTTAACAATATTCACGGACTTTAAAAAGAAAGCCCACTCTGTGGTTTGTTGCGTCGTTTTTTCCCAAAGTACTTAGGAAATGCCAACTCCTTCTATCTGTAAAGTCCGACCTGTAAAAATATCTGTAAAATATTTACTGACAAAATCGTCATCGTCCTACGCGACTGAAATTTCATCCCCATCATCAAAATGGTTGGCAGTCCACAACTGTACGCTTTGCTTGAAACTTTCGGCCGCGCACAACAAAACTGTGGAATGAGCTGTCGCCTGCTGTGTTCCCGGACCAATACGACTTTCAAACCTTCAAGAAAAGAGCGTACTCCTTCTTAAAAGGCTGGCAACGCACTTGTAACGCCTCTGGTGTTGCGGGTGTCCATGGGCGGCGGTAATCGCTTACCACTAGGCGATACGTCTGCTCGTTTGCCCCCTATACAATAAAAACAAAAATTATGAAGGAGTTACCTAACAGTTCTAACAATGTGCTTGGAAATGTGTAGATGTGTTTGTTAGCGGTCTGGTTACAGGGGAGCGGGCTTTGCCCAGCTTGGGATCGGATAAATGTGTGTGTAATCCTTAACGATATTCAAAAATCTTATTAATATTTACTGTATTTGTAATACCAATTTTGAAATGGTTCGATACACTGGTGGATAACTGTAAGTGTAGTGCAGCTGAATAAAATAAATAAAACACCGGTTATTACATCAAATGGATTTGGTCAAATATTTCAAGTTTTAAAACGTATTTAATTTGACAGGGCAAGTCGCATGCATATGACTGTCTGCCAATCCTGGGGGGAGGGTTTGATCGTATGGGAGGTGGGACAGTGCCACAAGAAGTGTTTCTTACTACGTCGCGCGAAGGAGGAGGTCACTGGCTGGGAAGTCTCGGAACCAACTCTCGTAGACGTGTGTTGGTGCAACGAAGGCACTCTGTACGCTATCGACTCTCTGGGAAACTTGTATTGCGTAAGTTCTTTTAAAAAAAATATAGGCCTCTCCTTAGCAAGGATGTAGGCCCACTATATCACGCTGGCCTGACATGTTGGTATAAGGTCTATTTCAAGTTTTCGTTCTCTTTGCAGTGATTTTTCCTGCGTAGTTTTTCCGTTAGGCACCTCTTACGACACCCATGTGATGAGTAGTATAGATTAATGACACCTACACACAAAATAAATGTCATCATCTCAGTCATCTCAGTCAGTCTATTGCCGTCCACTGCTGAACGAAGGCCTCCCCCAAAGTTCATCACAAATTATTTAATTAGAAAAAGAAAATTAATAGCTCCTCAAATCCTAACTTATTATACTTTTCTCCGCAGATACAATCAGACGGCATTGCCATGGTCGCTAATCTGGAGTTTGAAATGTTATCCTATGGCAAAAACCGACCTCATATATGCGCTTTCGGTAACGGCCTACTTATATACGGACCTGATGAAAATATAAGAGTGAGTATTTGTAGTTAGGTTTAGGTTTGAAATCAGTAAGACAAAAGTTTTGTAGACTTTTGGTTAGTAACTTAAAAGATACACTGTTTGATTGTGAGCTCGAACTCTCCTAGATTTGTCTTCGTCATTTCATAATAAAATGTTGTAAATCGTCACTTCTCGTTAATCGATTTAAAACAATCTAAATATAGACGACGACAATCAGTTCAGCGGATCGACGGGTGTGAGTTCTATATTAGAAGAAAATTGCTTTTAAACAATTTTTTCTATGCTTTTGCAAAGTTTTTGTGAATCACTGTTTCATGCATACATGACTTTAAGCTTTAAGCTTATTTTGTACGTACCTATGACAAAATCTGTTCGAAACTGTGCCACTTAAACATTTTTATCTTATTTGTTTTTCCCTTCAGTCTTTAAAGAAAGACGACGAACATAGAAGCTGGAAGGTGGTATGGATGTATGAGTTAAAAGACAAAGTAGAGAGACTGGTGGGCAACTGCACTTGTGATACTGCCGTGGCATGGACCCATCTGGGTTTCGTTTACAAGATCACCGGCGATTCCGAGGAAAAGATTGACATTCATTTGTTTACTTACAAAATGAGGTAGGAAGTTTCTCAGATCAGGGATGATTCAAAACTAGTTGTAGCTCTTTGTGTCCTGGCAATAGGATGTCTGCTGTTGGGATATCCACATAAAATCCTAATACAACTGATCATAAAAAGGAGTGAAATGTGTTGCTTAACAGACTTTAAAAAATTAAGAGGTTATATGTTTCACTATACGTTTTTTCTTAACTTCAATAAATAACAGTCGTTTGTACGATGGTGCCCTCGCTCACAAATATCTTAATGTCGCATTTGGCCTGTTCAGGTACATAACAAAAATTCAACTCCTCGCTCCAGATTACAAGTACTTGGCAGCTATGAACAAATTTGGTACACTGGCTATATTTGACGTGTATACTACTGAACTTGTAAGTATTTAACATACGCACATTCATCTTCCTAGTATTTATTATTCTTAGAATATTTGAAGTCGGCTACTTGTTCCAACGGTTTTACCTGAATATAAGTTCGACTGGCATCGGACTTCCGCAATCCTGAGGGTGAACTGAATTACCGGTTCCGACAGCTTAACGTGCTCTCCGAGGCACGGGCGGAAAACACCGCCATCTTCCATACTCCAAGCTGCTATTAAGAATTTCTTGGGAAATCGTTTTTTGTTTTTTCGAAAGAATATTCCCATTTCATGTCATCCACGTTTTATATATTTTTTATCATTAACTTCATCACGACGACGATCTGAAGACTCGGAGACTTAGAATTGAAGACTAAAAATTCTTGACATGGCATGGCATGGCAGAAATAGCTGATCCGAGTGATCACAGTCACACAAACACGCACAAACAACTCATGTCGTACGGCATAAGCTGAAACGTTTTATAACTCTTATAGTAGGCACTAGGCAGTCTTAGAATAGAATAATCTTTATTGTACACTAGATAAAACAGTTTAGGTACATAAAAATAATGCATCAATTGACTAACCATGTACAAATGGCGGCCTTATCGCTAAAAAGCAATTTCTTCCAGGCACCTTACCAGGCATTCTGTTCTAACTTTTAAACTGCTTACACGGGTGCATTGGAAATAATAACAATACAAATTGTTGCAATCCCTTAAACCACCATCCTAGAACATTGGGCTGTGAAATCAATAAGAATTTCTAAACCAAAGATAGGCTTAGGTAATGCTGATGTTCTTCACAGTTGCATACTTCACTACCCAGGTACATTCCACTAACATCAATAGACTATCACCACCAACTAGATTATTTATTTATTTTATTGAATTGGCAAAACGAGCATACGTATGGTTACCCCCGCCCCGGCAACCGGGCGGGGGTAATCCTTTGGAGGAAGGGAAGGCGGATGGGGGTAAGGTTTGGGATATGGGCCTCCTGTGTCCTCACTCACTCGATGAAACACAACGCAAACGCTATTTCTACACCGGTTTTCTGTGCGGCCGTGGTATTACTCCGGTCGAGCCGGCCCATTCATGCCGAAGCGTGGTTGTCCCACGGTTAGATACATTATCTATTTAAACACAAGTTCGAAAGAGTATATGTATTCCAGCTCTGCATGAAGCACGTGAGAGGTAACGATATATCCTTTGTGGTGAGCCCCACAGAAATGCTTATATTGATATATGGAGAAGTTGGAGACAACTATGGTATGGCACTGTATACGTACAAACCCCCGGATACATTGGAGCAAGTGGCCTCAACGTGCTTGACGCACCAGATCGTGTCAAGAGTTGCCTTCTCTGCTATGGGGAAAGAAATCGTGGCAGGGGCAATGTCCGCTGGTCATATCTTCATTTTTAAGGTAAATTCATTTATTTTTTTCAAGGATAATGAGAGTGGACGATTGTGAGTTAATTTTTAGGCATCCGTACCCAAAGGGTAAAATGGGACTCTATTACTAAGACTTCACTGTCCGTCTGTCACCAGGCTGTATCTCATGAACCGTGATAGTTAGACAGTTGAAATTTTTATAGATGATATATTTATGTTGCTGCAAGAACAACTAATACCAAAAAAACAGAATAAAATAAATATTTAAGGGGACTCCCATACAACAAATGTTAATATTTTTGCTCGTTTCTTGTTCGATATTGATAACCTCAACAGGTAGACGCTTGAAGGATAATGGTACGGAACGCTTTGCGCGAGTCCGACTCGCACCTGGTCGATTTTTAATTAAATGTGAGGAACGTAATTCTGCTACAATTTTCTATTTCGTAATAAAGTATAAACGGTTTCCTTGCGGCATTTATTTTTAATATTGATATGATATTTTATGGGATGAGATAATGAGAAATGAGAGTTTCTTAAAGTTTCCTTGTGGCTTTAAACTGTGTAGCACAACATAACATCTTTGCAAACACAACTAACACAAAAAAACTAGGACACCGGAACTTTTTCCGAATAGCCCGGAATTGTAAGTTAATTCTGCACACTGTACCAGCGGTTTAAATTCACACGAAGATTAAGAAATCTAAGTTAATATTGATCTTCTATATTAGTTTATAGTAACTAACCAATGTTTTTGGTTTCCATGAACAGCTTTCTGAAGACTACAAGTTGAACTTGGTCAGGTACACGGAGATCGGACGTGGTCTCTCTGATCTCTTTCTAATGAAGGTCGGTGACGCTGTGAGATGCTTTGCGCTCGTACTGTTTTCTGACAAATATGCAATAGGTAAGTAGGTACTAATAGGTATTATTGCTATAAAAATAAGGATAGCTGCAGCTATGGCTAGAAACGGCCCAATGAATCCATTTATTTCTGAAATGCTGTTCTTTAAGGAAACAACATTGCAGATTGCTCCGACACAGCGGCGAATTTAGCCGATCTGTGGCAACGCTGTACGATATGCAAGGCTGTTACCTTATAGAACAGCACTACTGATGGGTATAGTCGTACCATTTGCTTTCCTATAATCTGTATTAGTTATTTATGAAAACTTGATTTGTAAATCTATTTTCTTCGCAGGGGAACGAGTAGTATGCATAAACGTCGAAACAGGGAAGGATAATAAATTTGCTGGTAAAATGCAGGGCCCTTATGCACAGTTTATGCCTTGCGAAACTAAGGATACTTTGATAGCAGTACCTCATCTCAGCAAACAATTACACGTGCTAAAGCTATCAGGAGACGTAAGTTGTTTGCTTCTAGGTAATCCTACTTTAGCGTGGTTTAACTATAATATAATTAAAGTACTGTGGCGACATCCACATCCATAAAACACAACAGTAAAACTTCTACAGCGCCACCTACCGAAGATACACTGAACTACGAAGTAACGCACTACACGAAGTAACTACAAATCCTGAATCGCGCAATAAATAGTTCTCGCGCCGATTATCATATATATAACATCCCAACGTCAACTGTTGGGCAGTGGCCCAAAACAAAGCGTTGTTGTGTCGCGTGCAGTATCCCCACGATACTGCACGCGATTGTTGTTATATATTCTAGAATACATATTGCGGTTGTTGTTTTCACACCGCGGGGCGAAGCTAGTCTAACACAAAATAAGCCTAAGTTACTCCTTATATCAGCAGCTATCTGTCATTGAAAACCTCGTCAAAATCGACTGAAAGACAAATAAGAATTGTTTTGTTTGTGATTTAATTTTGTGAAAAGCTGTTAAATTTAAATTACAAATAGACAACTTCAATTTTATTTATTTGTATAGATATTTACTTATTTAGAATGATAATCTTAATAACTTCGATATTACTCAGAAAGGAGTAACAGTTGCGGTGAAGATGGGTCCAATCATTGACACGGGACATCAAACGAAACAATTCGAAACTTTTCATAATAAGAAGGCATTTCTGACATTTGGCTACGACGGTAAGGTTATACTTAGGAAGCCTCATGTTCCAGTAGAATATGGTGAGTTGCACTTTTTTTGCCAAATATCGATCGTCGTTCAGTCCGTTTCCATTATGTTATTATATTTCACTTTGACGACTTATAGTTTTCATACTTCTTAGTTTAACATACTTCTTGGGGAGCAACAGTAGACATAAATTTTTTGGAAGTAAAACTTTGACAATAACAAGAATCTAGTATAATTACATACTCTCAGAATATCCAGGGTATTTAACACTGCAGCGTCATTAAAGCAGTGGAAAACGCTAGAGGGCATTGGCTGATGATCAGATCATCCTGTCGCGTGTTTTAAGGCGCGATTCTGCGCGACTTTGGTGCCCCTAAATAGTCAGCTGATTAATTTTAATTGATAAAAACGCCGATACACAATCACAACTCTTAGATGACAACTGCTTAGTGTTGACGAGGCAAACAATACTCCATAAAATGAGTACCTACACTTGGCAGGTTTTATATATTGTTCTCGTAATTGAAACCCCCCAGCTATCGACTGAAAATTCAAACTCATAGTCTGCATCGCGCAAAGAACCGAAGCATTAAAGACATGTTTGACAAGTTGGAGTTTTGCGGAACATATTTCTGGATTTCCAGATTTGAAGGTGACAGTGACACATCGCTATGAAAGCGGTGGCCGCGGTGGCATAAAGCAGGCGCTCACCGACGACAGTAACAAGTTCATTATCTCCTTGTCCGGCAATAGCACCTTATCCTGCATCCATCTTAGCAGCGATGAGTTTGAACATGAAAATGTAAAACATAAAGCTCCAGACACATTCATACTTGAGGAACAGGAACAAGACAAGCTAGAAATTATTAAGGAATATGATAGTAAGAACCATGTTTCCATTGTTGTTTTATCAAAGTGCAGCAGTATTTGTGATGCAACTCACCTTTTGCAAAACAAGTCTTTAATTTGATAGGTTCTAAGTTCTAATTGCAAACAAAATGTTCATAATGTATAAATTCGAATTTTTTTTACAATTTTCAAAAATGAAACATGGTAAATTTGCCGTTTACTTAAGAAGTTAATTGAAAATGACCATACTAGTTGTAATCAATATCTAAACTAACTGAACCCCACGGTTTTACCCGTGTTACTATAATAATCCCGGGCAACGCCGCGAGGCGAAGCTAGTATCTTTATAAGTTGGAGCCTATGTGTTATTCTGATGTATAAGTTATGTTATTGTAAAGTTTCATCAAAAGCCATTCAGTACTTTTTGCGTGAAAGAGCAACAAACATCCTCACATACATACTCACAAACTTTCGCGTTTATAATATTAGTAGGATTAAACTGAGCTCGATTTTTTGACATTTCTTCTTATTCAATGTACAGTACTAAATACCAGCACTTAAAGACTGAATACTTAAAGTTACCTATTTGATTTCTTCAGAAAACTATCTAGACTTGCAAGAAGAGAAGAAGATCCATGAAGAAACGATGGACTTTAAGAAGCAGCGAGAAGACGTTTGCAAGACATTTTCCACGTTGCAAAGAAAGCTGGTGGAACTGTTAGAGGAGAATATAGCTGAGATACCACTACACCAGTTGTCACTATCTGAGTTCAATCTGCACCACGAGGCAAAGAGAGAAAGAATAAAGCAGGTTTGTTACTGGCTTTTTGACTGCAGCGGGCCGATGATGATGATGAAATCAGTGGCTTTCAGCATTTACATTAGGTCCTTACATATCAAATTGGCGTTTTGGCGCACTGACCACTTTGATCTGAAATAATAATAATAATAATATCTCTTTATTGTACACCAGATAATTAAATAAATTACTTATAAACTCATATATAGACTCTTTGATTAAAAATTCCAAATTCAAAGTTATAAATCCATTTAACTGGTATATTTGAGTTTCGAAAACAGTCATTCATTTGTTTTTTCCTCATTAGTTTTTTCTTTGCCGTCGCTCATCTCGCACAATGGAAAACTTGAAATATCGCTCTATTTACGAGTACGAGATCGACCGTGCTCGCCAATGCTGTAGAAACGAGCTTGAAGGATTAACGATGTGTAATGTATATGACGCTAGGGTCGCAAAAGAAACCGCATTACGTTTTTGGTTCTAGAAATTTCGACCTCATAACAAGCCCCGTGGATGACCGGAAACCAAACTGGACAATTAAGAATTAAAGGCTATTGTAGAAGTGGATCTATCGCAAACCACACAGTCGGCTGCAGGCTTCGTTTTGAGTAATAAAACTGTTTTGATCAGTGCTTCAAGTGTGAAGCAAATAGGGAAAATAAGAAAACGATAGATACCTTATGAATTGAGTAAAGCCAACGAGCAAACAAGCGTCTACTATTGCGTTACATTGCTCAATCGGCAATGTAATGAAATGGAGGCATTTACTGTGCGGATGGATGATGGATTGAGGCGATTACGCCAGAAATCTGTAACTACAAACGATAATGGAAGAACTAGCTGCTAAACAAACGAAGCTGGTCAATTGCTCTAGGCCACTGCTGCTTTAGTACAACACTAGACCACACACTGTACAACAGACGGTCACTAAACTAGAGGAGCTGCAATTATAATGTCTGCAATATCCACCGTACTCCCCGGACACCGTACTCCAACAGATTACCTTTTTTTTCCGAAATTGGAATAACTTCTTACAAGGAATAAAATTCAGTTCCGATGTGGAAATCCAAACTTCAGAGTTCATTGATACTGGTTGTATGTTTTTTTAGTAAAGGGATTAATGAACTACCTATGAGATGGCAAAAGTGCTTAAATAAGAATGTTACCTACTTTGATTAACTAAATATACAAAAAAAGGACCTTTAAATTGTTCCCATAGAAAATTTCATATGTAAGCCAATAATAATTAATAAGTGAAGTGTTTTTCATGGACGTGGCTGTGACTACACAAGAGTTGCAAATTATAATAACATATATTTAAATATATCTTTGAATTATTAGAATATAAGGAAGGCTAGAATATATGGAAGTAAATTCCAACGAGTATACTACATAAGATGTATGCTACTTCTAACGGGTCTTATTGGGATTTTTTTTATCAAACAGTGGAAATCTTACGCTTGAGAAATGATGGTGGAGAACAGAAGCTATGGATGGAATTATTAATCACCATTTAATCTCTCGATTCCATGTAACAGATTAAATTAGTGCTAAGAAATGAACTTTGATAATCAGATCAATTTATTTCCAGGCAGAGAAAGAGCGTGAACTGATTAGACTGCAGACGGAAGCTCTTATCAAAGCCCAAGACAAAGTTACCGCATGGGTCAAAAAAACTTGCTGGGATTGCATGCTGTCACAGAGGGTCAAATTATTCGCCGTATTTAGTCACTACCATGTGAGTATAATAGTGTTACCTGTTTGATACTTATCATGAGATTTAAAGGTCGGCAACGCACTTGTGACGCTTCTGGTGTTGCGGGTGTCCATGGGCGTCGGTGATTGCTCACCAACAGGCGACACATCTGCTGATTTGAATTAAAAAAAACAAAATATAAAAAAGCAAAATTCACTGTGTAAAACTATTCTTTCCAAGTCTGTGAGATTATCAAAAAGTCAAACTTTCCTCGTTGACACTAGAACTAATAGGGGGCATTCAAGGGCCCACGATGTCTTTTGAGCAAGAGTTCTTTCATTTTGTTTGTTTGTTTTGCATTCTGCGCGTTTGGCCAATTTGCCTGAAAACCGTACTACATAGCTGTCATGTTGCCTGACGATATTTTCCTTTTTGTACTCGATATCAGGTGGAGAATTTTGCTATACTGCCAACTCAACGCGACAGATGGCCGGAGCTGACTCAAGTGGAAGCGCTTCGCACAGTCCAAATGGAAGGTACAGAAGAATTTAGACCTTGGGAGCAGCCTGAGGTAATCATCGAGGCTCTTACGGAGGAAGACCTGTGAGTATTTTATTTTTGTGTCCAATTTTTTTATTTTTTTTCTATGATATTGCGAATTTTGTGTCGGATGTCGGATCCGTATCATATCCGTAGATACTCGTACATAAGCGTCAAGATCGTCGCCGTTTAGTACTAAATTAAATTTCGAATCCACGAAATTGGAACTTAATGACTTTATTACTCACTATGGAGATGTTATTGAATGTATATTATTTTGTACTCTAGCCAAATAGTCTCATGTATGTGACGAAAAATTACGACGATAAGGTACGACAAAATCAATGCAATGATAATAAAAAAAAAAAATTTTATTATACTGTAATACAGCATCGTTTTTTGATGCTATTAACTTATATATTACATCAATTTATCCATTAACTTCTGAAATATTGACTTATATGTGAGCAGGCGTTTACGCACTGAATTAGTTAAGGTGCTGATTTAAACAGGTTAAATGCGCAGTCAGAGCTAGGTCAACCGCAAAGTTCTCTCCGCAACATCGCAGACGAAGATGAAGAGGGAGTTGGGAGGGAGCTTTCAGACGCCGAGACGGATGCGCGGGTGGAGTCATCTTTTGCACTCTCGGGATCAGCCGCGCACCACTTCATAAAGATCCTCCCGTTTTCCATTCAGCAGACGCTAGCCTACAGCTTTTTGCACATGAATTGGCTTCAGCAAATTACCAAGGTGATGGGATAATACGTTAAACATGTTTAAAAGATACTGATTTTAATATTTAATACACATCTGCCACAATCTACACAAATACCCTTATTATATCCTAGAAACCTTTCCAATTATAGGTCGGACAAAGTGTCTCTCTCTCTCAACTCAACTATTGCAATACTATTTCTAATTCGAAATTAATGGTAAAAGATATACCACAAATCTCTAACAATCTTAGGATAAGGGTCTCGCTTATCAGCAAGACCCTTATCCTAAGATTGCTCGCTTGTGTACTTTATTTTACGTGATAACGTCTTATAAATCGATGAACGCCGGCTGCACGCGCATAAATGCATGACTCATGGTCACGTTTCGCCGGAGCCGAGCGTGCAAGAGATGAGGTACATTTTTCATGAATATTTTGTCATGACGTTATCACATAAACTTATAGTCCGTAAACCGACTTTATAGACAATCATTTATTTTGCTTTCTTTAATTTTAGGCAGGATCACGTAGATACTAAAGTGCGCTTCAGATAAATTTTATCTAGCAGTAACATACTGAGGTCTGCAGAGGTTCAAAAATCCTTGGGTGGAAGGGATGATTAACTAAGAGTTTTTGTTTAAATTATAGTGTAGTTAATACTAGGTATTTAATAACATTTCAGTTAACAACACAAAATTTACGGCAATGGTTCAACAAACAATTTGACGACTTGATGAATTTGAAGATCAGGGAAGTCGGTCTGGTCAAAGAGAGAAACGCGAGACTCAGATTTATTGTTGAAGGTAATTTAGCTTTAACACTTTTTAGACTTTGATGAAACAAACCAAATTTTTGATATTTTCGTTCTAGTCAGAAGATAATTTTAAGTTAAGCATACACAAGTTGGATGTGGCAACACATGACCGACTGTTATGGAGAACTTTAGGGGAGGCCTATGTTTACCAGTGGACGTCTTTTGGCCAAAATGGTAATGATGATAGTGACAAATACCTAAACGTTTATTTAAAAATACACAATTAATGCTACTTCTTTTTCTTAATCCAGAACTTAACAAGTTGTCTGATTTGCGAGGCAGTTTCCATCATCTTATGGTAGAGATTAAAGACCCCGAGTGGAGACAAGAGGAACACACTCAAAAACTAATCAAAGTTGAGCCCGAAGAGGTTTGTTGCAGAACAGTTATTTCAATATTTTTGTAATAATAAGACTTTCTTTCAAGCCTGTTAGAGAAATAGTACGCCATGCTCAAACAATTGCTCACACTCCAAAATCCGAAATAAATCAGTAATAAGTTTACTCCCATTTACGAGAGTGGGGCCCACAACTCATTAATGAATACACATTTGTGCATTCCTATAGAAATACAGGTGGAATGTAGGTAGAGGTATAATTTACCCACATTAAAATATTTATACTGACTATAGAAAATACCGAAGTCGGAATATGAATCGTGAAAAAGTTTACTGGGAAACTTTAGACGTTATTTAGTATTGTATAAATATTATTCAGTATTTTAAGAGATGTTAACAGGTTTTTTTTTTAGTGTTCCATAGAGCCGTATATTAGCCCGAGTCAAATCGTGATCATACCTCCGGATCCTGGACCAAAGGACGACTTCAAAGAGCGTGCACTTATGGACATGATGGATGGAGTCCTGGAGAAACTTTGGCATGAAGAAATTAAGAAACCCATACCGGTGCCACAATGCATGGTGAGATTTGTATAATGGCAAAACTCGCACTGCCCACACATTAACAGATTAATAAAATGACACCTTATCTGGTGCCTAAATTGATACTATCATAACCTTTCCTGTACGTCATTGAATCCATTTCAATAAGAAATCAGAAACAATTTCGCGCCATTTTAGCCAAATTTACCACATTTGGCGAAAAACCCGTATCGGGTCTCTTGATTGCGGAGGGGAAGTAGTCAAGGTTTTTATCATTCTTGACAAAAATCTTTGTAACTAGGTAAATTTAAACTTTAGAATCACTTGCTCACAATAGCTACAAACTGTTCGTTTACTTTCATCACTTATAGGACGATTGAATAACTGTATTTTTCGTCACAAAGAAACTCTGCCCGTGCTCTTTTCCTCTTAGTTTTCATTCTCATTTCGATTACAGCTAGAAAAATCTCCAGAGCACTTTAATGAAGAAGATCTCCGCTTCGTGTTTGATTATGAAGCTAAAGTTGCTTTTCGCAACGAAGAACGAGACAAGTACCGCAAAATGTTGCATGCCGAGTATGCCAAGCTATCTGCCACGCTGAACGAGGCAATAGTCAAATTTAATCAAAAGGTTATTAACTACATTTGAGCCTGTTCACTAGAATAACGTTGGGTGAAATAGTTTAGGAATGACTATCGATACACTATTGATCAAATTGTGGGAAGCATTATGGACTAATATCTTCTTTCTTCAGAGTTTTCAAGGACCTAAATATACTACTGTTGATCTAGGTGTTCATTCTTTTCACTAATAGAGAATCTGGGTTAGCACACTTAGTAGACAATTGTTGTTCTTTTTTAAGTTGAGTCTAAGTTTTTAACTAGTATTGAGGCAGTTCTGATAAAATATGATGAAATCGGCCTTACCAGTAAGGCTCAGAAAGATAAACTCCCCTAATTATAAGCAGTTACATGGCTGCACTAAATAAAAGGTATTTCTGTCTGACATGAATTCTTCAATCAGATTTAACTAACTAGTAAAAGTACTCTACTTTTATTTTTAGGTAAAAGACACGTGGCTTCTAAAACTTAGGATTGATTCAGTCATCGGCCAGGAAAATCTTATACTGTTGCGCCTGCGCAGAGTGAATCTGGATCGTATTGAAATGTCCGAAAAGATAGAACATTATAGGTACGAATGTGGCGGTTTACTGTTTTCCTTTAATGTTAAAGCACTTAAGTTGCTTCATTTGGCGTAATATTTAAATGCGTATTGAATTTTCTTTCTAAGAAGAGATTTAGGCTCAGCAGTGAACTATAAAATAGTGTTGATGATGATGATGATGATGAATAAGTCACACACACACACTCGCACATGCGCACGTACTAACACACTTTCAAATCCTTAACTTAATATTAGGTCTTTACCTATGAAATTGCCGTTTTGTATGCAATAAGTGAAAGTACTTATTTTTTCAAACTTTTTTATTTCTGTTATTCGAAGTAATCACCCATGCAATCGATGCATCTTTGCCAACGCATTGGCAGTTTATTGATGCCCTTCTTGTAAAAATCAGCTGGACGGGAGGCAACAAACTCTTCAAAGGCATTTTGTACTGCCTCTCGGGAATTGAATTTTTTACTCACTAAAAAGTTGTCTAAATTTTGGAAAAAGTAATAGTCGGTAGGTGCAAGGTCTGGTGAGTATGGCGGATGAGGGAGAGCTTCCAACCCCAGCTCTTGCAGTTTGGAGACTGTCTGTTGCGCAGTATGGGGTCGCGCGTTGTCGTGAAGGAGCAGTGGGGACGACCGATTAACCAAAGCTGGTTGCAGATGTGCAAGCTTCTCCATCATTCTCTCCAGTTCTTCACAGTACACATCTGCATTAATGCTCATGCCGTTTTGTAAAAAGCTGTGGTTAATCACACCCGCACTAGACCACCAAACAGTGACCATCACCTTCTTAGGGGTCATTTTTGGTTTAGGGCATTGCTTTGGTGCTGAACCAGGGTCTAACCAACTTGCTGAGCGCTTTCGATTGTCGAACAGAATCCATTTTTCGTCGCACGTAACTATTCGTTTCAAAATTCCTTCATTTCTTTGCCTGTTGAGCAGCGAAAGGCAGGTCTCGACGCGTACGTTGCGCTGGCGATCGTTAAGGTCGTGGGGCACCCATCTATCAAGCTTTTTTACCTTGCCAATTTGTCGCAAATGGATCAATATTGTTTTGATGCTAACATTAAAAGCTGCTGCTAGCTCAGCTGTAGATTGAGTTTCGTCAGCTTCCACAATCGCCTTTAATTCATTATTGTTAACCAAAGTCTCCGGACGACCACGAGCTTCATTTTTCAAGTCAAAATTTCCAGAACGGAACCGGAAAAACCAATAAAGGGTTGTGCGTTCGTTTGTACAGTTCTCTCCGTAAACGTTTTTGATGTTACGTGCCGTTTGTGTCGCGTTGGTGCCACGACGGAACTCATATTCCATAATTACACGAATTTTTAAAGTATCCATTATGACGAAAAATGTTCAAATGTAATGAAAATACAACGCTAATCAAAAAACAAAAGACTGCGTTTGTAAATAGAATGTCATGGTTTTAAAACAAAATTAATTTGAATTTAGAATACAGAGCCATTACAAACTTTTTTTTATTTGAAATGACCAGTACTGAAGAAACGCAATTTCATAGGTAAAGACCTATTATTCAACGAGCCACACACCAATGCAGTCATTATTAAACATTATTTATTCATTCTAATGTTTTAACAGTTTTCAATAAAGAATTTAATTATATATTTGTTTCTTTTCATTAAACAGACATGAAAATGCAACATTAGAACATGCATTGGAGGTTCTAAATCATGAGTACCAACAAATACAAGAACAAGCTAATGAATGCCAGAATGCGTACGATCAGCTCAATTTGAAGGATCGGTCCATGGAGAGAACATTCAAAAACCACTTTAACGACTTATCTCCAGTCATTGTGGACCAATGCTATAAATTTTTCAAGTAAGCATTTTGTCTAATATCCAATATATTCCAAACGTGGTACGAGATGAAATCTCTTAAGAAAACATCTAGGAAAATAGTACCCAAAGTATTTAGTACTCTGACGAAGGCAGGGATGGATGATTTTTGTGATGAGGTTCCACTGGTTTTTTTTATTTATACTTAATATGTTTATGTTGATGTTGTGCAAAAGACAGATATTTACTCCCTGACAAAGTGTGAGTATCAATAGGGGCTTAGAACTGATGAATCATTATTGTTTTTCTGGGATCTGATACTATTAGATATTGTGATTAATCACCATCAGTTTCAGTTTTCGTTAACACCTTTCAAAATTTAAAACTTCATATCATTTGCACTGATTAAATACCTAGAGATATTATCCAGGAAACTGTTAATCCAGAAAGTGTCCCGAAAAGAGCAAACCTCTTAAGTAAATGAAGTCGGTAGCAAAAGCAGGTCAATTATAATAATTGTATTGATGTAAATATTCAGAAAAAGACCAAAGTGGCACCAGCGCGCTAGCTTTACGCCCACAGTTCTGTATGAACTGGCGCAGGCTGTGGCCACCGGCGTCTGCGTGAGAGTGCTGCATGCAGACTGTATTGACTTCTACAAGTCGTAAGTAACATATCCTAATACATTTTGTGTAATAGTCGATGGTGGACATAGAAATATCCTTGGCCAGGAGGTTTGGCTAGGCTTTGGCCAGCTGTACCACCCTGGCCCAACGGGTTGGTGTAGGATTTGTTGCCAGTTTTCCCTCTCTTTGTCGGCTTACGTCGGGTTACGACTTAAGTCGGCTTTTGCGGTTATGGTACGGCTTTTTAACAATTTACCAATGGGATAAATAGGGAATATGAAACTCCGTATTATTAATCCCTCACCACACGGAGAATTACAGCATACTAGTACATTTTCCTTGGAATTTTAGCGAACCTTAAAAAGCATTTCTAATTTCCCAGGAATATAAATTAGATTTTTTTGAAATTCGAACATGAAATAGTCAAATCGAGGATAATAGAAGCTAGTGTTGTCTCTACGTAAATTATTTTAAACGTTATTTATTTATTCTAGAATGGAACAGATGGATAATATCATAAACATGCCACCAGTTATGGACGATCAACTTTGGGCCACCATGTGTAAACTACGCCGAGCTAAGGCTGAAAACGAGATTAGGGTAAGTTTTGTTCACTTTATTAAATTCTTTTTTTTCATGCTCAGCTCCTATCGGTCAATAGTCCAAGACGTTTCTTGATAAATCCATACTTATGAATTCGAAAGTAGCTCTGTCTGTCTGTTACGCTTACACGGCTCCATTTAGTCTGTAGTCCAAATCTGCGATAACCGAAAAACACACTGGTGGAGCCACGGACTAGAGACGGAGCTAGTGGGCTATACAAATTATGATTTAATAGCCTAACAACGTGATCATGTAGTTATACCTACTACACATTAAGGTTTATAACGACAGATGCGTGCGATGGCCCAAGAGATGGCGTACGTGGAACATATGGCCCACGTTTGGTCACGGGCCATACATGCGCGTCGTGTCGCACTCAACCACGGCCACAATAAGATTACGGAACATCGCCTTGAAGAAGAACTCGCTACTAGGAACAAAACAATACAGGTACACTGCTGTGATTGCATAATAGGTGTTAATTAATAAAAATGTGATAAGATATTCTATATACATATAAACTTTGTGGCGACTTCCACACACAACACGACAGTAACCTACTACAGCGCCATCTACCGAAAATACGTTGAACTACGAAGTAACTATACAACACAGAGTAACTACCAATCCTGAATCGCGCAATAGAAGTTCTTGCACCGATTATTATATATGCAACAAACCAACTTCAACCATTGGGCAGTGGTCCGCCAGGAATGATCACTTCGCCCGGTCGGAGGGTCCTCCCTTTGTTTTGGAGGAACATGACACCCGTTCCCCCACAAACCGATGAAAACCTTTTACAAAAAGAAAGATAACTCCCGGTCTGTAAAAAAGGACATAAAGAACGCGCAGACTCGGGACAATAATTCATGGGTCTCACAAAATGTAGTCCTCAGTCGTATCGTGGTCAAGAAGTGTCATCGAGCCTGGACTTTTTAAAAAACGAGGACAAATGCACAGTACTTCATGAAATATTCTAAACACCGGTTATTACTTCTAGGATTCCTATTTCTTCCTACCGAGGATTTGCTAGGAGGTTTTCGTTCAAAAAACACTGATGATCCCCCTAATGTTCTTTTAATATTTTCCAGTTGGTGCTGCCCGCGGGTCAGGTGGAGATAGTAACAACAGGCCATATCGAGGACTTCGAAGACGCCACACTTATCCCTCGCGAGGATATTGAAAAGATCAACCAAGTTATTTTGGTAGTTAACTAGTTATAAACCTCACACATCTAACACACGACCGTTCTTCAGAAAACCATAATGTCCCTCTGCTGGACTCGGGTCACATAGTGCAAGCTTTATTTCAAAGACTTTCGACTTTCTCTTTCTTCTTATTTAACTACCCTTTTTTCCTTATGAATAGGAACAACATGATGGTTACTATACGTATAATACGTTACTAACGCATAATTATGCATTGTTGGAACTAGAATTTACACATTACCAACGATTTACAATTTCTATGCTAAATATGTGATGTAAGATTTAGTTCGATTTTGATTTACCAAATATATATTTAAATGGACACTCATTTTTGTGGAGTTTATATTTAACATCTTTTGTTTTTCTAAATAAAACATTGTCAATTACCACATTACTCACTCAATTATTTTGTCTGCCTCGGTGGCACAGTGGTAGTGAATGCGACTGCTGTGCTTGAGGTCTTGGGTTCATATCCTGGGTCGGACGAAATGTTTGTGTGATCTACAAATATTTGTTTCGGAGTTTGGATGTTTTCTATGTATAATATGTATCTATGTATTTACCAAAAATAACAGTAAATATGTATTTATATCACCTGCTTGGGACCAGATGGCGTTGTGTGTTAGATGTCCGGAATATTTATTTATTTGTTATTATTTAAAATAACTATATTTAATAATTTTCGCCTGTCTAACAGACAGATGTATCAAGTTGATGTTTATCGTTGTCAGAAAGTTGGTGACATAAAGTTACGCATGATGCGAAAGCAGATGGATTTCCGCAAGGGTATCCTTAGCAAGGAATGGGAACACGCCCAAATGAAGATGAAGCTGCGCCACATGGAACAGGAGCTTAAAACTTTTAAGAATCTCAAGGTTCACATTCTTCTAATTACAGAACGATAATTTAATACTATCACACATCTCAAATACGGCCGTCTGATCCTTAAAAAGACAGACTCTGTACAACTCAATCTCTTCTTCACATACTATAAAATAAAGTCGCATCCCCTTTGTGTTCGCATAGATCTTTTAAACTATTCAACGGATATCAATGCAGTTTTCAGCAATAGATAGTGATTCAAGAGGTAGGTTTAATTGTGTAATACATAATCCTCCAATCGGCATAACTACCGGAAGAATGTAGCAACCTGAAAAGGCTGCTGAGCTTCTGGGACAAACTAGGTTGGCTCGAGTAGGAAGATGACAAACTCACGTACAACGGCCCAATCAAGAGCCTAAGTGCGGCAATGGACCAGTAAAACAAACAAACAAACAATTGTGTAATACATAAAAAAACCGTAAACGCACTTATGACGCCCCTGGTCTTGCAGATACCATCAGGCAAAACGTCTGCTCGTTTGCCCTCTATAACATAAAAAGAAACTTGCATATTAGGAAGTCCGAGAACTTCAAAGACTTCGTGCGAAGCCGGGCTGGGCCGCTAGTATATTTTAAATGCGAAAGCAACTGTAGTCTTTTAGTACGTTACCTTTTCATTGCTAAACTCGAACGTAAATACTAAATCAAATTTAATAAATTAACAAAAGACCAACAAACAGGTAAGTTAAAAGTATTCAAAGTGTATTTCGTGTTTCTAGATACCAAAAGAGCTGCAGAGATATTTGAAGGACAAAGAGCATGGCTTCACCGACGAGATGGATTACACTCGCTTGGAGAGAGAGATGGAGGGCAACAAGAACTCCGTCAACAAGAAGCTCCAAGATTTGATTCGGAAGGTTGAGGACGCAGAGGTACACAAAGACAGTAACAATTATATAATTATAACAAAGAAGAGACAACTTATAACATGTATGGATGAAACTTGCCTGGCTTTTTGGCTCGTAGGTATAGCATTAACAAATAAATTTGTAGTAGGATAGGAGCTAAGAGAAACACTTGCAACAAACCCATAAAAAATCCGTTTGGCCAGCGTCCAAAACCGTGTAAGAATTGACATACATGTTAAATTATTAATTATTATATATTAAAATCTGTTGATGACATGACGTGATAATTAAAAAACATTATGTAAGTACTTAGTAATTGGTTACATTAAAATACTGGAAAAAAATCTCGTTTGTTCCATTCGAGTGAATCTATGAACCTTATGAATGTATTAGTGTAGAAATTAAATTGAATGACGCTGTTTTATTAATATAACAAGCTTTATTTATGAATGAACAATATAAGTATAATGTTAGCCTATTTTAATATAAATTTAATTATTCCACACTAAACATACAAATTGTTCGCATACGGTCCAGTTACCATTTGCATATATTTTTTGTCCGACATCTTTTCAATGCGTAATAACATTATATTAATAACTATTTTGTTCAAGGTGAATTTAATAAACATAGGGGAACAGGTAAAAAAGGTTGACAAACTAATATTGAAACTGAATCTCAATGTGTCCGAAAAGCGAATTAAAGAAGACCCGTTGGAGCCTATAAGGATCCGTAGGATCTTTAAAAACAGGTAATTTTTATTTTAGTTAAGTTTGCCCATACGAAAGTCTGTTTACATTTCTTCTTCGTCTTTCTGCAATCGATTTGCAATTTGTATCTGTATTACCAGCCCACTTAGAAAAGTAGCAAGTGTTTCGCGTTCATTCCCTACAATCGCTAAAACCTTTATTTTCTTGTGAAATTTGCTAATATTTTGTTTTGACCACGGGACTTAGCGTTAAAAGTCATTCTCATATATTAGTGGGGTTTCTGTTAACGTTTTTATTTGTAGAATGCAACTTGACTAGAAGGCTGGTGTACAATAAAGTTTATTCTGTATGACCGTCTGATATCAAATTAGAGCAGTGTGTCTGGTATAGTATACAGAGTGCTGGCAAATACACTTCTAAACTTCTGAACCAATACATTTCGTAGATAGATAAATTACATCCAGACAAAACAAAATTATCGTGTTTATAACATGGTATTTTGTCTTGTATCGGAATCGAACCTAATATGTCAGCAATCAATTTCAATAAATTATCAAAAACTTCCGCCACTTACTCTTAGTTTTGTTCAAAACAGAATGGAGACATTGGTAGCTCGAAGCCAGTTGATCCGCGAAGTCCAGGCGAACCACTCGACCATCGTGATGTTGCAAACTGAACTAGAACTGCTTCGGCTGAAGACCTACCCGACACTGGCTAGCTTCCGCGAACTTGATTAATTTATTTCTGCTTAAATTGCCGCATATTTTACGTATTGAATCTATTTATGAGAAAGGGTTATATATCTCATCTATTCTATATTTAATTCTTATGTAACGTTGTTGGTCACGGTGAACTCCGAAACTATCTAATCGATTTTCACTTTTCCATTTAATGTGTGTTGTTGGTGGGCCTAAAATACAATAGCTAACATCACTATCAGCTAGTTTAAGTAAGTATAGATCTTTGTTGCGGCACTTTATAAATAATAGTGCCCAACTGTTAGATTTTTGTCAATAGTACTATTTGAAATGTTGACCGCTGGTGCATTTAGGAAAATTTTATTCAAACTTTAAATTTACTACAAATAGATGCACTTAAAGATACAGATTCGGGAGTTTCACATTTTCATTGTATTATTTATTAGAAACTGTAGTTCGTAATTTTAGAAATAAATATTATTACTATCTACGTAGCTTTTTTTATTTGTCTGTATATCGTGAAGCAAAATCTCGTACCTACCGGCTCCAGTATGAAATTTGGTACAGTTAAAATTAGATGAGTGCAGAAAGTTAAAAAAATAAAAGAAATTAATGAATATTGGTCGAGTTTCAGCGATTGGGCTACTACTAGTTCTAATTACTTTCTTCCACTAAATGGGACTAATTTTTATCTCTCTTAGTTTTAGTCTGTATGCATTAGTTTGAAAATAAATACATTTAGCTCGTATATTGTAATGGTGCGTTTCATGCTTGCCATTCGTTTGGCATTCGTTTACACGCTTGTGAATGCGTCAGTGTGCTACGTTCATACAAGCATGGCGGATATCGGATTTCCAAATGCCAAGCGAGATTTGTGGACGCTTGGAGCTTGTGGATGCTTGTCGGGCCTTGATAAGCATGAAAACGCATGGTGCGTTACAAAGAGTAGGTAACTTATTTGTCTTAACATCAATCATCGTGCTGCGCCACTACAATTTTCGTTATTATTTTAATTTAAGGTACCTGATAATTAAAGGAATGAAAATACCATTGTTGGTTATAAAACTTTTATTTTCTTAAACAATTCTACATTTACTGATAAAATACATTTAATTCATATTTCGGCAGCTCAACTTTTATAGAAAACTCACGTAAAATTAGGCCAGTGACCTTGACCATGAATTCTTCGTAATCACTTTTCATTTGTGGTCACGAACATAATATGGGTCGGCTGTTAAACCTTCTATACGCATACGCACTTGAAACAAGTAACAGTACAGTCACGAACAATCGGTATCGTAATTTAAATTACTATTAATACCTAGCAAAGTGATTGGTTGTACAAAATCTACGGAAATGCAAAAGCTATGGTATCAATATTGTATATAGTATGTATTTTAAAACATTTAAAACTGTCCGCGACTGTACAACAGTTTTTTTTTTTAAGATAGAATTAGGCCACAATTTCGTTTAACAATTATCACAAAATTTACAATCACAATTGCGCCAATATTGTGTAAAAATAAATTATTTTTAATATTTTTTCTGAGCAACAAATTTTTACCATTAATTTTTTTATTAAGTATATAGACAAACAGGAATTGATTAATTATCTATTTGACGCATCGCTGCTGAAGGTACATACGGGAGCAGATAATGTGTATCATGCATGCATGCATATTATTGAGACATTTATTTATAGTATGCATGCAATGGAGAAGACACACTTTAAAAAATTGATCCTGTAAATAGTCTCCTACAGTAACACATCATTTTTAAGAAAAAAAAAATGAATGGAAACTTTTAAACTCTAGATGTACGCATTAAACTATTACAAGTAAGTACGGGTACTGCTATTATAATACGTAGATGTCCGGGAGAATTAGGAAGCCTAAGTATATCAAGAGTAAGAACTTGTTAGCTGTATGCATCCTGACAATCTTACAACTTTGACAGATCTTGTAGTGTGTAAAGATGTACATTTGTGGTACAGTCAGTGACAAAAATCTTAGAAAATAAATCAAAAAACAAATTTTTTTCGTTGATATCGTATGTTTAAAAATTGAACAACAGTTATTTCAAATTAAATATCAGTGGTTAGTTAAATAGCCATTGCCACAGTTTATAGTGAAACACTCTATTTCTAAAATATTAATTTGTGGTTTTAAAAAAAAATACTTTTCTGAAAATTAATAAGATCGTCAGATGCCCAAGTTCAATGTAATATTTACAAGCAACAATTCAGTTCACAATTTTCAGTCATATCCAGAAATTGAGTCCAAAGCGACCCTGTCATGTCTGTGAGCATTATATTTATTGTCGTACAAACTCTTCATCCAGAAATCCTTGATTTGGAGGATGTGTTCTAAGCCCAATAGTGAGAATAATTTTATGCCGCCTTTTTTCCAGTATTTATGATTTTTCTCTCTTTAATCCATTACTTTTCTATTTTGAGCCAAACCTAGCCTATTTTAGTTTTTTAAACCAGCATGATAGTTGGTCAGGCTAATTTCTAATTTTATCTTTTTGCCTAATATCGCATACCATGTTGTTTTGGGCAAGAAATGTATGTTTGAATTGGGATTTTCATGATTGACTTTAAGTATCACATGAGTTAAATTTATATAGTTTTACTCTTTTTGTATTTCAGGTACAACTGACTCTGCAAGATAATGTCCTTTTTAACAAAAAGACTTTTGCACTCGAGTATACCTGAAATCCACACGGGAGTAAACCATATATTTGAATCCATAGAGTCTAAATTTGAGTCTCATAGTCTCGTTGATTTCCACGATCAGTGGTTGATAGTCTTTAGAGTGCAGTTCGTTGGTCGTAGACGATGACAGCATCGGCATCAAAGAACTGGCTGTGTGACTTGCTGAGGGCGATTATTGCTGCGTGTTCACTGCGCATGCGGTTCTTGTATTTCTTGCTTAAATTGACCTGTTACCAATGAAGTTTCCTCTTGAAATTCATACGCTCATACATTTCGAGAAAGATTTATATTAAAGGGCTTTATTCTCTCAAAGGCTTATAGTTCAACAATGAGGTACAAAAATATGTACATATTTGTATATGGTCTCTGGGATATTACATTATCTACAATCGAAAACAAGATTCGGTTAAGCTAAAAGGATCGATAATGAACGATAAGGGTATGTTCAAATTCATTTATTCAATTAAGAAACTAAGTGACATTTATGAAGGTTAAATTGAAGCTACAGTTCAAAATCATAGATCGACACAAACAGTACTGGATTATCAAGATAAATTAGGTGAAAACACCAAAATTTACTGTCCGCTTGTGTCGATCACAAATAGTCGCATAGCTTTATATTAAAGGTAATGGTTACTTATTTATGCCCGTTTGTAACATTTCGTGAAAATGCCCATAAAAGAACAGACTGTAGTAAAATTATATTTAACTAGCTGACCCGACGAACTTCGTAACGCCTCAGCTTCCCACAGGTAGTGTACAGTCGCGAGGAAAAAAATTACTTTGCCGGTTATATCAATTTTTTTTTATACAAACTTGGTCCCAACAATAATAACGCACATATAGAAAAAATAAATATATAATTTGGTTCAGTCGGTTGGAGATTATGCGCGTACATACATTTCGGCGATCCATTTTTATATATATACTCGTAGATTACCACACTTAAATAAGTAAGTAGACTTGCAACCAAATACCATGCAGTGTTTAAGTATTGTTTCGTACCTAAATAAATAACATAGATTAGATAAGTGTATGAAATGTATTGTATTTTATTACGAATTCCGACTCTTGCAAAGTAAACCATGAATGTGTAATAATCTTTAAATAAAATTGTTTTAATTTTTTTTAATGTTGAGTGTTTGCGTGTTTAGAATTCTAAATTCGACTGCCTCGTTAGCGCAGTAGAAGCGTAAGCGAGTGCTGTGCATGAGGTCTCGGTTTCGATTCCCAGGTCGGAACAAATATTTGTAGGATCCGCAAATATTTGTTTCGGAGTTTGGGTGATTTCTATGTATAATGTAATTATATCAGTTGTCTAGTACCCATAATACAAGCCCTGCTTAGTTTGGGACTGGATGGCGTTGTGTGTTAAATGTCCAAAATATAAATACCGTGGGAGAGCTATGCTTCGGCATGAATGGGTCGGCTCGACCGGAGTGATACCACGGCCTCACAGAAAACCGGTGTGAAATAGCGTTTGCGCTGTGTTTCACCGAGTGACTGAGGATACCGGAGGCCCATACCCCAACCCCACCCCCGTCCCCTTTCCCATCCCCCAAAGGTCGGCAACGCACTTGTGACGCCTTTGGTGTTGCCGGTGTCCATGGGCGGCGGTAATCGCTTACCATCAAGTGATACGTCTGCTCGTTTGCCCATTGTTTAATAAAAAAAAAAGAAACTTATATGCAGACATAGAGCAACGCGGGCCATCGATCTGAGGATAGGACTTCGGCATAGCGTCTTTTTTCGATACAAAACAGTCTGTAACATTTTACCTGTAACTACGAACTTACATATTACAATAACATTTAGAATTTCACAAATACATTTCATTTCATTCATATGTCATAACTGTGTAACGCGTAGGCACATTTGGGCTTATACTTTGACAGAGAGGAACGCCATCTTGATTTTGCTCTATGTATGCAGATTAAATAATGTAAGCTAATTATTTCTAATAAGACTTACTTTGGCATAAAGCTGTTGCAAGTCGTCTTCAGTGGAGAGTGGTCGTGGTTTGGGCCTCAGGAAGGCTGGCAGAGATCTGGTTTTCAAGGCGTCTATGTTCGCTGCATTGTCAATTTCATCTAACACTACAACATATAAAGCATATTCATTAAGCAATTAATCCATCTACTACTGTCTCTTCGAAACCTCTTGATCCATCATAAAGATGCCTTGAAGAGATTTATTTTGACAATAAGGTCGTTCTTTGTACACATAATACATCTGACATTATAAGTACTCTCTTGAAACTTTGTAATACGGTGTTCAAATAAAGAGTGGAGACTTAAGAAACTAAGTTTAAGGATTTCTATTACCCTGAGGTTACCTTAAGTTAATTTCAGATTATATAATGTGTTGTTTACGAAATTTCTCCGTCAATTTTCGGGACGATTATTAAAGGGAGATCTCTGTGTGGTGGACGTATTAGGAATGTATTCATATCATGATATTATCAGAGCCGAATGAGGGAGCATACTACCCAGGTCAATAGCACTGTAGGTACAGAGAAGGAAAACTTGACACGAACTCTATAAAGCACCCCCTTTGAATAGCGTGATAAAGTGGTAGATAAAAAAGAGTTTAATAGTGAATAAATATCAATAGTCTCCACGTTTATATGTGGGACAGTGAGGGACTATTTAAAGATTTGTGATTAAGTTACCTGTAAGAAATTGCCTCCGAGCGATAAGGCCGCTATTTCTAGCTCCTAGTTTTTATGTAACCTTTGTAATTAATCTGATGTACAAAAAATCGATATTTTAACTAAATATTATAACTAAAGCCTTTAAACGTACATTTCTACTATTTGTATAGATAATCTGAATCTCGGAAACGGCTCCAACGTTTTTCATGAAATTTAGTATACAGAGGGAAATTAAACAAAATAATACAAAATTTCAAGAACCGGACCAAATTGAAATGGTACACGAGAAGTACCAGCTTACAAACAAAAAATAATCATCAAAATCAGTTCACCCAGTCGAAAGTTCTGAGGTAACAAACATTAAAAAAAAACAGTCGAAATGAGAACCGGGAAAAGTTCGTTCGTCCAGGTACTTGTTATTGAGTGGTGAGTGCACTAACTGCTGCTAGAGGCGTACTGCAGGGCGGAGTCCCTCTGGTCGGGGACGCGGTTGACGTAGCAGTGCGCCTGCTGCCGCGCCTCCCGCGCCTCCCGCGCCCCGCGACCCTCCGCGTCCCCCGCGTAACTCACCGGCCGAGTGTGGCGCTGGACTTGTACCTGCCAGTACCAGGTACGTTTCGTTCATATAAATGTTGGCCTGTTGGTTAGTCAAGCTGACTGCTAGTTTTTTTATAGGATAGAGGGTGGACGAGCAGACGGATCGCTTGATGGTAAGCGATGACGTAATTTATACTCTTGATTGTCGGCACTTGATGGAACTTGTTATAAAGCATTCTAGAATCAAACTTACAATTTGTTAGTGGAATAAGTACAATGGAGTTTGATTTTAGATTGTAAGCGATTACCGCCGCCCATAGGTGTCCATGGGTGGCAACACCAGAGGCGACAAAAGTGCGTTGCCAACCTTTTAAGAAGGAGTGTTTTTCTGCAAGCATCTTTTTTGGTTTTATTAAACTATATATATATCTGTCGCGTATATATATATATATATATATATACGCGACAGAAACTTCATCCCCATAATCTAAATGGTTGGCAGTCCGCAACCGTGCGATTTCACCGAAATTTTCTGCTGCGCACAACAAAGCTGTGATATGAGCTATCGCCTGCGGTATTTCCGGACCAATACGACCTTCCAACCTTCAATAAAAGAGCGTACTCCTTCTTAAAAGGCCGGCAACGCACTTGTAACGCCTCTGGTTTTGTGGGTGTCCATGGGCGGCGGTAATCGCTTACCATCAGGCGATACGTCTGCTCGTTTGCCCTCCATACAGTAAAAAAAAATGAAAATGTAACTCTAGGACTAAGAATATATTCTGTGTTGTGGGGTACTTTACATGCACACCCGACTCAGAACAACAATCTAATGGGGTTTGAACCCACAACAATAAGTGCAGTAAGAATAGCGAGTTATCTCTTAAGCCACGCCAGTTTTTCAATGTGTAGGTACTGAGCTTTTTTTAATTTGCACTAACCTCAGCATGTTTCATCCTGTAATTTTCCTGACTAGAGTAAGCATGATTTTCTTTGATGGCGTAATTCTCTTTGAGATATTGCTCATCTAAAACAACAAAAAACAACATCGGTTAGATACCAGTCAAAAAAATACAAAAAAAAATAAAAATAAAACTCACCAAATGATTTCTGATGACGCGGCATTAGGCGGCAGTAACAAATTATAACTAACAAAACAACAACTCCGCAAATTCCTCCTATAAGCCAAGATAACCAAACAATTATAACACGACCCTGCAAATAAACAGTTTAATTTATATCTACATAATTGTACATTCGAGTTATTGATTTTACGCTTGCACATTACCTGCAGAAACATTTCAGTTAATAAAACAAAAGCGATATACGCTTAGTTTTGTTCCCTTATTATAACGTTTTCCTAACATTTTAATTAGTTATCTTAATCAATTTCTACTTAAATATAATAAATTATGATAAAATACTATAGTAAAATTACGAAATGAATATGTCCATTTTTGAAATGTACGCGCCTGCGTGTTTTACGCTTTCGTTTAGAAATAACTACAATTGTTTTCAGAGAATTTAAAAGATTTAATTTGTACATTTGAACTGTTTACACTTTTACTAATTTTTATAAACTTTAAAAAACTTAGTGACCCAATGATTTAATTTTTCAAAACAATTTAAGTGAAAGATGGTGATCGGTGCCGAGAAACGTAGCGTTTTAGAACTCTTAATAAAATATCAATCTACAATTCGACATTGACGTTTACGCTCCTTTTCGAGTTTGTAAATTCTGGAAGTAATAAGTTTTACACAAAACAAAATATTAAATTGATATTTTCATAGAACTAAACAATTTTACTTTGATCATAAATTAAAAAATAAATCGTAGTATTTGCGAGTAGTAAGAAACTTATTTCATAGTATAAAATCGAATCCTTCCTCTCAGATTTTGGCGGACTGTTAAACAATAATAACATAGTGTATAATGGAACTGCAGCTCTGCTCTGTCTGGCGGCGTCTGATACTGTAGGTAGGACTGTAGACGGAACGTGGTTGGCTGTGCAGTGTCCGGCTGATAAATAAAAGTTAATTCTATTGTTTTGATTCTTCGCTAATATCAAAACAAAGTCGTTGAAGCTTACAATTACCAGCTGAGTGTGAGCGGTTAATTAATTTTATCAGTTATAACCCCGCCAATTCCAATCGTACGATATTAGTACGTCATTGCACCTCTGAACTGCAATGTGATTATAATTTAGCAGCGAATACAAACGGACGTTAATTGCGTAAAAGTATTAGATAAAGTAGTAATAGTGTTTACGATATCAATTCGTATTTATGAGTGACTTAATAGTTGGGGAAGGAAATGACTAGTACAAAACTAAGTGTCCTTGTGATTTTCATTTATGGTTTTCTTTCGCAAAACTCCCAGGGTCTTTCGCCGGTGGTGCTTAGTGAGTATTTTAATATTGTTTTCTAATAAAATATATATGTCTCTTGAAAATATCAACTTCTAATTTTTAATAAAAAAAAATCGGGATCATTTTTTTTTTTATAAATAAAGAAATATATTTATAATGTAATATTAGTTATATTTAAAAGCCTTGCATTAACATATACCGGAATAAAAAGAACTTCATTATAAGACAAAAAACTTTCAATATAAATATGTTTTAGTACCTGGTGATGGAGGATCTCAAGTGGAGGCTAAGCTAAACAAGACTCGTGCAGTTCACTACATATGTGAGAAGACCACACAGGATTTCTTCAACATTTGGTTGAATCTAGAGCTCCTTGTTCCATTTGTGATTGACTGCTGGGTAGACAACCTAAGGCTCGAGTATGACAATGTTACAAGGACCACATCAAACTCAGCTGGGGTTGAAATCCGGATACCAGGTTGGAGTAATCCGGAGCCTGTGGAATGGTTAGATCCATCTCATGATAAAACTGGGGTGTATTTCAACACTATAGCTGATACTCTAGTCAAGATTGGTTACCAGAGAAATGTGTCCATTGTTGGTGCACCATATGATTTCAGAAAGGCTCCGAGTAAGTATTTATTATTCATTAGCTTACACTTGAGATGTAACTCCCCTTATTCTAAAACACTTTTTTGCTTTTAAATCCAAAATATACTGCTATTTCAGCTTTTCCAGAAATTTCTTTTATAATTTTCTAAACATTTTCTCTTTGGCTGAATCATGTGGTCTATATTTATAATTATTTATCCAGTGTTAAAAAACACATTTTTTTTCATGAAACAACTGCCACAACAAACAAAACGTGTTTGAATCCATAGCTAGATATAAAAAATTAGTTACATGTTATGTTAATATTTGCAGCACTGAAAAAGATTTTTATAAACACAGATAACATGCACCACATGCATGAAAGTTCTAACCTTGAACCACACTCTAGGGACCTCTTAATAAACAATCCTTGATAGCCCACTAGGAACTGGTAATAGACCTATCAATAACTGCTAAGTTTTCCCTTGACAATCCAGTACAGAGTGTGGTGTCTGTTTGTGTTGATTAATGATTTTTAATTGTAGCTTCAATTTAACGTTCATAAATGTCACTTAGTGTCTTAATTGAATAAATGATTTTGAATTTGAATCCTATTCAATAGTTACTTGGAATATGATATTATCAAGAAAAAAAAATATTATAAGGTCCATTGTATTTACTGTCTAGCTCCATTATAAAGTATTCTATTTAAGAAACACAAGTAAGGTGTTTTTCTCAGTGTTGTAATAATGAAATTAATAACTATCTATGTCCATATATACAATTTGTTGTTAATGTAAAGTCTAGTGAGTTATGAGATAAGCATTTACATTTATATCTCTTAGGTTTTTTACCTAAAATAAAATGTCCATAGCTATGTTACTGAATTTACTTAAACCTATTAAATATAGAGGGTAAATAACCAATTGGGTAACTTGATAAGTAATAATAATGATATTTATTCTCAGGAATATGTTTACAAAATTGTTGTTCACATATATGTACAGGCTACAGGTTAGACAATAGAATACATCACCCATTTGAGAACCGAATTACTATTCAAATTGAGTAATGTTGCCAAAAAAGGATACAGTAAACAATTGTAGGAACCTGCTACTCAAGTGGCCACCTTTGAGCCTTCTGCACACCATGCCGAGTTGCTGTGCCGTTGGCTTGTTTACGCGCCTAAACGCTCGGTTATTCACTACTGAAATTATGTTTCGAGGCCTGTGCCGGCGGCATAGTGTGTGCCTTTAGAGTGCTTTTCCCCCCTCCTGCAGATTTCAGCTGCGGGTTCGGTGGACTTCCTGATTTTCCACCGAGTGAGTGCATTCGGTGAAAAGCAACGAAAAAATTGGCTTGACAGCAGTTTTGGCCTGGCCCATTTGTGACAAAGCTTGGTGTAAATCTTATTCAACCATTTTCTGAAACAGAAATTTTTATTACCCAAACAAGTTAATTCAGTAACTGAGGTGTTCTTTAAAATAATTATTTACACACTTGTTCATACAAGGACATACAGTTTTCTTTGCCAAATATGAGCATAGGTACATATTATACATAACTGGTATCATGATAAATAAATACGTTCTATTGTAATACCTACTCAGTATAATACAAACTATGTTCACAATTTTTTGATTATTCATAATATTTCTAATCGAAAGTTAGCGGTTTTTACTTTGAATACTCACTGAAATTATAAATACGAATGTCAGTTTGTATATGCTTAAACCAATAAACCGATTATGTAAGAAAAACGATGAAAAGCGTATATGCAAAAATCGTTCCTGCCGTTTTGGAGAAATTTGGTAACAAACACCGCGACACGAGAATTTTGTATATTAGATTATAAACCAGTAATATACACAATTAATTACTGTGATAACCGGCGGAACCGCAGGTAAAAACTGTTATCAAATAAAATTAATTTTCACATACGAAACTACATTTTCGCATTATGTTTTGATATAAAACTAAATTCTCTTCTAAAAACTGTTAATAATTAAAGTACTAAGTATTTAACATCCTTTTAAAGTTAAAACGAGCAAGGCAATATCGGAGGATAAGCGATTTTCTGTTAAATAAAAATATTTTGGAAAATGTGATACCATTACATTAGACCTGGAAATTATATTTTGTTTTTAAAGACAATCCTGCATCAGGTATAAATTCTGTGTCGCGGAGGACTGTACAAACATGACATGAAACAGGCACAAAAACACCCAGACCTACAACACACAGTGCAGTGGAAAACGGCATGACGCCTGCTCAAACCATTACGCCTATCTGTCAAATCTGTATCTGGTGCTAACTTATGGATTCAATTTAATTCAATTATACAAGCACTATAATTGTAGTGTACTATTATATTTTATGTAAATTATTACAAGCTTTTACAATGTGTGATGTTATCGCGAGAGTTCATTAATATTGTTGTTTACATAAATTATACGCTACTGCCACGCATGTACTGCACGAGTAATGAATAATGAAAGGGTAATATTTTTGACAGTCTTAAGTATTATTGCGTGTTAGGATTCGATGGCTTTGGGAAATAAACCTTCTGACATGTAGAGTCTTCGCGAGAGTTCGTGTTTATATCCATTTTTAGATTTACTAGCGCTATCGAGAAACGTCTCATACATACGAAGGCGTTCCCCGTATCAAGGACACGTCCGCCGATATTCGACGCTATGTCTGTCGTCATAAGGTTCTTTATTCCGTGCCTCAAAAATCAACTTTCTCGATCGTTGTTCGCAAATAATCTCTCTTCGTACCAGTATGTTTGTATGTATGTTCCACCGTAGTGCCTACACTATTAAACGGATTTTAATGAATCAGGTATCAATAGAAATTATTGTCAACCCTATTACGATACTAATGTACGCTGGTACAGTTTTTTATAAAGATGATCTTTTATAGTGCCGTTTGTAGGGTTGACAAAAGTATTTCAATGGTTCGAAAACTATGTCTTCAATCAACTTCTAGTATGTTATTAATGCTTCTAATATTTAATTTATAATAATCAGTTCGCTAGTGGACAAGAATTCATCATTAGCACGCGACAATAAACTATATGACACATACCTACTTACATATATTTTGCGTGATCATAAAATTCGCATTTCAACTAAAATTGTTTTAGATAGGTATTGAAATAAATAGGTAAGTATTTATTGTGTACACGATGTTTATAGTTAATTAACTTTAGTCAGCGTGTATACCAGTTTCGCGCTAAAGAGTAGTCTATGTCCTTTGTTAAGAATCAAAGTATCTAAATACAAAATTTCGTTGAAACGTAAAATGACAGCATTCGTGTTTCGTTGGTGAGCGCGAGACCCGAGGCCCAATGATGCAAGAGCCCTAGAGAACTAGGCCGCCGTGGTGGGGGTCACCGTGCTGCATTGTTGCATTGTCTGCATTCGCAATGAGTATGGTGATCACCACTCTTGAATTCTGCTTATGCTTTCAATCAGGCAGAGTATAGTAGAGGCAGAGTAGAATAATTTTGCAGGGCCATACTCACAAATGGTGCAGTGGTTCAGCCATAAAAGCGTGATAGACAGACATACTTTCGCATTTATAATACAAGTATACATTAAACCTGACATTTTCTTGACAAAGAAATTAGGTGTTTTAATCGTCTTGTCAGCCTATTGTAGGCCACCTTTGGACATAAACCTCTCCCATTGCATGGTATTCTGATCGGTTTTGATGTAATCTTAAAATTTAAAAATATTAGAAATTCAAGTACTCTATTGACGTAATAAATCTTCCACAGATGAAAATGCTGAATTTTTCGTAAACCTGAAGACTCTGGTAGAGAACACATACAACGTGAACAATAAGTCTTCTGTAACGCTCCTGGTGCACAGCATGGGGGGTCTCATGGCGATGCACTTCCTACGGTTGCAGCCCCAAAAGTGGAAGGACCAGTACATAAGACGATTGGTCTCGTTGTCTACGCCCTGGGCTGGATCTATGAAGGCTGTCAAGGTGTTTGCCATAGGTAAGCAATTTTAAAATTGTATGCGAGCGATGTCTGTACGAATAAGGATATTATAGAACAACTTTGAATGCGTTTTACTCTTATGTATTTTGATGAACTTCACTTAACATTTAGTGTTTATTTCATTTCAATCGGTTGCCAAAAACAACTATCAGTTAATAGAATCACCGCGAAAACCGATAGGTATGTTAATTTAGCTGTAAGTTTACCTACAATTGTAAAATGAATAAATATACTTGGCCGGAGCCACAGGTAAAAGCAATAAATAATAACTATGTAGTTATTCTAGCTATTTTAGTAATACGATAGTTTGTTCGTTTATTCTTAACTTTAGCACTCATTCACTACTTATCCCAAAGAATAATTAAAATAAATCTAATTTACGTTTACACGAAAGAAACCACAGAGAAACGCTGCTATTACTTTAAATGCGTTTACATTATTAAGCTTCAGTACTCAAAAAATCAATTATCTAATAAAACATACTGTTATTTTATAATGTTATCAAACATTACGTTTTACGCAAAAAGTTTAAAACATAACATTTCGTAACTTCTTGCACGACCATTGCCCAGAGACTGAAAATAGATCTAGATGCTTACTGAAAATAGAATTTAAAATTGTAAATATTCTATTACAACGAATTTTCGTGACGCGTTGTTGCTTATGATGAACTCTTAAACTATCTAACCGATTTTCCCAGGCATGATTGAAAAGAGGCACAGACGAGGTTGCGTGGGTCAGCTAGTAATTTATATTAAATAAAATAGAATCGCCTAATGTGTTGCTCAGCTCGAAACTCAAAATCGGCTTTATTAATCGACTAATTTTAGGCATAAGGAAAGAGTAGAAAACCGAAAAAACTTCCAAGAAAATTATAAAACCAATACTTTTATTTTCATTTATCTATACCGGGTTATAGTTTTAAATAAATACACGATACGATGCAGGTAGATGACACGGCGTATTATTTATGGTGAATAACTCAACTATCTTAAAATTTACATAATTCATTAGCCCTTCATTTCATCAGCCTGTTGGCTGTGCAATTACAGAAGGTTTTTTGTACGTTCTATTCTAACAAAAGAACAAAGGTATTAATGTTATGCAGTTCGAACTTTTAATCTGAGCTTATCTGTGGGCCATAATTTGACACCGATGGCTCAACTTGTGCCAATTTGTGTACCACAGCGTTCAATTCTAGAAGGATTCTAGGATCAATACTGTTCGTCATCTATGTTAACAGGCTTGCAATCTCACACTTTCAGACAGAGTATGGCAAGGACTGGAAAGAGATTCAAGAAAGCTTAGAGTTTGCCCTGAGAGTAATATCTTGGTTGTCCGCCAAACGGTCTTACTTAATTACTGGTAACCCTACAAACACACACACGTATACACACGGACAAATACGCAAACACAATGACACCTGATACACAGCAGTATTATAGAGCATTCGTATCTTAATCACATTATATTCTTATTTTATATTACCTACTCTGTTTAGTAAAATACTCTTTTATTATAGGCACCATACAGTGTATGTGTTGGTTTGGTTTAAGTAATGCATTTTTGTGACTATTAGAGGGAGCCCTAGCACCCATACCACAAGTTTAATCTTAGCTTGAGTGCTAGTGATTATTCATTTACCAAGCTTACTTGTATAAATGTATAGGTATAACAAAACTACGGCTAGAGTATAATTACCGTAATATCTACTTTTTCTGATGTCTATTGAGATATTATGTCGAGCGAGACGTTTGCATGTATAAAAGCGAAGCATGCAACGCAATAGCGGTAAAATCTAGATAGGTATTGTATTTAATATAAAATGAAGTCGCTTCCGCTGTCTGTACGCTTAGATCTTTTAAACTACTCAACGGATTTTAATGCAGTGCTCAGCAATAGATAGAGATATTCTAAAGGAAGGTTTATAGATAAAATACTTGCACATTATAGTTGATGAGATCCGAGAATTACAAAGACTTTCGGAATCGAAACTAAGATCTCTAACATGCCGCCTAGCCAAGTTGACATTGATTTTATCAATAAGTGAGCGCGATGATATATGTCAAATGTTACACTTCTTAAACAATTTCATTAGGAATCGCTTGCTTTATTGCTAGATTAACTTAATTAGCGATTTTAAACGACCAAAAAGAAACTTCTATTTTCTTCTTTCCATCGATTAATAATAAATATTAAGGCGTGAAATAATTAATTCCTTTAACTAATATATATTAGTTAAAGGAATTAATTGATTATCTATCACGCCTTAATATTATTTTTTTTCTATAAACTTTGATCTACTTTCAACAAACAAGGTCTAAAGATTCTGCTTTATAATCGACTAAAATCAATGTCACAATCATAAACTAATTACTAAAGATCGCTGTTAAATCATCAAACTTTGTCAAACATTGAGGATTCTTTAAATTCTGTCTTTTGTTGACAATTTAAAAGGAAATAATACATTAAACTAACAATTTCTGTGACATCAGCAGTGATACAACTAATTTCGAGCCATTACGTAGTGTTATAAGAAAACTTGATGGTTTTTGAGGTCATTACCCTTAATTTTTTACACTTTGTGTTTTCAAGGTCGTTGTTTGTAGCCGCGTTTCACAGATATGTAAACGTGGTTATAATAAGTAAGTTATAGGATTTATATGTTGAATTACGATTGTGGTTTGACGTCCGAGCTGTAGGTACACACCTACCGCCTGACCTACTCGAGCAATTGCTTTCTCAGTCCATCCGTATTTTTTCTTTTGAAAAGAAAACTCCCGCATTAGGAGTATACATCCTGTATCATGGGGGACTTTACATACATACATGAAACCTACACAAAGACATAAGAAAGTACCCAGACTCAGAACCGCAATTTGTTGACACAGTGTTGTCCCATGCATTATTGACTTGACCACAACACTTGGTGCAGTAGGAAGCGGCGACCAATTAAACCACTAAGCCAGCTCTGCATTATTTGCAGTATAATCAATATCTCTTTATTGTAATTCTCCTTTCTTTTTTTCTTTATTCTAATTAAAATTACTATTTTTTTGTTAAAGTCCTGGTTAACGACAATAGGCTTATATATAAAGCTGAAGAGTTTGTTTGTTTATTTGCTTGAACGCCTCAGGAACTACTACAACTAACTAGTGTTAGATAGCCCATTTATCGAGGAAGGCTATAGGCTATATATCAACACGCTAATAGCAATAGGAGCGGAGCACCAATGAAGAATGCTTCAACAACAGGGGAAAATTATCACGCTACGGGATTGCGTCTATTGAGACGAGAGGTTTCGTGTGTGTATCTGTTAGTTACGAGATATTTGGTTTATATATGAACAGCCTACTGCTAGACATAGGTCTATATAGCTATATGTATAGCCTATATATCCTAAGAAAGGAGGTTATGGCCTATTTTACTTCTGGTAGACGAATTTCCATAGGGTTTGTTTAATTACAGGATTTCCTTCTCTTAACAGTAGTGTTTTCTTGCGTACGTTGCTTTCTTAATCCGAGTCTCCACTGAACAAAAGTTGGCAACTTTTGTGCTGTCAACACGTGTTTGTGACAAAAGTTTCTGTCATTTCCTTGTATTGGCAACAAAAATTGTCAACGAATGTTGGGAACTGTGTTTCTGTACTTGGCGGTAAACATCAAAAGAATACGCCTGTTGCAGATATTAATTGGCTCTGTGGAGACGCTTAGTTGGTAACAAAAAGAACAATGCTTCACACGTGGACGAACAAATCAATGGAGTTGTTAATTAATCGGCTAGTTGTGGTGACTCTGAAGAGTTGCAAATGTTTGGAAACATTGAAATTGCCAACGATTTCGGTGGATACGCGCCTTTAGTCAGCCATTTGACTGCCTCGTTGGCGCAGTGGTAGCGTATGCGACTGCTGTGCTTGAGGTCTCGGGTTCGATTCCCGGGTCGGACCAAATGTTAGTGTTTCGGAGTTTCGGTGTTTTCTATGTATAATATGTATGTATTTACAACAAAAAGGTATATATGTAATAATATCAGTTGTCTAGTACCCATTGTACAAGCCCTGCTTAGTTTGGAACTAGATGGCGTGTGTTAGATGTCCGAAATTATTTATTTATTTATGACACCCATGGGGTGAATAGTCGTGGTGACCGATCGTATTCTAAATCCGTCACCACGCTAACAATTAATTGTAAATATTATTTTTGTTGATTATTTTTATAGCCCTGTGGCAAAATAATTTGGGATGTTATGTTCCTTAATAAATCGAAGCTTTGGAACCACATTCTTGATTGTGGCTCTTACAATAGTGTCGAAACAACGGTAATTTCATAAAACTAACATCGTAAAAATCCCGTTTATAAAAACAAGTAATTCTATAAGCATTCGTGCTTTAATTACAATAAACGGTATTATTACTATCTTAATTATTTAGAAACACAATATATGACGTAAATATATTATTTTTAAAAAATATACAAACAGGTTTGACGTATTTGACAGATAATAATGTCAATATTATTAAATAATGTTTCATTGATGAATGAGGAAGTAGAGATAAAGTTTAAGATTGTTTATTTATGATCATATGAGAGTTTCTATACATTATCGTTTATATACCTACTATTATTATTTTATGTAAATAGTTAGTTCGAGGCTCGTCTTTAATAACATGATAGCTTACTCGCAACGAGACGGAGTAATGGTCAAGGCCTCGGACACGTTATCAGCAGTGGGTTACGAAGTATGTTAGTGACGTGAAGCCAATTTCTAGTTTTTTTTTTATGAAATGGCAACCAGCCGGCTCACTCGGATCAGCTAATTCTGTAAATGTCAAGTATTTATAGTCTTCAATTATAAGTCTTCGAGTCTTCAAGTCTTCGTCGTGATGAAATTATTGATAAAAAATATATAAAATGTGGATGACATGAAATGGGGACCGTCTTTCGAAAAAACAAAAAACGATCTCCCAATTCATTGTTATAGCCTTCATGTCACTAACATCAACACACGCCAATAAATTGTAGAGTGAAAGAGAATACTAGTGGGTCTTTTATATCTTGTCAAATGTGCCAAATATGTACGCTACTTGGTCTAGTTTTACGACAGTAAAAACAGAAATTCAACGCCGATGACATTGTTAGTGCATGCGCTGTGTTTCACCGAGTGAGGAAACCGGAGGCCCATACCCCAACCCCTCCCCCATCCCTCTCCCCATCCCCCAAAAAGGTCGGCAACGCCCTTGTGACGCCTCTGGTGTTGCGGGTGTCCATGGGCGGCGGTAATCGCTTACCATCAGGTGATACGTCTGTTCGTTTGCCCACTATTCAACAAAAAAAAAAAATATACAGGCTAACAGATTGTAGTTGTGATTATTAGTTTTTAAAGGAAAGGTTCAAATGTGTCTGGTTCTATCAAAATATTGGCACGCTTAATTACAAAGCAGCTTTTATAAATTATCAAATTATTTCAAATATTCTAATTTTACGTGGTATTCTTTGTACCAAAAAGTTGTTGTAAGCAAAAAGTGTGAATATAGTGTCAACGTTACATACATGCTGTTTACAAAACATTATTACGTGTCAACACATTATACAGGATGCGTCAATTCATAATACTGGCAATGTCAGGACATTGTCCTCTCGCTGATTTTGAATCATCAATCGTGAAATATAAACCCTTCGTGTATGTAATTCATGTTCGTGACAAGCGTTTGCGATTTGCTTTTCTTTTTAACTTCACTTCTACTTCGAAAAGAACACTTATACATCAGTATAATTATAATAAGGTTTATTTACAAAAATGATGATGGTCTCCTAGCCAATTACGGCCACGGCAGCCAGTCTCAACGGATACCAGCCAACTACGCAGAAGATATTATAGTGCACAAGTGTGTGCCCAAACACCACCTGTGCACTCTCTGTTCCCTCTGTCTTATAATCCGATGGGACGGTTAACCGACACGATCGGAAAGACATCAGGCGCAGAACCGACAGCTTTACGTGCTCTCCGAGGCACGGGGGTTCAGACCCCAACTTCCAAACTCTGAGCTGTTATTAAATATTTCTATAATCAGAAAAACTCAATAACACTTTTAACCCGAACCGGTATTCGAACTCGAAACCTCTTGATTGGCAGTCGCATACGTCAACCGCTAGACCAATGAGGCAGTAATAAAACAAGAAATATACAATATTCGTTGAAGCCAGAAGAAGCCTAAACTAGGCAACTTGTGCTAAGACTCCTGGCACAGCTCTCTCAGGATCGGAAATTAATTCACTGTGGTATACTGTTTGTATAAGTTGTGTGTACTTTAGTCACTGTGCCTATCAAAAACAGTACCGTTTTTTACGATTATGCTTCATCTAATTTCTCAATGTTGTCGTACAGGTGATAACTTAGGCAGCCTGATGCTGCGCGAGAGCATAATGCGTGCTCAGCAGATCACTTGTCCGTCGCTGGCGTGGCTTCTACCCTCACCTCTGTTCTGGAAACCGAACGAGGTGCTCGTCCAAACTGACAAGTTTAATTATACAGTTAAGGACTTCCAGAAACTTTTCACGTGAGTACCTACATCTATTCTCATTGTGTGGCAGGTCGAGGAGTGACGTCACTCGTTAGGACAAGAATGATATATCTATTGGTTGGATTGTTTCGAAAATAATCAGACCTTATCCGTTTTAATAGGGTCTCAATAATAATATTTGAATAAGATTCTCAGTTTTATGTTATTGGAATAAGGTACATATTTAATTGTAATTTTAACTGGGCTTGCAGACTATCGCTAAGGTCCCTTATGTTGTGCCTACTTACATACTATTATGTGTGAGCGTCACCTCTTCAATAGTAACATGATTAAGTTTTTTTTAAATTTAGTGATTGGCTCATGGTCTCTATGATAAATGAATCTTGGTTGAGGTCTCGGGTTCGATTCCCAGGTCGCATAAAATGTTTGTATGCAAATATTTGTTTCAGAGTTTGGGTGTTTTCTATGTATAATATGTATGTGTGGGGGAACGGGTGTAATGTTCCACCCAACACAAAGGGAGGACCCTCCGACCAGGCGAGGTGATCATGCCTGGCGGGCTACTGCTACTAACTTGGGTGGATGGCGCTGTAGTATGTTATGTTGTATGTGGAGGTCGCCACATATGTATTTACAAAAAAAAGTATATATGTATTTATATCAGTTGTCTAGTACCCATAACACAAGCTCTGCTTAGCTTGGGACTAAATTTACGCTAAACTTTTTCTACTTTATTAATAAATAATAATCTCTACACATAAATATGTTAGTAGTTTATTTTGTATGTTCAAGTAGGCAATATAAAGATACGCGTCATAAAACCACGTCTGTGACACACAAAACCATTCGACTACGACCATACGACCACTATTCAATTGGCACTACAACATTGCAAGTAATCTACGCGTTAACCTGTAGGTATTTAACATTGTAAGTCTATATAAGGATAAGCGCACACTGATCACTTTAGCGCAGTAGGGTCCCGTCACTTTATAATGCTTTGCTTTTTAATATGTACTTGAACGAATGAATGCTTAGTAAATTCACTTTAGGAACAAATCTTAACAGGGTAATTTTAAATACCAAATAAATATATACTAATATTATAAAGCTGAAGAGTTTGTTTGAACGCGCTAATCTTAGGAACCGCTGGTCCGATTCGAAAAATTCTTTCAGTGTTGGATAGTCCATTTATCGACGAAGGCTATATCATCACGCTAAGACCAATAGGAGCGGAGCCCCAATGAAGAATGTTTAAAAAACGGGGGAAAATTATGACGCTACGGGCAATAGTAGATGTAAACGAGGTTGCGAGGGTCAGCTAGTAATATGATATACAGTTTGTAATTTATACGAATAAAGTTTTAAATTATAGTCAGGCCCTGATTTCATAATCCTACTTATTATAAAGTAAGTTTGTTTGTTATGCTTTCACCCGAAAACTACTATACCGATCATGATCAAACTTTGGAGGTAATAGAAGTATTATAGGTTACTTTTTATTAAATGCGATTGAGGCCGCGGGTGAAAGCTAGTATATTATATAACGAATAATATTGTATGTTATATATATATATATACATATAAATATAGGTATATAAATGTATTATCGTACGATTAAAACGTAAATTTCTGCCGATCCTTGTACAATCGTCATTATTTATGATTGGTGATTGTTTTCCTTGTTTATTATGACTCATGACCGTTTGGCTTAGATATAAACAATATATGTTAAGTTATCGCGTTGTTTATGTTCAGGAAAAGATACTGATTGGATTATATCGTTGGAAATAATTATCAGAATTAAAGGAAGTACTACCTGGCATACGTCTGCGTTTCATGATAGCATACCTTCCGTTTGAGAATCCATGACGCAACTACATTATAATAACACTATCGTATTACATTTTACATTTTAAATGTAGGAGAGCCACGCTTCGGCATGCATGGGCCGGCTCGACCGGAGTAATACCACGGCCTCACAGAAAACCGGCGTGAAATATCGCTTGCTCTGTGTTGAACCGAATGAGTTAGGATACCGGAGGCCTATATTCCAACCCCTCCCCCATCCCCTAAAGGCCGCACCTGTGACGCCCCCGGTGTTGCTAATGTCCATGAGCGGCGATAATCGCTTACCATCAGCCGATACGTCTGCTCGTTTGCCAATTACTCGTCTCTAATATTCCACCGCTGGACAATGGCTTCCCCTGTAAAAGAAGGTTTTGGCGCACTATATCTCGCTGGAGAGACGACTTGGTATAAGTTTTGTATCACTGGTCTTTGCAGTGATGTTTTCCTACATAGTTTACATACATAGATACATAGATGATTACAGCGAATATTCCGTTTGCAGAATTATGTTTAATCTAACCGCAATTGAATTATTTTCGTACTGAAATTTCCTGATAGAAGCGGAATAAAAACATAATTGTCCTTATCATTAAAATAGTTTGGGAATATTGTGATACACGAAATACTGTAAGAATAATTCTTATTTAATTTAAAAAAACAACAAATCTACACAAATATTTATTCCTATTAGATGAATTTTAGTTAAGTATATTACTCACGAGTCAATACTATGGTCCTTTCTTCAGAAGGCCAACCCAAATCCTATATTGTACTCGCAAATATTTTTATTATTTTGTAATTAATTATTGTTCAAGGACACCTCTGTGGTTTGTTTCGGCATTTCTTCCCAGAGTGAGTCTTAGGAAATGCCGGCCTCTTCTAGCTGTAAAGTCCGACGTGCAAGAATATCTGTAAAGATTTACTTACAAAATAAATATCGCTTAAGAAAATTTGTAACAAGCCCTATACTAAGCCGTCTGGCCAAGGTGGTATACCTCGTAGGTTAAGACCTCTATCTATGTATAGCCCTTTGTCCAGCAGTGGACTATTAAAAGCTGTTAATGATATTAAAAATTCGTACTTAGCCATACGTACTATTGTGGACATTGTGGACTGTTGTTGAGGGGTGATTTGTGGAAGTTAAAAGCCTCAGCAGAGAGGAGAATGTTCGCTGTTCAATGGCTAATAAAGATTTTGATATACCTTTGCAGTGACATGGAGCTCCCAAACGCTTGGGAGATGCGCAAAGACACAGAGAAGTACACCAAGGACTTCTCCGCGCCAGGAGTTGAAGTACACTGCATATATGGATACAATATATCTACTGTTGATAGGTGAGATTCACTCTTTTTAACCGACTTCAAAAAAGGAAGAGGTTCTTAATTCGACTGTTTTTTTTTATGTTTGTTACTTCATAACTTTCGACTTGTTGAACCAATTTTGATGATTATTTTTTCATTTAAAAGCTGGTGCTTCCCGTCCCCATTTCAATTAGGTCCAGTTCTTAAAGTCGGTTTATTTTCTTGTTAAAATTTGTGATTATTAATAGTTTCACATAGAAAGGTTTTGGGAGATGCAATCTGAGATTAGTCCCAACAAACAAAAATCTTCTATGTATATAAAAATGTTAAGTTGATTGGTTAAAAAGGTCCAAAAACTCAAAAAGGTCTTTAATTGAGTTCAAATTTTGATCAACGCGATATATAAACCCCTTCAATGATTTCAGTTACCGCGTCAGTTATCAATCCAAAGACAATGTGCCACAGCGTAGAAAAGTTCTCAATAAAAAAGCACAAACATAACATAAATTGTACCTACATACTTACTACACTGATATTGTTAAGTCACTTCGCTTCACATTCCCGTAGCTAAAACAAATTATAGACAGAACAGCTACTTGGTACGCGCAAGCAGAAATTTTAATGAATTATGTAAACTGCGTGATATTGATCCCTTTTTGATTAGTGTATTCTCGACAAGAAGGCGTCTAGGCCTTAGATTTTTTGAGCAGACAGTGTTCTCTAAATTTGCGTTGAAGTAATTGTTTATTGCGTGTTTGACGCTTGCGTATTGTGTGAGATTTTTCTTTTTGATTTATGTTTGGTTTGTGTTTTGTGTCCCAATATTTTATATTAGTCTAAAACTAGAAGTGAAAACTTGTTATTGGCTCTCTGATGACTAATCTGCTTTGTTTTACTAATATATCTAGCTGTAAGTTTTTCATGAATAAATAAATAAATTGTCTGATAAGTGCACTTACTAGCCTTTTACTCCAATAAAAATAATTGTTTTGATATAAATTCAAAATAGAATATTTAAAAAAAAAATCTTTGTTTTTTTTTTTTTATAATAAGCTTACTAACTAACTACCTCAGTGTGGCAGTGGTAGCGTATGCGACTGCTGTTCTTGAGGTCTCGGGTACGATTCCCGGGTCGGACTAAATATTTGTATGATCTGCAAATATTTGTTTCGATGTTTGGGTGTTTTCTGTGTATAATATGTATGTATTTACAAAAAAAAAGAATATAAGTATTTATATCAGTTGACTAGAACCCATAACACAAGCTCTGCTTAGCTTGGGGCTAGATGGCGTTTTGTGTTATAGATGTCCGGAATATTTATTTATTTACTAAGAGGCATGCACTACTTTCCAGACTCGTGTACAAACCGGGTACATGGCTAGATGGGTACCCAACCCTCGCGATGGGTGATGGTGACGGCACAGTTAACCTGCGCTCGCTCAGCGCCTGCGAACATTGGAAGAAAAAGCGCCTCAGGAACGGTCACTCGACCAAGTCCCTGGCTTTACAAAACGCTGAACATCTCAAGATACTCCACGATCAGAGAGTGTTGGACTATATCGCGCTTCTAGCAAAGAATTGAAGGTAGTTTAGCATTAAACATAGTATTATAAATAAGTAGAATGTTGTAAACAAACAGCTATGAGCAAATGATATCATTCGTTCCAGTCTTTCGATCGTCATTCATCTTCATATGAAGATTTGAGTGAATGAAAATAATTAATGCTTCCACCGTATAGGCATTCTATTACAATCTATTTAGAATTTTTAATATTAAATTCTATCAAGTGGACGTTTGTAGTAGACTATGATTAAATAATTTTATGATTGGAAGTAGCTGATCTTAATTCGAATTTAAGTAAGAAAATAGTTTATACACAGTCATGACAAGCTGTCGGAGTGATCGTTTGTTCCTTCGTCGTGTAGAACGGTCAAAATTAAATGTATTTATGGTATTTAAGTTGACTTATTTGTTAAGTTTGATTTCATTAAAATACACATCAAAAGTTGTTTCATTTAGGAAGCAAAAGAAACACATTTTAATTTTAAGTAAAGCTAAACATACAAAAACCTATTTAATTTGTAATAAAAAAGGGGTAAAAATGGTTTATTTTTAGCCAATTTCAAATAAAAATGTTACAAATACATTTGAAAAAAAACTATTAATCTCTAATTGTGATAAATCATAATAAAACCTGTGTTTTACTCTGTGTATAAGTGTTACATTTATTTATTTTTAACTCAAATATTGTAAATATACAAGAAAGAATATGCGTTTGTGCTGTGCTTCACCGAGTGAGTGAGGATACCGGAGGCCCATACCCCAACCTCTCCCCCCATCCCCTTTCCTATCCCCCAAAGGTCGGCAACGCACTTGTGACGCCTTTGGTGTTGCGGGTGTCCATGGGCGGCGGTAATCGCTTACCATCAGGTGATACGTCTGCTCGTTTGCCCACTATTCAGTAAAAAAAAAAAAAAATTGATTTACTGTTAGCGACTGTACATCATAATTAGACTAATATGACATGTGCTTTGCTCATAACTTGACTAATATGAAATTAAGCTCTCTTAAATAATTTAAATAACATCATATAGATAAACTAATAAATTAGATTTTTGTATACAAGAGTTTGTTTAAAAGTATAAATAATGAATTTATACTTTGCCCTATGACTAATGTAAAATGAAGCTCTTTTAAAAGCCTTTTTATAAACACATACCTTTATGGTATATCAACCTGTTTAGTCTTAAACCGTTACTGCCTATTGCAACTCTTGACTGTCACATGTTAAACATCTGCAATTTCTCCGCTTAAGTGAAGTTTTTCAAGGATCTACAAGAGCTTTATACTTTTCGCAGTATGTACATTTTTAAAACATACTGTAGAGCATGTACTCATTCTTTACATCCTTATAAAAGAACAAGAAAAAATTGAGCATTGAGCAGCTTTTGACTGAGTTGCACGGGTTCATAAATAAACGTCAGACAAATTCAAGGATATGTAATGAATATTAAATGATCTCTCCACTTTCGTGAGCGTGTTAGTGACAATCTATGTAGACAGTATATAGCTTCGTTCTTAAAAGTGTTTTAGTGCAATTAAGTGACAAGCCAAGCTTTACGGCTGTGATAACCGCTCTGTCAAACACATTTGACTTTATATATTTTTTTAATATAAAATATTATGTACATACAGAATATGGTTCACTCATATGTTTATTTAATTTTTATTCTAATAGATGTTTTTTAGTTGTCGCTGTACATCATTCTTATAATTCCATTATGTAGTATTTCATAATGGAAACTCTCCAAATACTAAAAAAAATTTAGTTTATTTGACTCGATATTGAAATAGCGACATCATTTATAAAGCATTTCAAGATATAAGTAAGATATTATGAAAATGGTGCGAAAATTGTTATAAATATTAAAAGTTGAATAGATACCTATCTATTAACATAATGTGTTGTAAGAAATCTGTTGGTTCTATTTAATTAATGCTAAATTAGAATAACACCTATACGGAAGTCAGGCACCGTGACTTTGAACAAAGTGGTTCAATGTTACAGCGAATTTATTTTATTGTGAACATTTTGACTGAATCGCATATATTTACATGAATTTTACCTTTGAAGTTTGTTAAGTTAGTTCATTAACAATGATTTAGTATTAGAGATGAATAAATATGTAAAGATATTATCTTCTAATTTAAGCTCAACGGACGCGGGTCAAGTAGTTAAACCTACTGTGTATTTATGGAATAAAATAAATAGTTACCCATATTAACGTAATTTTATTTATAAAATTTTGTACATGTTTTTATTTACGACGTGTAGCCTCCACAAACAAACTCCGCAGGGTTACAGCTCTTCAAAATCTGACAGCTTGGTATAGTGTGTCCAAACCTTATTTTTGATTCTTATAATAATGTTGTAAATGGTCAACTTTTTTATTGTTATATGACTGCCTCTGTGGCGCAGTGGTAGCGTATACGACTGCTGTTCTTGAGGTTTCAGGTTCGATTCCCGGGTCGGACCAAATGTTTGTATTATCTGCAAATGGTTGTTTCGGAGTTTGGGTGTTTTCGAAACAAAGTATATTTGTATTCATATCAGTTGTCTAGTACCAATAACACAAGCTCTGCTTAGCTTGGGACTAGATGGCGTTGTGTGTAAGACGTCCGAAATATTTATTATTTTTTTCGAATGTTAATTTAGTCCGAATTTTTGGGCACATTAATAGTACTATCGACAAACTTGAATCATAACCTACTTTGCCGAAAAATCGTTTGAAATCGTCAAAGCAACAAAAATTTTCCTCATTTCCAGTGTATGCCGTTTTAAATATTAAGCAAGCTGATTAAGCTATTGATCGAAGATCTATGTAATTTTAACCTTCATTATCACTGCGGTGGATAATATATTAGATAAAACAGTTATAATCATATTTTGAATCCATGCAAGAATGCATGAATTTTTTAAGGAAGAAACGCGTCACGTTTTTGTCGAAGAGGGAGAGAGCGATTGAGAAAGGGTGAATTTTAATCTCATCTGAGATTTTCTATTTTATTATTTTTAAACAATATTAAATAAATGTATTTTAATAATTCTCTTAGATTTAATTATTTTTATTAATAATTAGTTTGCCAAAGAAGTTTCACTTCTGACATGTGTACTTTGTACGCACGCACTTTTTTATTAATGCCTCGCTCCTGGTTTTTAACCAACTTCATGTTCAATATATTTTTCGTTTACTCTGTTATTTAAAACTCCAAACTGTTTTCGCGCCTTCTGAAATATCGAAACCAAAAATAACAAAGTTAAATTTTGAAATTGGAAATTCCCCTCACAATATCATATGTGCTAAAAATGTTAGTATTTCATGTTGCCCATGTGCAAATTTAAAAAAATGTAAACCACGTTATCATGCAATTCAAATTCACCGTATTAGACCAAGATAATGTAGAGTTAGATGATATATCCCTAGACATAAAGGCGTCCTTGAGATGCACGAAGCTCATTAACCAGAGGTCAAATGCATACTACCCGTCTACATATGACGTCTATTCTATTACAGTATGAATCTGTTACTTTTGTAAAACAGTTCATATATTCCCAAATTTAATTCAATAACGGGGTCACCATCAAGTCTTATAGAAATAAAACACAGATATCGGTAATAAACATGTATTTAACGTTGCATTCTGAGCCGTATTGGCCGACGCCATATCAACTAGTTCATTTATGTGCCTAATCTAAATAACCTGCTGTAAAATTCACTCATACATAACAAATACTTATTTTGAAATACCTATTTTAATACTATAATTTTGATTTAGGTAACCATAGACACACCTGTCAGAATTTGGCGCTCATTTTTGACATTGACATTTATCTGTAAAGTAGCGAACATCAATTTTTTTTAATCCGACAGTGTGTTTATGTAATTGTAGCAGTAAAATAGGCACTACTAAAAGTTACACTGTAATAATAAGGCAGTGACTGACTTTATTGACATATTTAGTAATAGTTCTCATAATTTACTGTTTTATTGAATCCTGCTCTCAGAGGTAAAAACATGTAACCTTAACTCGCAATAAAGATTCGGCACATCGTTTTTATTTTAATTTTCTGTTTGATTACTCTATGAATTATAGTTTTTATATTCTATGACAATTTCATTGTTGCCTGTTAGTAATAAGAATTTTTTAACTTTTGACAAACTGTCAAAGTACGCAAATTTTCATAAGGTACAGTCAACCACTAATTATACTATAAACAAAACTGTATTCGTTGATAAACATTTTTTTTAAACACATTTTCAAATAACTTGCACACAGCATTCAGATTCAATGAATCACATTTTTTAAATAAAAATAATTACTGACAACATTAAAACAGTATACAAACGAAGCTATATACAGGGTCTGTCGTAAATAATGGATAAGTCGTAAACTGGAGTTGGTCCGGCTATGAGACTATTAGAAAATCGTATCTTTTTGCCAGGGTTTCTAACCGTATGGAAATGGCGTAGACTTTTATGTTTTTTTATAAATTTCGCTACTCTTTGCATTCATTCCGTTGCCATTTCGTTAAATTTAGGTATTTCTGTGTCATTTTTTTTGTATTATAGTCTTGAAGATGTGTATTATTTAGTTTTAGTACTGTTTTAGGCGTTTTTAACGTTGGTCATTTTCAAAATTGTCATTTTAAGATTTTTTATGTTTTTGTTTTACTTAGGGTCAACTTTTGATCATTTACTGTGTAAAAAAAAAGTACGGCGCTATAGCTGCCCATGATCTTAATAAATTATCTAGTATGTGTAGATTCTAAAAAGGTATAACAATGCATACTTCACAAGTAATATTAAGCTACATGAGCGAGATCAATATCCAGGTGAGAACATATTTTTTTCATGTAATGTTGTAAATGGTTATAAAACTTCGTCAGAATGATTTATTTCTGCCAAGATTCTTTACACAAACACTATGGGGCCACTATTAAGGATATTCAAAGAAAACTAGGTAGTTTTTTGTCAAAAAAATTTCATGCCTCCTCATTTCATAAAGGTGTTTAATTTTAAAATTGATGTGCTCTAATAGTTACATGCGACAAACATGTTACAAGTTTATTCGTAAAAAGGATCATCAGGTAAAAAAATGAACAAAGACAGCAATACAAAGGGTCTCCCCGCGTGAAAAGGACATTGTTACTAGGCACACTGCATGATGCACCGTCCCTTTCACACTCACGATGTGTGAAAAGGTTAGCATGCGTTTAGCTAGGGCGCACTCCTGATACATCTCTCAGTGTGATTTTGACCATCGCATGTGCTCTCGTTTTCATTACTGTCGTCAATTTGTTACTGCTTTCTAATATCGGACTTAGATTTTCTTTGTGATTTGGACTTGTTAACCTGGTGATATTGACAACTCAGCTCTCATTTATGGGCATCGTGTTGTGCTATCGATTGCACGTGTTATTTTGGAAAATTTTGTATATCATGCCTCAACAATACACGCCGGCCGAATACGTAAACATGCATTACATTTATGGTTTATGTGATGGCAACGCCAATAGAGCTGCTAGAGTTTATCGGGAAAAATATCCAAATGCCCGGCATCCTGACTATCGTGTCTTCATAAGAGTGCACAACACATTTTTGGAAGGACGATTTCCTGGGACCGGCGTAGGCGGGGCGAGTGAAGGACGACCACAACGCCACAGTGCAGCCGAAGTACTGGAAATAGTTGCAGAAGACCCTGGTACGTCCATAAGTGTAATTTCAAGGCGCACCGGTATACCTCAAAAATCTGTATACAGGATTTTAAAAAGGCATGAATTATATCCCTATCATTATCAAAGGGTCCAAACATTAATGCCAAGGGACGCTGCTGCGAGAATAACATTTTGTCGCATAATGCTGCGAAAGATGAGGGAAGACCAAAGTTTTTTTAATAAAATTTTATGGAGTGACGAGTCAACGTGTCGAAAAGATGGTTTTTTGAATCTTCACAACATACACAGCTGGCAACTCGAAAACCCAAGACTTATCCGAGAAGACCGATCGCAATATCAATTTAAAATTAATTTATGGACTGGCATTATTAATGGCAAAATCATTGGTCCATTCGAATTGCCGGCAATATTAAATGCGGATATGTATTTGAATTTTTTAGCAAATACTTTACCTAGTTTACTGCAAGACGTCCCACAAGAGATAAGAAATGAGATGTGGCTACAAAATGATGGGTGTCCAGCACATTACGCTGTTCGTGTCAGGGAACATTTAAATAATACTTATCCAGATAGATGGATAGGGCGATTGGGGCCAATTTTATGGCCTCCACGTTCGCCAGACCTGAACCCCTTGGACTTCTTTTACTGGGGCTGTATAAAAGAAAAAGTATACAGTGAAACAATAAGTTCTGTAGAAGAGTTGCGTGCGCGCATTCAAGTAGCAGCGAGAAAAATTGAAGAAGCCGGTTATGTGCGCCGGATTAAGCGATCGTTTATTAGGCGATGTAGAGCGTGCATAGCTGCCGGCGGAGGACACTTCGAACATTTAGTTTAAGTTGTTGAATAAATATTTTTACGTACTAAAACAACCTAGTTTTCTTTTGAATATCCTTAATAGTGACCCCATAGTGTTTGTGTAAAGAATCTTGGCAGAAATAAATCATTCTGACGAAGTTTTATAACCATTTACAACATTACATGAAAAAAATATTTTCTCACCTTGATATTGATCTCGCTCATGTAGCTTAATATTACTTGTGAAGTATGCATTGTTATACCTTTTTAGAATCTACACATACTAGATAATTTATTAAGATCATGGGCAGCTATAGCGCCGTACTTTTTTTTTACACAGTAAATGATCAAAAGTTGACCCTAAGTAAAACAAAAACATAAAAAATCTTAAAATGACAATTTTGAAAATGACCAACGTTAAAAACGCCTAAAACAGTACTAAAACTAAATAATACACATCTTCAAGACTATAATACAAAAAAAATGACACAGAAATACCTAAATTTAACGAAATGGCAACGGAATGAATGCAAAGAGTAGCGAAATTTATAAAAAAACATAAAAGTCTACGCCATTTCCATACGGTTAGAAACCCTGGCAAAAAGATACGATTTTCTAATAGTCTCATAGCCGGACCAACTCCAGTTTACGACTTATCCATTATTTACGACAGACCCTGTATATTATTCGGTTTCTTATACATAAGATAAACATATTTACAAATCACAGACATTTAAACCAATATTTCAGGGAAACACAAGAAAATAAATCTATTAGAAAACAATTTTTATATTCCTTGTCTACTCCACAGTGAGAAATTTTGCGAGTGTTTGTTATTATATTGAAAACAGTGTTGAGTGTTTCAAGTATAGAAATATTGTTAAGATTAATGAAATCTATCTAGAACAAGTTTACTACTCGACAAGTACTCTTTAGTTCAAGCGGCGTGTAAGAAGCAGTTTGCAGTGCACTTGTATGTGATAGTGAACTGGGTTATATGAGTAATTCTAATATAAAGTAATTAACAACACAACATGTTAATATAAAGAAAGTGAGACACATCTGAAGGATAAAAAGATACTTTGATAACTCATATTTTAAGTTTTGTGAAATAATATAGGTATACTTTATTAGTATTATTTAAATTATTACATAAACAAAATAATAATTCCATTATTATATAAAGTACTTAACCTAACAAAAGGAAGTGATCAGTTCTAGTGCATATAATTAATAGTAAATGCTTGAATTCCTCTACTGACATATCAGGCCATCTAGATACTCAACTATCGAGGAATGAATATAAACCTAGCCATTAAATTAAAAAATATCACATTTTAAGCAAAATTATGATGCACACACAAAATATATTAAGTAAACTAATAAATAACTATCTACCCATATACAAAACCATAGCTAATTTACAAAAACCTCAAGTTATGTGCCGTAAAAAACATTGGTTGATTGATTTTCATGTACGACTGTACCGCATTATGGTTTTTATAACTCATACCCATCACTATATACCTAAAAAACTAAGCATATATATATATATACAAACGAATAATCAATTTGAGACATCCAAAACCATTTTTGCTAATTTTCAATAATTTTAAATCTCACTTTACACAATCACGCCAATTTATGTTTTAATTTTACACTTCCATTTCTCACTATAAGTAAACTTCATGCAACTTTTCCGTAACCATTCAACCAAAAACCAAAATCCGTACTTTGTTATAGTATCGGTTACGTTCGATCTCAATTCTATCAAACTATATAAAAAAGGTTCCACACAATACAATTTTACTACTGATACGATTGGCAATCAAATTGGTTTGAAGAATTTCGTCGTTATACGTACACCGCGATATCAACAATTTTTATTCGTCTTTTTTATGACGATGAAAAATAGAGTTCCTAAAGGTGTAAATAAATGTACTTAATGATTATTCTATATATGGAAATGTATTCCGTCCAGTATTTTGAAACTTAATTTATTAATGCGAGGCATTGTATTGTCTTATCTACCGATCTTGGAAACTTTAGTAAATTGAATTATTTATCAGCATTTGCGATACTTTGTACTATGTCATAGTTGCAGTGTTTTAGTATTATTTTCGTGAGCTAAATATATGAGGTAAGTCTCCACCTATAGCTTAAATAATTGAGGGTGTAACGTCAGCCTATACTCTAAAACAATCTATTTAATTAATAACCTGGTAGACCTTTTAACAGAAATACATCATACTTCTAAGCATATATATTATATAGATTTTACGATTGTTTGCAATAACATTTTTAATAAAACCTTAATTTTGTTCATGTTATTACTGCACAATATTTTAATTATGTCTCTAGATTATACGTAATGCATTTTTCATATAAGATTTGGTGCGACCCAAAAATCGAACCCGAGATCTTAGCACAGTATATTAACATATACATCTATATTACAAGACCCATTGCGTAGTGTTCGATTCTCTGAAACATCCTCTAAAATCTAGAGACACATTAAATTACTCTCATTCACTCACTGAGTTACAACTCTGAATAAAACCGTATGAAATTATGATCTAACAGTGACTATCTATGTTTATAATCCAGTTCTAGAAAGGCTTAAATCCCTTCACTCCAGTTTGCAACGTCTATACATAAGTATATATAACATAGGTTAAATTATGTTTCACTAACAAACCATGTAAGGCATATTATATCATTTAAGTCTTAGATTTAAATTAGCACATCAAACTAAATGTTACCGAGTGACAAATGTTTAAAATTGCTACTTTGAAAAGGAGGAATTTCAATGTAAAAGGAAGTTAAAATACTTACTTTGAGAGTTACAAAGATTATATTAACCATAGGTAAACCGTAACCGAGTAAGTAAAGAGTGAGACGGAAATAACGTTAAGTTTGACAATGTCATTTCTAATAATTGCAACACTAAAACTAGCAGAGAATCAGATGTGTCTGGTTGCATATGTGAAGTGGTGACACGAAAGAGTTTTTTCATATCATGCGAGGTTAACTATCATACTTTATTATATATTTTGTTTTTTCATTACGAACTACTAATAAAGCAAAGGAACTACTACAAACCTGCCTGTGTGAGATATTTTCCTTGATTATAAATATCACTGCTTACACTGACAGAAATTGTAAGTATGTACTATGATCGGTCTTGTCATGTGTACTCATACTTTAGAGTTCAAAGATCAGTACATATATTGAAAGTCAAGTGCTCAAAAGTTTTAATAAAAATAATATCATGATCGCATCCCAAAAAAAATTATAATTCTATTCCATGTTTAATAAGTTCTTCAATTCCTTTAATGGTGGTCTTAAGTGGCCTTTTCAAAAGTCTGGGTATTGTATCTGGTCCATCATCGCACTAAACGAATAAAATAAAGAAAAAAAAATCAAAGGAGTATTCAGACATGTTCGTGTTAAATTTTGTTTATAAATTTGCACACAGGTAGAAACATTTAGCCTAATGGGCTAATAAGCTTATATTCTATTGTACAATATTTAGGAATAGAGATCTAGACCTGTAAAGTAGAGATTCATGAAAGGTCAGGAGCGTATATAGCCCGAAAATTACGTGACTATTTAATTCGAAATTTAAATAAGCATATGACCCAAACAACCACTTTGAATTACGACCATGGTAATTTATGCTAGCTTTCAGTAGAGAAACAAAAAAATAATTTCAGCTAACTCTCAAAAACAATACTCAAGTATTCGATAGTAAATTCATGAGAAAATTCATAGAACTCTATTCCTAAATATTGTACGTTTATAATCTACCTTAACCGACAGCATAAATTATATACCACACGGAAGCCAATTTCTTCACACAATAATGTCCCTTATGCGCAAGCGCTAAGACCTACATTGGTCTGATCACTTTGTCCCCCTCCAAGCTGATGACAAGCGATGACAACTACTACCCAAGCACCATGTCCCATGTCTCAATAGCAGGAATGCACACTTTCAACTTGTTGACAACAAAATGTTATTTTTCGAAAATTAAGAAAAAAACTAGATTCTACTAATTAAAAAAAAGTGATTCCAGAAGCCCTTGTCAACATAATCAAGGCGTACTACGTAACAACTTTGTTGTAGGCCACGTAATTACCTAATTGCAGATCGTAGATTTTATATATTATTATTAATTTCGCCTTCATTCTCTATAAACTTATGAGTGAATCCACAAGCTGGTATCAAGACAATTCCATTCTTAATTTAATTGGATTAACGGTAAAGAAAATCTCTTTTAGGAAACTTACACTATTGCCACAAATACAAGACTACAATTTATTTGCATCGTAATTATTATTGATTCCTATTCAAGTCATTCGTTGGTTCACTCATTCATTCGCATCGTTTTCAACCCTCTACACCTCGTAATAAGACTAGATCACTAAACTATCGGTGACTATTGTTTCAATATTACCTAAGATTACAAAAATGCTCTTAGTAAAAAAGTAAATTGTAAAACCCAGGTCAACAATTTTGCCCAACAACAAAACATAAAACCGTGATTCCGTTTGAATATTATGGGTGACTTTTTGCCAGAAAAAGTTTTCATAAAATTCACTTTCCGTCCGTATTGTAAATAGTAGAACGACTCATAGTTTTTTTTATACACTCCAAAAAAAACTACTTGATACTAGTATAATAGTATCCGTTTCTCTCTCACACCTCTAGTCATAATCAAGTTAAATTATTATGTTTGGAATCAGTTCAGCTGATATCTAATTAATTTTGACTAACATTCAATATAACTATCCGCCAGCCCTTATACTTTCTATCCTCTTGCCTACTTTATATTATAACCTTCTTCTACACTTCTTCAAATTACTAACTTCTACACTATTATTCATCTCTTCACTGCTTTCCCTTTTTAATTATAATGTCTTTATATAGTCTATCAATCCACGCCAAAAGTGACTTAAATGATTGTGTATACCACTTTCAGTAAGTGACTCCAGAACCCAAAACCACTGAATTTTAAAGCCAATTCATTCATCGACAATTTATGTACAGAAAATTATCAATAAATCGAAAGTGTGCATTAATTCATAAGGCAAAATTGTGTATGCTACAGTGCATATCATAGTTTTGATGTTGTTATGGTAAGAAAGCAGTCTTGATTACAATTTGTTGTATCATAATTATTTATATATGACCAATTACATATTAAACCATATGCATATATGTATGAGTTTTGGTGAACCATCTGTTGATGATATATTTCATATTATTGTATATAATGTTTTATGTTACAATGGAAGACAAACTTCAACACAATACAAATTTTCATTTTGAATATGTTGTCAATTGAATTGGTACAATTAAATTGTCATTTTTTTGCTTGTTTTCTTTTTATTTTTTTTGTTGGACGTTTGTTAATCAAGTAATGTATATTTTAACATTAATTTTGTAAACTGCATTTGCTTGAGACGAAATTTTATCTTGTGGAAGTGGCTTTAGAACATCAAAAAATTGTCGATGGTATTTCAAGATAACTTGAAAAGCATTTGTTTCTTCTGTTGAATAACATGTAATATATTTCACCAACATTTAATTTGTGTAATGATAACTTGATTACTTTTATCTTGTAAATATTGAATGACAAGATTTGAATATAAATATAATAAATACTTCTATAGATATTTCTGAGTTTAATTCTAATTTTGGCTTATGAATACTATTTTTCGTTATGAATACTATGAATTCATATATTATGACGATATATATTTTATAACTTCTTTTTTATATCATGTAAAATTGAGAACATGAGTTTGGGTTACAGTGAGATGTCAACAACGGACCTGGTTCGTCGGTAACGGTTCGAGGAATCGCTCGGGATCTGAAGAAATAGAAACTCAACACGGTGACCGTACTCACATGATGCACGTATTAAAAATGAACGGAGTCGAAGTTACATATCGATAGTGAAATATTGTATTCCCGAATCGATACCGACGGCCCGTCGCGGCGTCGCGGCGTCGCAACTCGCGTCGGTCCTACAGCCGGAAGAGAACGAAGCGATAGGCGTGGCGCTACCTGTTGAAGAGCAGGTCGGGGCGGTAGTACACGTAGATGCCGAGCAGCACGGTGGCCGTGGCGAAGACGGCGCGGCGCGAGAGGGGCAGGCGGCGCAGCGCGGGGGGCAGGGCCGCGCGCAGCCGCGCCGACAGCGACAAGTGCGCGCCGCCTCGAGCGGCCACTCGCCTTCTCTTCAGGCGCTCCTCGTCCAAGCGACGTTGCTCCTCTCTGGTAAACGACGTCCAATTCAAAATCATTTATTCGATTAAGACACTGTTGGCCGTTTTCATTAACTTCCCCTAAATTTAAAAGACCACTTATGCCCGGTTCTTATATTTAACGAATCGTCGTCGTGTAAAAATTTTCTACAACCGACTACGAGTCGTAAATACCGTTCCTCAATTTATTTTTTATAGGAACGATTTTAGCTTACGCCCCGTATAATATACTACTATTCGTACCTAGAACGGATCGTTTTTCAAATATAGGAACTGGGCATTAGAGCAAGTTAGGTAACCCTTAACGATATTTTCGTTTTCAACAAATTTAAAAGACCACTTAGAGCGAGTTAGGTAACCCTTAGCGATATTTTTGTTTTCACCAACCTCTATCTAAGTGCTTAAACGTCTCCTTAAGTCAAAGTCAAAGTCAAATCATTTATTTCCATAGGCCCCAAAAGGCACTTGAACACGTCAAAAATACAAACATCAAACATTATTAATACAAATATAAAATAAAACTCAAGTACTGAATTGATCAGTGATAAAAGGATGTAACTCAAGTAATCAATGATTTGAATTACCGGAGCTTAGATTGATTTCGATTCAACTCAAAGGTTTAAATTGAAATCAATCCAAGTACCAGCTCCGATGGGTATTGCATTCATGAGAAGAGCTGGTGAGAAACTCATGTGCACCATCTTTTCCAATAATTCATACAAAGTTTGTTTGTTTTTGACAATAATACCTATATGTGCAAGTTAAGGCAACCAAAACACAAAGGCTAGAAAACGGTCTAAAGAAATATTAAAATTAGGGAAATCAATTTTTTGTCTAATAAAATAATTATAATTAGTCCATAGCATATAAGGTTGCAATCACTTACACATCAAGGAGTAAAAGCAATGTGTGCATACATACTGGTTCCAGAAAAAAAACGTTCAAAAAGTAATAAAATAATAAATACTAATTATTTACGCTCCAACAATGTAAACACAGATCGCCTTAACTTAACAAAATTCAAATGTCTGGTAATCAATGCAGAATAAGATGCCAAGAATTAATTACAATCAAATAAATTATATTAAGGATTGTAAATAAATAAATATATTGCGTATCAAATCAATCAATCAAATCAACACCAAATTCTCACTCACACCCAAGGCACCGCGTCGGTCAAGAAATCGTTCAGCGCATAATAGCCTCTCTCCACAAGACGACTCTTAACGGTACTCTTGAACTTTTGTAGGGGTAAGTTCAAGATTTCGACAGGAATTTTGTTATATAAACGCACACCAAGTCCTTCAAATGAATTGTGGACTTTGTTCAAGCGATAATATTGGCCTACTAATTTGTGCTTATTCCTTGTGTTTAGTGAATGATGATCACTTTTGTTAGTGTATTTATGTATGTTTTTTCGTACAAACATAATATTAGCAAATATATATTGAGATGCTACTGTTAAAATACCTATTTCCTTAAATCGTTCTTTCAGAGAATCTCGAACTTTGAGTTTGTAAATCGCACGAATTGCCCGTTTTTGAATTACAAAAATGGTTTGAATATCAGCTGCCTTGCCCCATAGTAGAATACCATATGACATGACACTGTTAAAATAACTAAAATAAACCATTCGCGCAGTTTCAATATTAGTTAACTGGCGAACTTTCCAAACAGCGAATGCCGCGGAGCTCAGTTTCCCTGCTAGATACGATATATGATTAAATTTAGGGGCTCGAATGTTGACCACCTAACCAACCCCTAACAAGGTGATAAAGAAACTTGACGTACATTTAGCTTAAAATAATTGAAATGGAGGAGTAATGGGACGATTCCAATACTATTGAGACTTTAGACTTAATAAATAATGAATAATCCTAGTTTATTTAATACATTGAGAATATACTGTGATAGATTAGCTGTATTTACAAAATATGGCGTTATAGATTTTGTTACAATAAATAATAATAATAAAATTTATTTTTCTCTTCAAAAAATGAATTTTACAATGGGATTTTATTTCAACCACGTTTTACGAGAGACTGGTGCCTCTAATAGGTATAAGATACCTGTGTTACTGGTCACCAGGTCCCCGCGCCACTTAGTTCAAAGTTAACATAGTACTTTTTTTGTTTGACGTTTCGAGACATTGTAATTTAAAACGAAATTACAAAAAATGGTGATTAAATCTTGAAATTAAACAGAAACATATTCTATTTAGCAATAATAATTAATTAATTAATTAAACTAGGATTTCTAATACCGTAAACTTACGCACGTTTACGGTATTTTAAATCCCTACAAAACAGGAGACCCTTAGTTAAGTGTCACTTAGCATGGTGAAAACGAAATAAGATAAGATTTATATTTAGTAGTTACCTACATTAGGGGGTTCAATGACATTTTAGTGAGCATGACAAACCATAGTCGATTTATTTATTTATTTATTTAAGGATCTCACAACGAGGAATACACAAAAACAAAACAAATGTAATTAGTAGAATAACAAGTTATGTGCTCGATTTACGGATAAAAATCACTACTAATCAAATTACCATAATAATCACGCATTAATTTCAACTAACAATGGTTTGTTAATAATTTAGCTTAATTATAAGACATATAAGGGAAATGTTTATTTGCTTCGATGACGAGACTCAAAATTTGAAGCGTTCATGGGTATTTAAGCTAAACTTGTTTTTTTTTTTTTCTTTATTTGTTTAATGAGGGCTTAGTCACGAAGTGATTATGTCGCCCTCATAGGAACTAAACTTGTTTAACTTATTGCTTACCTATAGTTTTAAATAAAAATTTACAATAAGGTGTTTAATATCTCTCTACCTGCTCTTTCCAGACAATATGAAACTTCCAAACTTGACCACCGAAGATAGTTAGGATGGATAAAAAAGTAGTTAAGAACTTACTCTCTTCTCTCTAGCGCCTGCACCTCAGACTCGAGATCAGTGGGTTCGTTTTCTTCGTACAGCTTCTCGGCGGTCACGAGGATGTCTTCGAATGGTAAGTCATCTGGTAACTGCAATGCAATGATAGTTCTACATTACAAAGTGAACTACAGCTTATTCGCATTGAGAAAATAGTGGCGTATTTATCAAACCCCGCTCCCTGACTAACATTCTCAGAAATCATCGTTTAATATTAAAATCTATACTAATAATAAAGCTGAAGAGGTTGTTTGTTTTTTTTTTTTTTTTTTTAATTGTATAGTGGGCAAACGAGCAGACGTATCACCTGATGGTAAGCGATTACCGCCGCCCATGGACACCCGCAACACCGAAGGCGTCACAAGTGCGTTGCCTACCTTTGGGGGATGGGAAAGGGGATGGGGGGAGGGGTTGGGGTATGGGCCTCCGGTATCCTCACTCACTCGGTGAAACACAGCGCAAACGCTATTTCACACCGGTTTTCTGTGAGGCCGTGGTATCACTCCGGTCGAGCCGACCCATTCATGCCGAAGCATAGCTCTCCCACGGATAAAAGTTTGGTTGAATGCGCTAATCTCAGGAACCGCTCGTCCGATTAAAAAAAATCTTTCAGTATTGGATAGTCCATTTATCGAGGTAGACTGTGGCGATAGCGCGACCGCGCCGTCACGTCGCGCCAGCCGCCCCGCCGCACCGACCGCTCGTCGTGAGAACTAAAAAATTATAAACGTATTCTCGGCGCGCGCCCATGTTTACGTAAAGTTACTTCGCTCCAATTGGCTGAGGTTTTTGTGTATTCTTGTAGCTCGCTTTCACTGTCCTATGTTGTCGGCCAAAATTTAATTATAAGAAAATGCATTTGTGTAAATAAATCAGATAAGTCGTAACCTCCTCGAGTTTCACTACTATTCTAACTACGGTACGAAGGCTAACAGCTGGGCCGGTTTGAATAGTTACCACCACCTTTCCCTGGTATTAAGGCTACGGATCGAAGGCTAATCAGCTGGGCCGGCCAATATACCTATCCCAGTATCTGCTGTATTTAAGCCAGCTGGCATAGTGTAGGGCCGGGTCAGTAGACAACCCCACGGGTCAGCAAGCCTCACAGCTGTCCCGAAACTGGTGACCCCGAACGAACGCTCCTAAGTATTCACGGCGTCGACTCAACATACCCACGACAGTCCGCGTGAATACCTACAGCCATGACGAACGAAGCAAACACAGAATTTAGCAATGCCCAGGGAATGGAAGTTAAAAGCGACGTAGCCACAATCTCGCTGCCTGCGCGTCTACCACCATTTTGGCGCCAAAACCCACGACTGTGGTTCGCACAATTTGAAGCCGCCGTCGCTGCAAGCAAGATCGGAGAAGAACATAAATACAACTTAGTTATCCCACTACTCGGCTGCGATGACCTTGAACAAATCTCCGACATTATATTAAATCCGCCTGCTACAGGGAAATACATAACATTGAAGAACAGACTTATATCCACTTATCAAGAGTCAGATCATTGTCGGTTACAGAAACTACTTAGTGGTCTAGAACTCGGAGATTCAAAACCTAGCCAATTACTTCGTAAAATGCGTGACCTCAGCGGAAAGTTACTAACAGACGAGGCGTTACAAGTATTATGGCTCAATCAATTACCTACACAGATCCGCGGCATCCTAGCCATCAACAAAGAGACACTAGAAAGCCTAGCTGCAATGGCCGACAAAATGTTAGAACACTTCGAGCCCCCAACGGCTGCCGCCATTACAACCACTATGTCGTCGTGCCAAAAGAACAAGAATAATACGGAAATAGGAAACCTCCAAATTAACCTAAGTACTAACTAAAGAAATAGAAAAATTGTCACTAGAAGTAGCCGAACTACGATCAAACCAGCAACGCTCGACATACTTCCCGCCTCACCATCGCTCGCGCTTTGAAGGTCACTCAAGAGCGCCGAGCGAACATCGCCCGCGGTCGCATTCCCGCCGGCGAGGGCCCGACGACGCTGATTGGCTATGCTATTATCACTACCGATTCGGTGACGACGCTCGTAAATGCAAATCACCGTGCTCAAAAAGTAAGCGTAATAATATCAATGTCACGAGTAAGAACCAGGAAAACTAACAAAAGCACCGACCGTGGCGGGCGTCGGTGTGATCCATGGAACCCACCGCCTATGCATTACAGATAGCAAAAACACAGAAAAGTTTCTTGTCGACACAGGAGCCGACATATCCGTACTGGCCGCAAAGAAAACGAGATTTTTAAGACCTAGAGAAAATAGTTGTAAATTATACGCTGCGAACGGAACAGAGATACGTACCTATGGCGAGCGTACATTAGAGCTCAACTTAGGCTTACGTAGAAGTTTCAAATGGACATTTATAATCGCCGACGTAAAAACTTCAATTTTAGGTGCAGACTTCCTCGCAAAATATAAGTTATTAGTCGACTTACACAACAGAAAATTAATAGATAGTGTCACCGAACTCAGCATTAACGCCCCTAACGCTATTTCACACCGGTTTTCTGTGAGGCCGTGGTATCACTCCGGTCGAGCCGACCCATTCATGCCGAAGCATAGCTCTCCCACGGATAAAAGTTTGGTTGAATGCGCTAATCTCATGAACCGCTCGTCCGATTAAAAAAAATCTTTCAGTGTTGGATAGTCCATTTATCGAGGTAGACTATAGGCTATATATCATCACGCTACTACTAATAGGAACGGAGCACCAATGAAGAATGTTTCAAAAACGGAGGAAAATTTTCACGCTACAGGCAATTGAAGACACAAGCGAGGTTGCGTGGGTCAGCTAGTTAATTATAAAACTATAATTACTACGGGAAATCGATACATCATCATGAATATAAATAACTATGTGAGCAAATATTATTCATTCGACTTTATTTTTTATCATATTGAAATTAAACTTTTCATATGTTAATGTTAATGAACACACATTACCAAAAACAGGTGTATAGTATAAAGCTTTAATGGAGACAACTCACCCTTGACAACAAACAGTGCAACATGGCCATATCACACTCGCAGTTATAGACTTCATCAGCTCTGTACAAGACGATGGCGGCCGTCACATAGACAGGAAACAGCGGCGGCGCACACAAGAAGTAGTCGTACAACCGCACCACGTCTGTGTACTTGTTCAGGCTGTGACCGAACCAGGTCAGGTACCAGGGTAGCGCGAACATTGTGCCTACTTGTGCTCTGGAAATAATAGGAAACCATACACATAAAAATGTGTTGCTGGATTACATACTTTAATTTAATTTGGTTACAGTTCATTTATCGATATCTCAAATTTTAACTTTCACTATCTTTAGTTCAGTACCAAACAAGACGACATACCACAAGCATAGCAAATGAAATCAATGTAAATCATCCAACAAGAAATTTTAGTGAATTTTAGTTCAGTGATGTTTAGGACAGAATAAACTAAATAACACTGATGACAATAATGGGTTTACCTGACACACACATAATTAATCCCACAATGAAAAGCGACACATAAAATATTACACATTAAAACAGCTGACATTCTAAATTTGAAAGGAGCCTTAGGCAACATCAGGGCACAGATTAAATATAGGTATCTATGTATAAACGTACAAGTTGTTTTTAAATAGTAAATTCTATTTTATTTCCCATTTAGTCATTATTTTGTTTACACACACAATCCATTCTATATTTAAATTGAGAATTTATTTCGAACTTTGTTGATGAGACCTGACACTAATACCTAACACTTTTTTTTTGTTGACTCCCACCTAACAAAGGAAAAAGCTCTCGTGTCTTTAACAAATACTCACTTATCCAAGCATTCAGCGAGCTTCCTTTCCGCTCTGCCGATGACTGGCAGCATATAGTTGAGAAGGTGTTGTGTAGGCTGCATCGTAGTCTGCATGAACGGGGCTAGGGGTGCGCTAGGACCGTACGAGAGACGGCATAGCAGGGGAAATGAGGCTCGGTCTCCACAAACTAATAGAAGCGTGATGGCTACGTCGTGGTAACCCTGAAGAGAAAGAGAAGTAGCGATATTGAGTAAATAAATAATAATCTCACACACGGCGTCTGATCCCAAACTGGGCAGTGCCTGTTCTTTAGTTACTGGTCTGATGATGAACATACTTATATGTTTTAAATACGAATATTATAGATATGTTTGTAAAACGTCACTTGCGACACAGGTATAGTCCATTCATTTAGATAGTGTCGGTGCACCCGCATGCAATTATTGTGGTTATTGTTATGAAATACGAATATATTAATTCATACAATAGCGTAAACTGGGAGAGCCACACTTTGGTAATAGGCCAGCTCGACCGGAATAAAACCACGGCCTCACAGAAAACCGGTGTGAAATAGCGCTTGCGCTGTTTCACCGAGTGAGTGAGGATACCGGAGGCCAATACCCCAATCCATCCCCCTCCCCATCCGCCAAAGGCCGGCAACGCCCTTGTGACGACTCTGGTGTTGCGGGTGTCCATAGGCGGCGGTAATCGCTTACTTACTTCGCGGTAAAAAAAGAAACTGACAAATCATACTTGCTTGCGGGTGTGAACGTCGCAGGCGGACCCTTTGATTTTGTGGCGACTTAACTTACGATTAGATGTGGTTCTAAGCGAATGACTATATATTTCTAGTGCGGGAGCTATTTTATAAAAAAAAATACGCCATGACCCAGAACAACCTATCGTGCTTCTTATTTAATTATCGTCTTAGGTGGGTAACGAATCCTCGGACTCTAGCTTGGTCAGGATCGCTAACCACTAGCCCAACAGACAATTTTAAATAAAAAAATTTATTATTTTCCTATTGAGACTAACTTCTTAGCACTGCATGGATTCACCGTGCGGGTGCCGGGTCCATCGTGTGGCAGAGGAAGAAACTTAAAGCAGTTCCCAGGACTTACGACCTAGGTGCAGGTTTAAGGAGGCCCCCTTTAAGATGCGCATCAACGCTCACCTTCACTGCTCGAGTTTCCCGCCCTACCTAGCCAAATTTGGTAGGAACCTGTTATACTCGTTCTAAAATAGAACTTACTGCACATCTCGACAGGCCAAGATCTTTCAGAAGGTTATAGAGAGATTTAGCTGGTATACCTCACGCTCCTACTTATACCGCGTATAAATTAACCACATAGCCATTTTTGTTTGGTTCAGTTGTTAGATCGCAATATTTATTTAATTTTATTGTATGATCTTTAGGAATATTAGTTTGCCACGGAACAGTAAGCTCTACTAATATTATGTGTTTAATTTGTCTAGAGAAAAGGAATATGTCCGGTCTGGATGACGAAACACCAATTTAATAAAGTACCTACCCCGTATGTGCATAGAATTTAAATATATATATTTTAATCTACCATAATCATGTTATTTCAAGTGTCTGGTGGCTAAAACATTATTACGAAATGATTTCTTTTTTGTTATTATGAAGATAATTAATCGTCTAAAAGGATATAAAAGTGTATCTAAACTGTTTGTATTTGAGCTCAAAGTTGATAGCCAAAAAGGTTATTAATATATTCAACAGATAAGTGCCATAAAAGTGCATTTTAAATTTACATTTTAATGTTATACTATGTCGTTATATCAATATTTTACCAAAGTATTGCTCTTACATTATAGCATTAGTTATGTAGTTCACAGAACGATTATATACACAGTGAAAGTTAATTTATTGCAGTTTAAAAATTTAAATCGATTCTAGTTAATAACTGTAGAGATCAAACGAGAATTTTAATATAAGATCTCATAATTCGTAGATTATCAATCAATGACAAAACACAAATCTTCAATGATGTCACTATTTAAAATATGAAAAAAAATGGCATGTGTTGATTGTTGACACTTTTATAATTACTGTTCTGATGTCGTAAAGTTGGGAAGAGAGAATGGGTTTTTGTTTTTTCGAAAGACGGTCCCAATTTCATGTCATCCAGATTTTACATATTTTTTATCATTAATTTCATCACAACGACGACTTGAAGACTTGAAGACTTTGAATTGAAGACTATAAATACTTGACATTGGCAGAAATAGCTGATCCGAGTGATGCGGCTAGTTGCCATTTCATCAAACAAACAAAGTTGTGAACTTGTAAGTTTGCTTAGTAATTAAAATTAAAAACTATTAAATAGTTTTATTTATCACTAGCTATAGCTATAATAGCATAATAAACATTCATACATCCTCAAGTATTTTCGCATTGATAATATGAGTAGCTTTTATCGTTATTTGAAGTATCTTCATGCCAAATTTAGTCTAAATAAAACCTACGTTATCCGCCATTTTGTAGCGGCCGCCATCTTGGATTTCAATTTTTCATAGTATATTGTATTCTGCTTCTTGAGCCCTTTCATTTGATACCCATATTGATGGGATTGATAAAACCTACGTTATCCGCCATTTTGTAGCGGCCGCCATCTGGGATTTCAATTTTTTATAGTATATTGTATTCTGCTTGTTGAGCCCTTTCATTTGATACCCATATTGATGGGATTAATAAAACATAAATTATCCGCCATTTTGTAGCGGCGGCCATCTTGAATTTATAATGATAATGAATAAACATAATTGTATTGTCACCAAAATCCAAAGTGTATACAAAATTTCAGATTAATCGGTTGACAGGAAGAGGGTGAAATTTGAATTACTAAATTTGACCCAAGAATAAATAATAAATAAAACAAACGGGGTGAGCTAAATAAAACCGTTTAAAAAGGAGCCTAAGACTAAGTTACTCCTTATTACATCAGCTATCTACCAGTAAAAATCCCGTCAAAATCAGTCCATCCGTTCTAGAGATTAGCCGGTACAAACAGACAGACAAAAATTGAAAAAATGTTATTTTGTTACATGTACGACCGTGCATACATATGCATTTCATTTCATGATTTGTATGTATAGATGTATATATTAGTGTGAATAGTAGGATCTTAATCAACCGTCCCCTGCTGGACAATGGCCTCTCCTCAGTAAAGAGTTTCTTTTTTATTGATATCAAACAATAAACTACATAAGAATAACACTAACTAGGTAGGTACATTATCGAAACATGCTTTGGTAAATACCTACGCATGATTGGTCGCATATCACGTTACCAACATGTCCTCTATCTCACCACAGGTGGTATGATATATAAGTACATAAATAACACAGATACGGTGTATTGTGAGCAAAGTATGACTGGTGTGATTATCGTCCTTAATTACATATAAATAAGGTATCGATTAAATAGGGCAATTTAGGATCTTTTTGCAATATATAAATGACGGGGAAAAAATCAATGTGTAAAAATGTAGCGCGGACCATAGAGAGAGAGAGGAAAACTAAACGTATAAGGAAAGATAGACATGCTTCAGTACCATCAAACACACAGAGAGACAGAGAGAGAGAGAGAGAGAGAGGAAAACTAAATGAATAACGAAAGATAGACAAGCTTCAGTACCATCAAACAAAGAGACATGAACTACAGAATAATTACATATCCTGCATCGTGCTATGAAAGCTATTGTTTTTTACTTTTCATGCAATATTATATATAAGCAATAAAGAAATCAAACATATGTTGGGTTTTTCATGTGGGCTTTCCCCACTTTTATAGCTTAACTTTATTGGTCCAATATACATCGCTTAGTTGCCGTAAATAAATCCACGATTCTTAAATTAAACAGGAGTAGTCTCATACAATCGAAATATAAACTACATAAAGCTTTGTACAAAATATTTTTACAGTCACTTAGCATTGCAGAACTCGTAGGTAAATAGCCGTGTCCGTTTTATTGTAGGAAGTTCAAGCATTATACAGCAGGTTTCTCTTCCGTGACGGTGGTAGCGGTGGAGGCCACTGAGGCAGCCTCGTCTGGTGACACGCTGCAGGCCAGCGCAGGGAACTTCTTGTACAAGGCAGCACGATACCTAGGATGGCTGATACCATATACAATGGGGTTGTACACGGCATTAGCCTTCGCAAACAGCGAACCCCAAATAGTACCAAGGGGGCTGATCGGCGCGCTCTCAAAAACACCTGTGTAGTTGATCACGAGGTATGGGGTCCAAGCCATGAACCACAAGGAAATGGTCATCAAAGCTACTTTAGCCAACTTGCACTCTGCACTAGTGTTGGCCGCTTCAGATGATCTCAATGAAGCAACATTCATTTTCTTAGCTTGTTCCCTCATCGCTCTCTCGTGAGCGGCGACAGCCTGCACAATGTAATAGTAAGAGTAGATGATGAGCAGAAGAGGCAAAAAATAGACGAAAACTGAGTATACGAGAATGTAGCTGCGGCTCAACCAGTCCTTGGTCAAGTAATCAGTTCCGCAAGCAGTCATGTTACCTTCAGGTACATAACGGTTCCAGCCAAAGAAAGGCGCGAGAGTCCACAGCAGCGAGAAGAACCAGATGCCAAATATACGTATAAGTGCTCCATTATTGGTCATTGGCTTGGCAGCGATACCTTTTACGATGACGTTGTAGCGGTCAAAGGCGATCATGGTCATGGTCCATATGGAGGCACAGCCGAATAGAGAACCAGCGCAACCATATAGTTCACAAGCAAACGGACCAAAGACCCAAGTTTCGTTGTAACTATTTATAACCATAGCCGGAGACATGGCGCACATCATTAGGAAGTCAGAAAACGCGAGGTTAACCACTAATAAGTTGGATGGTGTTTTTAGATTCTTGGTGGTCATGAAAATATAGATTACCATGCCGTTTCCCATCATAGAGATAAATCCGAGAACGCCGATAGTAAACCCGAGAAGTCCATGCCAGAGTGGGTTCATAGGAGGAAACTGGTACCAATGAGGATCAATCATATGTAGCATATCGGCGGGGACCTTGTCTACGACGGTTTGATTATTCCCATATCCTGCGACTTGGCTTCCCCATGACTGCAGGGCTGCTGCCATTGGTCCGTGGTCTAAATTCGTCGCCATTTTCACTCCAGTTTCTTGGTATTAGGGGAGGTGTTTCGTTGCGAGATGGTTACTACAAAAGTACTGAAGAAAATCGGTACACGAACTACTCCAGTCTTAAGCGCGAACCAATCTCGTGATGCGGTGAAGCTGCCGAGGCAGTGGAGACTACTCGATGTGGGCTACTTTGCATACGTCTTATATACCAAAACGTTGGGGATTAGACGTGACGTAGTGACGAAAACCAATATTCTTAATGAGATTACTAATATCTAAGAAAGCGAACTCGATACTTTTAAGAACACTCGGCAAATATTAGGCTTCGAACTAAGTTTGTTACATATTCATTAGCTTGTATTTTTAAAAGAAATAGTGCCATTATAAGTACCAAGTCTCTGGAAGAACCCGATTTGGAAAAAAACAAGCATGCTCATCAATCCTTTAACAAACTTGGAAGAACTGTACTTCAGTATACATCATGAGATTGACGAAATGAGTAGCAGAGGCTAACACCTTTCTCATTTTCAAACTCTTCGTTAATATTCAAAAACTCTCAGAAGGTAAATTTCAATTATTACTATTTTAAGTTTCTATAAACAAAGGAAAATAAACAGTGCATCAGTGGATTTTTTTTTTTTTGAAATGGCCTACCAATGTGACTCTACTCTGCCTTGATGGAAACCATAAGCAGAATCCAAGAGTAGAGGTCATCATACTCATTGCGAAAGCAGACAATGCAACAACGTAGCATGGTGACCTACTCCATGCCGGCCTAGTGATGCTTCTTCATCATTCATTTCGGTCTCGTGCTCGCTAAGAAAACACGACAGCACGAATGTTATCATTTTAGGTTGATCTTCAGTGTGAGGGTAGTACCGCCACGGCTCATTTTGCTCTCAATCAGCGTGGCTCTTCTACCTTTAAAAAGGTTCTACGTTCCGAAACATCTATATGCTGTGGTGCACCAGGGGTGCCCTGGTAAACCACAGCGAAATATTGGGATGAATAGTATGTTGAGTGACCTGCATATTATAAAAGATTACACTCATTTTACTCTTATACATATTATCAGCCAGCCAGCCTGGCTTCGCACGGAAGTCTTTGAAATTCTCGGATTTCCTCTATTAGGTTATAATATGCATGTATTACAAATACAAACCTTACTCTTATTGTTGAAAAATCCGTTGAGTACTTTAAAATATCTAAGCGAACAAATAGCTGACGCGACTTTATTTTATATCTATATAAATAAAAATGAATCACAAAAATGTATGTACGCCCCTAACTTTCGATCGACTGCATCAAATTAAATAATTCTTTTTTTTTCATATATTTGCTATTGTCAGGACAAGGTATGTTTAGAAGAAAATTTAATAAAATGAGGTGTTATATTCTGTTAGTCTGCTTAGTTCTTAACACTGCAGCGCTGCGGGAAGTTGACACGGGCTTATTAAATTTTTTTTTCGATAATTTAGTAAATATTTACAAAAATAAATAAGGCGATACGAAGTTCGCCGGATCAGCTAGTATAAGATATTTAGATAAAGTAGTAAACAAGTGCACCCATGGACACCTGCGTACCTGGACTCAAGATTCCCAAAATAGAGGTAGTAAATACTGGAATAAAAGTGTGAGTAAGTTTTGTATGAGTATATCCCTCTTGAGAATCAGAGAGTTTGGTTCTATATATAAGACGTTACTTGAAGACTATTAAAATTTATAAATAGGTAACTATGATACAACTTAAACAGATATTCGTCCGACGTCGTCTTCCCGTATACTCTTTCGAATTTTAAATTGATTTTTTTATTTTAAAATTACAGGTTCTCCAATGGGAAGGAACTGAAAGGATTTCGGTCAGTAAACCAAATACTACGTTGCAAGCTGATGCACCTAAACACATCATTCATGAGAAATACTGCATGGAAAATACCTGATGAAGAGCAATGTATAAAGACCAAAAACGTTTTCTAACATTATTTAACAATAGCGTCAAAGTAGTTTTACAATAATATGGAAACAATTCAATAAATGTAGTGCCTTGGATCATAATAAAGTGTGTTTGTTATCGATAAAAGACAAGTTAGGGTCAATATAGTATTACCCCTATTGTGTGCTCTGCAGTTGAATTAAATGATATTTATTTTCTAAGTAAATCTTTACGAATATTTTTACACGTCGGACTTGACTTTACAGCTAGAAGAGGCCGGCATTTGATAAGACTCCCTGGAAAGAAATGCCGAAACAAACCACAGAGGTGTCTTTTTTTACCTACATCATCAATTAAGTAACATTAATACTCAGAACAACAATTTTTGGATCACATCAAAATGATTTCTTTGCTACGACGTTCAATACGAAATTCGTAATGCGGTACGACCTGAGTTAATTGTGAACAAAAGGTTAAAAACTATGATTCAATATATTTATTCTCACGTCATACAATAGGCATATGAGTCACCGGAACTGAGTACATACTCGTATATCGATTTATGTAATGTACACCATTAATATTCAGGTCGTGAGGTGTAAACAGTGTTTGAACTTATGGCCTACGCATATAGGCACCAAGCAAAATTTTTTGGGATCAAATTACGACTTATTTTTTTTTTATTAATAGATAATATTATTGGGTCTATTGGTCTAATGATCAGTGACCCAGATAGACCAGCGGACATGATGATTTAGTTATTCAAACAACAAACAATTTTGGTATAATTATTATATTAGGTCGACAATTGAAAGTGGGTTAAAATGTATTACAATGATTCGTTTATGTTAGTTAGTTGCTAATGAACCTACTTAATTGTTACTTTAAGTTAATTATATTAATTAACAATAAATACGTTTGCGTTAAAATGCATTCTTATCCAAACTGAATATTTTAAAGCTTTATACTTTTCGTGTAGTGTCTTAATGTCACTCTGACTATCAATTAAGATGAATATAACGATATCTCAAACGCCGACATTAATCAAGCCTTAGGCTACAGAGGAGCATGAAAGGAATATACGAACATACATTTATAAACTCTAAAACATAACCTTCTGACGAAGTAGGGAAAAAATATCCTACTAATATTTTATAAATATGAAAGTTTGTGAGGATGGATGTTTGTTTGTTACTCTTGCCCGCAAAACGGCTGAACTGGCTTGGATGAAATTACTACTACTTTATATATTTATCTGACCTCAACCGTGCCTCGAAAAGCACGTTAACTCGTCGGTCAAGATTGTCATAAGAAGATCTATACAATCGTAACGCGTAGTCGAAGCCCTAATAACCATTCTTCGGCAGTCGGATACAAAGTTACTCAGTAGTCTATATCCACAATTTTAAAGGTACTAGAACCACGCTGATTTCAGCCCAAACTGGCCGGCTCGACGGAGCCGGTACTATCCTAGCACAGAAGACCAACCTAAAATTACAGTATTCGTGCTATCGTGTTTTGTAGGTGAGTGCAAGACAGAAGGCCTAATGATACAGAAGCAATTTAATAGGCCGCCGTAGTGTGGCTCGTCATGCTGTATTGTTATAACGTCTGCTTTTTTCTTGGTATAGATGCAAGCGAGCAGTCGTATCGCCTAATGGTAAACGATTGGGGCCTACTTTGTCTTGGTGAATGCGTGCACTCATTTCTCTTTTTTCTTTTCTCAACTCCCCATCATTACCCGAATACCTCGTATCCCACTTCCGTCTGCTTTGCTCCAATCATGATCGAAACCTTCGGTCAAGAAACAATATGCTTCTTCTATGCCCCCCTCATACGTCCAACTTTATTAACGCATCCTTCTTTGTGCAGTCAGTTCTTCTTTGGAACCGAAATCAGGATATCCACAAGTCGCTTCACATTCAAGATAAAAGTACGAGATCTACTCCGGATTGAATCGGCGATAGTTTTCCGACTGAGTAATTATATATTATATTATATTTGTGTATGTCTATATTTATGTTTCGTGTAAGGTATGTTGTATTTCTACATAGAAATATATAGATACATATCTATTTACAAAATTCAGTATTTATTTGTATATATTAGTTTTATCTAATACCATCGTATCAAATATATTATTATATATGTCAAATTTTACTATTTTTCCTTACGCACCTACCACATCATATTTTCACATCACCTTAAGGTTGACTGGCAGAGAATGCCCTATGGCATTAAGTATGCCTTTGTGCAAAATGTGCATCAAGTTTAAATAAATTACCGACGCGTCACAAGTGCGTTGCCGATCGCATACGCATGCCAAGTTCATCGTAGTGTACTGAATTGCGACTCCAACCTTGTTTGGGTAAAGGCTTGGAAGATGGGTGTGTTTTTCTGACCTGAAATTAAACTCACCTGGTAATATTTGAGATGTGGATACTTCATAATGACACGCAATATTAACACTGTGAGCTGGTCCTGTAGCGCCACTCTCTGCTCGTACGGAATGCCTGGAGGGAACCGCTTCAGAGATCGGTTTACGTCCAACACCACCTGGTGAATGAAGTTAGATGAATATTAGTTTAAATAGACTGCCTCGGTGGCGTAATGACTGCCTCGGTGGCGTAGTGGTAGCATATGCGACTGCTAAGCTTGAGGTCTCGGGTTCGATTCCCGGGTCGGACCAAATGTTTGTATGATCTGCAAATATTTGTTTCGGAGTTTGATATCATATGATTATCATATATATGTATGTGTTTATATATAAATATATAAACACATACATATAAATGATATAAATACTTATATACTTTTTTTTTGTAAATACATACAAATTATACATAGAAAACACCCAAACTCCGAAAAAAATATTTGCAGATCATACAAAAATTTGGTCCGACCCGGGAATCGAACCCGAGACCTCAAGCTTGGCAGTCGCATACGCTACCACCACGCCACCGAGGCAGTCTGAAGTATAGTTTTCATTTCTTTACGTTTAATATTGACACTTAGCCGAACTACTTCAAACAATTGATCCTCGATCGCGCTATAAAAGCATGTCTTATGATTAGTTTTGTACTTTAGTGTACCTAGTCTTTTTTTTACGTGGGGAATGTTTTTTGTACAATATCCTTCCTAGAGGAGATGAAGGACATGTGTGGGACTCCTGGAGAACCGTTCTACACATTAAAGTCCCACTATAGCCTACCTCGATAACTGGTCTATCTAACAGTGAAAGAATTTTTCAAATTAGACCAGTACTTCCTGAGATAGCGCGTTCGACCAAACAAACAAACTTTTCAGCTTTATAATATTATCACTGTATAAGTCCTCTGTGATATTAGTAATATAATATAGGAGTAATTGTACTGATGAGTCATTTGTATACATGTACATACATAGCTATAATGATAGTACAATATTTATACATACAAGTAACACGTCATTGTGTATTTTAACAGAAATATGTATTGAACTTGGATATTTATGGGTGTAGATATATGTTAATATATATAATACCTACTGCCATGTGTTAATATTGATAATAACCTATTATAAACGAGAGTTTGTTCATAATGCTTTAATGCGTTAACTACTGGATTTAATTATGTAATTTTGCTTGCAATTTGTAAGAAAAAAGACAGAAAAATAAGTGGAATGTGGAAGAATATCTTTTGAGTTTGGGTTAAATAGACTTTTATAAATGTGATTAATAGAGTACATATAGAAAATGATACAAAAACATCTAGCTAAGCCGTCTTAGTGTAGGTCACCATGCTGTATTGTTGCATTATCATTATATTTAAGACTTTAACTCTGACTGGTGAAATCAGAAAGCATTAAAAAAACAATTCCTTTTTCTATTAGTATGATTACCAAAAAGTAATGTTGTTAACTGGTTGACATCAGGATACCGGTCCGGTAGCCATAATTAGACTGTTTGATGATGGGCCAGTTCAACCAGAGTGATACCAAAAAGTCACATAACAAAAAAAAATTTCTTTAATATAGCTTTTCATTAATATAGAGTGGTTCCCAACACACTTCTGACTGAATTACAGTTATCCATGGCCAGCAGTATCCATGTACCATCAGGGGGTATATCTTTTGATTTACTCCTGTATAATATAAAAAAATAAAATGTTAAAGTATGTTTAATACCTGGTTGTATTCACTATGTGTGGAAAGTTCGTCGAGCGATGGAGGATCTGTCAATTCTTCTTGTGTAACACCGACTAACAATGGCCATATTTTTCTTCTATAGTCATCTACAATACAGACAAGAGAATTAAATTTTAAATACATGTGAGATATATTTTACAGTAATATTTATTTTTTCCTAAATTGGTAAAAGTGACCACAGATTGCAGGACAAAAGACAACTTTAAAAAAAAATTATGAATGTAATAGAAAAAATAAACTTTATGGGATGTCACGAACATCAAGTTTTTTTTTTATGTCTTAGCTGCCAAAATGACTCTGCTCTGCCTGATGGAAAGCACGAGCAGAATCCAGGAGTGGTGGTCACCATCCTCAATGCTAATAGGGACAATGCAGCATGGTGACCCACACTATGGCGGCCTAGTGAGATGCTTTTTCACGCTCCGCTTAAAGGATCCGGGTTCATAGTGGGAGGGAAACACGTACGCAGGTAGTGAGTTCCAGGTTTTGACTGGTCAGCACCAGAAGGAAGAACCTATTATTTTAATAAAATATGAATTAGAAAGTGTTATCCTGTTTTGTCAACAGCCTTCAATAGTCCTACTGAACATAGGCCAGATTTAAGTTTCATACATACATTTTTATCTTTAAAACACAATTAGGACTTTGTTCTGTGTCATGGGATACTTCACAAATAGTCAAACAGACATAAAGAACACCCAGCCTTAGCACACCAAATTTTTGGATTGGAAAGTGTTATCCCGTACACACACAACACTGCAGAAGGAAGCATAGGCGATCTCTTGAATACTATGCTATTCATGTAGTCATCGTTGCAACAATGTGATTCATTCTTTATTATTATTATGACACTTAACAATTATTTTATTGAAATTACTGCACATATTTATCTATACTAATATTATAAAGCTGAAGAGTTTGTTTGTTTGAACATGCTAATCTTAGGATCCACTGGTCCAATTTCAAAAATTATTTCAGTGTTGAATAGTCCATTTATCGAAGAAGGCTATAGACTATATATCATCATGCTAAGATCAATAGGTGTGGAGCCCCAACGAAGAATGTTTAAAAAACGGTGGGGAAAAATTATGCTACAGGCAATAGTAGACGTAAATGAGGTTGCAAGGGTCAGCTAGTATTAAAATAAAATATAATCCTTCTTATAAAATGTATGTCACTTTATACAAAAATTGTGCAAATGGATTAGTATGAATTTTTTCAGTTCAAGTTTCTATATACACTATAGGTATCTAAGCAAGGCTTATGTCCAGTAGTAGACCATTAAAGGCTAATGTGATGTGATTGATTATAGTTACTCAAAATCTGTCTAGTTTAGCATCAGTCAGCATTTTTAAAGGTATTATTTTTATTTATGTTATCAGTATGTTTTGCTATGCTATTATTTTGATTGAATGCTTGCTTCTAAACAAACATATTATTAAATCATTATATACAAAACATGTCACTAATGTTAATAAACAAAGTATTGTCATTCTAATACAAACTTACCACTGACAAGTCCAGCTTTGCCTTTAGCGAAATCCTGCCATTGCTCTAAGTTCACATAGTCCAAGTTTTCTAAACATTTCTCTATTTCTATTTTCTTTTCCTTAACATCTGGATCCTCATAGTCTGGTTCTAAAAACAATTACAAATGACATGTCGTAAACAACTTTCACTCCAATGTATTGAGAAAACCGCCACTAATGCTATTTACTTCTAATGCTAAAATTACAGGCTGATACGTCACAAGTATTTATTTACAGGAAGTAATGAAATTGTCGCAATTATTGTTTATATTACCTTCATCGAATTTTAACTCAGATGGTGTGGAGATGTCATCTATATTTTTAGCGTTATTCAAGTCGAAGGGCTGTTTGTCGAGAGCTGGGGCACAGTCACCATTCAAATTAAACTTCTCGCCTGTATCGGCGTCAGTATTATTGGATTCCATAGTAGAAAGTTTAAAATTAATCGAATGAAGACATTACACCATCCTATCCAGTTAAATAGATGTGATGACATTAGAAAAAGATCACAGTTCCAAAAGTTGTACAGCAATATTAGCAATTTCAGTATTTCTTCATGACTGTAACAAATAATTTAATAAAAAATTTAATAGCGTACGAAAAATAAATAATTTTTAGAAATTTGCTTTAATGTTGAAGTCTAATTAGATTTTCTTGTACAAAATTAAATAATATCTTAATACAGTCAGTTTGGCATAAAAATTTATTTGCTTTTTGAACACACTCAAAATGACAGCGTTGTTTTCATTCCGTTCCAAGCAGAAATACTAGTTTCTACAATTTTGTAGTCTTGTTGTTGTTTTGTTGCTAATATAGTCTGTTAATAAGGAGCTAGAACATTTTAATAAGTTTTATATGGCATTTAGATAAACGCATCACTGTAATCAGATATCAAATGAAACATTTGCAGATACGTAAAATTATACAGGGTGTTTCAAAAGAAATTTTATATTTGTTTAGCTTACTGCGTGAACGCTGCGTACTTGAGGGGTGCGGGGGTTATGTCAATTGGTAGCTTGGCTCTTGGGGATTCAGTCGCTATGGAGCGTTTCTCGGGAGCAGACCGCGCGTTGTGCGTGCGAGAGTTTTACAAGAACGGTGATTCGACAACTGTCGCGCGTAGAAAATTCTGCAGTATTCGAGGTTTTCGCCACTTAAATGATGCGCCAAGCCTTCCTCTCATTCGACATTGGGTTAAAAAGTTTGAAGAGACTGGATCAACGCTGGATAAATCAAAATCCGGGCGACCTAGGTCATCAAGAACGGTAGAAAACGTGGAGAGTGTTAATCAATCTGTACGTGACGACCCGAGCCTTTCAATTCGGAAGCGCGCGAGTGCTTTAAATGTGCATAGATCATCATTACATCGCATTATGCACAAAGATCTAAAGCTGCACCCCTACAAAATTCAATTGGTGCAAGAATTAAAGCCCCAAGATGCCGGTCAGAGGCTTAATTTCGTAAATCAGATGATTGAGCGATTTTCAACGTTTACCAACATTTTGTTTTCGGATGAAGCTCATTTTCATCTTAATGGCCACGTAAATAAGCAAAACTGCCGCTACTGGAGTTCAGCCAATCCGAAACGCGAACATCAGAAACCCCTACACTCGCCTAAAGTGACCGTATGGGCTGCCATGTCGGCGCGAGGAATTATCGGCCCTTACTTTTTTGAAGACGAAATGGGGCGTACAGTTACAGTGAATTCAGAGCGTTATGTGGAGATGTTAGACAACTTCTTGGTACCTGAACTGCAAAACTTTCCTGGCTATAACCAAAGAACATGGTTTCAACAGGACGGAGCAACTTCACACACGTCCAATATATCTCTGCCACGTGTTCGTGAAATTTTCTCAGGAAAATTGATCTCCCGGAGAGGTGACATAAATTGGCCTCCACGTAGCCCAGATTTAACCCCTATGGACTTTTTCCTATGGGGTTATCTTAAATCTAAAGTTTACGCCAATAAACCAACTTCACTGGCGCATTTGAAAGAAAATATCCGTCACGAAATGGCAGCCATCCCTCACTCCACCTGTCGAGCAGTCATAAGTAATTTTACTGTTCGATTAAATGAGTGCCAACAACGTGAGGGTTTACATTTAGACGATATTATTTTTAAGAAATGAATTCCCAAAAAGTGTATTTTAACAATAAATAAACATTTTTTCTATATACCGCTTCCTTTTTTTTTAATCAATCCACTAAATATGAAATTTCTTTTGAGACACCTTGTATAATCCATCGGTTATGAAGGCGGCATAATCACTTCGTGACTAAGCCCTCATTAAACAAATAAAGAAAAAAATAAATAAATATGATCCATCGCGTTTTTTCAAGTTTCAATTTGTAAATCAAAATATTATTTTTAGTTAAGCTAAATTTTTATGTTGTGTATGGGTTCACGGCAGTAGTGGATGGATGGGATTTAAATCAACTACAACTTAATCGTAAATGTCGCATTACAGTGCAATTTCCAATCTTCTTCGCTTAAGTAAGTAGTCTTCGGTTGGTGCAACTACAAGGTCTGAAAAGGCTTATATTGCCTTTATAAGACTTTCTTGAAATTAATTTAATAAATACTGAATCTATGTTATTATTTAACAAGATAATATTAATAAAAATTAATATAAACTCCTTAAATGTGGTTGTTTTAAAAGTTTTTTTTTTAATAGTTCCCGTCAAAGAGTTCTTGTCAAAGAAACCATTCTGATTGGGTCATACATTAAAAAATTAACAAAATATTTAAATACCAAAAACAAATATAATAATGGACGTGGAAGTTCCAACTCAAAATGAAAATGTTCGAAAAATAGAGGATATTATTGATATTCAAAAAGCAAACGGAAATTTCAGCATGCGTCAAGTTGTATTTGACCTCCCACCTGACACAGAATGCGCTGTATCCGCTAATTTAGCTAAGAGTTTGGAGTCTGGCTTATCCAAATCAAAGTCAGATGACTCGAAAAAGAAATTCAAAAAGTTACGTTCAAACAGACAGAAGAGTCCACTACCTGATGTCGTATCGTGGCCAAGCGACTCCGATATAACTGTGCTCAGAATGAAACTGTGCTTAACAAACTCTGACCCAAAAGAAAGAGTGGGGAATGTAATTCCAGGAGATGGTCTCCATCAACGGGATAGTTCATCCATGGTCAATTTAGCGACATTAATTCGACATTCTCAGCCACCTTCGAAAGCTAATTTCAATATTGAAGAATATCTGATGCCATTAACATCTTGGGATCGAGAGCAAGATGCTTACACTGAATCGGAGAATAAAGACTTTAAAGTTGAGTCTGATGAAACACAAACAATTGATTTAGCTTCAAAATTTGCAAATGACTACAATAATATTTACAAAGCTATGTGCAGTCATGAGTATGTAAATTTCAGTTCACAAGACACAAATTCGGAATATTCTAAAATTGGTACTGGATCTAAATTCGCCAGGTTTCTGAGGCTCTATTTCTGTCCTTGTTGTACTTGCCTTTACAGACTAGAGAAGATGCGAGAAGAACCTTCTGTTTATTTTACGAAGCAATGCTTAAAAGAAGCTTGACAATAATTGTAATGTTGCTTTAGTGTACCAATTATATGTATGATTATGTCAGTATTTTTTAGTTTTTATTAAAATTTAAGTTTATCCTTATCCAACAAAATTTACAAGGTTTCAGAGAACGGACTATATTTAAGCTCGTTTGATTTCGTGCTTTTTAATTGTAAGAGCCTTTTATTTTATTTTTTTGACGAGTTTGAAAATCCCTTTGAATCTCCAGCTCCTCAGAGACTTAGGAGCCAGGTATGTGGTGAGTCCACTAAAAACCACTCCGGCGGCCGGTCTCAGGCGCCCTGCTCTGGGGAGGACCCCGACCAAGTTATTTCAGGTCCACCCCAGGAACGACACCGCGTCTGTTTGACTCTATCCTGGGGGAAGTCTGGGCTTCCCGCTGCCTGTTAGCCCGACCGCAGTATCGTGGCCAGGACGCCACTCTTAGTTGTAAGAGCCTGGTTCATTCTGTACGACATATTATCATATGATCACCATAAGGCAAAGATTTCAGGCCGAAATGAGGACGTTCAAGGGTGACACGTTTTTAGGGTCTAGTTTACTTTCACTCGGTGAAAGTAACGCAAAAAATAACTCAGTTTTCTGTTACATGGAATTATTATTCTGGTGGTGGTCGGTGAGCGCCTGAGTAAAGCGTAATGGCAAGGCTTTTTGTTGCAATTTCTGTAACGTTTTTAAGGTTCCTTACCCAAAGGGTAAAACGGGACTCTATTACTAAGACTTCGCTGTCCCTCTGTCTATCTGTCCATCCTTCTATCTTCTTCCTCTTTTGATGAAATGGCAACCAGACGAATCACTCGGATCAGCTATTTCTGCCAATGTCAAGTATTTATAGTCTTCAAGTCTTCAAGTCTTCGTCGTGATGAAATTAATGATAAAAAATATATAAAATGTGGATGACATGAAATGGGGACCGTCTTTCGAAAAAACAAAAAACGATCTCCTATTTGTCTATCACCATGTTGTATTTCATGAACCATGGCAGTCGAAATTTCCAGAGATAATGATTTTTAGTATTTCTGTTGCCGTTGTCAAAACTAAAAAACAGAATAAAAGAAATATTTAGGCGGGCTCCTATACAGATAATGTGTTTTTTGTTCGTTTTTGTTAGATGATGGTACGGAACCCTTCGTATCAATAAATAAATATTTCGAACTTCTAACACAACGGCATCTAGTTGCAAGCTGAGCAGAGCTTGTGTTATTTACATAAATACATTTTTTTGTAAATAAATACATATTATATACAGAAAACACCCAAACTCCGAAACAATTTTTTGCAAATCATACATACATTTGATCCGACCCGGGAATCGAACCCGAGACCTCAAGCACTGCATACGCTACCACTACACCACCGTGGCAGTCATTATAAACAGATACTCCAATTTTATTTATTACTATTTATGATCTTTATAGTTCCTGAGTAATTTAGGATCTACAGAGAAACTTTGACATCCGAGATATAAGACTACCTACATCATATTATAAATGCAAGGAAATAGCTCGTTTCATTAATAGTTGATTTTATTATCATTATTTTATATGGTAGTATTATACAACATTATTTGAAATGCATGTACTGAATTTTATACTTCATAAATAATGTAAAAAAGTGATTTTACAAGTTACTACTACTTACTAGCTTCGCCGCGGTGTTACCAGCAGTTATTGTCGTACCGCGGGTAACGCAGCGAGCTAAGATAATCTAAAAAAAATTGCCTAAGTTACGCCTTATGTCATCAGCTTCCTATCAGTGAAAGTCCCGTCAAAATCAGTCCAGCCGTTCCAGAGAGACAGGTGGACAGACAAAAATTGTAAAAAATGTTATTTAGGTACATATACCGAGTATACATACATATGCATTTAGTATAAAGCGGTTATTTTATTATTACAAACAGACTCTCCAATTTTATTTATTTGTATAGATAACGATTTCACTGTTCACCTAAATCTATAACTACATGCATGTGTCTTCTTTACATAATAATATATAAAGTAAATCGGTTCCGCTGTCGGTTCACTGAAATTGTTTTAACTACTCCAAACTCAACGGATTTCAATGCAGTTCGGGTCGGGTCGCTAGTATAATATATGTAAATGCGACTGCAAAAATACGTAATACTAAGAGCAGTTTAAACTTCCAAATTTAAATATATAGATCTACATAACAGCGATATTAGTTTTGTCACTAACAAGTTGAGTCGCCAATGTATATCTTTATACTAATCAAGATAATCAGTTAGGTATTTATTCTTCTTGAAAAATTTAGAATATTTATTTATTTATTCATGGAAAGGAGACCCACGCTTCGGCATGAATGGGCCGGATCGACCGGAGTGATACCACGGCCTCACAGAAAACCGGTGTAAAGTAGCGCTTGCGCAGTGTTTCACCGAGTGAGTGAGGATACCGGAGATCCATACCACAACCCCTGCCCCATTCCCTCTCCCATCCCCCAAAGGTCGGCAACGCACTTGTGACGCCTTTGGTGTTGCGGGTGTCCATGGGCGGCGGTAATCGCTTACCATCAGGTGATACGCCTGCTCGTTTGCCCACTACTCAATAAAAAAAAACTTATAGCTAGATATATTAGTAAAATCAGGCATCAGAGAGCCAATAACAAGTTTTCACTTTTAGTTTTAGACTAATATAAAATATTGAGAAACAAAACATAAATCAAAAAGAAAAAATTCACACAATTCGTAAGCGCCAAACACGCAATAAACAATTGCTTCAACACAATTTTAGGAAACACTATGTCTGCTCAATAAAAGTAAGGCCTAGACACCTTGAAGATAAGTACACCAATCAAAAAGGGATCAATATCATGTAGTTTACATAAATCATTAAAATGTCTACTTGCGCGTACCAAGTAGCTGTTCTGTCTATAATTTGTTTTAGCTATAGGAATGTGAGGAGGGGGGTTAAAGCGATGTGACTTAGATGGCACTTAAAAAAATATATTGAAAATAATGAATAATAATTTAGAAACAAATAAGACTAAATATTTAATGTTGTTACGTTACCCTTTGCTATATGAAAGTCAAAATGGTAGTGTGCATCTCGATTGAGAGTAAATTATATTTGATCCACAAACGAGTATTGATTGCGTTTGTGTCTAAATGTTACGAAATAAGGTGGAGGTAGTATTTGAGTAACGAACTTGCGTTCAGGATATTCCGAGTTTGAACCCTATCCAGTACTTGGTGAGAACTCACTCCGGGCATATAATTTAGCTGAACGAGCTAAGAAGGATGCGAGGAGAGGAGTTTGGAGATAATTGCACCCCTAGTATTGAAAACAAGTAATGAATTATTTAAATAAAAAAAAATCGTTTTGATGTACCCAACGTCACTCTCACGACTAAGACGAATCTATTGACACCACTCACATAAAAATACGAGAAGATAATGGCTCTAGGACGTGCCCAAAAAATATACATACATGCACTCGACAAACATAACCCTCCTTCTTTCGCAGTCGGGTAAAAACCTTGGAATGAGTTACGTTTCACGTTCTCATCACCACTATATCATGGGGTTAGCGGTGCTAACTCAATTCCGGGACACTTCTAGCACTAGTTAATCATCTTCAAGAGGCCTGTTGGTCGTGGTAAGTGGTGAGTGATCGTAACTGCTAAATAAGAGGTCGTGGGTTCGGTTCCTATCCAAGATAAATCTTTATGTTATGAACACTACTATTTTTTCTGTGTCTGGTGGTGGTGGTGTAGTTTATCTGTAATATGTATGTATTTAAAAATACATAAGCATATTTATTGCAGTCTGGTACCAAAGTACTGGTACATTTATTCTATACAAAACTATTGAAATAAAATATTGCGTACAAGCCAACGCAACGTACAATATCCATAAAGCGGCGAAATTTTTGATTAAATGTTGCCTAAATCAATAATTGTAATAAAAACAATCCATACCAAACTCAATAACACAACAGATTTTTGTACTGTTGTGTAGTAAACAAATTATTAATAAAAATCAATCGTTAATAGATAAAATCGTGACTGAATTTTTGTAAACGCATCGCATGCTCGAATTCATTAACTTACGTTGAATTGGTTTCACATTAATTTCTAGATTTGCATAAATTCAATGTATGTGTTGTAACTTCCTGACTATTATACTAATCATTAATTTGTACTTTTGTTGGTAATTATCACTCTTAATGTAGGATGTCAGGGATAACGGCTCTTGTACTGAGTTGTTTTAACACGTTTTTATTAGTTTCACTTGTCCAATCGTTTGCCCCCTTTACCATAAAAAAAAACAAAAAAAAACAAGTGACGATGTAAACAAATATTAGAGAACAATTTTAAGCTATTAGTATATCTTAAACTAAGTTCCTATATACATATATGTAGTTTAGTTTTGATAATCATGAATCTTGGCTTCACGATTATGTATAATTTTTTAAACTTTTAATAAACGTTTTAACTCTTAATTCGAGAAGGTTATTTTTTAAATTACATTTTGTCTTCACCAGTCTCATTAATTTATCGTTCAAAAATACTCGAGAGGAAAATTAAGACTTTGGTTGTGAGTTAGCACCTGCGACTATGACTGCATCCGAACGGATCCTGTAACTCGCAATTAAAGTTCTGACATAAACACAACATATCACACATAAATCTGTTATTACAAGAACTTCCTTCACAGGGCTATAAAGGCTTTCGAAATTACCAGAAACTTTTACGGAAAGCAAAATTAAATGTAAAATTTATTTTTTACCAAAGATCTGATTAAGTCTACACATAAAATTTAACAATGATTATCGCATATTATAAGTTGCGTTTAAAGGTATTCGACACAAGATTATCTTAGATTATGTTGGGGCTCTAGACTGCTGATGAACATACTTATATATTTATAAAATATTCTATAATACCTAGAGATAAATTCAGACACAGAACAAATATCGTTCAAGTTATCCTTGTGGATGACAGGCCCGTCAATAATTATAGATATTTAGGTATATAAAAGTAGAAAAACACATGTTTTAACAGTGATGTGTGATAAGAATGGTATTGTTCTTGTGATAGGTATAACATTACCCATGTGTCGTTACTTTAAAAAAACTAGTTTGTTAGTGTTGTTTTTAGTTAAGTACTTATAATTGCTCAGTAATCCTACTAATACTCGTATTATAAACGCGAAAGTGTGTAAGTGTGGATGGATGAATGTTTGTTACTCTTTCACGCAAAAACTACTAATTGAATTTTGATGAAACTTTACAATATACATCAGAATAACACATATTAGGTAGGTATTGCCTGCGGTTATTGTCGTACCGCGGGTGGCACCGGGCGGCGGTGTGTTCTCATAAAACATAGTAACTACTATTCAAACTCTAAACACAAGTATTTACAAATATCATTCAAGTCATGATCACCATGAGACGTCCAATTTATAATCGTTATTTTATAGTTATTGCATATTTACTTAAATATTTCAAATAGCTGGATTTCAAATTAAAAAACACTTATGTTCATCGATTTCGTATGATATTTAATTCGCTAACCTCATCAACACCCTATTGCCGTGTAGTGACGATTTTTTTATGGAGTAGGTGACAAACGAGCAGACGTATCTCCTGATGGTAAGCGATTACCGCCGCCCATGGACACCCGCAACGACGGGGGCGTCACAGGTGCGTTGCCGGCCTTTGAGGGATGGGGAGAGGGATTTCTCACTCGGTGAGAAATAGCGCTTGCGAATTTCTGTGAGACCGCGGTATCACTCCGGTCGAGCCGGCCTATGCATGCCGAAGCGTGGCTCTCCAACGGTTTAAATACGGTACAAATACGAAATTAAGAATACAGTGTCACCAACAGTATTCATTCCTTGGTGTCGTAATTACGAAGGACAACATCAATGCAAAGAAAACGAACACTTGAAACACCTATACCGAAACGTGGTATAGTACGCCAAAACCCCCCATCCTAAAGCGAGGCTTTTGTCCAGCAGTGGACTGTTAAACGCTGTTAGCGATTGTAATGAACTTTGGCAATCTCACTTACTTGGTGAAAAGCAAAAAAAGAATTGCTTAAAACCGTGATATAACTCCATCTCTGCCGTGGTATGGTAATTTGTTTTTACGCGTCTATATTTTCAGGATGTCCGTCTAATTTAGATCCGAGATTTGGCCTTCATCAAGTGAGTGAAGCAAGCTTCCGCGTCGACTTACCAAAATCAGCTTAATATCCGTAAACGGATAAATAATTGTCTTTCTAATGCGGTATGACCTTCGATCATTGAAGGGTACCGTAGAGTCATCTGTTAATAGTAACTGATAATCGAAGGTTACACGGTACGCCATCTATAGTGTAAGTATTCATGGTAGAAAATTATTTGTGAAGACCCCTAAGGAGTATATGGAGGAACAGGTGTCATGTCCCTCTAATACAAAAGGGAGGATCCTTCGACCAGGCTAGGTGATAATTCCTGGCGTATTGCGGTCCTATTTATGTATGAAGTTGTATGTAAGTATACTGATCGACGTGAGAATTACTATTTTGCGATACAGGATTATTATTAACTTCATAGTTCAGTGTGTCTTGTTAGATGGCGCTGTTATATATTATTGTAGTGCTGTATGTGAAAGTCGTCATAAGTACAACAAAGAAGGTAATCGCTAGCTAAACTGCGGACATCGGCTAGGATAGTAAACTAAACCCTCCTTGCTAAGGACAGGACTATTATAGGTACAATTTTATATTAATAATTGACTACAATCATGATTATAAAGTTTAGATCAAAATACGCAAGTTGTAAATAACTAATCAAGCATTCAAATATACTTTCTTGCAATATGTTGGCAATAGAAAGTATATTACTGGCCAGCTACATTCACCGATCTCTTTTGTCAAATACATTGAAAACATTGTATGATAATAACGATGACCGACGTTTCTAAAGTCGATATACCTCATAGTAGATGCGTACGTCACTTAGTTTGTCCTTCTGTTCGCTTAGGGTTGTTGATTTTATATAGAGACCTAGATCAGTAATGAGGTACCAAATTTCTAAGTTTTTATACTTTTAATATTTTGTATGTAGGTATGTGTTTATATTAATTATCCAATCTATTTAACATTAAAATATTTATAACGCTTTCTAAACTTTATTGTGTAAATTGTGCTTGCTTTCTTGCAGATAATTATTCATGTACATGATACAGATGTGGGCAGTTAGTCCTGGGCTGGAGGACTTATTAAGACCTAAAGCAACCTTAAGCGTCCTTGACAGGAACTTATTGTCTCTTCCTATAATAACGATAATAAATATTTTTGGACATCTTACACACAACGCTATCTAGTCCCAAGCTAAGCAGAGCTTGTGTTATGGGTACTACACAACTAATATTAATACTTTTTTTATAAATACATACATATTATACATAGAAAACACCCAAACTCCGAAACAAATATTTGTAGATCATACAAACATTTGGTCCGACCCGGGAATCGAACCCGAGACTTCAAGAACAGCAGTCGCATACACTAATACTGCGCACAGAGGCAGTATATACATATTATACATATGTATAGAAAGAAACAAGTTATTCTAACTTAAACTATAAATTATCTGAGAGTTTTCGAACAGCCAATAGTGTCTCTCGCTCGTGAAGCGCCCATGTGCAATCATTACTCTAGCACCCTCTCGTAAGCGTAGCGAGCTCCAGTAGAAACGCCCTTACAAACGCCGCATGTCACTCCGGACAGAGGTGTGTTTCATCCAAATATGGGCACTAATACTTAAGTGCATAAATATTTGCAATAACAACGCAATGCACGAATTAATTCTAGGTAATATGTGCAAAAAGAAAAAGTCTAGTCATTCTGCTCAGTGACTTAAAAAACTACGCATATCATACATTATGCGTTTAAACTATATTATCTAACAGACAACGTAACAAAAATGCGAATTAATGTAAATGCATCGTCATCTTATTCCGGATGTCGATCTGTGACGATAATGTTTGCTATGATATTTCTGTAATTTCACACTAACATTGCCGCTATTGTTGGTAATTTTCCCCTGCTTAGAACACAGACACATACTTTTTAAAAATAGAACTACTTTATTTTCATATGGAAATATTAATACGAGTATCTTCACGCATATCACACACGGCCGTCTGATACCAAACTACGCTAAGCCTGATTTTTTTTAAGTCATCTTTCGCATTAGGAATATACATCCTGTGTGTGACTTTACAAACATACATGTGACGGAGACAAAGGACACCCAGACTCAGGACAACATTTTGTGGAGCACACAAAGTGATGTCCCACGTGGGATTTGCACCCACGGCACTGAGTGCAGTAGCAAGCGGCGTAGTGAACGCTTAAACCACTAGGCCAACCGTGCAGTCGGTAACCAGACTATTGCTAAACATACTTATATATTTCCGAAATACATAGTATTATAGATTGATTACAACCAGACCCAGAACAAACCGGCTGGATTCTCTGGCGCTGCGTAGAGATGTGGCTTTCTTATGCATCTTCTATCGCATTTACTATGGGAAGTGCTCCTAGGAATTGTTCAAACTGATCCCTGCCGCCTCTTTACGCCATCGTCATACGCGACAGGAGTTTCATCCCCATCATTTAGATGGTTGGTAATCCACAACTTCGCTAGAAACTTGCTCCCTCGCACAACATAACTGGAATGAACCCTCGCCTGCGATATTCCGGGACCAATACGACCTTCAAACCTTCAAGAAAAGAGCGTACTCCTTAAAGGTCGCCAACGAACTCGTGATGCCTCTGGTGTTGCGAGTAACGTGTCTATGGACGGCAGTAATCGCTTACCATCAGGCGATACGTCTGCTAATTTACTCCTATCCCTAAAAAAAAACAAAAACGATCATGTTTATCACACATAGATTTGTTCTGTGTGGGAATCGAGAATATTATAACTGTTATAACATAGACGTTAGAAAGCAATGCTGCAGCAAAATGGGCCGGCTGGAATGGAGTTATACAGAAAATTGTTGTTGAGCAATTCTTCTGTTGCTTCTAAACGAATGAGGTTCCGGTGCCGGAAGCCACCACCCGACTACCCCTTTTTCAATTCGTTTACCCTAAAAGAAGCCTTCATTAATAAGTAATCTATACTAATATTATAAAGCTGAAGAGTTGGTTTGTTTGAAGGCACTAATCTCAGGAACCGCTGGACCGAATAAAAAAATCTTCCAAGGTTGCATTGTCCATTTATCGAGGAAGGCTATAGGCTATATATCGTCTCGATAAGACCAATAGGAGCGACGCCCCAATGAAGAATGTTTAAAAACGGGGTAAAATTATGACGCTACGGGCAATAGTAGACGTAAACGAGGTTGCGAGGGTCAGCTAGTATGGTATATTACGATTAGATGATTCACTTGTCTATATAAAACACTTCATAATATTTTATATAGCACCTAATACCGAAGCGGTAATCCGTGTCACTTCTCGACAAATGTCCCTAGCTATCTCTGGCATTCCCGAAATACACCAACATGAAAACCATAAACATTTCATTTTAAGACCTGCTTATTTTGCACGTCACGGTAATGTTTAAGAATGGAGCTTAAAGTATATCCTTAAAAGCGTCTTTAACTATTTTTGGGCAACTAAATTACTACTAAATTAATACCCTTTGAGAAAGAAAACACAATTATCTACATAATATTTTATCACTGTTTATTACGGTATTATCCGACAAGGAGTGCTCAGACAAATTTAAATAATCTGAAACGAACTTAACAGCTAAATTAAACATAATAATGATCAAATAATTTTAACCCTTGTGTCACAAGCTTTTTGAAATTTGCTTTTCAGGCATTACCATAATTTTTATAAGGCGGCACCAAAATCAAAATCTTAATGCATTTCCAAATTGGCTTGAGCACCAAGTAAAAGGGTCAAGAACTGGTTTCTTGACCGGGTACCTGACGACATCTGAACTCAAAGAGTACCGAACGATTTATGGTATTGATACTTTTACATTTTCGCGTACTTATGTGATAACACAAAGTGACATAACGCTTGATATTGGGACATTTAACAAGAACTGGAATTGTTGTGTCAATTACGTTGCAAGCGTTACGCTATTTCATAAATTTAATATACTTCATCTTAAGTTTTGCTTTTCTTTTTAAGTTGCGACAGTGATGCATTATTTAAAACGAACTAGTTAATGCCTGTTGGTTTACGATTGCCGTTTCAATTACTTCTTGAATGTTTTATTTCTTTACCACATGTAATTTTAACTATCATCGTTTGGGCATGTCGTGCTGTGTCATAAATAGGCTGATTCGAACGGAGTGATTACACGTCATCATAATCAACAACCCATAACGTCCCACTGCTGGGCTCAGGAGAGGGTTAAGGCCATACATCGCCATACTGGCAAAGTGCGGGTTGGGGACTGGGAGGACAACGTTGTGGCTAAGTAATCTTACCGTTGGAAGATTTAATGCCGCCCAAAGGCCTCCAATTAAGCTTCACGACTGTTATAGCTACTATGATAACAAACGGGACCGACTGCTTAACGTGACCTCCGAATCTCGGAGACGCTCATGGTACCATGTCACCAGCGGTCACTCATCCAGGTACTGCCCTCGCCGACGTTGCTTACCCTCGGTAATTGTTTCTAATCACCGAGGGCAACTGGGCTATGAGCGCCCCGTGAGCGTACACGTATTTACAGTAAACCATTAATAAGCAATAACATATTTTGTTGCTTTTTATCGACTGAATATTGCTATAGTAGTTCAAGCTCAGTCTGCCTTTGCATTTAAAATAAGGCCGGCAAACTGCTTTTGATTCTGGAATGTTGTGTTTCATGTTATGGTATAGTAACTATCAGTGTGGTAACGAATATCACCACTCCTGTTTATCCCGTGGGTGTCGTGAGAGTCGACTAAGGTAGCATACTACGCCTATAAGAGCACTGCAAAGTGAAGGAAAACTTGAATCAATAGCATACACTAACACGTCTGGCCAGTGTATTACAGTAAGTCAAAAACTCCTTGCTAAGGAGAAGCTTACGTCCAACAGTGGATAGTAAGCAGCAGCCGAGCACACGAATCACCCAATGGTAAGTTACTATCGCGCCTCAAGGTCACAAGAGACTCAAGATACACATGTATGATGTAACCCTTTAAGTGAACTAGAATTAAGAATGACTGAACACCGGTTTTCGGCCCACATGCCAAAGGCATTCTCACGGTTGAAAATCGTCACTGTTTTGCCTTGCCTATCTGATAAATGTTTGCGAAATTGAGAAAAGTAATGCATAATATAACATTAAAGGAAAAGTGATCTTATTTGTCAATGTTGCAACACTTTTCAAGGCGCAATTTTGTCTGTTGTGACCTGGTTAAATTAACCAAAGTTGTCCATCAAGCTGATGTAAAATTCATTGAGTATAGAGCCTTGGAAATTTCAAAAATTACAAAGTCTTGAAATTCTTTTAGGTTTTGAGTGAGATCAGTGTACAAGTGGAGATATATTTACATTGCAAATATGTATTTATCACTCAGTGCATACATTATTGACAGAAAGCAGAATTGAACAGGTTATTGACATCTTCTGCAAACAGCGTTTATTTTGTAGCGACAGCATCATAATCAGCAGCCTTAAGTAGTCCGTAGGGTAGAGATAGACACTTTGCTTAGACAAGACATTTTAGCCTATTATACCATGCTTCCTAGATTTATATCAAGTTTTTCTTCTCTTTGCAATGCTATTTTATTGTTCATTCATGTGTAGACTCTTTTAGTTTAAACCACCATCGGGATAAGTAGGGGGTATTTTTAATACGTTAATAATATTTATAAATGAAATAATTTTAATTGGAAAAGAAACGGTATGTTAAACGTTATAGAATTTTTTTATATCTTAATATACAAACGAAACTTAACTTAATAAACGGTGTAAGTAACACTTAGATACACCATTCAAGAATGGAGCGTCATAGTTTTATGATGGTTGAATGTTTATATTTGTCTCTGCGTCGTATAGCATAATAACTACCTAATAAAATATTTTTTAATTTCCAAAAAACGTTATTTAGTTAAATAATTTCTATTCTTTCTTTGTATATGAAACCTTACACGTATGTAGAGCAGGATCTGCTAAAACACAGTTGAACTGCGGGAAACTGCTAGGAAATAAATATTAAAAGTGAACACTTTAATATAGGTTTTTTAATTATGATTATAATATTAATTTATTAAAGGACTGTTTGTTAATATGACATAATTGTCTTCAAAGTTATACGTGACAAAAACGTGCACACGAATTGTAAACCTCGTTCTTTTTTGAAGTCGTATGAAATTAAACATACACGACGCTACCTTTGAAATAAATCGCAATTGCAGAACTATTTAAAATGAAATACCTAGTATTTAACAGAATTTGTTAGTTTCGCGTATAATTGCCAAACAGTTTCATTTCTTCGGCCCCCCGTGTCAGCCGTTCATTGCAGGTTATAAAGCGCAGAGAAAGCACAGCGTACGAACAGTCGCGCGCGTCCCCTACACAATTCGTTTGTGTTCCGCCTATTCGCGCCCTTTTTTGACGTGAAGACATTTGGTGTTGCTATTTATATACGGATAATATTTTTTTTCTATATTTTAAACACAATGGAAATGAGGTAAATATTTTTTTCTTTTATTTATTACTGTTATAATTTATAACGTTTCTTATGTTTATAAAAATCTTTTTATACAAATATTAAGATTTGGGGGTTTTTGTTTTTGCTCAAATTTATTTGCCCGAAATCGAATTATAGTTTTATGTTTATGTGATAGTAATCAGACAACATGAGAAATCGTTCACTTTCTAGTGGTAATAGCGGTAATGGTACTTATACGTAAGTATAGCTAAATGTTCGATAGCTTGGCTATAGTTACAGCAATTGCTATTTATAAATCATTAATTTTCTCGTGAAACGTTACAGTGAGTGGCTATTAAATTGCGCATATATCTACATGTGTAAACTACAGGCTATATATACGCTTTAGCTAAACGAACATTATTTTATGCTACTCAATTGAGAGTTCCACTATCGAAATGAATGCAAAAAGGCAGGACCTTGTAAATTCCGAAAATTGGGATTCAGATTTGAAAGTTATAATTTCCGAATGGTGAATTAAATTTCGAAAAAAAATGATCAATTTCTTTAACCTCTCTTATTTAAAGTTCAAAATTGAAAGCGCATCAAAGTAAATAATCTGCTAAATACTAAATACCGACTAATTAATTGTTGAGAAAAAACTGTTTAAGTCTAAATTAGGCACAGAAAATAGGCACTTGAATTAGACACGTTCTGCTTTACAAATCAAGTAAATGATTCCTTCTTACAATTACCTACTTTTATTGTTTAAATTAATAGCTTTTTATTAAGTTTAATCGATTTCTTTAACTAACGATGGCTCAACACTATTTCTGCAAAAGAATGAGTACGCAAAAACAGTAAGACATGAAAATACCAAATATATATCTATATGCGTAATAGCCACAAGTTGCATTGCAGGTATAATTTGGATAATATTTAGACTTATTTTTGTATGATGTACGACTCCAACAATGTAAAAGGTAGGTTACAGTGTACGAATATTTGCGCAATAACGCAGACTGTGCATTTTCTTTTCCCTCACTCTTCTCATAATCCGATAGACCGGCTCAGGCGTAGGATCAACGTCTTGACGAGCTCTCCAAAGCACGGAGGTTAATACCCGAAACTTCCGAACACCGGAATGTTATGAAGTATTTCTATAATCAGAAAAACTTGATAAGAGTCGCGCGAAACTCAAAACCTCTCGATCAGCAGGCGCATACACTAACCGCTAGATCAAAAAGGCTGCAAAACTTGTTATAAATGCTAATTCCAGGAACAGTCAAACCAAATTCTTAAGTTAAACGGTAAATGAGCCCGCATGAACGTCTCGAATTCAAATTAATCGATAAAACGAATTAAACAAATCGATATTATCTACGACGACGACGCACCGTTACTAATATTATTATTCAACAACGTGACGACCCACACGTAACAGTAGCAGAATCGATCGATTAGCGTCAATTATTACTTATTTTTTGGATAATCTGTGTGCAATAACCATGCAGTGTAACCAACCAGTATTTATATCTCCAGAGTTATGAAATAAAAGAAACTGTAACAATACCCAATTTTCCAGCTTATAAGGTTTCTAATTTTGTTGCTAATTATTTTCGGACATCTACGTCTTTCAGTCCATAAGGACAATATACGTCTTTAGTTTGCCTAAACATCTTTAGTAACAGCTATTTCAAGTTCTGGGACATAATTAAATCAGTACAAACTGAACGAAACTTATTTGACTGTAAGGTTGGTCAAGTGGCTTAACCGGTCGCAAGGGGGCAGAACTTAGTGTGATTTACAAATTGTTGTTCTGAGTCTGGGTGTTTTTTGTGCCCGTTTCATGTATGTTTATATCCCGCGACACTGGATGTATATTCGTAATGCGGGGAGTTGCCTTTAAGAAAAAGGAATAAAAAATAAATATAAAAGAATTCTTAATTTAGAACAAATGGATTAATTTAAATTCAAAAGACAAGATTTCGCGTTCGTTTTCTTAGTTGCTACAATTCCTTCCATCAAACAGAGTAGAGTCATTTTGGCATTTAATCTATACTTCTATACTTATATTATAAATGCGAAAGTAACTCAGTCTGTCTGTCCTGCTTTCATGGCCAAACCGCTGCCCCGATTTCAATGAAATTTGACATGGTGATACTTTGATTCTTAAGGAAGGACATAGGCTACTCTTTGCTGCGATAACAAACAAACACGCGGGTGGAGCAGCGCGTAAATCTAGTATGTTATATATGCTGAGTATATTTGTTAAAGTAAAAAATAAGATACCGACCTAAGAAACTAAAAACCTGAAAAGATAAATAAATGTAATTTTAAAAGCCAAAGTTCTTAAATCTCCGGCTGCCGGTGGTTTAAAGAAATAAACATAAATATTGCTAATGCAATAAACCTTTAAATCGTTTTACAACAAAGAAAAGAATATTCTGCGTATGCGGCCTGAAAAAAGAAAAAAATAAGAATTGGTAGAATTATTTGCAATGGTTTTGGTTTTGTTTGAATCGTAAATACTATTCGATAGAGTATAGATGCTTTAAGTTTTGACAATCCTACCAATGTTATAAACGCGAAAGTTTGTGAGTATGTATGTGAGGATGTTTGTTGCTCTTTCACGCAAAAACTACTGAATGGAATTTGATAAAGCTTTACAATAATATAGCTTATACATCAGAATAACACTTAGGGTACAATTTATAAAGATACTAGCTTCGCCTCGCGGCGTTGTCCGCGGTTATGTCGTACCGCGGGCAGCATCCCTAGTTCAGCTAGTTTCCAATATTTTCAAAAGCGAACGGGGTTAAATATGAGTACACATTCGAATTAAGAGGATTTCTTAATATCTGATATCCAATCTAAGTCGTAGGCCTGCATTTTTGATAGTGGCTGGAGAATTAGAAGATATCTAGTTTTTTATGCACTATCGATATCATATGTCCAACGAATACAATAAATATATATATATACCTACCCAGTTTATTTGTTTACTGCCTCAGTGGCGTAGTGGTAGCGTATGCGACTGCTAAGCTTGAGGTCTCGGGTTCGATTCCCGGGTCGGACCAAATGTTTGTATGATCTGCAAATATTTGTTTCGGAGTTTAGATGTTTTCTATGTATAATATGTATGTATTTACAAAAAAAAAGTATATAAGTATTTATATCACTGGTCTAGAACCCATAACACAAGTTCTGCTTAGCTTGGGAGTAGATGGCGTTGCGTGTTAGATGTCCGGAATATTTATTTATTATTATTATTTATTATTTGTTTGTGCGTAAACCCACGGCGACGTTGGTAAAAGTGTGATTGTTAAGAATTGCATAAATTATACATTCGTTTTAGTTTGGTTTTTACACACATTTTAAATTAAAAGAGTAAATGTACCTACGTACCTATTATGTAAATATCATTGTGAGTGAGTAGCTTATGATAGAGTTGATATTACGTGAGCTGAATTTCATTTTCATATTTAGCTATTAAATGTTTAAAAAGTGCAAGTCAGCTACATTTTTTATAACCATAACTAAACAAATAAACTTGCAAATAATGGCCAGTTTCATTAAAAAACAAATTCTCTTTTTAAATTTTCAAAGTACAACCACCTCTTTAAGTGACTTTCAAATATTTCAAATAAATATGTAGGCGTAAAATACGATATTCATCTCAAAATGACTTATACATTATTTAGTTATGCTTGTTCATACTGCATTTCATCCTTTTTAGTGGTCATCCACCTTTCGTGAGTTAATAATCTTTAAGAACCCAAAAAGTTTTCAAATAATAAATTATACTTACCTACCAGTGACAGGTTTCTTAAAATATCGATAAAGGTACACCACAACTACACGGCCACTGCACCCACACGTATTTAAATTTAAACATAATAGGATGGCATTAGATATAATGTAGTTTTGTAAGGCTTTATTTATTGTTATTGTTAACATTGACAGGATCAAACGTTAATATTATTTATTATTAATCCCTTCAGTTAATATTCATGATTGTGTTGGTAGCAAGTTTAGTGGCAGTTTTTATTGGCAGTAATCATCTGAAGCTGAGGGTCGAAGTGTCGCCAAGTGGCGTGCAATTGGAGAGAGCGGTGGCAAGCAATGGACTGCGATAGACGGGCGATGGTGATTTTTTTATGTAATAAGGGGCAAACGTGCAGACGCGTCACCCAATAGCAAGTGACTACCGCCGGCCATGGACACCCGCAACAACAGAGACTTCACAAGTGCGTTGTCGGCCTTTGGGGGATGGAGAGAAGGATGGAGGAAGGGCTGGGGTATGGGTCTCCGATATCCTCACGCATTCGGTGGAACACAGCGAAGGCGCTGTTTTACATTGGTTTTCTGTGAGCCCACTGAGGTCGTGGTATCACTCCGGTCGAGCCGGCTCATGCATGCCGAAGCGTGGCTCTTCCTCAGTAAATGATTATGATCATATGTCAGTAGTGAAGCAGTAAAACATTCAGGAAACCACAAATTCTTCTATTAATGAGGCTCGATTATTCAGGCGGATCGAAATGACTTAGAGTATAGGTAAGAAATAAAACACTCATAAAATAAATAACTAATGCAGGTAAAATAAACTATTTAAAACACCCGCAGTGGTTATTGCGATATTAACTTTTACACAATTACTCGGTCTCTATAAATGTATTCAGCCATTGTTATTTCCAAATTAAACCATTAAACTAAGATTATTTTTCAATAAAAACCTTTTAAAATTACTTTCTTGGAGACCTATTAGTCAGACATTGTAATTCATTCATAATAATTAAAGTTTTTTTAAAGTATTGCATCAAGGTTTTTACTTTGTGCGAAGCATGACAAATTTAGCGGCCAAACTTTGCGAAATATCAAAGCTTGTTCTAATAATTTAATCTAGGTATACAATGTAGGTATAATCTATATATATATATATATAAAAGTGGACAATCTAGCCTTTTTAAAGTGAAACTCAATCAAGATTATGAAGGCTAGGCATTGTAAAATTATCGAAGTTGCAATAATAACTTTTATCCGATCTGTGTTTCTGTAATTACGCGCAATGCTAGAGATGCTCAGGGATCGTTTACGACCACAATTCACTTATTTTAATTATGTATGGACGATATTCTCCTACCAACAAGTAATTTTTTTACGAAAATGCGTCAAGTGAATTCTCCTGAAGTATTAATATACATATTTGCAATTTTAATGTCAAAGATGTATAATGATAGGCAAATTTTATATTAAGAAAACAGAGTGTGTTAAGTGTTTAACCATTGTCTTCTTTTCAACTTATTTAATTTGAAACAGAAAGGAAAACAGAAGTGGTTAGTGTGTGGTTAATTGAGTAACTCGTTTGTTTTAACGAGTCTATTAAAACTTAAAACCATTGATGCATAATTGCTCGTGTTACTAAAAGAGATTTAGAGTTTAAACTAAGAACTACTTCACTCTTTTTATGGGATAGGAGACAAATCAGCAACAACTTTGTTTCCAAAAATAATTTTATATTCAAATTTTATATTGTTTGTTGAGTCCCCCCAAACGTCCTTGAGTTTAGGCTCTGATAAGCTCACTCCCTCGGTGAAAATAAATGAAAAACTAATCCGGTTTTTAAAGAAATAAAACAATTAGAATACGACTTCTATAACACTCACTAGCTTTTGCTAGCACGTCAAGCACTATTTTAAACTATTCAACGTACGAGTAGTTAGGTACCACTCTACCAAAACATGTATTCCCTTTAAAACATTAAACAATATTAAACTCATGTTCCACAAACCTTTTAAAAAAAAAACAAAGTCTTTAAATGCAACAAACAATACATTGCAAATAAGTCCGCCTACGCAATTTGCCCAAAATTGACAAGTGTAGGTATAGTTTGTCTATGCGCATGTTCTCAGTGAAGAAAGCGTCAAAACATTGTGCAACGTGCGGTAACTGTTTGTAAGTTCTGTGTGGTACGTTAAACCTACGCCCTGACAGCTTAACACTTGCTTGTGCTGCCCACTACTAATTTGAGGTGTTTAACATCCATTTCATAAAATTATCCATTTGCCCTTTGTTCTCGACATGATTACCTATTTGATCTTATAACTGAGAATTACTGCGTTAAAATACCTACCTACAGACCACAACGGCAAATCAGGTCAAAAAACATTTTTTATGGAATAGGGAGCAAACCCGCAGACGTATCGCCTGATGCTAAGCGATTAACACCAGAGGCGTTACAAATGCGTTGCCGGCCTTTGGGAGATGGGAACGGGGACGTGTGAAGGGGTTGGAGTATGGGGCTCTGTTATCCTCACTCACTCGGTGAAACACAGCGCAGGCGCTGTTTCACACCGGTTTTCTGTGAGGCCGTGGTATCACTTCCGTGGAGCCGGCCCATTCATGCCGAAACGTGGCTCTGCCACGGTAAAATGTCCCAATGTACCTTTGCCGTCTTATATATAAACCCAAGAGGATCAAGTATCATTTTTACTATATAAGCGACTTATAGCTACTGCTACATCGAAGGTTACAGATATGATTCCTGATCACAGTCACTGCTCTATGTACATTTGTCTATTAAATAAATTAAAATATGGGCTGGTCTGTAGGGACCGGCTCGCCTCTGAACAAAATATGCGAAATGTTCCAAATATTATTGAAAGACCTGTAAATTTGTATTCATCGGTTGAATTATCATTTACTTTGTTAAGATTTTATGACTCAGATACCTAAAGCTTGCCAATTAAGACGTGATACGCTAGATATAAATATCAAGATCCTTTAGATAAGAAACAGTTTAACGAGAGGGTAACCTTAATTTCTATGACACCTCATCGCATGGATAGTTCTTAGTTAAAAGAGTCATCAAGATAAAGCTGTACCTACTCATGAAAATTTATAATAACTTGGAATACCTTTCACATCACATCAACAGAAGAACTCCTTAGAAGGGAGTTTTAAGCCTACTATAGCACATTGGCGAAAGAGGTTGGTATGAGGTTTATTTCAAGTCTTCCTTCTCTTTCCAGGGATATTTTCCTGCGTAGTTTGCTCCCACTTAAAAAAAATACCAGGAAAAGATAGCAAATTAGGCAATTAAATTAGAAAGACCTTATGTTGAGCGAAAATGCGCGACTGCCTCGGTGGCGCGAGTGGTAGCGTAAGCGACTGCTGTGCTTGAGGTCTCGGGTTCGATTCCCGGGTCGGACCAAATGTTTGTATGATCTGCAAATATTTGTTTCGAAGTTTGGGTGTTTTCTATGTATAATATGTATGTATTTACAAAAAAAAAAGTATATAAGTATTTATATCAGTTGTCTAGTACTCATAACACAAGCTCTGCTTAGCTTGGGACTAGATGGCGTTGTGTGTTAGATGTCCGGAATATTTATTTATTTATTATTTAAATAATACGATAAAATTTAAATATTACGATAGAGATGAACATATAGACCAGTGTAGAAGCCTTTAAAAATAATGAAAAGTGAAATAAAATTATAATAGAATGAAACCCATTAGAAAAGGAGGGAAATATGATAAAAATGAAAGGAAAAATAATTTACGGGCGATCTGAGGTTGGGAAGGGGATGGGGGTGAGTTTTTAAGGGTAAAAAACGGTTTTTCTCTATTTCCGGCAAAAATAAAAGTCCTATCGAAAAAAGTCAAATGGAAAAGTTGTAGATAATAAAAAGATCTAAAACTTTTGTATTTACACTTTTTTCACATAACCTCAAAATTTATGTGAAAAATTCAAAAAACCAAGTTTTTGGTTTTTTATTTGTATCTTTTACAAAAATTTTTTTTTTTTAACGAAATTTTGTTAAAACTTACCTTTTTATGTCCCAAATACGCTGTAATTTATTTGATTAAAAATATTTATTTTTTCACCTTATTTTGAATTAATATCGGAAAAACACCCTAATTTTCAATCGAAAATTCACCCGTCAAAATATTAGCTTTTTTCAAAAAGTTGGTATGGTTTCTGTTCGTTGAAATCTCTACTTTCCGATGGCGAAAAAAAAAATATATGTTACTATGGTAAATCTTCTCAGAAAACGCAAAAATTAAAAAAAATCTTGAATTCGAAAAATTTTTTTTAATTATTATAAATAATTTTGAGGTATTTATTAAAATTTAGACTTTAATTACTCGAAAAACGTTAGATTACATGTGACGTTGATAACAAAAAAATTTGGCAAAAAAATGATACGGTAGAAGAGATAATGAATAAATATTTGCGCTATGTTGAAAAACATTACGCAGTAAGCAGCTATATTGTCTTTGATGGGTATCCCGAAATTAAAAAATCAGTTAGTGTCACAACAGTACCAGCAGCTACATCAACTAAAAAAGGAGAACGTAGTCGTAGAAAAACCTCAGACAATATTCCAGAGTTCGATTATCAAAATCATACAAAAATACCTTTTTTGCAAGAAAATTTTTTATCTAACGAGAAAAATAAGGATAAAATAATAAAAACTTTGATGAAAAGATTACAGTCACGAGGATTTTCCTGTAACCAAGTAGAAGAAGATGCTGATGCTGACATAATTGAAACCGCGATAAAAGATGCAATAAGTACTAATAAAACTGTAATTGTTGTGGGCCAAGATATTGATCTTTTGGTCCTTTTAAATCAGTTAAATTCATATAATCATGACATTTATTTTCTCAAACCAGGTTCTGGAAATGTAAAAGACCTATTTTTCACGTCTAATAGTTTCAAACATGAATCCTTAAGAAACATTGTTGCATTTCTGCATTGTTTTTCTGGTTGCGATACAACATCTGGATTTGCCGGAAAAGGAAAGAAAAGTATCGTCAATTCATTATTAGACGCTAAAAATTTGTCAAATTTGGCCAATGTTTTTTATAAGAAAGATGCAAGTAACGAAGAAATAAAAAAAATGGGTTACAACTAATCAAATCTATTTATAAATGTAAAAATGAAAAAATTACACTGAATCAATTAAGGTTTAAAAAATATCAATTGGCAAAAATTAAATCATCTTTCGTTTTGGCAAACCTCCCACCCACAGAAGGAGCAGCAGAACAACATTGTTACAGGGCATATTATCAGCTTCAAACTTGGTTGGGTAACGAACTAACAGCAACAGATTGGGGCTTGAAGCAATTTCAACGTGGAATTATGCCCAAATTTACACAAAAAGAATTAATTCCGGAAATATTGCTCAAAACAATTTGCTGCAGCTGTGAAACTGGATGTAACAGTTTGTTGTGTTTGTTGTGTGTTGTGGTTGCCGAAAACATGGTTTAAAATGCACAAATTTGTGTTCAAACTGTCATGGTTCTGAAAATTGCTCCAATATTGAAAAAGAAACCTATGAGGAAGTTAATGATTCAGAAGATATTGTGGATGAAGAACCAACGCAGTCTGGAAATAATTTTGGAGAGGAAGAAGGTGATAATCATGAAGATTTCGAAGATCTACTAGAATCGGAGATGTTTGACGAATCTAACGATGAAGAAATGCCATCAAAAAGACAAAAACTTATGGATAAGTGATTAGAATTGAAGATAAGGTATTTATGAATGATGAGATTAATGTGTTTAAAAATATTGTAATGAATAACGTAATGAGAATAAAGCATCTACATTTAATAGTACGATTTACATTTATATTTATCTATAATGAGATTTTCTATGACATAAATGTAATTAGAATTAAATAAATCAACAACAACGTCACATGTAATCTAACGTTTTTCAAGTAATTAAAGTCTAAATTTTAATAAATACCTCAAAATTATTTATAATAATTAAAAAAAATTTTTCGAATTCAAGATTTTTTTTAATTTTTGCGTTTTCTGAGAAGATTTACCATAGTAACATTTTTTTTTTTTCCACCATCGGAAAGTAGAGACTTCAACGAACAGAAACCATACCAACTTTTTGAAAAAAGCTGATATTTTGACGGGTGAATTTTCGATTGAAAATTAGGGTGTTTTTTCGATATTAATTCAAAATAAGGTGAAAAAATAAATATTTTTAATCAAATAAATTACAGCGTATTTGGGACATAAAAAGGTAAGTTTTCACAAAATTTCGTTTAAAAAAAAAAAATTTTGTAAAAGATACAAATAAAAAACCAAAAACTTGGTTTTTTGAAATTTTCACATAAATTTTGAGGTTATGTGAAAAAAGTGTAAATGCAAAAGTTTTAGATCTTTTTATTATCTACAACTTTTCCATTTGACTTTTTTCGATAGGACTTTTATTTTTGACGGAAATAGAGAAAAACCGTTTTTTACCCTTAAAAACTCACCCCCATCCCCTTCCCAACCTCAGATCGCCCGTAAATTATTTTTCCTTTCATTTTTATCATATTTCCCTCCTTTTCTAATGGGTTTCATCCTATTATGATTTTTTTTGGTTTTAAAAATTATCGACCCTGGACTAATAACTATCCATTTACATTCATAAATATAAAAGTCTAGAAAACTGAATCGATTAAATAATGTCCGATACTCTCACTTTTAGATCAACGAGTTAGTAGACGCAAGTAAATAAATATTATCGAGTTGATCTAGACTGGTATGGCGACTACCATCGTGTTGTAAATCCCACCGGTTTTCATTTTCACACAGACCACTTCTTACATAATGATATCATGGAGATCTTGCCGGCGCAGTTATAACAACACTTAAGATTGTATGCAGTTACGTTGCTTGAAAATGTATCTTTATTTGTAGAAAAAATTACCTACAAAAGCTTGTTATCAATCCCATGAATTTCTAACATGAGACAGGTCCGTCCGTAACAATTTGGATTGTCACGACATGTGTGTTTGTTATTCGTAAAAAAAAAAAAACTTTCACATTTGCAATTAATATCAGTAGCAAATACATAGTTATAATATGCAATGAAATTAATAATCATGTAAAAATTATTGAAAATAAAAATAATGCATACATGCATGCGCCTTGCACCATGCGTTAACAGTTTCAAATATGGAACGGAAGATTTAAAAGTCTGTGGGCGTCATGCGCCTTAGCGGATACTGAGGGAGGTCATTGGCACTACTTTATTTGTTTTTTTAAACTTTTTCCTTTTTTTTTGTTCATCCAGAGATTGCCAGTAGTATAATTACCCCTATCGGTAAGGCTGTGGCCTTGGCGCACTTAATACTTGAGCTTGTACATTATATTTACCTAGTTGGTGTATCACATCATCAGCCTATTGAAGTGCACTGATGGACAAAGGCCTATTGCACGCCACTCTTATCGATTTTGAGCTACTTGTATCTAGTTCCTACCAGGGACGATGCCATCCAGTTGGTGAATAGTAGAGTTTATTTTTTTTACTTTCTGTTCTAAATTTCTTGCACCATAATGTAAAAAATAAAAGAATACGACAATAAGATATATTACACATCAATTTCCCTGTTAAATAAATTATCGCACTCACCGGACACAGTTTGACTGTCGTAATAGTGACGAGTCTTCCGTACGAAACATTGCGTGGCATTTATAATCATTTCACGTAATAATACACAAGTCGCTACACTGAATAATTTATGAACATGTAACAGTTATCCGCGAGTGATAAAAAATATCAAGCGCACTTGATTCTTACTTAGTAATAACACTGTCAAGAACTACTTGCTGTAGAAGCAGCGACAGCGTCTCTAACGTGAGTTGATTAATATTTTGTAAATGGTTTTTGTTTTGTGACATAAAATTTTTCAGAGTCAACAAACTAAGGCTCTTAAAAATCACTATGTATAGCATCTTGGAGCATCACGGAAAAAGCTTTTTAATACTTTTAGGGTGATCTTTTTCTTGCTTAGATTATACTTGTTGTTTTTTAGATTAGTAGGTTCAAAATAGATAAGGTTCTATACGGTAAGAACAAGGATTAATAACTAGACCGACGTACATTTTAATACCATTAACTTAAACGTTAACGGTTTCATCCTTCAGTCAGATAATTGTTTGTGTAAATTGCAGATTGAATAAGTCTGTTCTTATTTGAAAAGTTATACCAATATTCAGCATAGTCACTAAAAGTCCAAGAACAGTCGCCAATCACTAATAATAAGATACATAATAATATAAGCGTTTGGTGCTTGGTAATAAATCTGTTGAATGTTGATGATTTCCTAGTAATTAATTTTCTAAATCTTAACTTCCTAGATGAACGTGTAACTGTTAAGAATCTCCTATATCCTATTTCCGTCGATTATTAGATAATAGCCATAGAGAAACTTTGAATTAGCGATAAAACCTTCAAATATTCCAAACATAATAGAAAAATTGCGGAAACGGATATATCTATCAGATAAGACAATGATATGCAAGGCTAAAACAATTGATCGAGAAATCATTCGAATAATTCACGATTCATTAAACTGGTATTCCTTGTTATTAAATAAAAAGTTTTTTGCATATGAAGAGCTTACAGGGCTTAGGCTTCTATCTTTTCTAAAGTCCATCTACTGCTACAGTATGGTCATCAAACTAACGTGTTTTAAATCTATTGCTTCATATGGCAACCCTGACGTCTCAAATGTCGTGATGACAATGACACACATGTCAAACATGACAGATTAGAACAAGTCTAACTAGATGTTCATCACTGTCGTAATGACATTAATGTGACAGATGATCATTGGGGTAATTTAATTAATTGATTCGTCGTATTCGTTACGCCACTTATTAAGTACCCAATTACATGGTCAGTAATGCCACACAAAGGTGCTTTTGAGGGCAAGCTTATTGAGGCTGATTATATAAATTGACCTTCTACTTTAATGCGAAGATTAAATTTTATGGGTATACCTTTTCAAATTCTTTGATGCCTATTCATCAAGTACAGTATATTATGTAGTTTAGCTAACTACCTATTCTTATTTACCTTGCTTGTTGAAGAAAAAAAAGAGACAATTTTTAATACCTACTAAAAAGTTTATATATCACAGAATTTTAACATATAAATTCCTATTCATTTAAAATTAAGTTTGGAACGGGTATAGGTAGATTAGAAAATTGCAGGTTTATAATTGCCACAAGCCGTTGGGTTAGGGCAGCACATGACGGGGTCCGGTTGTGTTAATAACAGCAGTTCCCGGATCCCTCCCTTCTCGGGCGCAGGGTGGCATACTGTGTGGTTTTAGTCGGTCCGATTCCGACACACCACCCCGCCGCAAACCCCGATGGGGTCGTCACCCCATCGGGGTTTTCACCCGGCCCGGGGGGTTTCCACACATATGATTCCACACACATGACCGTATGTTATGGAGAGCCTTGGGGAAAGCCCTTTTTTTAGTCTATATTTTAGATGTAAATGTAGTACTTTTTTAAAATTCATTATTAAATGATTAACAGATATTTTATCCACCACTGTACTGAAATTTAACCTTTATCGTGTAAAAAAATAAACCACATGAATCGTATAAGAAAACAGAAATATATAGTTGTGTGGCGACAGCTCAAATTATTTTTATAATCATATGCTTGATGATAAATAATACCTGCACCCATAGACCTAACTATTTTGCCTACAATAGATTATATATAACACCTTATTTGCACGATTAGTTACATGTACTCAGTACTGTGTACACTATGATTATTATAACTCCAATCTGAATGATTGGATCTGACCTAACAAAGATTGGTAATTCGCTACACCAACGAATCAGGGTTGACAAAAGACTTAGATGAAATAAAAAAAATCTTCTCATCTACAGAACAGGTAAAATAAAGAAACATGATTTTCATTCATTCTGCATCTACGGTCTTTAAAATATAACTATGAATAAACTGTTTCATTTATTACACCTATATTTTCGTTCTTTACCTGTCAGTTTTACCACAGATAAAGTGCAAAACATTTTAAATGTAAAAATTCAAACCTGACTATAATTGTCATAAATTGATTCCGTCGAAAACAAAAAGTAGTGAGTTATTAAAAACGTAACCTTATTAGTTACTCGTTATTAAACTCGTGGACAAATAAAAAAAGTGCGTGCGTACAAAGTACACATGTCAGAAGTGAAACTTCTTTGGCAAACTAATTATTATTAAAAATAATTAAAGAGAATTATTAAAATAAATTTATTTTATGTTGTTTAAAAAATAATATAGTAAAATCTTAGATGATGAATAATAAAGTAAAATTCGCCCTGAGAACTCTCTCTCAATCGGTCTCAATCGCTCTCTCCTTCTTCTTCGTCAAAAACGCTGCACATCTTCGTGACGCGTTTCATCCGTAAAAATTTTATCCTTATGTGCCTAAAGAAGTTTCATTTCAAAAAGAAATCAAACATAAAAATCTTGAATTCGCAATATGCTATCTGCCTACACTACTACTATACAAATAAGAAATAAATAAGAATATTTATTTCTTATTTGTATAATGAATGAGTCTCGTATTATTAAGATCCCATATTTATTTTTGCACTTACATAATAACTAACTTTCATTACGACATTCCTATATTTGTAATTATAACTCTGATAAATTATCATTATAAAACGAATAAACCTTTTCATATTAATAAGCTTTCAGTATGAAATCATAAAGCGAAACAAAATGTTGTAAACAAATACATTAATTAAACATCATGAGCAACAATTCATCATTTTTATAAGACTCGTTACATAACACATCTCTAAATGTTATATTAAACTACATAGAGTTATGTAACATTTAAAATTGTGGCAACCCTAACGAGCCCTACACACGTGCTTTGACACTTATGGGTGCGCCCGCGTATTTAAACGCTTGCTAAATAGATCATATGTTTTGCTCTTACGCACTATTAGCTATGTCATTGCCTTTTGAACCAGTTATTACAAGCAATTGCTATTGCTCGCGGCTAAATTATGGCCTACCGTGTGAATTTGTTTAAACCAAATATTTTATATGATAAATAATATTTTATTAATCTTTAAATGTCCCCAGAACGGTGATTATGAGGCAACTATTAATTAATTTAATTGAAAACTATGTGAACATTAAAGATAAGTAAAATTCCAAATGTCTAAACAAATTATTTCACCTTAGCACTGACGCTGAAAGAGTGTCGTATATCTACTACATTTTATAATAAATACCTCACTCATCTTTTAACATAGCGTCACAGTACAATATTGGCAAATTATGAAAGTTTAAAAATGTATGAAGGCGTTGGTTTTGTGATAAATTACAAATATATTTGAATTGTAAAGTTGTCGCTATAAAATGACAGCAATTTCTTACGTTTGGGCCAAACTGTTAAACATAAAACTTAAGATCTCGATTATTTGTAGTCGTTCCTTGATGTTCTAATTCGACATTTAATAATTTCTTTTTTTATTATTTTACAATGCCTAAAACTTTAACATATAATTTCATCTCAAAAATCTCAAAACTCATGTGTTTTAAACTGTTTCAAACACTGACAAAATAGGTAGGTAGGTAATTCATGAAATTTGTTCACTTTAAAAATAGACATACATAAGAGAAACGGATATTCACTCGCTATTTGCTTTACGTAATAGTTCTTGTTTGTATACATAAATAATACAAATATTTACGTAGTTAAATTAGATAATAATTTTTGCTCGTCTACCGGAACGCTTGTTATAAATAATAAAAGCATTGTTTTTTTTTCCTTTGATTAAACTACAAACGAAAAAAATATTGTACATACTATTGTTTATGTAGAGCGATCTATGATAATACTTTAGGGGTGCCGAGTTTTTTTTTAATATTTGAAAAGAGAAAGAAGTTAGATAACTACTTCTTACTGCTTAAAACATTGAGACAATTTAAATTACGAACAGATATCTGTGGAATTGTGCTCCACGGGTATTACACAATACTAGGTGTGCAGTATTTTGAATCTACATTAATAGAGAGCAATTATATTTATTTACATAGTTGAATCTGATAATAAACTTTTTTCCATATAAAATAAATATTTTATATGGCAATTATATTGAAATTCACGTAATTTAACATTTTAAATAACTTGTTACCTAGATTATCGTATTATTCTGAGAATAGAAACAGACTGTTGGAATTCCTTTCAATTTCCTTATGTATGTGCCAATTGCCATCGTTACTTCTAACTAATAGTAAATGAGTTTAAAATAGGTATCATTACACAATCGAAAGTGAAATCCGTACAGTGATCTTAACAGGTGATGTTGGTGTTTAATCAACGTAACCGCGATAACATGACGGTGCCGTGGTTATGACATTTAATAAATTGGTCAGTTGGTGTAGTAAATTATACCATAACAAAAAACACATGTCATTACTATCAGACTGCCTCGGTGGCGTAGTGGTAGCATATACGACTGCTGTGCTTAAGGTCTTGGATTCGATTCCCGGGTCAAACCAAATGTTTGTATGATCTGCAAATGTTTGTTTCGGAGTTTGCGTGTTTTCTATGTATAATATTTAAGTAGTTACACAAAGGGTATTTATAATATATCACTTGTCAAGTATCCATAACACAAGCTCTGCTTAGCTTGGGGCTAGATGATGTTGTGTGTTAGATGTCCGAAATATTTATTATTATTTATTAGTCTTAGAATGAAATGAGGAAACGTTTGATAAAACTTAGTAAGAAGTTTGGTATGGTTTGGTGGAGTTGGTAACACAGTGGACTAATTGAAAGCTCATGATAATGCAATACTGTTTGAAATATACTTAGTTTTTTTTTCTCTGAATCAAGTGCTCGTTTCTAATTATATAGAAATATTTCTACAACTTTTACAGATTGTCTATTCCAATCAAAGTACTGATTACATAATCGCAATAAGATAAACAATAAACTTGCAAATAATATTAGTCAACAAAACAATCGTAAAATAATGCAATGTTGCCAATAAAAAATTTGATCTGGGCAATTAATTTTCTTGAATACCGGTTACTTTTAAAGTCACGTTGACGAGTTTGACAAGTCCGTTACACAAGTGTGTACACACCTGAAACAAGAAAATGAGTTGCCACTTCTTTATGGTGCAACCATTACCGGGAGCTGTGAAGTTGTTAATTAAATCAATGCAATTTTATATCGTCATATTTATTAAATACAGATACTTATCAAAAACCTTGATTAAGTCCACCATGATCATCATCGTTATCCCAATGATACAGAAGCATCACTGTGTGGCTTACCTTCTTTCTTCACTTCACTCTTCCTTTTTATAAGCTTCGTTCGTATGTTTGCTTGCAACTGCTTTTTTCTATATTTCATTTTTATTTTATATGGTAAATACTTAAATAAGTACATCTTGTCACTAGGCAACTGACATACATACATAGATATATACATTTTACAGAAGCCCACAGGGCTATAGTACAAACTCTGCTTAGTTTGGGCGTAGATACAGAATATTATTATTATTGCAGTAGCTCAAAAAATCTGGTACCATTATGAAATCCATTGATCTGAATCGAACATCAACACAATTATTAAATTAAATTATTCGGCATTTGTCGACTGAAAGTTTTACGAGAAAATCGTGACTCGACCACTTAGGTATGCTCCAAATCGGAATTGATTTATTTGCATAAAGTAAAATAGTAGCAAAAATTACGGAATCAAATAAAAGCGTTTATCATCACGAAACATTAATTAAAAGTGGCGAAACGGATTGAATAGAGCGTTGCGTTAGACTTGACAATGAAACTGACTCTGTGTCACGATATGCGCCCGCGCATTCTCCCGGAACGTGCGCAGGGCTGCCAATACCAAGTTATTGTGACAGATGGTCGCGTCGCCCAAGGTTCGAAATTCGAAAGTATTGTATTCATATAAAATTTAACTGTGACAAATTTCGTACTGCACCGATCTTATAATTTTCGTAAAAAGCTATATAAAGTTTTTGCTTTACATATTTATATATAGATTTCTTAATGTGTACAAACTGTGTGAAGTAGTAGACGACCCCAAATAATCTTTGGAATAATAAAGGCTAAGAAGATGAGGAATCATTTGAACATAATTTATGTCCTTTTTTTTCCTTTTGTTACAGTAGGTACTTTGATGTAAATAAAATTAAGGAGACTTCAGACTCATGAGAGTAATTCGTATCATATACGCGAGAAAACAAAAAATGGAAAGATACGTATTCTTGCGAAAAATAAAAAAAATGTTTTTTAAAAAAATAAACGTAGAAACGGAGTAAGAAAAGCTTTATAATTAGATGTGGCGTACAAATATTTTCTGAAACTGAATAAATTCCCCCTCATTTTTCATAACACTGTTTAATCTTTTCAAATCCTTCTAACAGGTCTATTCTTCTATAAGGTGGTTAAAAAGTACCTTTGGACGAAACTTCACAAAATAAATATGTTGCAAGTGACAACCCTAAGTTTATCTGAAAACAATAACACCCGCGCGTGTTCCAGCGCATTAGCAACGATAGCAAAAGCTTTGTAAGTTGTTCGTAGACTGACCTTAGCTTTAAGTGATAATATCACTTAGGTAATACTTAGAAAGGACCCTGTAATACCTACATAGTATTAGGTATTACATACTTGTAGTTCATACCTGGTTAAGTATATTTAACGCTCCATCATCTGCCTACAGTATTAAGCAACCCTATCCGATTATCCCATTTATAAGACCAATTTGTTAGTTTTTATTGTAGCAATGAAAAGCTTTGTAAATGTAGCCCTTATCAGCCCAAACGTCATAAATATTTTGTACTAGCTGAACCCCACGGTACGACAACAAACCGCGGAAAACGTCGCAAAATGAAGTTAGTACCTTTATAAATTGTAGCCTGTGTGTTATACTGATGTATAAGCTATATTATTGTAAAGTTTCATCAAAATCCATTCAGTATTTTTTGCGTGAAAGAGCAACTAAAATTGTCACTTAGGACATACTTTCGCGTTTATAATAATGTTAGTAGTAATAGGATTGTATAAAATAAGCAATCTTTACTCATCTCTCATCAAATGTTTTTTAACAGATGTAGGTAAAATAAAACACCTGGATGTGAAAAGAATAGATCAGAGTGGAGTGCAATAGCAGACGCCTGTGTCCAACAGATAATTAACGTAGTTCGTAGTACACAGGTTTAAAATTCTAATCAAATTCAAAAAAGAAGTGTGATAAGAAGTAACTTACCTCATAGACCACGGATTCATGTTCTACTAAATGTGCCTTGTATATTTAAAAAAAATAAACATCTTTCAGAAACCATATTACAAACGAGATAACTACATTATTAACTAGACAATTGAGTCTAGACAGCTTTTTGATGTAGATTTTAATATAGGTATTACATAACAGCCAATTATGCAATTATACTTTTTAAATTCGTAACAATCTAGATATTTGTGGAAAAAAACTGCTGCAATAAATTAAATGCATTTCTCACCGGGTCGTCAAGGATCGCTGAATAAGCTGTCAATTTATTAATCATAATAAGCTATGTAGTCACATTTTATTGCATTAGGCTTTAGGACATTGGGTGCAGTAGCCGAATCCCGTTACGGGCTGATAACCAAACATTATCAATGTCCACCTATTGCAACTTGCGGTCAACAAGAGAGCTAGTCTCCTACGCAAGTTTTCATTTCACGAATGAATGAGTTTGATGGAGAAAGCATTTGTTATGTTACAATATGTTGGTAAAAAGATTTGTAGGACGTTTTACTAGGCCGTGTCACTTGATAGCGGATTTTTTTGTGACCAACAAATCATCTAGAAAAATTAAGTTGTACTTTGCTGTGGTAATTGACGTGGTCATATAACAGTAACAACTTTACACATTCACGGTCATTTGATCTTGGCAGTGTTTGTACTATAATAGCTAACTAGACACGTCTCTCACACGGCCGCGTGAGCCTAAATTAGGTAGAATATACAATTTTTTTTGTTATATAGGAGGCAAACGAGCAGACATATCGCCTGATGGTAAGTAATTACCGCCGCCCATGGACACCCACAACACCAGAGGCGTTACAAGTGCGTTGCGCGCCTTTTAGGAAGGAGTACGCTCTTTTCTTGAAGGTTTGAAGGTCGTATTGGTCCAGAAACACCGCAGACTACAGCTCATTCCATAGTTTTGTAACCAACTTCTGACAAACATACTTTGTTATATATTTTTAAATACATACATAATTGTAGATAATTACACTCAGATACACAACAAACTATCAAGAACATTCTAGATAAGTAGGTATTGTAACCGATTTGAGCAGGATAAAATTTCTGGGAATGAACTTTAAACAATTCACATTTAGATTTAAAAGTAGGTTTGTTTGTTAAAGAAATAGCCAATAAAAATCTGAATAGGCTGAAAATAGCCAACGTCGTGCAGAGTAATAAAAAAACCATTCCTAACTCACGATTTGAGCACTTTCGAATGACATCAGATAGAGAAAGCTTAAAGAAACAACAATTGAAACTTACTGGTAAACGTTTTCCCAGCAATTAGGCGTGTAATAATAATAATAGACGAAAATGAGTAATTTGGCCAACTAGGGCTATCATTGTGTGAGAGAAAACAACAACCTGAGGAATCTAATTAAGAAATATTGACTGTGTTAACACTAAAATTATTCATAATGGAATATCATACATAAAAACAAAAACATTGGCAATTACTTTCTTACAAAATACCTAATCATAAATCTATGTATATCACCAAATCTGTTGCTAAGTGCAAAACTCGAGAACCAATTAGGTTATTATTTTTAAAGCACAAGTGAAGTTCTTATAGAGCGAAAAAACGTAAAAAAAAATTTTTACATACAAACCATAGAGTAAATTAAAAATCTATAAATAATCAAAACAAGTCAAAGTAACAGAGACAACTAGGGTAAAACCGGGATAGATGCCGCAACGGGATAGATGCCTCACATCCAAGAAACCTAACTTCCCAAAATCGCAACTAAAAATTAATAGTATAAGTATGAGCCTCTGTCACCCTGTACCTAATTTATCCATGAGCTGTTGTGCTTTGAGGATTTGTTTTGCTCATGTGTATATTTATATCCGAAATGAGCTTCACTAACACGTAGAAATTTTCAAAGTTACTATTTTAACGTTGTATAACTTTATAAGTAGTAATAAATTATGTTATATTTTTTATTACGTCAATACACTGGTTCATAACGATGCGTTTAAATGTAAATAGTTGCTATTTTATTTTTAATTTATTTAAAAAAATAGCTGGGCATCTATCCCTATCAAAAAGGATAGTTGCCCTGATTTTTTGGAGGGATAGATGCCCCTAAGGACGGATAGATGCCCCTAAGGGCACCTATTCCTCCATACACCATGTGTACCCATGTTCTTGTACAATTACAGTCAGCTTTCGACGAAATGAATAAAAAATCCTTGGGGATAAACGAAATATTCTGATGATTTGGTATTCTATCTAGAATCATGCGCAGGCGTTTTGTTGCTAAAAATATAACGTCATTACGAAATACTATACAATATTACGAGATTTGATTTAGCTCATTAGGTATTTTTATTTAGGAAATCTTCACATTTTGGGACTGCCTCGTTGATCTATCGGTTTGCGCAAGCGACTGCCGATCAAGTGGTCACGGGTGCGAATTTCGGGTCGGACTGCTGTTGGGTTTTTCTTATAAAAGTTTTACGGAAGATGGCGGTGTTTCCCACCCGTGCCTCGGAACACTTTGCCGTCGGTACCAGTTGTCACGAACAGCTTAGGACAATCGTTATTGAGATGTCAGTGCCCTCAAATATCTACTAGTTCGACCTTCAAATTCAGTTCACCCGCAGGATTGCGGAGGTCTGATGCCCGCCGCTCCATATAATAGCTGATATTTAGTTATTTCACAAAGAACTAGTAGCCGACCCCAATTATTCATAGTGATAAATAATATTTAATTAAAAAAAGTACAAGTATGTTTGTTGAAACTTAACAATTAATATTAAAAACTAAGATTTAATACTTTTGTTGAACAAATAGTTTTAAAATTTATTTATGGTTGTTTGTATCATATTAAAATAAATGTTTTTCGTAATTCAAAACATGTTTCTTGGAGAATTGCTGTTTTACACAGTATGAAGGGCATCTATCCCGCACTGCAGGCATCTATCCTCCTTGTTATTTTCATGGTGGGGCAACTATCCATACAAGTAGGCGTCTATCCCAAAAAAAAGGGTTTCACAGAAACCTACATTTTACAAAATCTGTAATTATTAGGTCAGCAAAAACAAATAATAATCCAACTTAAATAACTAAGCTAACTACATGCACAGAAATTATCCATTTAAAATTAATGTTTTTAAAATTATGAAGGTTTTTCAAAAAGTGGGGCATCTATCCCGGTTTTACCCTATATAACAACGTAATTATGGTTATTATAGTAGCATAGATAAACGTAGAATTAAAAGAGCATCTCGGATATCTTAGCAGGGATTTGAACACACAACACTGGGCGAAGTAGAAAGTGGCGAATTAATCGCCACGCGAAGTCATATTTTCAGTTTTGTATAATATACAGCAATTTAAAGTTATATTACTAAATATTTTACTCCTCATTCACGGAAATATTATAGTTACTAAAGTCTACTTTTAACAAACAAAAAAACATACTAAAGCACAACTCTACATAATACAAAAAGGAGCTTTTGTAAGTGTCGTTAACAAAAGGTCAAGTTGAATATAAAGGTTTACTATATATAAGCTTTTTTAGTTATTGTTTCCTTGTGGCCAATGTTTAAAATGAACTTAATGTAAACCTGTTTTATTTTAATGCTGCGCAATAAAAGTGCATATTCAATATAGACGTGCAGTCTAAATTAACATGTACATGCATTTTTCTGCGAATTCCAAGCAAAATAAAAAATAATAATTCTACAAATACTGTGAACTACAAATAGAGGTTACCTCGCCTCTTCCTGCTGCGCTGAGTGTTGTGGCTTCAATACTTTGTGTGATCCGCAAATTGTTGTTCTGAGTCTGGGTGTTATTTGTTTCTGTTTAAAGGAAGTTTCTAAGGTTCCTCGCAACACAGGATAAATTTTAAATTTGGAAGTTGTAAAACAAAAATATATCAAATATTTTTGCAATATAGCGCTTAATACAGAATCTAGAAATAAATAAAATTTAATTATCTAATTATAATTTCAAACTAACAGCATTTCACATTTATATATGATACATAAATCAATAAATGATTTTGCGTTCTAGTTTCATAATACGTTTCATTAATTAGGCCATTTAATAATGACTTTAAAATATTACGAATTACAGTGTCAAGTTATTTTCCTCATACACAAGTAACCATTTGTAAATACCAAGGGACCACACCTTCATATTACAACACCAGCCATCGTAATGTGTTCAGCACAGATATATCATGTGGACATACCTGCATAGTGCATACTTATACTAAATACATGTCACCAGGTGACCCGTTAGCTTGTTTGCTTCTAATGCCAGAGAAAATTGAGCATATTGTGTCTACAGATTCTTATACTATAACAAGGGCGTACAAAGTAAAGCACTAAGGGCCAGATTTGCGGACGTACATCGTTGAACATCGAATGTAAACTATTACAAAAACAAAACCAACTACTTTATATTTTCCGTATTGATGACCCCAAATACAGTATTTTAGCTTCCAATACTGTTTATTATTCGATACACGCAAACAATTTTGTTGTCATCGTGTTAAATTAGCACAGAACATCAATTGTATTGCGTAACACTGCCCTGCAGTAACAATTCCATTTTTGAAATTACCGCCATTACGTAACTGTCGTAATCGCCATCTTGTTCGCACGTGGTTCACAATTCATACGGCGTATGCGTATAATGTTGAAAGAGAAATTGTATTTAATTCACTCTTCCGTCAGGTTAATCGATTCATATGAGATGTGGGCAGGAAAGAGGAAACTATTTGTATGTGGTTAATTAATAAACATGTAATAGTCCTAATAGTATCAATTTTGCTATTCGGTCTACTCACTGTGCACTTATTAGTAATGAACTGTTCTGAATTATGTAAATAGGACATCGCATTATAAAAAAAAAGGTGTCAGATTAAACAGAATAAATTAAAAACACACCTGCTCAAATATGTACATTAAATGCAGCACTTTTAAAAATATTTTAACATTGTGCTAGATATATAAAATAAAAATAGATACACTTAACTAGGTGTAATTTGACGCTTATTTATTGGTAAAAATCGCATAATTTAGAACAATCTGTTATACGTACAATCAAGGTGTAACAGAGACCCTAGAATAGGTAAAATCTGCACGGTTGGCCTAGTGGATAAAGCAGTCACTACGTGTTATAAATTCAAATCGCACATGGGACGGCACTTTTGCGTGAGCCACAAATTGTTGTTCTGGGTCTGGGTGTTCTTTGTGTCTGTTTCATGTATGTTTGTAAAGTCCCACGCGATAACGATTTAAGATAACTGCACACTTTTGCCTAGTACCTACTAGTATCTGCCTCGGTGGCGCAGTGGTAGTGAATGCGACAGCTGTGCTTGAGGTCTCGGGTTCAAATCCTGGGCCGGACCAAATGTTTGTGTAATCTACAAATATTTGTTTCGGAGTTTGGGTGTTTTCTATGTATAATATGTTAAATATGTATGTATTTACAAAAAAAAAAAGTAAATAAGTATATATGTATGCATATCAGTTGTCTAGTACCCATAACACAAGCTCTGCTTAGCTTGAGACTAGATGGCGTTGTGTGTTAGATGTCCGAAATATTTATTTATTTAAATATTTATTTATTTATTTAGTAGATAACTGATCTTTAAAAAATTACCATTTTCGATATTTCTATCCTACGTTCCACTTTATATTCGATTGTACAACTGTTTTTCTTTTTATTCAAGGTGGCGATATTTATTAACGTTGTTGTTGGTGAGCAGTACCTTCGCGAAGCCTACGGAACATGAAGACAACATCCCTGACGCTGGTGTGGACGATAGTGATGAATTAGCTTTAAATGAAGAGGTATGTTTTAGATATGTGATTTAATTACGATTATAACAAAAACCGTTTGTTTGTTTGTTTTTTTATTATTGAATTGTAGGCAAACGTGCAGAGGTATCACCTGATGGTAAGCAATTACCGCCGCACATGGATACCGGCAACACCAAAGGCGTCACCGTTTGTTTTACCGGGCCATTTTCGCACTTAGCCTCTTGTTTGGGCCGTTGTACCTACGTGAGTTTGTGATCTTCCTTCTCCAGCCAACCTAGTTTGTCCCAGAAGCTCAGCAGCCTTTTCAGGTTCCTACATGCTTCCGGGAGTGATGCCGATTGGAGAATGTCCGCCCGTTGGTCTGCCACACTTCTACATTTTCTCTTTAAAAAAACCGTTAACCATAGAGGTTATTTCAAGTCTTTTTTCACTATGTTATAATCACGTGATTATTTAATCGACTCTGCCCTATTTTAAAGAATGAATACTTGATATACATACAACTATACTTGAATATACATTCTGAACCATGACATTATGACACCAACGATTTGAGTCAGTTGGAGAATTTAGGTCACTTTCTGGTACGGTACCCGTTACACTGCCAAAGTCAGCAAAGAGCGGCACCTCACCCCATATTTTTTACATTTCTTATCTACTGGAGAAAAATATGAGTGATAAATTTTTAACAAATTAATTTTCCCAATTTTCAAAAACGAGCATGAGTAAGATCTATCAAATGACTTATTTAACATTTTTTATTATTTAAAAACTTCATCTATAGAAATAAATGAAATTGGAGTGTCTGTTTGTAATATTAAAATAACCGCTTTTAACTAAATTCATTATGTATGTTTACACGATAGATATACCAAAATATCATTTTTACAATTTTTGTGTATCTGTCCGTCTGTCTGTTTATTCCGTCTAATCTCTGAAACGGCTGAACCGATTTTGACGGGATTTTTACTGGCAAATAGCTACTACTAATAGGCTACTTTTTTAGACTAGGTATGCCCCGTGGTTCTGTCCACGTGTATGTCGGATTTGTGGTTACGGGTAGCCTATGTCCTACCTCAAAAATCAATTCTAATTTAAATTAGTTCAGCAGTTTAGCCGTGAAAACGTAACAGACAGAGTTACTTTCGAACTTATAATATTAATTTATACTCGTAATAGGATATAAAATATTATAAATGCTAATTCGAAGTTCCATGTTTAATATAATGTAAAGCAGCTTTCTCAATGTCTGCGTACAAATCCTTTCCATTTAATTCCGTGCACGTTCTCCTAAGACTTTAATTCAATTCATTCAAACAACCATCGACACTGCTCGAGACTAAATTAGTTGATCCGGAAATAAAGTGAATGTATTGCAAAAAAAAAAACCAATTTAATTTATATATTACTACTAGCTTTTGTCTGTGATAGATAGGGTTTTTTTATAATATATAAAGCTGAAGAGTTCTTTTGATTGCTTAAACGCGCTAATCTTAGAAACTACTGGTCCAATTTGAAAAATTCATTCAGTGTTAGATATTTATCAAGGAAGACTATAGGCTATATATCATCACGCTAAAACTAATACCAATGAAGAATGTTACAAAAACGGGGGAAAATTATTAGGCCTTTTCTATGGATTAGGGGGCAAATGAGCCAGGAGGGGATGGGAAGCGAGATGGGGGAGGAGTTGGGGTAAGGGCCTCTGATATCCTCACTCACTCGGTAAAACACAGTGCAAGCGCTATTTCACACCGGTTTTCTGTGAGGCCGTGGTATCTCTCCGGTCGAGCCGGCCCATTCATGCCGAAGCGTGGCTCTCCCACGGTAATAGGAGACGTAAACCAGGTTGCGTGGGTCAGTTAGTAATATTAATATGGATAGAAACGGAACTAGAATGTCTAATAGTTTACAATTGATTGAAATTATCAATCGATCTAAGTGTCGGATATTTCTGCAACACGATTTAGCCTGACTGCTGCCTGAATAAAGTCTCATTAAGATCTTAAAATGCGATATTACATAAACTGTTTGAACTTAACGATGATTCATTCTATTCATTAATCAGCAAATCATATAAATATCACAAAATTTTATGGTTAGAAATGAGTATAATTCGGTCTATCACAACACATAATTAGAAAACGATTTAATTGTTTACGAATGGGAATTAGCGCGAACCTAAAACAGGTAGTAGGTACATGCCAAATAAATGACGTACTCACAAGCTCCAACCACTGTAGTGGAGTTTGGGAGCTTGTCTGGACATTGAAATAGATTTAGGAAGATATAACACACCAAAAGAAGTTTAATAATGCTATTAGAATCGTGTATAAGTAAGAAAAACAGTCTCCAGTGTTATTGAGAGGGAAAATTTGAACACTGCTGAAACGCCGCATAACACCGAAGGTTTTTGTAACAATATATATCATCTAGCTGCTCATCTCCCAGTTATATTGAGAGCTAGTGTAGTTTGTAAAACTTTAAAAGAGATTAATTTTATTAAGCTTAGCGGATCAATCGAAGTAGGTACGTTATTTAAAGAGCGGGAAAACGGAATTAACATTGTTCTATCTTTATGAGCTGAGTTCACGTATTGTGATCGTTTTGTAATTTCTGTGACTCTTCAGGGATCCGGGAAGGATGAAAACAGATAACACACGGCGGATATTAATATTTATAATTATTTAAATAAATGAATGATTGTCGATTTTCTATAGAAATTACTAGACATTTTACGTGACAAAAATGAAGTGATACAACCGTATTACACTGCGATCAGCGATGCAATTTGTCTACACTATTTCAAGTCAATGTCCGGCCGGCAAGGCCGCTGAGAGTGAAAGTCGAAAGTAACTCATAAGCTTTTTTTATCCTTTTAATACGTTTTTTGCACAACAGCAACACTTGTCGACTAGTTGTCATTATTTTCGGCGGGAAAGTTGATGCTATTTAGGTTTCTAATTAGTTTTTTATCGTAAATATTGGTTTACTGTCTTAACAGTGTAATGTTTTAAAATATAACTGTAAAATGTCATAATCAGTTTTATTTCTGATATGAATTTCTGATATCATTATAAACAGCAACAATGAGATGTAAATATATCGATGTGATTCTTTATGTTACTAAAGTATTTATATTCTTACTTAATTGTGACAATTTAACGTGCAGGTAAAACACACGAGCTCATCAACACGATTCACACATTCTATTTTACATAACACTGCGTGAGAAATACGCTACACATACTACACTACAATAAATTAAGCATTGAAATCGTCAAATATAACACATAAGTTTCACAGTAGAAACTTTTATTATCTCTGTTTTTTTTTCTATTTGTCATTAAGTACAATTTTTATTATAACTTGATCAGCAAAAACAAGAGAAATGTGTTCTAATTTTACATCATTACATTTGACTAAACTTGAACTGAATTTGGAACATTTATCACAAAAGAATATTTAAAGTACGTTATTCAAATTGTACAACGTACTCACAAACATTAACTGGTAAAGAAAATAAAGACGAGACCCTAACTTACTTTCAAGCTTGCAATTTCAAGTTTTAATGCTGGGGCCACACTAATGAGAAATGCCATTAATTATCGCGATAATGGACGTTCACCATAGGTGTAGCCACAACTTAACGGGATAATTTGACAATGGCATTAACAATGCCATTTGGAGTTAGGCGATAGCTCAAGTGGCGGTACATCAAAGAGATTAACGCGAGAATTGATGCGATGAAGCGGCCACATTACGTATTGTCAGTGTGCATCGAGAGCGCAACGGGAGCGGACGTATTTGTTTTTTTACGACGGATTTGCCTCAAAATCGCACGATTTTGACTCGAAATACGTTCTATGGCGTCGGAGTGGAGTAATCATCCACCATCTTCTTTTTCTTTGTTTCCGTTTTCTTTTTATTCGGTAATGATTCAATAAAGTCAAATAATATAAATTTACACTCATGAGATATAGAGCTCTGTCGACGTCCATCTTTCTTGAATTAAAGTAAATTCAATGCCGTTTTTATCGCCAATAATGAGCATTCATGTTGACCGTTGAAGTGTAGCCACCCATTTTAATGCGGTAAAAATTATCGCAATAATTATCGAGATAATGGGCATTGACGTTAAACCTTAGTGTGGCCCCAGCATAAGGGTATGTGTGTTTCATTAGGTAATCATAATTTCTTGTATTCCTAAAAAATGGGATACAAATGAAGTTGAAACAATGAGTTCCGCATTAGTCGGTAAAAGCTCCCGGATCTCGATAGTGATATAATTCAAATAACAAGAAATAACAACACATCGCCGTCGTCTCGCACGATTGCGCGCCATTTAAATGTTTTTTTTTAAACATCAATAACATTTGCACGCGCCAACAATTGGAAATAATTATAATGCAAATTGTCTATGACAGGTAATGATATGAAATTATGTAATTTAACTCGCACTTTTTAGCCAGCTGAAACATAATAGGCTGTTTATAATGTGGAACTTCTTTCCCGTATAAAACTTTATACTAGGTATCCAATTAGCAGGTATGTAATGTATACACAAAAATGTCACTTTCTATAAAATAAGATTGAAAAGGAAATGAAGATGCGAGGACGAGTATACAACTTTTGTTCTGAAGTTTTCACACTGTTTCCTTAGGTCTCGCATTCCTACTAAAAAGCCGTCTCCACGGCTGAGAGCTTCTTTCGTCGAGTAATCGCCACGAAAGACTAATTATTCCTTCAGCGTATCACCGCGACGAAAGAAGTACGAATGATAGATAGGACAGGGAATATCTTAAGTCTCAAAAAGGAATGAATACTAAGCCTGTCCTGTGATGATGGTCTAATATTTACTATCTAATATTGTCAAGTGAACTGCTATATTAACCTGTCGGTTTTCATTACGTTCTTTTCAATCATTAAATAAATAGATCTTACCATTACTTTTGAAAGATAGTGGAAATTTCCGTTGTACAGTACCTAACATAATGCAACAATGCATAAACAAGTTACCTAATGTATTATAAGTTATTAAAACGGGACGTAATCGTTACTGCACCTTCAATAGTGATACAGTTTGCAATTCAGTCGCCACCATTATAAACCAGTTTTCTACCTGTTTCAAATCACCTGTACTTGGTTTGAAACTAGATTGAATGTGTAAGATGTCCAAAACAAAATAAAATAAAAGGAAGAGGTTCTCAAATGCGACTTTAGTTTTTAATGTTTATTTCTTCAGAGCAGGATACCGTCATTTATGAATTGTTTTTCTAAATACTATTCTAATTTCTTCTGTAGTGTTTACTCCTCGTTTGCTTTTTAAGAAAAAAAAAAGTGTGTGTGCGATTCACACACGGTAGAAGTGAAACTTCAGTAAATCGACAAAAGAATCACACCGACATTTGCTCTCTCGCTCTGGCTCACTAATTACAGGCGACTTTTTGTGTGTGTCCCTTACCTGTCGTTTTTTTCCGTTGCATCCGGTTTGAAATCACAACGATTCTAAAGAAGTTTCGCTTCTAAAAGTAAAGTTCATTAGACTTTAGTGGGTGTGTACCCTCTTACACTTCACCGGCCTATCTGATCTGTAGTAGGACAAAACCTCATTTTTAAGGAGTCGATATCCAACAGTAGACTGATAAAGGTTGTTGATGATGATAAGTAATCATAATATTGGCGTATTCAAATCTGAAATATTTAAAAAAAATCTTCAGTTGTCGGACAATTTTATTAGCCAATTGCTTGTTTCACAACCCGCTGTAGAGTTCAATTGGGAAATATTGCAGGAATATTGCTTCTACGTGAAACCTAAGTTTTTCATTGCTATTGTGCATGAAACATTATTTGTAACAATAAAATATAGTTTAATCGTTTTGGTAAATCTATATTTTAATGGTAAATAGTGGCAATATTGTCAGTTAAAACCGCCAGTATTATCTGTAATTTATTAGGCCTTTTTATGGATTAGGAGGCAAACGAGCCACGAGGGGATGGGGAGGGAGATGGGGGAGGGGTTGGGGTGTGGGCCTTCGATATCCGGTCACCGGTCACTCACTCGATCAAACAGCGCAAGCGCTATTTGCGCGAGCGCGAGCGTTATTACGATTCCATGTTCACTTCATTACAAACACATCCGTACTAGACTGCCCAAACTTATACGTACCCTTCCTCTCTACATTTTGGCTAAATTAACCTAAAAGTGACTAGAAACTCTTTAATTCCCTATGTAATTTTGTTGTTCATATTTCTAAAGTTTTCCCGACGATATGCAGCGGTCCACTGCTGAACATAAGGCCTGTCTAATTGAACCCCTTCGATACTCGGCATGAAAATTAAAAAAAAAACAAAAAAGTATAAATATAAGCTTTACAGTGTAAACGGATGCCCGAACGGTGTAGTAGTTTATTCCATTACGGCGTCACCTCCTGCTACGCTGACTGTACGTTAACACCCCATGTAGCATAAAGGCTTTGGGTTATACACAAATTGTTGTTCTGATTCTGGTTGTCTTGTCGACACTGCATATTCCTAGTGCAGGAGTTGTCTTTGTTGAATGAAAAAAGAAAGATTCATGTTCGTAAGTCTCAGGATATTGCTCCGATTTTTATTGTAAGCGTGCTTTCATGTTCCAGGAATCAAGAAATCTAAGGCCACGAGCATACACACCAACAGCCTACAATAACCAGCTTCCGACCGGCTTCAGGCCCACGCCTTCACTGGCTGAGCTGGCTGGCTACCAACAAAGACAGCAGGAACAAGAAGAGTACGTTGCACAACCTAGGCCCACGCAACAGATATACATAGAAGAACCCCGCCCTCAAGTCCAGAGAGCACCCCACAGGAAGGTAAGTTGAAAATATACATACCTATTAAATTATCTATGAGTAGGTACTATGTTACCAATACACCAGAATCAACCGCGACCACGAACTTCAGTGGTACCTAGTCTTGGATGGATTCCAAGACAGTCTAACTTTTACTAAGACTTCTCGAAAAATGAAATTAATCAGGGGCCGGCCAGGGCGTACTACCCTCGCACAGAATATCAACCTAAAATGACAGTATTCGTACTGTCGTGTTTTGTTGGTGAGTGTGAGTCCGGAGCACCAATGATGCAGAAGCATCACTAGGTCGCCGTGGTGTAAGTCACCATGCTGCATTGTCTGCATTCGCAATTGCAATTGAGGGTTCAAGGTGGGAACATTATGAGTTGAAAGTGGGTTTTTTTTCGTTTCTTAGGAATGACTAGTGAATATGACTAAAGAGCAAATAAATCTTCGGTCAATATTAGATTTCAGCACAAGCAATATCTGAAAGTATTCGTCTTTACCACGACCTTGTTCATCTTTAACAATGAGACAACAAGAACCTTACGGTAACTTCACATCATGTGTCACATCTAACATCTCAGTCATGTTAGATTTGTCAGTCAGATGGTGGAACAATGCGGACATCTGACGGCCAAATCTATTATCGAACATTCATTCGTCAAATCAAAAGACATACCCAGTGAATATAAACATTTTTCATTTTAAAATATATTATTTGCAGCAACAAGAACAACGTCCACAAAGACTTCAACAGAGACCAGTCCAAGAGGTCGAAGAGGAGTTGGAAGAAGAAGAAGAGAAGGAGGAACCAGACCGCCTCTCTGCACTTCTACAGCAATCCAAATTCAATTGCGTCAGCAAACAGACCGGGTACTATGCCGATGAGGAGCTGAACTGCGAAGTCTTCCATTACTGCCAAGACAATGTAAAGCACTCTTGGATCTGTCCTGATGGCTTCACTTTCCACCAGGTAATTGTGTAAAATATTCTGGTTTTATATTTATAAGTTTTATGTGGAACTCTTTTGTTGAATGCAGTTTACGGTAATGAATTCAACAACAACACAACAACAAAGGTTTACAAAAAAATACCCGCACTGGAGTATGATTTCTTATGAATACAGACTATTCCAGTTTTTTACAGTCGTAGACACATACACTATGAATAAAAAAAAACAACCGACTTCAAGAACTGGACCAAAGTAAAATGGGACCATACGGGAAGCAACCGCTTTCAAATAAAAAAATAATCATCAGAATAGGTTCACCAAGTCGAAAGTTATGAGGTAACACTTAAAAAAAAACATTTGAAAAAACAGAACAGTCGAATTGATAACCTCCTTTTTTGAAGTCGGTTAAAAGTTTAAAAATTTTAAAAGAAAAAGGTTTCAACATGGCTAATTTTATAACCATATCGTTGAGATTTTTCATCCTGTAACTATCGTTGTAATGTTTCTTTAATCATCAAAACAAATAATTAGATTTTTCCTTTACTTTTATAATGAAATAATTGTGCTTGTAAATTTTACGGATTATCTTTAATAATGTAACTTACATGTACTGTTCTGTCCCTGACCAGAATGTCTCAAAGACCATAATGACAAAGTACTTAACTTAACCTAAAACTTATGTAACCATCAACAGGTCCACTTAATCTGCATGCCACCTACCCACGACAATATTTGTCAGAAGTCCTCAAAGTACCACTTCGTCAATGAGTACCTGTACAGACCCATCAACGAGGAGGAGGTACAGAGGAAACCTAACGTCTCCCTCAAGTACTCAGATAGGTACTACCCTGCTGAGGTCTACAGGGACGACAGATATGAACAGGAAGAACAAGATGAGGTAAGATAAGGTTACTGTAATAAATGCTGTATGTGTGTGTTTCTGTAACTATCTGGACATAGGTATATGTTTGAGACATAACCTCAAAATAAAAAAAATGTGATTGAGGGTAGCCATCCAATAAAACTGAGAGAAGAGAGAATTACTTTGTCAATATGACTTAATAGTTAGGACGTTTTATATTACATTAAGATAACGCCTGATTATTGTCTGTTACCCAATTCTTAAACAAATTACTTTTATAAAATGTATTAGTAGCAAAATATTGAAAAGAGGAACTATCTTTTAACACGATAAATAAATCAACCGTTATACAGTAATATAATTTATTTATGTTTCAAATTTTCTCTCGTGTTTGCAGGAGGAGGCACCTCGTCGTCAGCCCGCCCCAGCCCAGATCCAGGCGAGGCCCAGCCCTAGGCCACAGGTCTTCAGGTCAGCAGAAGAAGTCAACATTCCCCTCGTCCAGAGACGCCCTCAGCGTCCCTACGAATTTGACTTCTAAATCTTCTGCCCACAGACTGTAGTGTACTTGTATATTTAAGTCTACTCTGACAAAACCATTTTAAACTTCAGTGGTTCTTGGCTGAACTATTGTAACGGCCATTATCATCATACATTTTCGTACCATTCATATATCACTTCCCATTTCCTCCATTAACGCATATTTCAAGACCAATATTTCAGGTTAAAATCCACTGAAATGTATAAAATGTGTAGTTCAGTCGCGAGGTGCTATATTAATGATTTCATTTAATCAATTAAATTGTAAAAGATTAAATTGTACCATCACAACTTGTTAAATTAAAATTTAAATAAATTAAACTTATTTATATTACTCTATAATAAGTCACAAAATAGTTGTAAGCTAGTCTTTGTGTAAACTAAATAAGTACAATAAAAATATTGAAATATTATTTGGATTTTTCTTCACCTTAGACGTGGGAGAGCTCGTAGAGACTCGTCCAGTGATCCAGAAGCAGATTAATAGGGTGCCCTGGTGTGGGTGACCATGCTGTATTAACTGAATTGACAATGGTTACCACTATTCTTGGATTCTGCTCATGCTTTCCATCAGGCAGAGTAGAGCCACTGAAGCATGCTCATAAATATGAACTAAAGACCAAGTCAATGAACTACATATTTCGTTATATTTCAAGGAGCGAAGATTAGAGGGTATTATGGGGTACTCAAATGGTGATAGCATACGTCGCCTTAGTTACTGATATCCGTGAGCGACGGTGATCAACATCACCAGGTCACCCGTCTACTCATTTATCCCCGATGTCAAGAAAAAAAAAACAAAACCTTACCACATCATCTCTAAAGTTTCTTCTGAAAATCCTGCTATGGCCAAATATGACATACAGTTATCTAGCAATGATGTTGCTCAAATGGATCTGGATCCATTCTTGCTGAACCTGAACAAATGATAAAATAAATAAAGTGAATACCTACATACATATTATCTTTTTAGTCCCAAAATGTGTAATACATACTTCTAGATCTTAATGGCTTATCCATAGTTGATGGGCAATAAGGACCAAGAGCTTCGCACGTCTCATTGCACTTACACTCATTGTATTTGAGTGCCGGAGTGCAACAATATTTAGATTTCGCCATGGTGCTCACTTGTCCCTTGTTGTGGTATGGACAGTAAACGTGTTCCTGTACCTGAGAAATAATCGCAGAAATGCAGTATTTCTACTTTTTAGTTACGCGGCTAGTAAGCGTCTATTTCCGGGACGGTAGAAAAAATCCCGCTATCAGCGATCGTCCCGGGTCTGGTTGGTAGTCATCTTTTTTTAATCATTATAACATCTAGAAAGTTTAAAGTTAATAGTTAAATAGATAGAGACACCAAACTCTCAATATAACTTATTCTGCAGCGAGCTTGGCACCGACTTCAAATAGACTAAAAGGTTTTTGCTCTTTAATGTAACCACATTTTTTATGTCGGTTATATTCGGTATTTATAATTTCCCTTTGCAACAATGCAAAGATGTCGGTTTAGCTTATTAAAAGGAATTGTACATATAACGTATTAAAGCACTGACACCGAAAACCTAGAATTTCTTCATTCTAAGCTATAACTACTAACGGCAGGATGTTTTTAAATAATTGATTCAATAATAAATAAATATGCCGGACATCTAACCCGGGAGACCGTTAAGTGTAGACAAAGCAAAGGATTTTACAACAGCTGATTTCGTATCACACAACGAATGTTCTTATTGACAAGTACCCATCATATACAACTTTCCAACCTGTCCCGAGCCATTGTCCCAAACACGACCACATAGCCTCGTCTATAGCATCCTTCGGCATTACAAAAATACCGTCTTAAGTTGTTTACATAATTAAATAATAATAAATAACAAATAAATATTCCGGACATCTAACACACAACGCCATCTAGTCCCAAGCTAAGCAGAGCTTGTGATATGGGTACTAGACAACTGATATCAATACTTATATACTTTTTTTGTTATAATTACATACATATTATACATAGAAAACACCCAAACTTCGAAACAAATATTTGCAGGTCATACAAACATTTGGGACGACCCGGGAATCGAACCCGAGACCTCAAGCATAGCAGTCGCATACGCTACCACTACGCCACGAAGGCAGTCGGTAAGTAGATTATTGGCAACACAGCTAAACTTGTTTTGAAACATACGCTTAATTGTGGAGACGGACATTCAGATCCAGCATTGAATGGTAGGTTTTCAAATGGTGATCCACACGGTGCTAACAAAGTTATTGGTGAGGATCCTCGTTCTATTGTCCTTACGCAGATCTTGACATTTTTAGACTTTGACGGTTTCAAGTAAGGTGGATGGCATTGCGCACAGTATATGGACGAAGAACTCATTTTTTTTATAATACTTCGAAAATTGGACTAGATGACTGTAAAAAAGGATCATTAAAAGTCGTGACTATAGGCACAGTATGAGCCGGTTCGACATTCGCGATTCACCTTTCACCTGATTCAAGTGATTCCAAGCGTTCATGGGTGGTGGTTGCTACTTCCCATCAAAAGATAATAAATATTTCGGACATCTAACAAAACGACATCTGGTCCCAAGCTAAGCAGAGCTTGTTGTGTTTTTTTTTTGTAAATACGTACATATTATACATAGAAAACACCCGGGAATCGAACCCGAGACCTCAAGGACAGCAGTCGCATACGTTACCACTACGCCACTGAGGCAGTCGACTCATCCACTCGTTTATTCCCTATGTCATTTACTTTTATTTGAGTTATAAACAAAAAACATGAATTTAGATTCGTTAACTAATCAAAAATATAAATACAGCAGCGAAATTAATGATAATTTCATGTCATTATCATTTACTGTATATAAATAAATTCTGTTTATTTAGATCGGTATAAAATTGGAACAATCTACTTACCCTGTTTTCTGATACTATTTACTTTTAATTTCTAAGTTAGGCATTTTGCAAAACACTTTTAAAATCTTTTTCTTATTTTAACTGTTATTCATGAGTATCTGTTCAGTCATTATTTATTTGTAAGTTGTTTATTCCTCGTTACCTATGCCAATGGCTTTTATATTTTGAATTCCCAAAAGGGTGGCATTTAGCCGGAGTAGTAAGATGCTGGTAACACCAAACACTTTCAACAAGTTTGTATGTATATTGTAAAACTTATACGCTGTATACAGTTCGGCGATGGAATCTGTAAAGTGGCAATACTGGTCTAATGGATAACTTGGTTTTGAAACTATTTGCTTACAGGTCGATGTAATCACTGCAATAAAATCAAGGAACAAGGTATATTAGATACTCAGGAATCGTAAAAATGTACGTTAATAATAAATTACAATCAGATGGCACAAAATATTCAGTATTATTTTTGGTAGAAAGTATGAATGAAGTAGTAAAGGGATATATACAATAGAAACTAAGACAAAAGTCCAATACAGTAGACCATAAAATCAAAAAAGGAATATAACGTGCGTGGCTGTTTACTTTTTTTTTGAGCTACGAGGCTTCCCTTACGACCTATTTTATGTCATGTCGCTTAGTTATATTTCCTACTAGCTGACCCACGCAACCTCGTTTACGTCTTCTATTGCCCGTAGCGCGAAAATTGCCCCCCGTTCTTGAAACATTCTTCATTGATGCTCCGCTCCCATTAGTATTAGCGTGATGATACAAAGCCTATAGCCTTCCTCGATAAATGGACTATCCAACACTGAAATAATTTTTCAAATCGGATCTGCGGTTCCTGAGAATAGTGCGTTCAAACAAACAAACAAACTCTTCAGCTTTACATACGAGTATAGATTATACAACGGTGTTTACTCACCAGGAATTATTCATTAAAGTTTTAATTTTACTAGTCATGTAAAACTTACAATATCGAACTATCAGCATATTTCTGTAACTTCGATTGGTTATGATGTTACGTTAACTACGAGGTTCCGAAAATAGTTTGAAATGTGTCTCCATGTGACATCCTTTTTGGTAACCGTTCCAAACAATTTGTACCTACTGCAAAACATTAAAATCTCTCAATCAAAGAAAATTTCAATATATCTTTGCATCTTGTACATTATCCTAAGATTTCTTGGTTCAGAATACCCCTTTATTGTGCGGTGTTCCCCAACTTCCCCCCCCGGGAACCACTGGCTGGTGGCTATGTCGGAATCAACCGACTAAAAACCGCAGACCGCGCCGTCTCGTGTAAAGGAAATCCCGAAGTACAAAATGCATCGGGATTTACATTCGATTACTATAATTAACTTACCTTTAGCTTGTTAGGTCTCCAAGAAACAGCTTTATACTTATTATATAATATAAATATTATCCAATATATAAAGTGTAACAAGTTATAATAATGGTTAAAACTATAGATAAAGATTAGAATAAACTTTATGATAAGGAAATTCAAGAAACCAAAGAAAATAATATACAGACACCCTATCCCTATTAATAAAAATATTATGATTGCATTTCTGCTAGAGCACGATTTTCGCCTCTGAGGTAGTTCAAATAATTTAATTATTTTCAAAACTTTATGCATCCAATTCTATTGTCACTCGAAATACTTTTATTTTAACTTGTGGCACTTTATATTTAATATCATTTATAAATTACTTTATTAATTTGTATTGAACTAATGGGTATAGTTGGATTGACATTTTGTCATGAATTTTTCATTACACTAAAAAGAGGTTTTAAAGATATCCAGGTGTAAGTCACAAAGAGTTTAGTTACCTTTTACGCGTTGGATGCTATCGCGTAGTTGGGCCCGGAAATGTGTTCCAGATGGTGTTCCCCATATCTCGATTCGAGCGCTTCCAACAGTTCCTTTTATCCGCTGCCCGACCTAGATAGTCTAGGTAGCCTCTAGAACTATCAATGCTTATCTCATATGCGCGACTGTAAGAGCTCATCGGCACTGTTCATCAGTCCACATTAGATGCCGCGACGGTACGCGGTCCACGAAGTACTGCCGTCGTACGAAGAGACCTGTACACTGGGTGCATGTACTACGTTATATGTTGTATGACTGCCTCTGTGGCGTAGTGGTAGCGTATGCGACTGCTAAGCATGAGGTCTTGGGTTCGATTCCCGGGTCGGACCAAAAGTTTGTATGATCTGCAAATATTTGTTTCGAAGTTTGGGTGCTTTCTATGTATAATATGTATGTATTTACAAAAAAAAAAAGTATATAAGTATTTATATCAGTTGTCTAGTACCCATAACACAAGCTCTGCTTAGCTTGGGGCTAGATGGCGTTGTGTGTTAGATGTCCGGAATATTTATTTATTTATTTGTTTATTAGAACTCTAAAAGTATACTTTCCTACTTTGATCAGGTGATATTAAATTGGCGTCGATCATTATTTTACTGTTAAGATTTGTCTATCGGCTGCCAGCATTTGGAATTTTGGACGCATTGTCTGCAGACTTCAGAATCATTTTGCATCTTCCATCCACGAGCATATGAGTGACGGGTCTTGAATAAGTAAGACCAGACTGACTGTATTATAGTCAGTTTCCACTAATTGGTCACTGATATCGTTCTCTAGGTACTCATACAAATAGAGCGGTAGATTTTTTTTAAAAAAAAGCCGACCTTAAACCGGATCTCTAAGTTATCCATCTGTTAAAAGCCTTTTTCTCAGGAACGCGTTTATTTAAAGTTTTCAACTTCATGTTTGTGGTCCCTTGTAGTAATGAAAAAATCAAACTTCTAATTCGACATGACCAAAAAGATATGCATTTAATACTCCGTTTTTGACACTCGTTACGGGAGTAAAGTCAAAAGTCCGAAAACCGTAAATTTGTAGTTGCATCGTAAAGAAAACGATTACAAAGTTATTGGCAGTTGGTACACTTGTGGGAGAACGGGTATCATGTTCCACCCAACACAAAGGGAGGATCCTCCGACCAGGCGAGGTGATCATGCCTGGCGGGCTACTGCCCAACAGTTGATGTTGGGATGTTGTATATATGATAATCGGCGCGAGAACTTTATTTGCGCGATTCAGGATTGGTAGTTATTCCGTGTAGTGTAGTTTGTAGGTACAGTGCGTTACTTCGTAGTTCAGTGTATCTTCGGTAGATGACGCTGTATGTGGAGGTCGCCACATCACTCCCCTCCAAGACTGGAGGTCGATATATGTTATGTCAGCTGTCTGTGCTCTGATGCGGAGCTTGCCAGTGCCAGGAGTGAGTAGTTCCAGTGAGTCGGAACTGAGTGCCGCAAGTTCCAGTGAGTCGGAACTGAATGCCGCTAGTCCCAGTGAGTCGGGGCTGAAGTCCGCTGATCCCAGTGAGTCGGGATCGCATGCGGTGCGCGGTGCTGCGGTGAGGTCCCCAGTGAGTCGGGGCGATTGCTGCGTAGTGGCTGGCTGCTGCGTAGACGGGAGAGATGTGCTCTGCTTACATGGACCGTAGGTGCAGTTTGCTGTGCCTAGACGCTGTAGAGGCCGTAGGGGTTACCAGACTGGAGCGGTCGCGTCCTGCGTGTGGTATATCCCAGTTGAGGCCGAAGTTGCTGGCTGGCTTGAGACTTGCTGTGGGAGTGAACATGATGGTGGCGCGGCTTGAAGGCTGCTTCCAATCACGTCGGGGTCACCACTGTGGGGGAACGGCGAATAATGTCCCTCCGACACAAAGGGAGGATCCTCCGACCAGGCGAGGTGATCATGCCTGGCGGGCTACTGCCCAACAGTTGATGTTGGGATGTTGTATATATGATAATCGGCGCGAGAACTTTATTTGCGCGATTCAGGATTGGTAGTTATTCCGTGTAGTGTAGTTTGTAGGTACAGTGCGTTACTTCGTAGTTCAGTGTATCTTCGGTAGATGGCGCTGTATGTGGAGGTCGCCACACACTATTTAACCGTAAATAGGTCGATACATGGGGATAGTTTCTAGTTTTCCAACGTTAAACGTTAAGTTAAGTTCATCTCTACTTCACCGAAAGTTTGTAGGTACGTAACTATTACGGACTACTTGGCTTTATTTCTTTATCTTGAAACCCCCTCAAAACTGAAACCTGACTACGCGCCCGTGTCATACGGTATTGCATAAAGTACGAACAAATGTACGCTAATGATTAGATTATATTCATTTCTTATAAGTGTGTATGTAAACGACTAACATCCTCTATATACCTTGTCTTAGTCCCTTGGTGCGTGGTCTTTTTTATTTTTCCATTAGATCGTTCCACACCCAAATTTCATAAATATTTTGTAGTGTCAGATGCAGACAAAAAATTCAGAGATAGCAACACTGATGTTTATTTTGATAAACTTGATGTTTTACATTTGAAGTTTTTGACATTAACTTTTGCCTAAGTTATAATATATAGCGGTCCATCCCACTTGACATTGGCAGAATTGTCGACATCGGCACAGCTTGCCATTTATTAAGAAGAAGAAGAATATATAGCGGTGTTATCTATACAGTATTAATTGAAAATAATGTTATAGACAGAGAGTTTGTGCGGGATTATCAATTTCCTAATCACACCAAAACTATATTTCATACAATTTATGGCTAATAATATAAAGACTTTTAGTTCAACACAGCTAATACAGACCTACGATGAACTCGACGGAATACAAGAAATATCATGAAGCCTTCATGCAGGATAACCATGGGACTACGACATTCCACATATTCCTTTGTATTTTATTTACAGTCCAAAGCTCTATCTATATATCGATTCAAAATGCACTTCCTACATACAGCCAATATATTCGGGAATATGTTATCATAGTATTGCCTATGATCTTAGCGCACACGATTTTAGCAGATTATATAGCTTTATTGAATTGTATAATGTTTGTTATGTTACTACATAAATGTTTATTAAACTATAAAAATTCGATGAAGAAATTCCAAGTCAAAAATACATTCAAAAGTGAGAGATTACCTATAATATCTTGTATAAGAGGTCTTACGTACTTAATTACTGTGTTATGTATACTCGCTGTTGACTTTCGTGACTTTCCAAGGTATTTAGCAAAGACTGAAAGGTATGGTTACAGTTTAATGGACACAGGTGTTGGACTCTTCGTAATCATAAGTGGTATGGTGCACAAAGATCTACGCAATAACAGTGTCACTGGTATTTTAAAAAGCAACGTTAAATTCATTACTATTTTATTATTGCTTGGAGTTGCTAGATTTGTGTCCGTTAAACAGTTGGATTACCAGGAACATGTAACGGAGTATGGTGTACATTGGAATTTCTTTTTCACTATAGCTGTTTGTAAAATATTGTCAGTATTAATTCTGTATTTATCTAATCAAGCCTTAATACTTAGTATTATATTGCTCATAGTTCACGAATATGTTTTATACCATGGCCTTCAAGACTGGGTGTTCAGTGATAGTCCCAGAGATTCTCTGATTTCAGCTAACCGTGAAGGACTATCCTCTTCTTTAGGTTATGTCTCAATGTATTTATTTGGTGTTCATATTAGACAATTGCTATTAAACAAAAACAAGACCAAATATGAGATTCTACAGAGATTTCTATTTGGTACACTGCTATTTTGGGTTTTAACGTTCACATTGAACTTATTAAGACCAACATCAAGAACATTAGCAAATGGCGGATATTGTTTATTCATAGAAACAATAGTAGTTACTATCACAGCTGTTACATACTTTTTAACTATATTATGTGAAGAGAAAGAAAATATTCAGGTGCCATTAATCTTATCTACAATAAATTCAAATGGATTAACATACTTTTTAGTTGCTAATTTGTTAACAGGTGCTGTGAATTTATCAATTAGAACACTATTTGTTTCAACTAGTGTTACTTTTGTTATTTTAAATATTTATATGGTCATAACATTCCTTTTGATTGCGTTGTTAAAGAAGCTAGGGGTCACAATATAATAGACTAATATAGACTGAACAAATGTGTAGCTTTTTAAATTGTACTTTTACTGTCACTGCATTTTAGATTTTAATGGATGTTGCATGAATGCAATGAAACTCGCGGGCTGGGTCTCCGCAACTCGAAGACTTCAGTGCGCCTATTTTGCGTGGTGGTTTGGCATTATTCGTGCCACCCCTGAGGCACTCTGAGGCCTTTATTTTAACCTTGAAAGTAGCAAATTGATAGTTACATTAATTCAGAAGGTGCTACCATTTATTTTATGTACAATTTCTAGTTAAAATATTTTTATAAGACATGTTATTGCTACTTTTATGTAGTTTAGCAGAAAAGCTGACTGAGCCCTGTCTGCCAAATACCAAAATGTGTTATTGTTATGTGAAATTGTTAATTGCAGCAATAAAAATCAAATATGCACATTAAATATATTTATTTACATAGACAAACAATTCCTTTTACAATTTTGTTTACCCTTGACACTGCAGTGTTAACTAATCCTAAATAGTCGAGGTATTTGTATTCAAGGTAATTTAAGTATTTTTAGCCAATTTTAATAGAAGAAGGTTCTGTGTTTCATTCATTCGTGGGAGAGCCACACTTCGGCATGAATCGATCGGCTCGACCGGAGTGATACCACGGCCTCACAGAAAACCGGTGTGAAATAGTGCTTGCGCTGTGTTTTACCGAGTGAGTGAGGATACCGTAGGCCCATACCCCAACCCCTCCCCATCCCCCAAATGTCGGCAATGCACATGTGACGCCTTTGGTTTTGCAGGTGACCATGGGCGGCGGTAATCGCTTACCATCAGGTGATACGTCTGCTCGTTTACCCACTATTAAATAAAAAAAAAATGTGTGCATGCCAGGTATTTTTTTTAATTAAAGGTCCAGTCATTATTTGAATATTTTTTTTAATATAACTAATGCATAAAGGTCTATTAATTATTTTTTGTTTCATTCAGGTTTTTTCTAATGGAAGGTTTTTTGTGAAAAAAATACTAACTGCCTTGAACACATACCACAGTAATATTGACTATTAAAATTGCAGAGCTGTATTTTACATATCATTTATAGATGCAAATAAAATACGACTTCTACTAATGCAATAAATTGATGACAAGTATTTTTTTTGATATTACATAAAATATTAATAATTCAAAAAATATTTTATTTACCTACAGTCCTTGTTGTTTATATACATTACATTAAAAGAAAAAATGCAAGACATTATATGCTAATATCAAAGGTTATACTTGAAGCAATGTGATGTCTAAGCGACGTTAAATTCCTTGTTAGTTCGGTTAATTCAGGTTGATACTAAACTTAATATAAAGTTATAGGCTCAACCTTTATAAACTAAATAATTTGATTTGACTGTCACTTACAATAATTGTATCGTTTCGATAAGCACGATGTAGTAACATTTCCCATCAGGCAGACGATTACTGTTTTAAGATTTTCGCAACTTTTAGTGCTGGACCCATGTTTTTTTTTGTATAGTATAGGGGGGCAAACAAGCAGACGTATCGCGTGATGGTACAACACCAGAGGCGTTACTTTTAACGTTATTTCTATATTAATAATTATGTAACGCATTTTTAGTGTAACCAATCAATAAGATTAATCTGAAGTAAATAAATTTTCTGTTCCATAAAATAACAACCGAGCTATTTTTTTAATTAATTTATTTTCTAACAAACGTTTCGGAAACTAACGTTCTGACCAAGGGCGTTTTCGTTATTGTGGCGTGGACTCATAAGGAATACGCTCGAGAGAAAACATTTGACAAAAAAAATTGTAGTAACAATATTATTTATATATAAAAAATAATTCCCAATTTAGAACTTGGATATAAATAATAGAAGCAATGGCGCTAGCTATATGAAGCAATTCTAGGACCTCATTTCAACATGAATATCAATAGATATGTATAATAATGACGAGGTGTAACGCCTTGCGATAAAAGACAGTTTGTTTATCATAATAAATTTAAAGCTTTTAAATGAAAATCCAATAAACATGCTATTCAAAATTCTTAGATTTGGTTTATAAACAAAACTAATAATTGAGAATAATAATGAATATTCAGTAAATGCTTAAATATTCGGATTTAATATTAAAAACATTTAATATATTATAATGTTACATGTTTACAAAACGGCATACCAAAACTATAATCCATTTAGTGTTATCATTACATATAATAAAGTTATTTTTGTTTTATGGCAAGAATCAGTTTATTCTACATCTACATGTATATGTCGCAGCCAAGTAGCCTAGCCTAATTGAACGACTTATTAATCTAGTTGGCTGCGATATTTACATATATATATTATTGCAAACATTTTTATAAAATATAGTGCTGAAATTACAAAAAAATATAAACAATCAATAACATTTGTGTGTTTATTAAACAAAAAATACTTTCTTAAATTAATTTATAAATTAAAATACCTCGTATTGGTTTCATCGTGGACAAGAAAATGAAAGAACAGTTATTGCTTTAAATTATTAGTACATACATAGTTATTTAACTGATAATATCTCGAACATCTTAATAAAACAATTATAAAATACGAAAGTAAAAACAAAATAATAATGAATGCAGTTTATCACTGGCATTAACTTACATAATTTATAGTTTTATTATTTTTATTTATTTATGATTATTTTTATAACGTTAAAAATTATACATTGATTATAATTCCGTTATTGAGTCTTCTGTAAAATAATGTATTTCTATAAAATCTATTTTTTAGTGTGACCCATCTAATTTTAGTCAATCAAACATTTAGAATTTGACAGGACAAAACTCATTCAAAGTGTTTTTTAGTTTAAAGAGTTTTAAAACAACAAAATTAGATTCAATTCGATTCTGTGCTGTACAAGATTATGGAATGTATTAGATGTGTATATTTAATCGTAAAACAATGAGGTAATTGTGTAGTTTTTCACAATATTGAGTTAGTTATGATATAATATTAAACGTCAACGTATCGTCGCGACTATTCTAGTAACAATAACGCCGAGTGTATAGCAATACGGGGTACTACGATAATATCGTTCGATTCTCTTCCTATATAGTACGTATTGAGAGTAACTATTGTTTGCAAATATTGTAATTATTATATTATGGTAAAGTTAATTTGTTAAAATCCTGTAGTGGTAACTGAGTAAAAATATATATGTGTCTATAAGTTCGAACTGTTAAACATTCAATATTTTCTATTTAGTGTACCTTATATAAAAATTAAAGCTATTGAAATACTTCTTGTTGTCATATACCATTTGTAACGCAAAAGACATGCCGCCATATATCATTTTAAATAAGATAATATGACTTTTTATAATAATATTGTGTGCTGATATGAATGACATCTTGCCCCACTTGACCAATCATAATTCGAGAAATTATAGACTCGTAAGCAGCTAGGAAAGCAATAATCTGATTGGTCAAGGTTCGCGTTTGCGTTAGGTCAATCTAACACTGTTTTCTTAACGCGAATGGACAACAGGTACCTTAAAAGTATTTTATTCTTTTGAATACCTAACGTTCCGACCAGCCTGTCTGCCATAGATATCATGGAACTCGAAAGGTTCAATATGTTAAATTATAGGCATATAACATTAATAACACAATGATGGGGTTACTAGTAAAAAAAATAAAAATAAATATAAACTATAAAACTAAAATTAAACCAAAACATATCAACGTTTTAAACTTTGCATAATACTCTTTAGTATTTATTATCTATATTTCATTCATGTAATGATTTAATCAATTCCAATTCTATCAGTCAAACTAGCTTTCATATTATAAGTTCGGCTTAGTTTGAGGCTAGTGTGAAATGTCAAAAATATATCTTTAGTATTGGATACAGTGATGTACCACCCTATCGCATTTTCCATTCATTTGTACTTTACGGTTACATATAGATATTTAGTTAAGTTCAATTCCATAAAGTAAATCATACCTATATGCTTGAAGACATTTAATAAATATATTATATCTACTATCAATATTAATTTGTTAATATAGCCAGCTAAAAATGCAAAAAAATGCCTTGTTAATACTGGAAACGGATCCGATCACCTTTGAAGTTACACATTATTAAAAAGAAAACTGACATCAGTCGGCCTATAGTACCGCGCGCTAATTAGTTAAGTCAAATAGCACGCATTGTTACACTCTTACGTTTCATTTCACGAAATCATTTCTATAAATTAAAGGAAGTTGAGTCGAAAGATGTTACACACCACATTGATGAGTTTAATCTGTTTTGTGTTCACAAAAATTTTAAAGTACAGATTATACAATTTTACATACCTATAATGACATCATTCGAAATGTTTTACGCACAACCAATTGTATACAACCTCTTACAGTATGTATATTAAACAAATATATGGTACTAATGAAAGTTACTTTGATAAAATAAGATCAGTGAGTATGGTGATCACCACTCTTGGATTCTGCATAAGCTTTCTATCAGGCAGAGTAGAGTAATATTGGCAGGGCCAAACATAAAAAAAAACATGGGCGCGGAACGGAGAGGACTTGCCATAGCGTCTTTTATATACACATACACACAACAATTAAAACAAAACATTCACAATAACGGTGGTTCATCTTAAATTACAAAAAACATATTTTGTATAAAAGGAAGATATATTTTGTATAAACCTTTTTTATCTAACTACGGCAAAGCCAAAGGGTAGGGTAAATTATTTTTTGTTAACGCCTAAACTTCAGAACAGATTTTAATGAAAGAAATGTCAATAGATTCCCAATTTTGACACGTTGTCGGGTTATAGTTTTTTGAACTTATTCTTGTTATACAACTTATACTTACAATTTTATATGAATTGGGTAATTAACCCAATAACTCTTAATACAAATGTATAACTGATGAAAAAGTATGACTAAAAAGTTCAGTTTCTCCTTCTCTATCACAATTGGACAATTTTCTACATTCTTTCTAACAGTGGGGACATGTCTGCGTTCATAGTTTTCTTTGTCTGTCTGTGGAATACCCGGGCTGCGCAATATACAAGGCAGTATAACAATAAGATTACTAATATAAATAAATATAGGAATAAATATGGAAACCTTGTTGATGACCAGAACACTGTGTACCTCATGTGTTGATTGTTGTTTTCTGAAAATAAAATAACAATATTTTACTAAATACATTATACTGAGTCTGGCCATATATACGGTTACGATTGAAAATAAACAAAATATTATTTTTGAATTTGGAATCTGTAATTTTTTACGATTGTTCATTGTGCTTTCTTATTTTTGCGCCAATATATTGTGAAATACTTTGTGATATTAAATGGACTGGTGATAAAATAAACCAAATCGCTGTGATTGCATTACATATAGTAGGTATGGAGTTATGGAGCCAAATACACATTATAATATATATATATATGCGTATTATAATATATATATATATTATAATACGCATTATTTTTTAACCACTTATTTCTAGTACTATAAAATTGCTATGTATGTTGTTAAATTATTTTGTTACTTTAAGCACTAATTATGTAAATTTAAGTGAATAACATTGTTTTGTAAACATTTTCTCCACCCAAGACACAGATTCAATCTAGTTCAGGCAAATCACAATTAACATTCTTTATTTACAAATTTAAGAATATAATTGTAAATTATTGTACCTTTTTAACTAAATATTTTTATTTTTTTTTTAACATGTAGTAGAGAATTAAATAATAATAATAATATTTGATCGAACTAGACTTACCTAAAACAGCAGCTCCATAGCCAATATAGCTAGTGCCCATTCTATATGAACAAGTCGGAACATACACTTCGTACAGTGACTCGTCATTGAAGGCCAGGCTCAAGGTACTCTTGGGGTTCTCGAACCAGGTGACCTGCCTGTCTCTCAGATTTTTTGTCTGTTTTACGTACTTGGACTCGTGTTCGTGGGCGCAGAAGAAAATATTTGGACGGATCGCTTCATATACCTGAAGAGACAATACATACATACATGATTATTCTATGATTTTTCTTTTATTTTATGGGTAGGGGGCAAAGGAGCATACTGATCGTCTGATGGTAAGCAATTACCGCCGGCTTTTTAAGAAGAAGTACGCGATGCTCATGCTTTTCATCGGGTAGAGTAGTCACATTGGAAGGCTCAATGCAAGACAATGTGCCACATACGTACTAATTAAAAAGTACCCTCAAAATTGAGCGAAATGAAGAAAGTAAAGTTAATACGATTTTCTTGAATAGTCAAGTGTTGAAAACATGTAAACAAAATAAACCTTCTTTTACGTTGTTTGGCAAGGAGATACTTTAAAGATACTTTGATTCTTGAGGAAGGACATAGGTTACTCCACTCTAGCTAGTTTTACTCTAAAAAGCAACTCGCAATTATTGATTGAAAATCTCTTACCCGTAAACCAAACATATGTCTCAAGGTCACAGGATAATGAGACACGACAATTTTAAAGTTGTTCTCGTGTGCTTCATCCGTGTCCGATTTCTGAGGGTGCGTGTTGGTTATAGCATTAACTTTATAGAAGGACACGTTACGGTAGTATATTATGGACGGCTGTTGGAAAACCTTTTCGAATTCAGCGATTTTGTCGTGACGTATCGGTTCGTTTTCACCACCGATGTCGTTGTCACCCTGTACCCAAACTTGCTGGAATGAAAAAGAAATAATATGTTAGTATAGTAAGATTGGTAGATAATTTTTTACATACGGCTTGAAGGACCAAAAACATGTATGGTAAACATGCTACCACACAACTTTCAATGCTATGATATTATATGCTAAAATTAAACGAGACTGTAGAGTCCAAATGTTTTATAACAATACTGATCTGATATAATATAATATATGATTAACTGCTAAATTATATTGATAGTTGAGAACACATGGTGCGTTCAATGACCGATAGTGAACTGACTTTCAAAAGGAACTTAAAAATGTACATTAACGGATTTGTAGACTCGATGTTTACAATTTCGCAATGTAAGTTTGCACCGTACAGCATAAAATGTAATCGCTTCTGCTATCTGTTTGCTTATATCTTTTAAACTACTCAACGGATTTTAATGTAGCTATCAGCAACAGATAGAGTAATTCAAGAGGAAGGTTATATGTGTAAATCCAAAGACATACATGCGCACGATAAAATTCGTAATGGGGTTATTCGACAGAGAACTGGAGCTACCGACATCGCACGGAGAATTAGTAAGCTGAAGAGGAATTGGGGCGGTCGTGTCTCCAGACGAACCGATGGTCGCTGGAGCCGAAATGTGTTGGAGTGGAGACTGCGATTAGGAAAACTTAGTGTAGGGCGCCCTGCGGCACGATGGACCGATGATATAAAGAAAGTGGCTGGTGGAGGATGGATGTGTACTGCCCAAGACCGGGATGGTTGGCGCTCCTTCGTTCAGCTGTGGACGGCGATAGGTTCATTAAAATGCGGAGCATTTCCATTTTAAAGTAAAATAACAGAAGACGTAGTTTATTTAAAGGTGACCGCGTTCGGCTTAAACATTGGCATTTGAGAATGAAGAGTTGCGTGCACGTATTCAAGCAGCGCGATATATACATATAGCGAGGCGCTCATAGTCCAGTTACAATCGGTGATTAGAAACAATCACAGAGGGTAAGCAACGACAGCCCGGTTAGTACCTGGATTTGTAGTATGATACCATGAGCATGATTCGGAGATCATGTTAAGCAGTTAGTTCCGGTTGTTTTCATAGGATAACAGTCGTGAAGCTTAGTTGGAGGCCTTTGGGCGGCTTAAACATCTAACGACAAGATTACGAAGCTACAACGTTATCTTGCCAGTCCTCAACTCGATCAAGGAGGGGAAGATGGCCTTACCCTCTCTTGAGAGGAGACCCGAGACCAGCAGTGGGACATTATGGGTTGATGATGATTCAAGTAGCGGATAGTAAAATTTAAGAAGCTGGTTATGCGCGCCGGATCAAAAGATATTTTATTAGGCGATGTAGAGCATGCATTCGTACATACATTACATTCATTTCGTAAATACATAGGTAACACGAAAAGTCCGAAACAAATATTTGTAGATCATACAAACATTTGGTGCGACCCAGGAATCGAACCCGAGACCTCAAGCACAGCAGTCGCATACGCTACCACTGCGCCACCGAGTCAGTAGTAGTGTTGTTCTCGCTCTTGAAACTTAAAATTGTCAATTATTTTAATGTTAAACTTTAAAAACACCTAAAATATATTGTATTTTTAACCGACTTCAAAAAAGGAGGAGGTCCTCAATTCAACTGTATTTTTTATTTAATTTGTTACCTCATAACTTTCGACTGGGTAAACCGATTTTGATGATTCTTTTTTTATAACAAAGCTGGTGCTTCCGTGTGGTCCCATTTCAATTTGTTCCCATTGTAGAAGTTAGCTTCTTTTGTTAAAATTTGTGATTATTATTGTTATTTTAATATTACAGACCCTTCAATTTTATTTTTTTGTATAATAGTTATAAAAGATAGCAGCCTCACCAGCACTTGATGATCAACTTCAAATATATTGGCCAATCTCTTCACGTAGCTGTGAAATTGCACTACACTGGAAATGGAGCCTTCATCCATTAGGTCGCCCAGGAACACCAGGACATCGGGCTTGAAGTATTTCTCAACCACCTTAAATGTTGACTTCAAGTAACTGGAAATTTAAATAATAATAAAAAAAAAACAATATTCTATGACATTCACATAATGCCATCTAATCCCAAACTAATCATCATCATCATCAATCATACCAGAGACCCCAAGCACGAATAACAAACGTTAGAAGAACATTAACCGAAGTAAATCAGCTCTAATAGATGTAAGAACTGACACTTTGAAAATTTCAATTGTCAAAATAAATTATTGGAAACCATTTGCTTTCGAAGAGTTAAACCAACTAGTTAACCTGTTTTATTACCCGACTGCATCAGAAGTAGGGAAATGTTTTTTACCCTGATTAGTTTTGGCAGTTAGTAGAATATTTTTGACTGTCTTTTTATCTGAGCCATAGTGCCTAAATTACTGCACCGATTTTAACAAATGAGGTGTTAATAGATCACTACATAGTATAAAACAAAGTCGCCTTTTCTGTCCCTATATCCCTATGTGCGCTTAAATCTTTAAAACTACGCAACGGATTTTGATGCGGTTTTTTCCAATAGATAGAGTGATTCAAGAGGAAGGTTTATATGTATAATACATGCATCATATACTAAGGCAACATTGCTAATTTTAGAGGTTTCTATTTTATGCCCGTGCAAAGTCGGAGCGGGCCGCTATGTTTTTATATACAACATTCATAGTTTTTCTGTAGTGTATTTAATTTAGTATCAGCATTGCACCCGTGCGAAGCCGGGGCGGGTCGCTAGTTTGTAATAAAAGTGCAGATGCCATAGGTTATTATATTTTATCTGTACTTTTTACAAAGTCAGGTTACAGTTTGTTATTAAAGTTTTTGTTCTTATATTACTATGAATGTTATTTTTTTACGTTTACCCTGCCAAAACGACTATTCTGCCTGAAAGCTTAAGCATAATCCAAGAATAGTGGTCACCATACTTATTGCTCATGCAGACAATGCAACTATGCAGCATGGTGACCCACACTAGGGGCCTATTGATATTTCTGATTATTCTTATGTGAGAAACTTCTATTTCTATACTGAGAACAAATTCTTTAAGCCTATGATTAATAAATGAACAGCATCAATAATCATAAGTAGGAATATTCAATATTTACACACTTTTTTATTGTAGTGTATGAATGAAAATAAAACTTGTGTTATGAATTTATTTTATTTCCCATTTATTAGTGGTTTGGTATTTGGATAAAAGATGGAACGTACAAGTGTTGACATCATATTCAATTTATTCAGAATCAAAACAAAACTTTTCACGGCCTAATTTATATTTAATCAGTATGGAAGTCAAAAACAATAATCGATTCATTTATTCTGTAGAATTCTGATCTTTTTTTCTTCTAATACTTTTTTATTTGTGAATGAGTGTGTTTGGTTATAGCAGATATTAAATAGCATATTTTTGTTGATTTTTGAAAGCAAATATTAATGAAGTAAAATAAATAAAACATATGCCTGTTCTCTAAATAAAATTTTTAACATTATTTTATTACATAACACTAAACATGCACAAAACAAATTTATTTTAAAACATTATTAATGGTTTGCACAACATTAGACATATTTTTTTTAATAATCAGGTTAAAATTAAATAAAATGAAATTAAAATAAATCAGGTGTTAAAGCCTAACGAACAAATTCACAAACTCATTTATAATATTAGTAAGGCTATGGAAATTAGGATATACAAACCGATCACTATCCCAGTTAATAAGGTAGCTCAAAGGAGGCGATACAGCATATTCGCCTTGTATCTGAGGATCGGCTATAAAAAGTATTTTGGTACAGGTAGAGTCATGCTCACTGCAGTCAAGATCCGTCCAGTATTGAGGTTGAACAAGGTAGATAAACCATTCACAGTAAATAGCGGCTCCCAAGAACGCCGCTATAAAATATTTCACTGTCGTGCTGCAAACAATACCCGTAACTTTAAAAGTCTTGACATAACTCTCAAAATGAATAAATATAAACGTACCTCCTCCTTATAAACATTATTAAATCAAAATTTTTTGCTATTATCTATTTACATTGATAACTCTGTGTCCATCTCAAAATCAAAAATATTCTCAAAACATAAAAACGTTCCATTCCACTTATTCATATAAAATGTATTTTTCATTCGCAAAAAAAAACTATTAATAATCATAAGTAGGAAAATTCAATATTAACACACTTTTTATTGTAGCGTATGAATGAAAATAAAACTTGTGTTATCAATTTATTTTATTTTCCAAATTTGGTGCTTTGGTATTTGTATAAAAGACGGAACGTACAAGTGTTGACATCGTTTTCGATTCATTCCGAATCAAAACAAAACTTTTCGCGGCTTAATTTATATTTAATTAGTTGTGCATTGTTTAAAAAACTCATTTGTTACCAACACAGTATATTGTTAATATTTGAAGTAAATAATCAGTGAATTCATTTACTTTTTTGCAGTTTGAGTTTACACTTCCATATAAACTTATTGGTTTTGCCTTAAAAAATATGTAATGAACGCTTCTCTATTGCGGCGATTTGACAGGTCAGCTTCGAGCCACTTTTTAGCTTTCCGAGTAGCGTATTTTCATTTAACTTGTGTTATCATTTCATTTACGCGTTTTATGAAACATGTATGTAGTAGTAACTGTAGAGTGGATTGTTTATTAGATTATTTCTCAGTGCACTTACAGTGTTACATAAACAGTAGAGGGCTGATTGTTTCGGCAGTCCGATGCATCTATCTACATAGTACGTCAGTGAATGAATGGTGGCATTAAGATAATGGATGTGGATGCTCCTAACGTATTAAAAAGGAGCAGCAGTGCACCGTTAATAAATGAAGCAGCTGCTACGGTCATCACTTCACCTACAACAAACGTAGCCCCCAGGTAAACCTATACGTAGTGAACACGCCTCCTACGGTCGTGATATGGTTGTTGCTACGGCTGCATACCTATTTTTGACAGCTGCTGATGTCGGCAGTGGGTGCTGTGCCCGTATTTAGCGATGTTTGTGCATTATTCACACTGTATTCTATAATATTATCATTACTGATTGATTGTATATTGTTTTGGTAAAAGTGTAGAAGCTTGGCGTCATTTTTCAGTGTTGAGTTGCGCTATGTTGACAATGTGTGAGTGCTACAGTTATGTAGTGTGAATTATTAAACTGCTCATTTAGTATATTTTTTGTGTGCTTAACATTTCTGTGACTTACACAGTTAAAGAGTTTTTATTGCCTCTGTTATTAAGCTCAGTTACTTACTCCAAAATGTGATAAGTGTTTGTTGATTGGTTTTCTGATTTCCCTAGATTATTAATAATAGCCATTAATTGTGACATCTAATGACTTAACACATTTGCCCAGTAAACCTATAAGTATTTTATAAAACAAATATCATATTGTTATAGCATAGGTTTACAATATTTGTTGACATAGGCATAATATAACATTGTAGAAGGCCGCCCATACATAATACATTCCTAAATGATGTTTATGCATTCATCAGCTAATCCAGCAGTGCCTTGCACATCATAATTGTGGAAAATATAATAATCTGTAAAAATAAATAGAACAAAAAATAAACCAACTTTAAGAACTGGGCGAAATTTTAATAGAACCTCATGGAAAGCAACAGCTGTCAAATAAAAGAAGAATCATTGAAACTGGTTCACCCAGTCAAAAGTTTTGAGTTAGCAAACATTAAAAATACAATTTAATTGAGAACCTCCTCCTTTTTTGAAGTTGATTAATAAAATTGAAGTACTAAATGCATATGTACATATACGCATATACAGTACATATACCAATATAACATTTTGTACAATTTTGTACGTCTCTCTGTTAGTGTCTGATAATCTCTGGTACGCCTGAACCGATTTTGACATGACTTTCAGTGGCAGATAGCTGATGATATAAGGAGTAACTTAGGCCACTTTTTTAGACTAGCTTTGTCCCACAATATTACCCGGAGTAGTTGTTGTACCACAGGATCAAATAGATGAAATATTTTTCAAATTTATATTATTGAAACTTATACACAAATATTTAAACCCAATAAATACTATTGGTATCTACAATTTACTACATAAATCTACATAGGTATTATTTTATACAAGGGCTGTCTTACCCATCGCTCAACACCAACTCGACATAGATTTCAGATATGATACATAAAGAATCTTAATAAAGAAAATAAGATGAAATGGACAATAATTGAAAATTTAATACACAATGTGAGTAAAACTTCAGTATTTGATTTATTGGTATTAGAGCTAGGACCCATATGTCAATCCTGCAAAGGCCACCAGGCTCTGCATGTCAACAAAGTTATCAAGGGACGTCTTTACATGATCTTATAAAATCCTCACGTTATAAGTTATCAGTGCTATCTGCTTACTTTCTCTTCTGATAAAAGGCTCAATTGTCTGATAAATTGGTACATTATGATGTTGACAAAGCAAGATTGAGATACTGAGCTTAGCGCTAGATAAAGCTTTGGTTGTCAATGACTTATCATAGAAGTGAAAAATGTTATATGATACTGGCTTTTGCTTGCGGTTCCACCTGTATGTACGTTAGTTATCGTGGTGAATAGTAGCCTATGTTCTTTTTTTTTTTTTTTTTTTTTTATTGAATAGTGGGCAAACGAGCTGACGTATCACCTGATGGTAAGTGATTACCGCCGCCCATGGACACCCGCAACACCAAAGGCGTCACAAGTGCGTTGCCGACCTTTGGGGGGATGGGAAAGGGGATGGGGGGAAGGGTTGGGGTATGGGCCTCCGGTATCCTCACTCACTCGGTGAAACACAGCGCAAACGCTATTTCACACCGGTTTTCTGTGAGGCCGTGGTATCACTCCGGATCTTCTTCAAGGATCAAATGGTCTCCATTGTAAATTTCATACAAATCGGTCTGAGATTATCAGAATCTCTGGAACGCCTGAACCGATTTTGACGGGCTTTCACTGATAGTAAGAGTAACTTAGGCTACGTTTTTTAGACTAGCTTTGTCCCACAATGTTACAGGCAGTAGCTGTAAAAGCCTAACAGACAGTGAGGGTTACTTTTGAATTTATAATATTAGAATGTAGAAAGGAAAGAAATATTTTAAAAGCACACTAGAGGCATTGTTATTATTTAATGACTTTGAGTTTACCAGGGGGCTTACCTGCTCCCTCTTTTCTCAGTCAGGGTCAATGTCAATGCCTAGTCAGCACCCAAAATGTAGCAATGCAATTGTAACTCTTGAGATATTCATGCAGCTTCAAGTGTCTACTAACTTACTGTTTGTTTGCCCTGTATTCAAAATTGACTAACTTCTAAATCTTGTGGTTCGTGATCCAATCCAATATTGTGTGATGAATATTTTTTCTGTATAATCTATATACTGGGTATAATCTATCTACACTAATACTATAAAGAGGAAAGATTTGATAGTTTGGTTGTATTGAATGGAATCTAAACCTACAGGACCATTTTGAAACATTCTTTCATCATTACAATCCCACACTAACTTTGATGAACATAGGCTATAGAATATTTTCAAAAAGTTAGGGATCCCTATGAAAAACCCAAGGTAGGAAATAAATACTAATTAAGTCCCTACATTTAGTACTCTGCAAGAACTGTTGCCAATAGAGCAAAGTGATATACTACAGTTATGTATTTATCAAAAAAAATCGACGGGTTGCACTCCGGGAGTGCCGGCAGAAGTGAAAACTTGAATATTAATGTTGTGCATTTTTGATATTTTGGATTGGTTAGAGAATAATTTTGTACGATTTGCTTTCATTATCAGTATAAAAGTACTATTATTTATGTGGTGGAATACAATATTCATTTATTGCACTATCGAACACAAACATGACAATTTATATTACATACACACACGAACATTCGCGCAAGCGCCCTGCGCCGCCTGTCCTCTCTCTATCCGTCTTACGAATTTTCGATCAGGTCACGTGACCTGACTCGAGTTTATACGTCCTCTCTCCATCCGTCTTACGAATTTTCGATCAGGTCACGTGACCTGACGCGAGTTTATACATTTTTACCAATTCCAAAAAAGTACACAGCGCCGCTAAAGAAGTTTTCACTTCAAAAATTGGTTGTTTGTAAAGTTAGTTTACAGACGATAATTTTACGTGATAGCGTCATAAGACATTGATGAAAAATATACGTCACCGAGTAGGCGTACCTCTATATCTTGTTTAGCGCTCTCGCTTGCACGCTCTGCTCAGGCGAAACGTGACAATGAGTCATGCTTTTATGTGCGTGTTGCCAGCGTACATCGATTTATAAGACGTTATCACGTAAAAAAAAGTTTGCAATACAGTAGTGGTTATTCTGTTGTTGTCATCACTGAACTAAAATGCACTAAAAATTGTTGTTGGATTATATACTCTAATATTTTTTAGTTTACTTAAATTTTTGGATATTTCACATCACAGCTTTCATTAAATTTGGTTCTAAACCAACTAAAAGTTGATCAGAAGTAAACGCTTGTTTATTAGTAAAAAGAAACTAAACTCTAAATGTAAAAATTAAAAAAAAAAATTACGTAAGTAATTTAGTCGGTATGTATTTAGACGACGTCTAAGATTAGTGCGACCTGTCAAGTAAAATTATGGCCTAAGTTGAGTAATTTAACTAATTTTGGTTATGCCAAAGTAAATTTTACGTTTTCAAGTAATAAACAAGCGTGTGCCTATGATTAAAGTTTATTTGGTACTGAACTAAACACAGTGACAGATGAGATGTGAGATATCGAAAATTGGCTGTAAGCAAATTTTAGGGAATTTTAGTTTAGGGATGACAAAAATAGAATTACCACCAATAACTACTTTTTCATGTAAAAATGTGTTATAACACATTTTTACAACTGTAAACGCTAAATTAGGCCACATTATTCGTACCCTGTACAAATTGGCCCCCATTATTAAAATTCAACTAAAATTAAATTTTTCAAAATGTGTGCGTTTAGTTACACCTTTAGAGATAAAAGACATAAGTGTATGTACATATGTATGTAGAATTATTGGGTAAAATTGATCATAAACTAAAGAATAATTGAAAATTTAAAAAAAACATATATTTATATCCTTCCAAGTTTGTGTGTGTGTGTGTGGGATGTCTTATGTTAATATTGTTGTAATTATACATCATTGGCCAAATATCTAAAGGATCTTAACCATTATTGTTTGTATGAATAACAATACTGTAACATAGTATAGAATTATAATATTTGAGTAATTGTGATTAAGGTTAATGGCCTACAACAAAGCACAAATTAAAGAGATTGTAGTGTTATCACAATATTTGGTATAGTATTTCTATTATAAAGGATTAGGTTTAGCCCATCACTCCGTTCGCATGTTGTCGGTTTATCGTATTACTTCCTCAAGAATTAAAGTATCTCTATTGCCATGGAAATTGGCACAGCAGTAAAGATGAATAAGAATTACATTCTTAATAAGCCTTAAGATAGTTTTTGGATGTAATATTAATACTAAAAGCTGAAGAGTTTGTTTCTTTGCTTTAACGCCGCTAATCTCGGTCACTACTGGTCCGATTTGAATAATTATTTTAGTGTTAGATAGCCCGTTTATCGAGAAAAGCTATATTTTTAATCACGCCAAGACAAATAGGAGCGTACCACCAATGAAGAATGTTACAAAAAAAGGGGGAAAATTATTACGCTACGGGCAATAGGAGACGAAAACGAGGTTGCGTGGGTTAGCTAGTGTTTTATATTCTGTCTTGAATGACTTTTTATACTACATAATCACTTTTTTGTACTTTATCTCTTTTTAAGTACCATAATTATTATTAGCTGTCAAATGTTATTTTTTTATTTGTTTTTTTTTACGTATAAAATATTACATGCATAATCCTACATAGAATTATTGCACAATGTAGAAACATAAATATTAGAAAGATATTGCTTCCTGTCCTTTTGCGTTTGAAGACTTGCATGAGATGACAATGTAAGTTAATCTCCACTGTTATTTGATCGCTTAGACCAAACCGAGACCAGAGGTCACCAACCTTATTTTTCCTTGCAGACCACTTGCCATATTGGGGTTGGGTAACCCCATTTGCATTTTCATTACCATCAAAAATGTCGTGAAGACGTACAGAGAGATTTTTTAATAGTTCCAATGAAAACTTAATGAAACGTAAATATTTTATGGACAGTAAAAATGAAAGACATTAGTAAACTATACTCTCGATTGTCCGCACTTGATGTAACGTTTTGCTATACCTACAATAAGTGTAAGCCTAATTAAAATAGTGCAATAAGTACAAGTGAGTTTGATTCTAGAATGTACTGTCGTAAACCTGCGTTAGATCAAGTCCAATTAATTAGTCTCTGTGTCCTGAATATGAGTAAACATGAAGAGGGTGTTTTGTTTAACCTTATAAAACACCTATATTTGGACAACTGTAGTTTAGTTACACTCGCGTAATGGGGAGCAAGTCTATATCCGTCGGTTGGGCACAAAGAATAGTATGGAAGGGGTATTATAAGCTTGAACAGAATCACACCGATTAATTGAATTGGTTATTGCAGTGCAAGAAATTCATGTCCCTCCAACACAATCAGTCATAATCCTCAGGATATGGAAAGAATCAGGAGATGACCATGCCGACGATCGATCTTAGCGTCATCCTTTCTTAATCCATGGGAAAATCAAGCACAAATAGGCTAAATTGACTAGAGTGAAACCACATCATTCGCCATCAGTCTATCGCGGTCTACTCTTGGACATGGGCCTCTCCTATTGCACTTTTATTGGTTTTAGGCTTCTCGCATCCAGCTCCTGTGCAAACCGTTATTCCAATTCCAACTAGCCTATGGATGGATGTCCTACACACCGTTACCACGACTATGACCTAACAGAAAATAGGCGTTGTTTTCATTTCACCAAGAGTCAGTCTAACCTCGGTCTCCGCCAATTCTGCAGGTGACATTTAAAATCCGGCTACATTATTGTCACTTCTGATTTCCAAAACGTTTATGGGCGTCGATCATTTGCCTCCTAAATCACAAAAACCGTCGTTAAAAGCGACGTAAATTTGTTATTCTGCAGAGTGCATGTTATGTACCCAAGAGTATGCTGTCGGTCCATATTATTTATTTCTCGGAATCGGTTATTTGAATGATCAACGGCAAATGATGTAGATGTCGCTTGCGCAAGCCATTATTCTCATTATTTAACACACATTTTTCGCATAACATAACTCTGCACAGTAAAAGATTTATCGCTGACCTGTGACCATATAGGTATCATGTATGTACAGGGTGTCTCAAAAGAAATTTTATATTTGTTTAGCTTACTGCGTGAACGCTGCGTACTTGAGGGGTGCGGGGGTTATGTCAATTGGTAGCTTGGCTCTTGGGGATTCAGTCGCTATGGAGCGTTTCTCGGGAGCAGACCGCGCGTTGTGCGTGCGAGAGTTTTACAAGAACGGTGATTCGACAACTGTCGCGCGTAGAAAATTCTGCAGTATTCGAGGTTTTCGCCACTTAAATGATGCGCCAAGCCTTCCTCTCATTCGACATTGGGTTAAAAAGTTTGAAGAGACTGGATCAACGCTGGATAAATCAAAATCCGGGCGACCTAGGTCATCAAGAACGGTAGAAAACGTGGAGAGTGTTAATCAATCTGTACGTGACGACCCGAGCCTTTCAATTCGGAAGCGCGCGAGTGCTTTAAATGTGCATAGATCATCATTACATCGCATTATGCACAAAGATCTAAAGCTGCACCCCTACAAAATTCAATTGGTGCAAGAATTAAAGCCCCAAGATGCCGGTCAGAGGCTTAATTTCGTAAATCAGATGATTGAGCGATTTTCAACGTTTACCAACATTTTGTTTTCGGATGAAGCTCATTTTCATCTTAATGGCCACGTAAATAAGCAAAACTGCCGCTACTGGAGTTCAGCCAATCCGAAACGCAAACATCAGAAACCCCTACACTCGCCTAAAGTGACCGTATGGGCTGCCATGTCGGCGCGAGGAATTATCGGCCCTTACTTTTTTGAAGACGAAATGGGGCGTACAGTTACAGTGAATTCAGAGCGTTATGTGGAGATGTTAGACAACTTCTTGGTACCTGAACTGCAAAACTTTCCTGGCTATAACCAAAGAACATGGTTTCAACAGGACGGAGCAACTTCACACACGTCCAATATATCTCTGCCACGTGTTCGTGAAATTTTCTCAGGAAAATTGATCTCCCGGAGAGGTGACATAAATTGGCCTCCACGTAGCCCAGATTTAACCCCTATGGACTTTTTCCTATGGGGTTATCTTAAATCTAAAGTTTACGCCAATAAACCAACTTCACTGGCGCATTTGAAAGAAAATATCCGTCACGAAATGGCAGCCATCCCTCACTCCACCTGTCGAGCAGTCATAAGTAATTTTACTGTTCGATTAAATGAGTGCCAACAACGTGAGGGTTTACATTTAGACGATATTATTTTTAAGAAATGAATTCCCAAAAAGTGTATTTTAACAATAAATAAACATTTTTTCTATATACCGCTTCCTTTTTTTTTAATCAATCCATTAAATATGAAATTTCTTTTGAGACACCTTGTATAAATAAATTATTTTCATAATAGAATATTAGTATTTAATATTGTACAGGTTTTACATTCTTCAATACTTCTAGCCGTTGTCGGATGTCCAATGTTAACTGTGAGTGCCAGTATCTTTTTACCCAACTACGGCAAAGGAAAAGGGTATTTTTGGCAGTCTATGTTTCTATGGTCGACTGTAGCTAAACCACTGAACCAATTTTAATGAATGAGGTGTAAAGAGAGGTGTCTTAAATAGGAGAGCCACGCTTCGGCATGAATTCGCCGGCTTGACCGGAGTGATACCACGGTTTCACAGAAAACCAATGTGAAACACTGGCGCTTTGTTTCACCGAGTGAAAGAAGGATACCGGAGGCCCATACCCCAACTGGCAACGCACTTGTGACGCCTCTTTTTTGCCATGAGCGACGGTGATCGCTTACCATCAGGTAACACGTCTACTCTTTTGCCCACTATTTCATAAAAAATAAATGAATAAATAGATTTGCATAATTACTCGGGTGACATAGGCTGTATATGTCATTGTCTATTCTAGAATTCCTAACCGAAGTGTAGTGTACCTTCTAATTCATTTCCGCACCACCCGACGGTAGACTGGTTGAGAATGCCTGTGGCATTAAGTCATTAAGTCCGCCATTGTACATTTGTGCATAAAGTTTTTAAATAAATAAATAAGTCAGTGCGGTTGCGGAGGCCCCATGCCAGTCGCTCCGTGGAAAAACTGACATTCAACTGATTGAACTAGTAGCCGACCCAAATAATCTTGTGAATAATAGATTAGGAAGATAGTTTCGTTGGTGAGTGCAAGACCGGAGTCCCAATGATGCAGAAGCATCACTAGGCATGATTGAGGCATGCATTCGCAATGAGTATGCTATTGCTGACCACCACTCTTACTTTCCATCAGGCAGATGAATCCTGACAGCTATGTAAGAGGTTGTGGGTTCGGTTCCAACCCTAGACAAATGTTTGTGTGATGAGCACGATCGTTTGTTGTGTGTCTGGTTGTAATTTATCTATGACTAGCTGACCCTCGCACCTTGTTTACGTTTACTATTGCCCGTAGCGTAATAATTTTCCCCGTTTTTTACATTCTTCATTGGGCCTTTTGGCATATAGCCTTCCTCGTTAAATGGACAATCCAACACTGAAAGAATTTCTGAAATCGGACCAGCGGTTCCTGAGATTAGGACGTTCAAACAAACAAACTCTTCAGCTTTATAATATTAGTTAGATATGTACGTATTTAGAGATATATAGATATATATATATATATATATTCCTGAAAGCTGACCTGAGCTTCGGTTCCTGAAATCAGAGCGTTCAAACAAACAAACAAACTCTTTAGCTTAATAATATTAGTATAGATTTATCAGCAGTTTGGTTGCCATAGTACAGGCACTGCCTAGTATGAGACCTGACATCCATGTACTAGACAAACTACAAATAACTCCATAAAAGATCGCACCTTAAACAACTTTTCGTGTTTAAATGAAAAAAAAAGTTATTACGGTGTGAACATATCAAATACTTCTGTCCCGCTGCAAACACGCACACAAGCGAATCCCGCCCCTCGGTCGATTTGCATTTAATCAACCTCATAGTGTACTCGAGTTCATCCGACAGTGTGTTTGGTATATTCAACTACGTATTCATACTAATATTATATATTCGAAAGTAACTCTGTCTGTACGCTACGCTTTCGCGGCTAAACCGCTGCACTGATTTCAATGAAATGTGGCATGGAGATACTTTGATTCTTAAGGAAGGACAGAGTCTCCTCTCTACCGCGATCATCGAGATAAACACGGAGCGGTGCTGTGGGTAATATTTAGTTCATAACAAATTCACCTATGATTTTCAAGTATTTTGAAAAGGTGAGTAGATCTTACTATTCATTTTCTTTAGCTTGTTTATCATCATCATCAATATTGAATAACAATACGTGTCTACCTACCTATATAAATGTGGTGTTTATAGTGTGTGCAGAAGTATTTCTACATCACATAGCATTATCTATTTAACGATTATAGGATACGGCTATCCTAAGCAGGACAACAGCAATACTTGAAATATTTAAAAATGAACGTAAAAAGTGATTAATTTTAAAGTAATCCAGAAAATTAAAAAATAAAGTACATAAACAAAAATACATAGAAATATGAAACTAAATAAACAACAAACAGAAATTATAAAAACTGCAAAACTCGTAGGTAACATGTGTAAATGAGAATATTTAAAAAACAAGTACGGGGAAAAACCTCATCGACTAAAAAAACCCGTCATGGAGGTCCTTCCGTCCTAGAAGCAATTAAGGGAAACAAAACAAAAGGTCCTCGTATTCAATCTTGTGATTCAAGTTGCAAGTATGTGATGGTTGACATGACAGGTTCACTAGTGTTTGACTCGTATTACAATATGACTTTTTGCCCACTACCCTTGTAAATGCAGACAGTTTACAGAAAAATATAAATACCTATATAAAAATAACATGGTTTTTACCAAACTTATGCAGACATGCGTGCATTTATATCTGTGATAAATTCATTATTGAGAGATGAATCAGAACCTCACTTCGTTTTCCTAGAATATCGCAAGGGATGTTGCTTTTCAGTCAATCAAAAGCGCTAAAGCGTGTTCTTTATGGCTATCAACCATGGGGGTATCGTTTGCGAATTCGTTATCGATCTTTAGTGGAACAACTCGCACGAAAACCATAACTTAATCAAAGCATTGACATTTCACCTTTTTGAACCTTACTGGATAATCAATAAGCCATGTCAATTTGTCGAAGTTAAAAAACATCGTTCAAATACTTTTAAAAACGTTTAAATTTTCAGTTTTATTTTTATCCAGTCTCAGATATTTCATGCTTTTATTTCCCTGAACATATTATTCACGTGTCTTTATTCCAAAGAAATTGGCCGAATCTGTCTACTCTGTCTAGTGATGCGCTTATCAACACACGCGTTCTGTTTATGTTTATTTACAGAAGATAGTAATATAATACCATTTAGCTTCTATTGAAATAAAACGGCAAAAATATGTAAACTATAGAGATTATTGACATATTTAAGCAAATCTATTAAACATCTCGTGTCACGGTGTTTATGGTCGCATTTTGGCACTCCTCCGTAACTGGTCGAAATATTTCTAATAATTTTTAAGGTGTAAGGTATAATAATGCACGTTTACTGTAACACTTTGTACAAGTATGTGAATAAAATTTAAATAATAGATCTCTTTCTTGTACACCAGATTCATTACAAGGTTAACATTAAGTTAGAGAAGTACAATTGACGGTCTTATCGCCCGAAGGCAATCTTTTACAGGCAAGTAAGGTATGTGTGGTAATATAACCTTAAATTATTTCATCCTAATAGCCTTTACCCTGTATGTCTTCATTTATTAGTAAATTTTATTATTTTTCTACGTACAATTCATATGACAGGACAACGTTGGTCTTGTTAGCTAGTAATTTTATATTTTGTAACTAGCTTTTCGGTAAAACGTAGCCTATGTCCTTCCTCAAGAATCAAAGTATCTCCATGCCTTTCATAGAAATCGCTGCAGCGGTTTAGCTGTGAAAGGTAACAGACAGACTGACCTACTTTCGAATTTTATAATATAAGTATGGGTGTGTTGTATACTAAGAACAGGAGGACAGTAATGCTAGTATTGCTAGGAAGGTCACAATAATCGGTCTAATAGTTTCCCCTTATTTGAAACACTAACCTAACTTTGCATATCAATTGAATCATTCACAGTAGTTACTACAGTCTACCAACAATAATTTCCACTTAGCGTTCATACGATAATTTACAGTTCGTGATATTGATAGGACGATTGCAAACTTGCAATGAAAGTGTATATTGTAAACATTGACTAATTGTTGTTCAGAACACGCGAGAATCTACATTATTATTCCTACACCAGTTTACACGACAACACCATAAAATATAATGAAGTTAGGTATATAAGTGTTTTGCACACAAACTGTATGTATAAAGATGTTAGTTTGTGTATACCTACTTCAAAAATTCTGTACCGACTGAGCTCAAATTTTGATAAGATATGCAAACCTTTAATGATTGTTTTTACTTATTTTTCGCGTCACGTTAGTTCCTCATTACTTTCTAAGCGTGGCAGTACCTACAGCTGGTTTCTCTGTAAAAATAAATGGAAACATAAAAAAACAAATATTTCTGTGTCAAAGTCTTTTAAAGGACAAATCGTTTTTAGACTTTCCATTTCCATTTAAATTCATGTTTAAATAGAAATGCTCCCGTTGGACACACAATAGATATTTTTAACATTTCTGTGGCGAAATTAGATGTAAGTGAATTCATTCATAAACTTAACCTAAAACGAAAGAAATGGACAAACACTAGACAATGTACCAACATCTATGTCGTATTTGTATCAGTTTAAAATATACAGTGAATAGACGGCTACATTTGTATACTAAAATGTTTGAATTGGTTACAGTATTTTAAAACACAAAGCTATTTCTAGAAAATTGCTTCGAATTCTAATTGTCGTTTCTAGACATCTTTGTTATTTGTGTCTGTAACATTGGTACATTATTGAGCAACTTTACTCCCGGAGGCTTGTAACATATCTCTTTATGGAAAAACAAAACCTTATCCAAGTTGAATGAAACATCACTCGTCGGCGTCGGCAACGCACTTGTGACGCCTCTGGTGTTGCGGGTGATCGCTTACCATCAGGCGATACGTCTGCTCGTTTGCCCGTATTGAATAATAATAAAAAAACATTCGCGAGAAATGTATCAGATGACTAGAGGCTCTAAAGCGAACAATAAGGATTTGCCTTTAAACAAGTCTTTATCGTTATTTAATTTATATTTTAATTATTTATTTAATGTAGCGAGCTATAAACGATCTTCATATAGGTAGTTCATATGTAGATTCCTCACTAGAATTTGCCTGTAGCTTCACCCGCATACATGTTTGATATCGAAACTTGTGACACTGAAAAAGTATATGGTTTAAATTGCCCAAATAATTATCAAAATTGGTTTAGTAGATCTAGTTATTACTCCCTACGACTTTATCAAATTTATAATACACTCATTTGCAAAAAAAACGGGCGGTTTCGATTTTCTTCCTGGCTGAAAAAAATAAAATACCAAAAAGGTTTTAATCATTTGAACATGTTACTGGCCAGTTATAAAAGTGCCATAATGTTTATAAGAGTAATAATAATAATAATAAAGCCCTTTATTCAGACCAACTTAGTTGCTATTTACAAAGTATTAAGAAATATTAACTATGAGTTATTTTGAGAGTTGAGAGAAATTATATAAATCTATTTTTGTGGCTAAACTAATCTTAATCTATTCTAATAGTTAATTATTTTTGTAGGTCTGTTTGCCAATCGGCAAAGGCCTCCTCCAACTTTAACTTTTCTCCGTTCCTGCTTCTGGTTTTTTGCAGTATGTGAATGGTTCTAGCGTGTTTTCTCCAGGACGCTTGTCTCACGGGCGACGATGTCCCATTTAATATGTTCTAGCGTATAAGAGTAGGTACATTCCAAATTCAAATTTTTGACTGAGCCTGGTTTTCAAAGAAAACAACTTTTAACTAAATTTTGTGGCGCGAATTCCCTATAGTTAATATCGACTCTAATTAACTTTTTGTCAATAATAATTAAATTATCTGTATGGAGGGTAGAGATAAGGAGTGTTATCTCATATGGTAGAAAATTGAAAAAAGTGTCCAGCATAAGCTGTAAATAACAGTTCAAAAACCTTCCAGAATGGCGCTGGTGTAGACACAGGGTATGGTATGAATGTAGCAATTGTGAACGAATTGAAGTACGCCGAGTTAAAAAAATTAACATTATTGTCACTACTTGCGTATTACAAAATAATGTAGTAAATATATTTTATTTTCTGAACTGTGAATAGTACGTTTATTGATTTTTTATCATTCAATTTTATGAAAAAGTGTGTGTATTGATTTTAAGAAGTTTACTCTGATGCTAATGTGGCGCCACCCTAATTTAATGCATTTCAACGGACACTTTTCATGTACACAGATGATACTCCTTACCTCTACCCTCCATAATTATCTGATGTCCTTGACATTTAAACGTATTGTTATTGCTGTTTAGCAATCTCGAAAATGGTAGACAAAGTGATTAAAGCGAGCAAAATTATTGCGCTGCTTGAAGAAAGTTGCAGCCAATGCTTCGTGGCTCAGAGGCTAAATGTGAGTCGGTCGACAGTTCAAAGGACCAGGCAGCGCTATCAAGAGACCGGTTCCGTCAAGAGAAGGCCTGGTTCTGGCAGAAAGACATGTACCGAACCACGGGATGATCGTTTTCTAGTTAGTCAAGCGTTGAGAAATCGCAAATCTTCTTATGTGGACCTCAAGAACAACCTCGAAGAAGTAAGAAATGTGCAAATTAGTCTATAGACGGTCAGAAGGAGGCTTCTCGCTGCTAATATACACAGTCATCGCCCGGCACGCGGCCCTAAATTACTCCGTGGACATTGTCAAACAAACTAATAGTAACTATAAAATAGTTCTTTGCTTAAGTGCCCGTTTTTTTTGCAAAAGAGTGAATTAGTATAGTGTATATAACTTTAGAAGAAGACACGTAAGCATCTTGGAAATTTCAACTGCTGCTGCGTGTTTTTGTTTGGGATTATGTTATATTCTTTCGTTTGTGGATAGAACCTAGAAGACCCAGCTTTGATCGATATTTATTTTGGTAAGTTTTCTAAAAATAAATCCTAGCTGGATCAATTTATCGCCTCCGAATCTCCCCGTATAGTAAATTTCCGTATCCGAGATTCAGATTTTATATATACAAGAATTGCTCGCTTAAAGCATAGCAAAACCTGATACAGGTTTTGCTATTAGGGCTCCTAATAGAAGGGGCATATTCTACAAATATTGATACGTTGTTTAGTCATTAGCCATTGATTGTATCCATACAAAGAATATTACGTACGTTATTGAAGTGTCATATGTATATTTGTTCGCTCACTGTATTTTGCTGATCTTATATTGTAACCATATCAATGCACAGCGCAATCATTCAATGAATTGTCATGAGTTGAAATTTTCTGCCCGAACACGTGATGTCAGGTTGGTTTGATCACGGCTTGTAGGAGAAATATTCGTTAGAAGTCGCGATTGATTAGATGAATGAAGGTAGAGAAAACAAATGAGATATCTCGCGTTGTCATTCCACAAACATTAGGTGGTTATTAATTATACATGCTGATTAGCAATAAGTTTTCCCACATACAATACGTACCTAACACACTTACTTGACTTTCTTTTGCATAGGTGTTTTAGTAACTTTTTGTTTGAACATAATTAAGCCGTAACATATATATATATATATATATTTGAAAAAAAATTATACATCAGCTATAAAAATAAATAAAATTGAAGTATTTGTTTGTAATTTCAAATTTTACTGTGGGAGAGCCACGCTTCGGCATGAATAGGCCGGCTCGATCGGAGATACCACGGCCTCACAAAATACCGGTGTGAAACAGCGCCTGCGCTGTGTTTCTTCGAACGAGTGAGGATACCAGTGATGCCTCTGGTGTTGCAGGTGTCCATGGGCGGCGGTAATCGCTTACCGTCACGTGATACGTATGCTCGTTTACCCCCTATTTCTATAAAATAAAACTGCATATGGAAGTATATACGGTACTTACATTAACCAAGCATTTTTTTAAATTTTGTCCTTTTGATCTGCTAACATTTGAAACGATTTTGACTGGATCCTCACTGTCAGCTGACGGTATCAGGAATAACTTAGGTTATTTTTTTATTAGCTTTGTCCCGCAGCGTTATCTGCTTTCATTTTTATAGGGTTACGGTAAAGGGTTGCTAACCAGTTGCCTAAAACCCTTCAGATTTCTATCCTAACATAAGCCTCCGGACCAGATATTCTTTGCAACTTATAGAAAAACTAGCCTTGTCGGTTATCGCAGCAAAGAGTAGCCTATGTCCTTCCTCAAAAATCAAGTATCTCCATGCCAAATTTCATTGAATTTTTTGCAGCAGTTTGGCCGTGAAACCAGGACAGACAGCTGCACTTATAATATACATATGGATCAGACGAGTAACACGAAAAGTACATACGAGTATAAGCGTAGTGTGTATTATGTGAATAAATACTGCATGACAAAATACAATTGATTAATTATTAGGCGGTATTGCTCGTTTATTAACTTGATTGTTCAAAACAAATTAGAAAGGACATATCTATTCCTGTCACCTCTGTCATACAAAAATAATACGTCGATGGTCAATTCAAGTGTATTACGCAGTTGGCGAATATGAATCAGGACACGTTTGTGTATACGGTGGGTGTATATGAATGAATAATATTATCATACACCAACGTCCGTGTATTTGCATAGGTAATACAATCGATCTCTGTAAATGGAGCTTTCTCAAATAATATCTTTACCTTTGTTTAATGTATTCGCCTAACCTCCAGACACCATGCACTTACGTCAATAACATTGAAGCAGGGGTGTTGTAAAACCACACAAAAGTGATTCAAACTTGTTTTTTTTTACATTAGTTGCCTTTTCTGTTTTTTCTTGTATTTAAATTATCGCCTTCGGTATTTCCGGACAGAAACAACGTGCTTCAAGAACAATGCGTACACCAAAACTTCAAAGACCCGCAACTTGCTTGTGACTTCCGAGTTGCAAGCGTTTCGCGTCCACTCCTATGTTCTCTAGAACCATAAAAAACATGTCTAGAAACATATAAAAAGTAAATTCACATCAATAGAAATAAACGTTTCGTATGCTGTTGGGGCCACACGACAAATCTAGTACATATCCCGACTCGTTATTATTGAACAGTTTACTGTAACTTGTTCATGGATAAGGTCAGCTTGTCGACGGACCTATTGGTTTAGTTGTTTTTTTTTTATGGAATAGATGCAAACGAGCAACCCTATCGCTTGATGGTAAGCGATTACCGCCGCCCGGGGACAGTCGCAACACCAGAGGCGTTACAAGTGCGTTGCCGGCCTTTGGGGGATGAGGAAGGGGAAGGCGTTGGGATATGGCCTCCAGTGTTCTCACTCGGTGCAACACAGCGCAGGCGTTGTTTCACACCGGTTTTCTATGATGCCTTTCCTCGTGGCTTTGATTCCCTTCCACAGCAAGTATATATAAGTATGTTAATCAGCAATCTGTTAGGTACCATTGTAGGTACAGGCTAGTTTGGGATCAAACTGCCACAAGCGAGATGTGTAAAGTTATTATCAGACAATATGCTTGTTATTCTGACTTGTTGATTTTAATTTCTCTACCTTTTACGTACGTGGCCAAGGCAGGTTTCTTTCCTTGGTGGTGATCTTGAGCGTTGAAGCCCATTCGATCAAGTAACAGCCGGTGGCTGCCCCCAAATTGGCAGGAAACGTCTTTCTATTACTATTAATATAGTATAGTAGCAGGAGCACCAAGCTTGAAGAGCTTCCACGACGCGTCTAGTTTGGCCAGAGTCACGTGTTTCACTTGAAAATAGTTTATGTCCAGGGCCTCGAGGATCGTACACACACATTTACACACCAGTCTATGATAAATACATCGTCATCGTAAAAATTAACTGTAATTTCCAAATGCGGTTCTTAGTACGGCTTTATCTATAAGGCTAATCATTTACTACTGTTTATTGCAATCCTGTTGTCGAAGTTTTATAATCGATTAATTTATCGATTTCGAATTTAACATGATAATTGGGTAGTTGTAAAACTTAATAAATCCACTTCATTGTAGAGATTACATGTGTTGAGTATACTTAAATTGGGAAATATCTGGTCTCTCTGGTGTAATTTCAAGATTCGTCAACACTGTTCAGCGAATAAACAACTAAATTGGGGCGTCTAAATTGTAGTTAGTATATTTAGTTGTCTGCCGACTATATTTAGAATAAGTCCCTGGCAAATAATGCCGGTCGTATTTTTATTTACTTGAAAAGATTCACATTTTTTTTTTTATTTATTTATTTATTTGTTAAAACAATATAAGCTACAAGAAATTTAATACAAGACGCCACATAAACTCATTTGAGTTTTTCCGTGCATCCGTGTCATCACCAAATCATATTTATTTCTACTTACATTTACAATACAATTGCTTTACGCACGATTATTGCCAACTTCATACATATTCATGGTTATTAAATAAACCAGCATTCTCAAACACTACGTTTTAGTAACACTTAATAGAAGAAAAGTACAATAAACAGCACTGAAGAACTAAACCAAAATATATACAGTCACTTATAAATTAGAGCGGGTAGTCATTGCAAACTATGTCATTCCACTACCCTACCAAGTCGCACTTATCACCAGCACCGACCACAACCGATCACTGCCGACCGGCGCTCGATGATCCGATCACAATATTCTTATAAGAGATCTTTAATAAGTTATACAGAGTGATTACATTACTGCAAAATAAAACAATAATGGTTGCAATTTCTATTTATGTTACAAATATACTAAACTCTAAAGACGACTGTGAATTCCAAGTTGAGAATTCCGAAATAAATGCAATGTATAAGTGAGTATGTATGTATATATACGTAAGATAAAATCATAAATTTTTTGAAATATTTTGCAAGAAGTACCGCTCTAATTTAATTTTAATATTTTTAGGAGTTAGTTGATCTTTCTCTGCCATTTGTAATTCGTTAATGAGAAATGGAATGACATATCCCAATTTTCTTTTACCATAATTATTGGTGTACTTAGGCAAAATTAGGTATTTTTTTAAAACTTGACGTGTTTGAACCGTATTATTGTTGTACTTTCTTTTTTCTTTTAGATGTTCATTAAAAAAATCTTCATTTAGCAGCGTATATTTAATATTAAATGATGAGAAGATGACGAAGGGGTTGACACCTCAACTTCCAAGGATGAACCACTGGGGTTTCTGTATTGCAAAAATAGTGAACTCTTGAAATCATCATCAACAGCCATTTACATTTCAATGTTGGACATAAAGCTCTCTTTAAAATGTTTTGGCATATTCAAACAGAATAGAAAAAACTTTGTTGTACACCAATTAATTCAGTTTACATTTAGGAGCTTAACAATATTATGGCCATGTACAAATGGCGGCCTTCTTCTTGCTAAAAAGCAATTTCTTACCGTCAACCTTTGATAGACAAATCGACTATCGAAAGACAACAGATATCTATATGTCTTCCAACGTCTAGGTATCTTTTAATACTAGCTGACCCATCTCTATTGCCCGTAGCGTGAAAATTTTCCCCCGTTTTTGAAACATTCTTCATTGGTGCTCCGCTCCTATTAGTATTAGCGTGATGATACTATATATAAGGCCTAAAGCCTTCCTGGATAAATGGACAATCCAACACGGAAATAATTTTTGAAATCGGACCAGCGGTTCCTGAGCTTAGCGTCAAACAAACAAACTCTTCAGCTTTATAATATTAGTATAGATTTATATACTACTACTACATAAACAAGTAAACAAGTCCCAATGATGTCTCATCACCTACGTACTGTCCTACCTACAATGACATATATTAGAAGTATCTACATATTTTTTCTGTCTAGTTATCATGGGTTTGTAACAACTAATATTGTTATGGTCACAAAGAATGTATATTAAATGTCATTCCATTATTTAGATATCTAACAATGCAAGGGGAATATTCGTGATCACTTTGTCAAGTCTGTTTATATAATAAAAAAATCTTTGTTTCAGGAACACGTCGATCTTCGCCATGTTCTCGAATAACAACTTGACGCGCACGCGCAGGCACAGTGGCACATTCGGACCTGTCACGTCGCCTATAAGTTTAGGTGTTAGTATAATATTAAATCAGTTTTATTTTCCTTATTATTTTTACATCTGTAGCAATAATTTGTGCATAGATGATGCTCTTTGTGCAAACGTATCTTTGACCGGATTACCCGAGGTTTGATTGAGGCTTACGAATAATTATCTAGAATTTTTGAAATGTTTAGAACCTATGATAATTATGTTAATCGTTTCCAATATTATGTTATCTGAATCCATACATTACTTTAAATATTTTTAGCAGTAGTTTCGAAGGTACTTGGGATTTTTTAAACTACTTTTTATATTTTTTTTTTTATTAATACAAATACAATACAAACGAGCAGACGTATCACCTGATGGTAAGCGATTACCGCCGCCCATGACACCCGCAACACCAAAGGCGTCACAGGTGCGTTGCCGACCTTTGGGGGATGGGCAAGGGGGAGGGGTTGGGGTATGGGCCTCCGGTATCCTCACTCACTCGGTGAAAAACGGTCGAGCCGACCCATTCATGCCGAAGCATAGCTCTTCCACGGGAAAATTAGTTAACACGTTCGTATAAGGGCACGATGCCATGGTAATAAAGGAAGTGCATGTGGTACAGAGCTCGTGGGCCCGCCTGGCGCCGCGCGTGACGCAGCTCCGCGCCGAGGAGTGCGCCGACGTGAGCAACACGCGCGAGGTGGCGCACGAGCGGGAGGTGCACACCGCCATACAGATGGAACAGTCCTGCGAGGACCTCACGCTTGTTGGGCCTCTCGCCAACTCGCCCACCAGGATACCTAGGTAGCTATTCATTATTTGACCGTCACCGTTTAACAATTTTGTTATTGTCGACATTGTTTATAGATAACTTGTAACGTCTAAACTAAAACTTGCCTATTTTTCTAATTAAAGAATTGCCCTAAGAACAATTTTTACTATCGTTTCGATTTGTTTTTTTTATTATATAGGGAGCAAACGAGCAGACGTATCGCCTGATGATAAGCGATTACCGCCGCCCATGGACACCCGCAACACCAGAGGCGTCACAAGTGCGTTGCCGGCCTTTTAGGAAGGAGTACGCTCTTTTCTTGAAGGTTTGAAGGTCGTATTGGTCCGGGAACACCGCAGGCGACAGTTCATTCCACAGTTTGTTTTTTTTTTGTTAAATAGTTCCACTAGTTCTTGCACAGTTAAAAAACTTAATCCACCAAACAAACTTATGAGGGTTAAATTATTATTTACTAATTTTATCTTTTACTCGTTATACGTGCCTACTTCAATCTACAACTTAAAGTCATACTCACCGAAAAGGTTGTACTATTACAGGTTTTCACCCACCGTAGTCTCACCATCACCTACACGGAAATACACGACGCGTCGCAGCTTATCACCCATACAGATCCGAGCATCGAGCTTCAGTCCTGTCGGCCGGCCGACCATGTTGACAGGCAAACGGAGGTGTGACGAAGCCGACTCTCCTCTATCGAAGCGTATGTGCACCTCCGACAGGTTAACTCCGTCAACTCCGGGCACACCAGACTCTGACTCCTTAGAATGTACTTTCAGGCCTGTATCGCCCAGAGCACAACCGATGAACGAATGCTCCCACGAATCCACAGACGTTCAGCAGAACCACAAGTCATCGAATCCTAGCTAGTAGTACGTGTATCGGTGTTGAGTTGAAAGTTTTGCGTACAGTTATTGAAAGTGATGTAGTACGCTAAAATGACTGCGAATGTTTGCCAAGTATTTGAAAAAAAAAAGTAATTTATTCTTAGTTAATTAGTTGTATGCTTATGAAATTGACTTTTAACACGTTACGTGGCGTTCCGCTATAGAAATGGACCCACTTGCTTAATTTACTGGACAACGGCTTCGCTCATTGTACCGATTTATTCTATCAGCATTTTGTCAGGACCGTATCTCATCGTTATTGATATATCATTTCTGACTGATTGGAACTGATACGTCTGTGATATAGGGTTGTCTACCAGAAGAAAAATATCCAATAATCCTTGGATCGTGGCATATCACATTATGGCTTGATATTTATCAGCATTGTAGCGTTCGGTAACCCTAGTTATGCATAAATATACTCCATTAGCGATCTTTATCGGCTTTAAACGTTCTTGAAATGTGTATGGTTAGTCTCTAAAAAAACGTAAAACCTAAATTTTGAAGGATTTTAATCTTTGTAAATCTCAATATTTACGCAAACACTTTCAACTCAAATCAACCTATAGGTTTTAATGGCTTTGATACTGAAGCGTTACGAAAGAAGTATTGCAAACTATTACAAACCTTGTAGCACTATTCATAGGGTTCAAATTTCGTGTATTTGTTCCGATACGGTAGCCTATGTTGGTTCCTAACCTGAAATTATTGTAAAAGTAGAATGGGAACGAATTGTAAGCGCGAGTGCCCTTTTGTTAGCCAAAGCATCCAAAACTTTATTGTAAATATAATTAGATGCGTTCACTTATATAGAACGCGTAATGTATAAATAACTTATATTACTAAGCTGATATCGCTGTAGAACAGAATAATCACGTGATTATTCTGATTTAGCTATAATATATTTAGTAAGTAGTAACACACGTGTATAGAAATTTTGCAGTTGCGATGTAGTAGTATATAGTTTTCGTTTATAGTCACTGGTATTTAACAATTATATGTTAGCATCGCGGCAATAGGTGCAATGTAAGCCACAGCTGCTGGTAGTATAAATATGAAGTTATTTAACCACAGTTACTTATTTTCTTCCGTTAATAGGACGCGCATCTAAGGCTAAAATAACCAGGATTACCACGTAGCAAGGATTCGTTGAAATTATACTGTACCTCCTGAATATTTAGAAAACAAGCTAATCATTTTCAGTCAATATTGTTTATTAAATAATTAATCTTGGGAATAATAAAGGCGAGGAAGATCGGGATTGTTTATTGAATAATTAAATTAATCCATAATTACGATTAAGTTTCCTACAAAACTGGTGAGTTTTAAATATAACCACAAGATTAAATTCAGCATTTTGTAGATTAATCACATGATTTGTCTCACGTGATTATTTTGTTCCATGTCCAATTTATAGAAACATCAATAAGTGGCCCCTAAGGTACCAGTTTGTCTAATGTGGTCAACATTGCCACGTTCGACCTATAATACGTTAGTAGATTTGTAATGTGGCTCACCACAGCTGTGAGTTGAGTCATTGTCATAATGCGAAGCGGCCTGTATGGGTTCATTAAGTTTTGCTATCATAAAATATGAAGTTAAAGGGAAGGACAGTGTTTTATGTCATCATCGACAACCTGTAATGTCCCACTGCTGGGTTTGGGTCTCCTCTCAGGAGAGGGTAAGGCCATACGTCCCCACGCTGGTCGAGTGCGGGAGCCGCCCAAAGGCCTCCAACTAAGCTTCACGACTGTTGATCCTAATCTGATGTACTGGATTGAAATGGACTATGTTATGCAGAAATTATTTAGTCCACAAACTAGTCAAGATTGAAATGTAAAAATAACTGGAGTTTATAAGTAAACACAACACATAAATAAGTTATTGGACAGATTAATTGCCCAGTTTGTGAATCGAATCGTTTTTGCACAACACATTTCAAATAAAGTACTCTGTAATCATCCAGCTGTCAATGATTGAATTTATCCGCTGATTGGTAATTTAAGTTTTAATCAAAACCAGTCACCATAACTTATGAATATTTTAATCCAATCTGCTAAAATTGATATTAATGTCACAACTTAATCTGAACTAATATTCTTTGTACTAATAACCTTTTGAGTGTATATTTAATGTTGCGTAAACATTTACCCGGAGTTTTGACGGAATCTAAAGTTGGTTATTATACTCGTAAAACCACTTGTAAAATCCGCAGTCTAAGTAAATAGTTTTGATTTTTTTTATGAAATGTGATGTGTATTATAACAAATAGATAAATTGATTTAGATCTTACAGAATTGTTATGTATTTAATGATTAGGAGTATTGTGAAAGTATTGTTTGACTGTACTGTTGATGGTGTTATGAGGGAAATTTGTAAATAGTAAAGTAATCTTAAAGGTATTGTAAGACAAATGTAGGATAATGCATAAAGAATGCTGATACATAATTTTGCACGCTGATAGAACGAATAACTTGAGAGGCATTTGATTTATAATAAGCTACGATTGATTTGAAGTATTTTGAAGTAACTGCATTAACCTCTCGGGTGCGGCAACACGGATCCATGTTTGTCCCGTCGGTGCGGCACACACGGATCCATGTTTTTCGCAGTTAACTTGCATTTTAATTAATTTTGGGTATTAAAGTTATTATAATAAAGTCTAGAAAGGTTTGTTATGCATTTGCTTTATACGAACAACATTTTAAAACATTCGTTTGTCAAGTGCGCTTCAAGAGCCGTAAAAAAAACGAGTTCCAATTTCAAAGTTGACGATGACGCAACGCGATCTGTCAAGTGCCTCTTAAAACTGATTTTTTGCCGATAAGGTGATTTTGAAGGTAGTTTGTTGTTATATTTTACTTATTATACTTATTTTAGGAACCACTATCAATACGAATTGAGGCATAAATCATGCGTAATTTTGAATAGTGTTACTCAAAAAGTTACCGAGTCTATTACCTATTGAAAAGGGCTTACTCATTTGAAGGTTTTTACGCATTTATTCTTATGTTTTTATTGATAAAATGATATAATTGCGATGAGAATCTTATATAGAATATAGAATAGCAACAAAAATGTGTTAGAAAAGCTAAATATTTAAATAAACACTAATTTTTTGCCTGACGAGCGAAATTAGACGCACACATACAAAGGGCTCCCACGCCATTACTGTTCTACATCATCATCAGCGTATCGTAGTCCACTGCTGGACATAGGCCTCTCCAATAGCACGCCACTTAAAATTGTATATCGCCGTTGATTCGTGTTTGCACGCAGCCTAGCGGGAAGTCCCGGAACTATTAACACCCACACATACACAGTAGTGACGGACAATGAACAAGACGTAAACTGATCTTTGTTTATGTTTTACTAAATTATTTTGTATTAACCATAGACTTTGTGTGTCACATAATGGAACGATCAGTTTGTTCTCTTTAGCATTCAGTCATTTTCATAGAGTTTAGAGAATTCTCAGAACTTAAAAATAATAAATGAAAACTGGTCTAGCAAACGAGTCCTTGTTTTAAATAACTTGATAAATAGGTTGTTTTTTTTATGTATTGTTCCTGTCTTTTGCACTAGTTAACTAAAAAAATAAATTATTTAACTAAAAAACACTATTTCTTCATATAAATACTACGTAATTTGGTGTTCGGCGCAAATAATAGTTTGATTGTAAAGTGACAAAATGGCGAATATCTCGACAGCGAAATGTGATTTTTACAAATATGTTTCTCAATGAATTTTTACTGCAGTTATAGTGTTTTTTATATCAGTAGATAGCTTAGTTATCGAACTTTATGAGGATAATAAGTAAAATGAATAATAAACCACATAAAATATTAAAATCATGTTTATTAACACAATAGGTGCGTAAATTAATACTTGGCTCAATTGTGAGTAAATAATAATGCGATAACATTAGTTTAGTAATAAAATATGGCATAACCATGTACGCTTGTTATCCATCTTTTGAAAAATAATCACTTTTATAACCACCGAGCATTGTTTTTGAAAAGATTTGATCATTTTCGTACACCATGCACCGTGCTGCAAAATTTTGCAATTTCGCCGCACGGTGCATGTAACCGGAAGTACCCGTTCGCGCATCCGAAAGATTAAATGTTATTTGATTTGAAAATACACTGAAACTTCTCGGATATCGCAATCGCAGTTAATCATTTGAAGGAACGTTTTTAGGAAGAAAAATGTCATAAGTACTTTTAATCAATTGTAAGCTATTTTATAAAATACGAAAATAATACTATTTTCAACTATTCGCACAATAGTGACGCATCGATCAATCGATTGTTGAAACTTCGGGGTCGTCGCTTTATCGACGCGTCCCTATTTTATTAACGCGAATGAACTATAGCTAATTGCTCAATAACCCCTCTAATGGTTGTATAAATATTTCAATCTAGTATTTAATACCTGCCAACGACCTAGTCGTACAAGTCTGCAAGCAGTTCTAACTCGGTTGGGAGAGATGACTGTTAAAGCATATCGTTGAAATTTTTTGTATAAAATAATTAGAGGGTCGGAGTTCTAAATTGTTCTTGTGTCAGTTTGTATCCCAATGGAAATTGTATATATAAAGCATTCAGTGTTTATTATTGGAAAGAGAACATGTGTTAGTGCCAATGATGTTATAATTTGAGACATACACCGACCGACAAACGAATTTTGAGGGTACTTTAAACTTTTCTACTTAAAGAATAAATAACACTATAGGGAAATTCCGTTGTAAATATTTAGTTAATTTTCGACATTTACTTTCAAATATAATATTTCTATAATTAATATTATATTTTTATAATTATTTTGTTAATTTAAAATTTATTTACAACTGACATTTCTTCCATTTGTAACTACGATAAGTTAACTTTGCCAACATTGTTACCCTTATTTATTACATATCAAAAAGCCCTTCGAAGCAGAATGTACAAGTAGAACCACGTTCACACACATTAAAAAAAAGAAAATCATTTTCTAATTATAATGACTGTCAGAAATTTATTATTTATCACTCTTTGATTAATATTAGATTAAAGTGGATAAAAGCCGTGAGTAGAAAAGATATAGAATACATACGATGAACTGGACAACGAAATAATGAAAGTACGTCTAGTTGGTACTAGGATTGCAGAAGCTTGCAAGAGGTGATTAGATACGCAATGAACAATAAAAAAATTCTGGATGCTTTTGCTAGCCTAGTAATTTTTGGTATTATACGTACTGTACTTGTACGTTCTGCCTCGAAGGGTCAAAAAGATATAAAAGAACATCTTTATCATAACCCAAAAGTTATTTTTTCACTTGCCAGGCATATATAAATAAATCGAATATTAATAAATGAAATTCGATTAATTCGTTCGTTCTCGTATTAGGTAACAGGTATGCCATAGCGAACTGATTATATTGTAAGAGTGTGAATATATAACTACTTACCAATGTCTTTCTACGTAACATCATTGGTGGATGCCGATACGGCAAGCAAATATGAATTGTGATAAAATATCAAATGATATTTTTATAAGATTCATTTTGAACGCGAATATAGTAAGAGTATGTATTCTTTTATAACCTCACAGTAGCAGTCGTACTGTAAATGCATTTTGTTAATATAGTTTGAGCTGTGTATATAACTTAGCGTATGTATGCGTATCTTGTCTGTACGTGTGTACCTAACGACATATATGTAGAGGTAAAGTTTTGTATGTATTGGTCAAGTCAGAATTGACTGCCGAAAAAGATTTGTTTTTGAAGTGTGATTAAATCACAACATGAATATATATGTAGTTTGATTCTTTTTATCATATATATTTAGAAAAAAACGGGCCACAGGACGAAGTTAAATAGCCAAAGGGGCGCTTCGGCCCGACTCGGGAATCGAACCCGAGAACACTTGATTGGCAGTGGCATACGAAAACCGCCAGATCAATGAGGAAGTCAACTTCCACATTTTAGACTCATACAAAAATAATAGTTTGTCACTAACAACTCCCACAACAATTAAAACAAAACATTCAGAATTTCAAGCACATATAAATACATTCTGTGTCATAACAGTGTAACGCGTGGACCTATTTGGACCTACTTATGCAACAAGGAACCAATCCATTAACATGCCAAACTCTAAATAAGAACCCTATTCTTTAAGTAGATAAGGATAATTCTTTGATTTTGGCATGTGTATGGTTTGGTTCCTTGTTGCATTAGTTCCATTTTGACTTGTACTTTGACAGAGAGGGACGCCCTGCATATAGCTACACCCTACCGTGGTCCTCTGTCTTATGTAAAGGGAAACACTTTTGCACAATTTTAATTTTTTCATGATTTATATATCATTAACAAAAAATAATTTTAAGAAAATATTATTTTTTGTCCATATTATGTTTCGATTGAGTCCTTATTGTATAGTATTTATAACTTTTTGAAACTTTACTTTCTATTTATAAACCTCTACTTAAAATATGTAAAGAAGAGTAAACAAGTAAGAGTTTAAGCTGAGAAACTGATCTAAATTATCTGATCAAGTTGCATATTAACTTAAAACATAGTATATACTCGAGGAGAAGCTAGTTTTAAACCAACTCACTTTTCGGTCAGCTAAGATAGTGAATACATTTCTTTCATTTGTCGTTTTCTTAATCAGAAATCAGACAAATATCTTTTATCTTCAATTTTAAAAGGATTCATCTTTAAAATCAAAAAGGGAATACCAAACCAAAATCACTTTTATTTACAACTCAGTTTTACATTAACCTTGTATATTAGACGACAAACGTTATCAAGAAGAAAACAGTATTCAAAGTGACAATTATTCTAAAACTTATTATTAAATGAACAACATTATTATAACATTCCAATATTTTGTACTCTTTAAAATGTGATAAATTACAAAACATGACAAATGATGCGAATAATCTCACAATAATTACTATGTAAATTAATTATATTAAAACATTACAAAATCCATTAATAATAGTTATAATTAAAAGAGCATTAGCAAAGCATTGCCAAGAAAATACATAATATTATGTATAAAAACATTTACATCGGCATCCGGTGTAGTTGATCTTGCACGAGACATTCAGTGCGTCGAATATTCGAATCGGCAAACATTACCTGATTCTTGAAATCTATCGCTGGCATTTGACAAGATAGATATATGTAGTTTGACTAATTGCTCCTAACACTTATACTACGACAATACACGTTTCAGGATGTCAGGAATATTCTACACATCTTATTTGTAATTAATCCTAAATTGAGGTATATATTTATCGTAACGACATCGCGCCAATGTACAAATACTACACACTGATCAACGAATTCGAATAAAGCATGTGATATAATTTGCACAGGTCGATAAATATATATTTCAATACATAAGTTGATTAAGACCTACAATTGGCTATAGGAAGACAGCATAATTCTAAATTAAAATAATAAGTTGAAACAAGGCGGATCAACAATATTGGAATGCGGGATTTTGGACTTTCATATTTGGTAAAACTTCTATCTATTGAGGTCAGACCAGACATGGTGAGATTTTGGTTTTAGTGCTTTTAATACGAACTTTTTTTTTTTAATTATTGAAACTTGGTTTCGTCGTTTATAATAGTGTAATTTAGGATTCGTCTCTAGGCCAGTTGTCTGGGTTTGTCTCGCCATCGCATCTTATGGCACTTATTGGACAAAAAAAACACGTCAGGTGACGAACCTGAAGCTTCATTCGTTCATGTCAACACACTTCAGTCTTTAATAATTTACCGAAAGTAAATAAACTTTACGTCTCGCATCATGTATACACGAACACTTATTCGATCTAGTTTTTTCTTCACTACCTAAGTTTAATTAATGGCAGTGTTCTTCCCCGAGCTCGCACGGCCCGGGCGAAATTATCTAACGTCAAACTACTTACAAATTATACGTAGCACTAGAAGTCAATGTGGCACCTTATATTAAATCAAGTGATTTATATACAGCCTTTGTGTGGCTCACTCTAGCTTGTACAAGCCCCTATTGTTCAATAATATCTTGTCCGGGAACGCGCTGGAGCGCTGTACTAGCGACATTACAAACGGTGTCACTACATCACAAAAGTAAGTAAAACAAGCTATCATTTGTTGATGTCAATCTACGGCTAGGGCTGGCTCAAACGTGATGGAGTTAAACGGTTTCTTTGTACATATTTGATAAATTTAAACAAAAAAATGAAAAATATAAAAAAACAACTATGTAAAACATTTTATGGCTTCATATAAAAACATATTATTCTGGTAGATTTTCTAAAAACGATTCGCTCAAACCCATACACACACCCTCTTTCTCACCGACAATTGAACAAAAAATAACACTGGGCTCATGTGCTGATTTGAATTCTATAATAAAAGAGTAATTAAATAAACAATGATATAATTAATTAATACTTTAATATGAAATAGCAAAAACCGGTGTGCGTTTATTTACAGTGACAACTCGACCTCACTCGCCCTAGCCTTACACTACACAAGAAATTCGCAAATTAATTAAAAAATTTGGGCCCACCTTAAAATATTATGTACAGCATATAAGGCACCACTGAGCTTATCTCAGCTCGACATTAGCGCAGAGTCTTCGATCAGAGGCACCTTGGCTACTTCGAAGAAGATGGTGTGGGAATACTTGTTCCTCACCGTGCTGATCGCGGACTTGGGCTTCTTGTGGAGGGACGCGTTTAGTAGCAGCGCCACCGGGAGTATGTCTTTGAGAGAGTATCCTGGGGACATTGTTGTAAGTCTCATCATATCCGTTTGACATTTTGCTTTTCAACTTTTTAGTAACACAAAACGAAACACAGGTAAACATAACATTTGCTGGAAAAAATATTTACATCAAGAAGACGGGTAAAAGTCAATTCAATTGCAGAGGGTTTTCGCCAAGCAAATTCTGTTTGTTAATATTAATAATTTGTTGATGGCAACTACAAGCTGCAATTTTTTTGCGATAGCGGGAATTTTTACAAACATCGGACACAAAAAACTTGAAATCAGTAGATCACACATGTTGTCCCATGTCGAGATCGGACCTAAGACACGACGAATAATAGCGATTGTTACCTGTGTAGTACTGTAATGTTGCAGTCCAGTGTCCAATATTCTTCATCCTTAGCGCGATGTACAATGCGGCGGCTGCCATTTTGCTGTCGGAATGTTCCAGCAAGGTGTATTCCAATAAACATTGCTCCAACACGAACCGCGCCAGAGTTAACGTCGGCATTGATACTCTTGCACACTGTTATACAGATAGTAACAATCTTTAGGACAAAGGACCCAAAAATTACAACAAATAAATTATTTTTTGGATTACTCATATCCATTCTGATATACATTACTACATATACATAATATACTGATGTAAATTCACTTTCAAGCTAAACATTTGTATATATTATAACATTCCGAGTTAATAATTACAATGTTAATGTAATATGTCAGCTTTTGTCGTAATATTTCATGTTCTCCTAATCACTAAGTTCAAGGTGTACTTTTTAAAACAATGCAGATATTTTTACACAGTTTTTCCATTAAATAAATTTAACACAAGACGTCATAGTCACTATGACGTACTCACCCTGGCGTATCTCCTGAGGAAGCGATAAGAAAGGGGGATGCCGAGGTCGTAGTCAATCACACGAAGAATGTTCATTTCCATCTTGAGCAGTTGGCTGAGAGTGTAGGCACCGTCGCAGATGTACAGGAAATCGTCCACGAGAGGGGGGATGCGTTCCTGTAATTCAGGGATTGTTCATTAAGATTTTTTATAAAGAATCATCGTGAGCCGACCGCCGCTTGCTAGCAATGACAGGGCCTTACAGAAAAACCAGTGTTAAATAATTTTTCGTTGCTTTTCACCGAATCAGTAGTAAAAGAAGCTAAGAAGATGAAGGGGAGGGACTATAAGACCGGCAACGTGCTTGTGACTCTCAGCTGAGTGTCTGTGACCAAGTTGTATTGACAATGACTGCCTCGTTGGCGCAGTGGTAGTGAAAGTGACTGCTATGCTTGAGGTCGAAGGTTCAAATCCTCGGTCGGACCAAGTGCTTGTGTGATCTACAAATATTTTTTTCGGAGTTTGGGTGTTTTCTATGTATAATTTGTATGTATTTACAAAAAAAGTATATATGTATTCATATCAGTTGTCAAGTACCCATTCCACAAGCTTTGCTTAGCTTGGGACTATATGGCGTTGTGTTAAATGTCCGAAATATTATTATTGGCCTCCTTTTCAATGCAAATGAAGTGTAACAGAACACTATTTACAAACCCCTAATTTTAAACGAAACTAGGCCGAAAAAAGAACAGTGAAAATAAGTAGTTATGTTGCAACTGCTGTTAAGTATTGTGCTAAATAAATCTTTATTAATATAAAAATTGTATTTTTGTTTTTCCCTAATCATAACAGTACAACAACAAAAAATACATGATACTTACGTCAAACTTAGACGCAATAAATAGCGCAGAAGCACCAAGCAGCTGTAGTTCCTCCTTTGATAGATGATCTTTCTCCGGCAGAGTTTTAGATGACCGTGTCAAAAACAAATCAACTAGCTTCACAGCCAAATATAAGGTCTCATGGTTTAATTCAAAACTCTCCTGAACCTCAACCATCCAGTCAACGAGGAGGGCTCTCATCCAGGCAGTTATACCCTTCATTCTTTGAAGGTAGTCGTCTATTGGAAACTGGACCTAAAAAAATGTTGTATCATTAGAAAAATATTTGCCTTCAAAATATAAATACACATACGGTCCCTTCTAAAACATACTAATAATACGAAATAAATGGCTAGTAAAATTTGGTACTGACAATACTTTGATATTTGAGGGAGAACATAAGCTACGGTTTACCCCGAAAACCGAAATACACACGAGCGGAAATGTCAGTATTATATATATGTAACTTTCTTGGAAACTCTGTAAACCATTTGCCTTGGAGATCCTTTAATTGCTGAAAAACGAGACTTAACGGATTAAATAACTTCATAATTAGGTATATGTTTTTATCAATGGCTCCTATGCTGATCAGCATTCCTTTTGCAACCGGGGACATAAAAATGTGTGTTATTTAAGTTTATTTATCAGCACACCTATGAAAAAAAAAAAAAGGAGTGTGGGTTACAGCACGCTTATCGGAACACGACGTGTGTTACTATATATATATCACTGCTGTCTGCTGTATATAACAACAGTTACGTTTTAAATGCTATACCGACACTTTATTTATTTATTTATCAATGCTTCCTGCATACGATTGTACGGTTGGCCTCGTACTTTATTAAGCGGTAGCCGCTACGCCGCTTGCTACTGCGCCAAGTGCCGTGGGTTCAAATTCCACGTGGGACATCACTTTAAGTGATCCACGAAATGTTGCACTGAGTGGGTGTTTTTTCCCGTTGCGGTAGTTGTCTTTTTAAGAAGAAATGAAAATACATTGCATAAAGCAGACTTAATGTCAAAAGCATTTTCTTCCATTCGACCTTTGGGCGGTGCAGAGCTGTGTGTAGCCAGGTGTATATGAGCAAGTGAGAAGGATTCCTAATAAGGTACTCCAGTAAAAAAATACACCAGGCAACAGCAAACGTGTTACAAGCCTAATAGACTGTTGGTTCATTTACAAGATCGGAGGTCGAAACCTATCATAACTACAGCAAGTTGTAAAAGAAAGAAGTAATATCTCCAGAACTGTTCACCGCAGCGCTCGGACACGGCTTCAAGCTTCTGGATTCGAATAAACTTAACATTAATTTCAATGGCGAGTGTGCACCCACCTTCGACTTGCTGATAACACAGTGGTCATGGCTGAAACACGAACAATCTTAGCACAATGCTTGATATAACCCTAAACGAATGGGTTTCAAAATGAACATGGATAAGACGAAAATTATGTCTGTGGCGACAGCGCTCCCGCGCCGTCACGTCGCGCCAGCCGCCCCGCCAGTCACAAAGCATGCGCCGTAAATGAACGGATTCTCGGCGCGCGCTCATATTTACGCTAAAGTTCCTTCGCTCCAATTGGCTGAGGTTTTTGTGTAGTTTTGTAAGCTCGCTTTCACTGTCATATGTTGTCGGCCAAAATGTAATTATAAGAAAATGCATTTGTGTAAATAAATCAGATAAGTCGTAACCTCCTCGAGTTTCACTACTATTCTAACTACGGTACGAAGGCTAACAGCTGGGCCGGTTTGAATAGTTACCACCACCTTTCCCTGGTATTAAGGCTACGGATCGAAGGCTAATCAGCTGGGCCGGCCAATATACCTATCCCAGTATCTGCTGTATTTAAGCCAGCTGGCATAGTGTAGGGCCGGGTCAGTAGACAACCCCACGGGTCAGCAAGCCTCACAGCTGTCCCGAAATGTCGAACGGCCATGTCGCTCCCACTTTAGTGAAAATTGGAGACTAAGACGTTGCACATAGTACAAACTATTCAGTTTAACTTCGAAAAAAATGTCGATCGTCGGATCCTACGCAGCTGAGCAACATTTGAGAAGATGCGTAACTTTTACTCGTTAAAAATACTGCAGTGTCTTTGACCAGCTAGCGTTGCCAGTGATAACCTTACGGTAAAGAGACAAAGTCACTCACAATAGGCCTACTAAAAATGGTCAAAGTCACTTAAAGAGCAATGTAGAGGGCAATGCTCGGAGTCTCTGCGCGATCGAAATCGGGAATGAGGTGATCTGCAGATGAACTAAGATCAATGATATTACCCGAAACAGACTGCATGTTGCTCACAGAAATAATGAACCAAGGGTCCATCAATTTCTGTGGCGATTGTGTACCAGAAAAGGCAGCTGGTCCCCAAAAGGTGGCCCAACAACCTGATTAAAGTCGCAGGATGTCGTTGGATGCAGACAGCACTAGATGTTGTGGCGAACCTTGAGAGAGATTATAGTATGCAATGATAAGAAATGATGACCAAAAGTGATTCGAAAAATAGATAAAAATAATCTTTGATTAAGTTATTTTGTTTTAAAATGGGTTGAATTGTCTCAAAACTTCTTTAGTTGTTAAGGTGTACACAAACCATCTCAACTTTATGTTTACAGATTAGTAATACAGATAATGTTGTTTATATGCTACTATTAGCACACCTACTTAACTAAAGTTAACTTACAAATATTGGTATAATTTATAGTTGAAAAACTTACTTCTCTATTCCTTAAATAGTTGAATATGTCCATAGCATAGTTGGAGACTTGGTAAGGATCATTCCAGTTCTCCAGGTCAAAGTCATTGACACCATTGGGTGCTTCGTGAGGCACTTCCGTCTCCTCATCCAAGGAACATACTGTGTCATCTAAGTTTACTTTATTCAGTTTTTCACTGATTGTCTTGTATTCTTCTTTTGATGTTTCAGCTGAACTGCTGTAAGATAAGATATCAAATATTCTGATGTTGATAAGCAGTCCATGGTATGTTATAAATGAGGTAGTAACAATGGCAGCATATACAGGGTGTAAACACTTGAAATTAACAGTCAACACAATTTAAACTACAAATTAAGAGTTACGAGAAAGAATCATGGTACTAGGACCTCAGGCAATGAATCAGGAAAATATATATTTTATATATTTATTTTATTTTTAATAAATAGTTCTTATGCATTTAAAATAGTGACTTGGGCAACAGTTTTATATGAAAAAAACCATGAAAAGACTGAAGTAACTGAGAAATACTGTAAATTTGTGTTGAGTTGAAGTACAGATGCCAGTTTATTATATATATCTTAATATATATAAAGCTCGTGTCACAATGTTTGTCATCAATGGACTCCTAAACCACTTAACCGATTATAATAAAATTCGCACACCATGTGCAGTTCGATCCAACTTGAGAGATAGGATAGTTTAAATCTCAAATTATAGTCGCAATTTTAATTTATTGCTAATTATTTGTCTGTTATTATTTGACAGTCACAATTATCTGTTAACTCCAAATGATTCTAACAGATGTCGATACCTTTCGACTGGGTTGAGTAAGTAATCAATAGATGGCGCTGCTATGGTAAATCTACGAACGTGTCGTATAAGCTACATTTTAACAGCATAATTACCAACATCTGGACCGATTTTAAAAATTCTTTCACCATTCGAAGGCTACATTATCCACGAGTAACATAGGCTATATTTTATTTTGGAAAAAAATAGGGTTCCGTAAGATATTGGGGTTTTTCGGACACAAGGTGTAAAAAATCAACCCAATACGGGGAAATTTTTTTCGCTACGGGCAATAAAAGACGCAAACGAGGTTGCGTCGGACAGCTAGTTTACTATATATTAGGTCAAGAATGCTTGGTGAGAACTGCCTTGTTTAGCTGTATACCATGCGAGAATAGTACTTGCTTCAGTCTCTATTAATAGAAAAAATAAGCTATACAATAAGCAAATAAAAACTAACGTTGTTTCCAGTGCCGTCACATACAGTGATGGATCAGATACATCACTATTCGCAGATTTCGCAGACTTGGCAGAATTCTGGCTCTGATTTTGATTTACTTTTTCCTTCTTATTTTCTAAATTCTTGAGGATGCCATTCTGAGCCCTAGTAGCAAGAGGCTTTGGTAGATCCTTGACAAAGTGCTTTTGTACAGCATCAATAGCATTTGTGGCTACTTTCTGGAGTGTCTTTGTTCTTGAGGCTTTACCATTCACGGCAGTTACCTGTGGCTTGATACTCTAAAAATATCAATTTAGTTTAGTATAACAGTTCATTTGTTATTTGTATATTAAAATGTGAAGCAAATACTTTGTACATCTTTTTATAAACACAATAAAAATTTATATGGGGGGAGTGTAAGCTAAACAAATAAAAAACTAAATGAATTAAGGTAAAATTTACACCACAGAGTGGCTACTAGTATATTATATATTTGCATTTAACATCTTGCCAAACATTAAGGAGTTGTGACTTTGCCAGCAAGTACTACAGGCTCTGTCTACTTTGGGATCAGACAGTGCCATGTGTGAATGTATAATTTATTTTTACCTCTGATTGTAAGGGTTGAGTTAACTAAGTTTTAGTGTTAATAAATAAACTACAAACTTATAAATTTAGTATTGAAAAAATGTTAGAGATAACTTTTAAAAACAATTTAAATAGTGATAAAAAATGACCTTGACCTAATATTTTCAGTGTTCATAAATCCTTTGATTATTTAAGTGTAAAATTAACTTAGAAACATTATATATAATAGTTAAAAAAGTTAAACACAAAACGTAGTTTATGTTAAATACAGTAAATATAGACATTCTGTCAAAATTGATTTTGGAGGGAAAGTTCATTGACCCACATAAAATTCGCAAACCTTAAAGACAATGCTACTAATTTTGAACTAATATTACCATGTGTTTAGTACACATGGTAATATTAGATCAAAAGCCTTATATCAGGCTAAAAAAATATTTATTTGAAACGGAAAATACCCTCTTAGTATAATTTTAAGTAAATCAAAAAACTAACCTTAAGAGCTGGGAGCACTTTGCTCTCCACAGTAACCTTCTTCAAGCCCAAGGCGGTGCTCTTATCTCCAGGAACACTGGTTTTGTTGAAGGCATTCGTGATGTCTCCAAACGCTGCCCGCTTTGCAGTAGCATCCTTCAAAGGGCTGTCTGCTTTCCTCTTGTTTGGAACTTGGAGATTGTTGGTTTTTAAAGAAGCCAACTGTTTACTCCTCGTGGTAATCCCATGGCCCAGTAAACCATTCAAGTTCTCATTGACGCCGATTGGCTTCGATGCCAATCTTGTTGGCGCCATTATGAGGTTTTCTGAAACAACCTGTAATTATCACGTGCACTTCTTCAAAGTGGCTAATATCGCGCCCGGAAACAATATGGAAATGATACAATTTATGTAAACGTAAACAAGCAGTTCAAAATGATAACTTCTAACGACCGAAAATGGAGGCAAAACAAGCGAAAATCAACAGCGTCAAACGGTAATCTAACGTATAATTCGTACTCACATTTATAAACGGCACTAGCCGTTTTCGTTTAGTTTTGATATTTTTAGAAGTAGCACAGCCCAATATTGAGTCGTAAATGATAAATTTTTATCAAAAGTTCAAGTTATTTCAACACGACACCGGACAGATGAAACGTCTTCAAAAACCGTTGAACTACTTTGAATTTTGATTGGTTGAAACAAACACCAATGGAGAGGGGAGACCATAGATGCTAAATTGCGTTTCGTTTTACGCCGTATCTTCTTTTGGTTTTAGAAAACTGAACCTGCAATGACAAAAATAAATTAATTACTTTAAATACATAAAATTTCAACGACTTTTCATTTATTAGTAATTAACAATAATAATATGTTCTGATGTATACTTCTATCTACTTGTAGTAATAAATATTTACAGTTTTCTTTTTATTTTACAATTATTTTAACTGTTAACCAAGTTCTATGTTGCAAAATTTATTGCATTTTACTAGTAACTAGCGATCTGGCCTTGCTTTGCACGGAAGTCTTAGAAAGGGGTTAGGTTTCAATGGTTTTCAATTTAATATGCATGTAATAAATTTTAAAACCTTCCTCTTGGATCACTCGGCCATGTAGAAGTATGTTAGTTTCAATAACGCGACGCGATCTAAACCACACTTATGAATGAAATCGAACCGATGACCTCTGGCTTAGCTTCAGTGGGACTAACCTCAAAACCAACAGGTCAGTCAATATGTACGTATATACGTAGGTATACATTACTTTCATACGTATTAATTATTAAATTCTTGAGAAATTTATATAAAGTAGAATTTTCAATGTATAAGACGCAGATGTGGCCTTTGGGGTGGTGAGTAGACTTAAGTAAGCTAATAAAACGCTTTGATTAATTGCAGAACACACTCCTAACTAAGCATTGTGAAGTTACGGAGTTACTTTTATTACTTACTTAGTTATTATTTTGTTTTTTCAGTTAGATTTGCACTATACTATACACACACCTAAGAATTAGATAAGCACGGTCAACCGTGTTCTTTTAATTGTTATCATTTTGTCATTACAAGAAATGGAACGTTATTATCAAATGTCAATGTGACAAAAGCGTTTCTAGAATATCAGATCAATATTCTTAGCATAATGTTAAAAATTCAGTCACACAAATTAATTTATTTTGTCAAAGTTAAGTAAGAAATTTTAAATAACTATCTTCCACTTAAATATGATGAATATGAACATTTTAGTGTAAGTCTTTACATAGCAAATAATTAATGTATGAAATTAAAACACATGTCCACGTTTTCAGACAATAACATTTTAATGCACAATAACTATGCCGAAACTTCCGAAAAAGGCATGAAACGAGACTGTTTGCAAAGTAAAACTCAATGTTAGATAGTTTTTCACAAAAATAATTAGTAATGTTAACAATACCGTTGCGATTTTTATTTTTCTGCATGTAATAATATTATAAAAATGTTGGGAGGACTTAAATTAAAAGTGTCATTTACACACGAAAAGACATGCTTTGCTTACATCAGTCCAAAGTACATCACAAACAACGAACAGGTAATGTTAGCACCGTAATTATCACTTTAATCCATAGATAAGTTTAAGAATCAATATATAATTATAAACCTTTATGTTTAAATTCTTAAAACACGTTTAAAACAAATGAATACACCGGTTTAAATACTGTCTAAAATCACTTCAGTTTCAAGAATACTTACCAGGTTTCGTCAACAATGTGGAGGTTGTCGAACGTCCGGTCACTTACTATAGAATAAATTTATGCAGCAATATACTGAAAGGTTTTCTGTATTTCAATAGAGTTATGAAACCCAGATTATAGGAGGGGATGAAAGATAAAAAAAACCCTATTGTTCCGAGAATTACCTGCGCCAATCAGGCGCGCTGTGTTCTCACTTGCAAATGTATACATATTTCCTTCTCTATCATTTCTAAATAGATACAAAAAACAAATAATAATACTATAACCTCTTTACATATTTTTATTTGCATGTTGTTAAATGATTTTCTCAATTGAGATTTTGATTCCTAAAAGTAGGGTTTTCTTCTTGTGAAGACCAATCTTCATAGTAGATCAGGTATAGGTGTAGGTAGGTATGACAATCAGGTGTTGTCGTAATTGAAATACTACAGTACATTTGGGCCAGTGTTTAGTGCACCTGAATGCTAAGCCAGAGCTTGTAGGTTTGATTCCCAACTGTGATCTGTAATTTTTTGATAAACATAATCATTTCTTCTGAGCCAGGATGTACATTATCAATAGTATGTATTCACTTGAAAGGTGTATATGTAGTATGTGTATTTTTATGAGATATATAACACAGGCTCTGCCTACATTTGGGATCAGATAGCCAAGGTTATGGCTGGCTTGTTTCGTGGCCACTCTCAATAAACACTCCAGTGACCTGTTTCTTCTACACTAAGATACATTTTACATAGAAATAGTTATAAACGCCTATTATTCCTCTACTTTAGTTACCTACCTTATCTTTTATCTACCTTTCTTTTCACTAAATAAACTCCTACTTTGCCCTAATAATGCCCAGTGCCTAGCTCTCAATAAGCATGCCTTTTTACACAAGTAGGTTATAGTTAACCAAAATGTCAACATTTAAGCCTCTGTTTACTTCAAGACCCCATCATCTTCAACAGCCTTTCACAGGCCACTGTTGGATACAAGACTCTCCTTAGCAAGAAGGATTAAATCATAAACCAACCATCCATAAACCCTCTAATTCTTAAAGAGCCAAGTTGTCAATAGGCATGCTCCTTTTATATAAGTAGGACTAAGATTATAGTTGGCTAAAATGAGGACAAAATCTGTCTCTGTTGTCTAACCCCATTATTTTCAACAGTCTTTAACAGTCCAGACTTTCCTTGGAAGGGAGTTTATTTCTTTTTAATACTAGTCACCAGAAATCAATCCAACGGCAGAATAGCAGACAAAAAGCAAAACCAACACAAAAATAACCAAACACAGCATATAGGTCAAATACCATAAGAATATCAACAACACAACTACTGAACAAAAAAATGATACCAAGAACAACAATATTATATAAACAAGAAACAGAAAACAAACAACAGTCAACGATTTACAACCCAGTTGGTCACCAGAAGAACATTGATGACCAAAACCCTCCAAAAAAATGAGGCAATTACTTTTGACCATTACATGGTGCTTCCAAAAAAAGTATGCCTAATGTTAATTTACCAATTACACCATATTAAAACAATTTCTATGTGATATATGTGTTAAAATTTTAGATTGTGTTTCATATTTGTTACAGTTTAACTTCATTTTCTCCTTTCTGTTGGTTAAATTTTAAATTAATATAGTCATCTGTTAATATTATTTATTGCTAGCTAAACCCCTGCGGTACAACTAAGGGAAGTTAGTCCAAAAAAAAACAGTTGAAGTTACTTCTTATATCCACAGCTACCTATCAGTGAAAGTCCCATCAAATTCGGTCCAGCCGTTCTAGAGATTAGCAGGAACAAGCAGACTGACAGACAGACAAAAATTTAAAAATGTTATTATTATACACCCACTCTTTTTCATGATACTGATTTTTGTGATCTGATTTTTTTTACTATTCTGTGTAAGAGAGAATTAATAAACGATTTATTATTATTATTTCCTTTATTAAATTTAAATATACATATAAAAATAAATATATTTAAAAATATAAAAAATAGTATAACCCCGCGCGTTGACATTGGGATTGAACCTTGTCATAATAAGAGCCGCGTGACGTCATCCATCGCACAATGGTAACGCTAGTAACACAATCTAAAAGTTTATTTTTAAGAAATTTAATTTGATAGTTTGATTGATTTCAGTTGATAATTCTTGTAAATTTCACATGTACTAAAGCAATACTTACGTCACCGCTCTTAGCTGTCAATCCCAATATCAACGCGCGGAGATAATAGACCACTGACTTTGGGTACAGGGACCAAGAAACCGGTGGTTAGGGCTCCAAAGACAGGAACCTACTCATTATACGTGCCGTGTCAAGAGGACTGCCTTCTGTATCAGACCCTTGATCCAGCCCTCTAACGTGAGCCTCTTGGTAAGGTGTTGGTCGAGGCTCTTGGCTATCAATCCGTGAGAAGATACGACTATCGGAACAATGATCACCGAATCTACATTCCACATATCGACAATTTCGTGAGATAAATCCAAATATTTTATTTGTTTTTCTTTTTCGACTTTCACGAGATTCTCGTCATGAGGAACGGCGATATCGACAACCATTGCGCAGCGCTCTAATCGATCTATCTATCTATTATTATTAATTTTGTTCTCTACCAGTTATCCTTAGGGTGGTATAGTCTACATCTACACTATAATAATATAATATTATAAAGAGGAAAACTTTGTTTGTATGTTTGTTTGTAATGAATAGGCTCAAAAAGTACTGGACCGATTTTAATAATTCTTCCACCATTCGAAAGCTACATTATCCACGAGAAACATAGGCTATATTTTATTTTGGAAAAAAATAGGGTTCCTTAAGATATTAGGGTTTTTTGGACACAAGTTGTAAAAAATCAGCCAGAAAAGTTACTAATTTTGCGTTCGCTGCCTAAACTGTAAAAGATAGAACCATAAAATATTCTAATTAATCGTAGATCTTATAAATATTTACAAAAAAGTCCGCGACACACTATACCTATCTATGCCGAGTGAGGCAGAACAACCATTTTTTTATTTCGAAATCTTGAATTTTTTTTGGACTACATTTAAACGCGTTTATTTTACTCATGCTACGAGTATCAATCCTTATCCAAATAAATTATTTCAACACTAACTACAGTTTATGTAGATAATATTTGGTCTTTGAATGATAAAAATTGGACGTTTGGTTTTGAAGTTAGGGCAAAATTAAAATATTACGATATCTGCTGCACGGCCCGTCGCGAAGTGGGCGTCACCAAGGCGGGGATGCGCGTGCGGGAGGGTATATAGTTTAGATCTATGAGTAAGGTACCCGCGCGGCTCACACGCGAGGTCGGCTCCCTATGCAGCGGTCGTGCGTGAAGTCTAATAATTTTCGTGCGATTTTTAATAGTTTTTTATTATTATTATTTTTTTCAAACATTCAAATTCGTAGGAATTGATTTACGAAAAGAATGTTTTATGCATGGGCAACTTTACGTTACCCTATCACGGGTCGGGGCTCCCGACCATCAGTATATTTTGTGAAAATAATTAAATAATTAAATATATAATAATTTAATAAAACAACGGGTTGCACTCGGGGACTGCCAGCAGAAGTGAAAACTTAGTATTAATTACATTTAAATATTTTCCTCATTAACAACTTTAACATCCACAGAAAGACAATCTGTGCAGCCTGCGGATAATGACTGCGTCGTCGATGTTAGTGTCGGTGTCTGTGAATTGACCTAGGAATCATTATGCTGACCGTGTCTTTCCTGGGTAGGCTTTTTGCAGCGGTAACCGACATCCACGCGGGCGACCGCTAGTAATTTATAAGTTAGGTGCACATAGGTTACAGATTAAGTAGTAAATGAAGAGGTAATAGTTTATTGCATAAATAAATACGATACGATATTGCGATAAGTCTGCTTGTTTGCCCCCTTTATAATAAAAAAAAGAAAAAAAAATTCATTACATCTTTTATTTACAGAACCAATGTGTCCAAGTTTTATCAAAAGACAAAACAATCCTACTATGGGTGGTATTCAACAGTTTTATCCCAGAAGGTCATATAGCCTGCAACCATCTTTACAGCAGAATGTTAGGCTTAGTTGAAGGGACTGATGTGTTCGTGTCTCCATGTATGGATATGAAGATTCTGGAGGAACTATATGTTGACACAGACAGTCCTGATGATCAGGAAATCCTAGTAAGAACATAAATATATTTTCCTTCCTATTTCCTGTATGAGGAGACCTACTTACCTAGACCAACATAGGCCTAAATACTATACTATTTGACAGGCCTGTGTTGGTCTAGTCACTAGACCAGGGGCAGGGTCACTAACTTAACTATACTACAGGGTGACAACTGACAGAGAGGTTGGGTTACAGGGCCCATCCAGAACAAATAATTGTGTTCATTTAACATTTTTGTGTTTGGGTGAAATTTATATGTAACTAGCTAAAATTCATAATTATCACATTGCAATCATCAATACTGGTATAATATGTAGAAATAGGTCAACCTAAATTATAATTACAATATTTCAGGAACACAATGTGGAACTGCTACAATTAAAAATACTGGATCAACTGCGGCTTGTGGTGGCCAATCAAAAGACTGTGGTGTGGATATCAGCGTCTATGCCAATAGTATTTACACCTAAACAAACCGGTATATTAGTCAACAGCAGTAGGATCATAGTTAAAATAGATGCATTTAATAGTTTACAGAACTATCCTAACATTCCAGTAACGGCAACCAAAGAAACGGAAGAGTTTAAAAACATTGGTGCTATTAACAAAGCCATGATCGGTCCATATTTGAATATACCAAAGAGGATGGTACTAAGAGGTTTGCCTATTGACAGTGATGGCAAAAGAAACCTAATACATCCATATATAGTTTTTATCCATGAAGATTTTATTGAAGAAAAATATAAAAACTTGACAGTAATTCTATCTACTATGACAAATATACCCTCTATGCTACAGGAGAATGATGACGATACAATTAATGGTAATACACCAATAAATGATGTGTGCGTAGAAATAGTTCCTATAGACAGTGTCATCTACAGAAGTCTTTGTAGAGAAGTATACAATAAGAATATACCAACAGTACTTATCCCGAAGTCATTAAACATCATTATCAATGTGGAAAATGGAATGAAATTAATTTTTACCATACTAGGAGATAAGATAGAACAACCGGATCACATTGATGTTGTGACATACTCAGACAAAACACAGTCTGAAACGGATGTTATTGAACAATTCAAGAATTGTGTCATCAAGAGCACGCATTCTGGTAAAAAGTTTCTCATAAATAATGGTATGATCAAGCAAAATACTGAAATAAGTGATGGCTTCTTACAGTTTAATTTGAAACCAGAGAAATTAAAGTTTACCATGTTGAATTCTGAGTCGTTCAGGAACTGTACTATATCAGCTAAATGTTTGAATGATGCAGAAATGACAGCACCAAAGTTGGTGGTTTCTAAGTTAGAATATGATTATAAAAATTATTGCAGAACAATGAAATCTGTGGAGGCGTTGATTGAGAAGATTTTGGCTAATGTATATTTTGAAATATATAGGGAAGCGAGTTTTAAAGGTGCTTCTGAAATTAAGAGTAATGTTCTAGTTACTGGTAAGATTTATTTTATTTTGTATGAATAAATATAATTTAAGGAAAGATGATGGTAGTCGATAGTTGAAACAACTAAATATCAGCCTAGCCTAGACTTTTTTATTTCTATAGTACTATTTTTTTCGTACCGGCCCTTCATACAGGTTTATATAAATACTAGCTGACCCACGCAACCTCGTTTGCGTCTTATATTGCCCGTAGCGTGAAAATTTTCCCCCGTTTTTGAAACATTCTTCATTGGTGCTCCGCTCCTATTATATATAGTCTATAGCCTTCCTCGATAAATAGACTATCTAACACTGAAAGAATTTTTGAAATCGGACTAGTGGTTTCTGAGATTAGCGCGTTCAAACAAACAAATTCTTCAGCTTTATTATATTACTATAGATTACTTCAAGTTCCCTTCTCATTGCAGTGTTGTAGTCATGGAGGATGAAGAATGACATACAAACCTATATGTATATACATAATTATTTCTTATCCATACTAATAATATAAATTCAAAAGTAACTCTGTCCGTCTGTTATGCTTTAACAACTAACAAAAAATTTTTTTATTATTGAATAGTGGGCAAACGAGCAGACGTATCACCTGATAGTAAGCGATTACCGCCGCCCATGGACACCCGCAACACCAAAGGCGTCACAAGTGCGTTGCCGACCTTTGGGGGATGGGAAAGGGGATGGGGGAGGGGTTGGGGTATGGGCCTCCGGTATCCTCACTCACTCGGTGAAACACAGCGCAAACGCTATTTCACACCGGTTTTCTGTGAGGGCCGTGGTATCACTCCGGTCGAGCCGACCCATTCATGCCGAAGCATAGCTCTCCCACAATTCAATGTAATTCGGCATGGAGATACTTTGATTCTTAAGGAAGTGGACTACTCTTTACGACAAACTCATCCACGCGTGCGAAGCCGCGCGCAAATGCTATTATGTATAATAAAAAATATTTATATTTCAAAGTATTATGTATTTTTCAAAAGATCAACATGCCAATCTCTAATAAATGATAATTTCTGTTCTTTTTTTATTTTTAACAGGATTAAGTGGCACAGGAAAATCTTCACTCTGCCACATCATACAGAAAGAGCTGACAGTCTGGTCTCATATTCTCCACTGTCGGTCTCTAAAAGGCCGTAAGGACATTCCTGATGTCCTCGGAAAAGCAATACTGATGTGCCAGGAGCACAGCCCCGCAGTACTTATATGTGACGATATTGATTCGTTGGTGCCGCCGAATATGGAAGGAGCTTCGCCCCAGGATATTGCATACTATCAGAGGTAATTTTGTAACTTAAAAATATACTTTTTTCTAAATTATGTATTGTTCTATAAATAAAATAAATAAATAAATATTTCGGACATCTTACACACACCGCCATCTAGTCCCAAGCTAAGCAGAGCTTGTGTTATGGGTACTAGACAACTGATATAAACAAATATATACTTTTTTTTTGTAAATACATACATATTATTACATAGAAAACACCCAAACTCCGAAACAAATATTTGTAGATCATACAAACATTTGATCCGACCCGGGAATCGAACCCGAGACCTCAAGCACAGCAGTCGCATACGCTACCACTGCGCCACCGAGGCAGTTATGTAGGTCATATGCATGGCAAAAGGCTGAGCTTTTATTTTGTGCATCTACAACACACTACGAGTACTTGACTATTCCATAATATTAATTTCTTAATGATATCATAGATTGTTAAATATTGTTTCAATTAAGTATTTAAATAAATATATTTTCTCTTTTATTAAATTTATCTGTGTACTCATTTTGTCAATTTTATTAGGTAATTATTATCGCCTAATTTTACAAATAATTTTCTGTTTAATTTAACTATTTTTTTATCGTTTGCCTGCCCCAAACGCTATTGAGACCTGCCAAACCGATTAGAATTAAACTAAATAAAAATACTGGAATAGGTACTAGTGAATTTAATTCCAGAATATATTATAGCTAACCTCCTTGGTCCTAAAGTCCTTGAAATGTAGCTTGATCTCTGTGACAGAATTTTTTTTTCATTATGCAATCTGTTTCGTACGAACATTTAGCATAGGGTTAAGAATTTATGCATATAGTCTTGCAGGCTAGTCAGTCCAGCGACAGACGCCCTTTATGTTTAATAATCCCTATCTACATATATCTGTGACAGATAGCTACAAAACCGATGAACTAACGTTGAACAAGCGAATTTATATTGTCACGCCTAAGTTTTCATTCTATACATGCCAGTTTTCATCACAAATGAAATGCAATCCATACTTACATACTCATATATTCTAAATTCAAAAGTAACTCAGTCTGTCTGTTACGCTTTCACGGGTAAACCCATTGCACTGATTTGAATATATTTGCATGGATATGCTTTGATTATTGAGGAAAGACAAAAGGTATATTTTACCGCAATAACCGAGACAAAACGCGGGCGGAGACGAGGAAAAAGCTGGTACATTGAACCTCGTCAGTTCTAAAATGACAATAGCAACAAATGTCACAGAGATCAAGCTTTGTTTTAAGGACTATAGTTAATAATATTTATATTTTATAGGTTAGCGGTAGTCATCAAACACTTGTTACAAACGTGTACGGGTGTGTGCGTGTTGATGACGTCACTCAGTATGAAGGCACTCCACCCCACGCTGAGACAGTTCAGTGGGAAACCAATGTTCACAGCTCATTTTGATATATCAGATATTGAAAAGGTAAGTTTATGTAATTGTACTCCTCTGCGTCGCCTATTGCCGGTAGTGTGGTGTTATTATAGCGTAATAAAGTTTACCATAAAAAGGTCGACCAACCTTAAACCACACATATTTTGTTGCAGACTTCTTTCCAGAACTTTATTTTTAACCTTTAACCTGGGTGAACCGATTTTGAATATTCTTTTTTTATTTGGAAGCTGGTGCTTCCCGTGTGGTCCCATTTGGTCAATTTGGTCTAGTTCTACAAGTCGGTTTCTTTTTTGTTAAAATTTGCTAAACCATTCATTTATATTCAGCCATTCTTGTGTGATTAAGTCACAAACAGTAATAGTAGTGAGATTAAATAGTTGATTTTAAATATTGTTTGTTGTTGGTAGGAAGAAAGATTCGAACTATTCAAGCACTTTCTAAACGATAAACTGCGACAAGAGTTTATGATAGAAGACGATGACTTAATCAAGTTGGCCACAGACACCGCTGGACTCTCTGTCAGGGACATCACTGACTATCTCAATAAGAAGATTTTCAAAGCTGTGAAGAAAAAACGTAAGTTTTGACTTTTATGAACATAATCTTACTCATCTAGACTAGATACTGTTGCGCCATAACCAGATGAATCTCGTGTCCACTAGAATAATCGAGAACTGTCGAGGACAACGCCATCTAGTGTCGGAAAGCGCGCAACTGTGTGCATTATGACGATTACTCGACGCTAGATGGCGCTACAAGCAGCTCTAGAGTAATCTATTTAGCCTAGAAACTTCGATCGAATGCTTTCGTAGTTTCGAGTAATTTCCACGGCCATATAAAAGCGGAACGTGTTGGCCGTAGGGACAGTATTGTTTCACGATACAGCGGATAAACATCGAAGAGATCTTCTAGTGCGACTAAAGAGTGATGTAGTGATTTCTTATTGTAAAAAGTGTTCTTAATAAATATTGTGTTATTTTTGGTAATCAACCGACTACTTTAATTTATTTAATACACAGCTCGTAACAATTTGGTGTCAGAAGCGGGATTAAAGTATGCCGGTTTTACCAAAGGAAGACACGGAAGGTATCCGAACTAGGAGTCAGCGCCAGCAAGAGGCTGATCAGAGGCGATTTGGAAGTGCACAACTGCCTACATCGGAAGATCAGCAGCCAGCTATGGAAACCACGCCGTCCACATCGGCAGCAGCTCCAGATATCACGGCCCTAATGGCAATGCTCCAAGAGCAGGCCCGCCGCCAGGAGGAGCAGGCCCGCCGCTTGGAAGAGCAGCTGCAGCGGGACAAGGAGGAGCAGGCCCGCCGCCAGGAGGAGCAGGCCCGCCGCCAGGAGGAGCAGGCCCACCGCTTGGAAGAGCAACTGCAGCGGGACAAGGAGGAGCAGGCCCGCCGCCAGGAGGAGCAGGCCCGCCGCTTGGAAGAGCAACTGCAGCGGGACAAGGAGGAGCAGGCCCGCCGCCAGGAGGAACAGATGCTCTTGTTAAAAGGCATACATGAGACTTTCGGCAAAGAAATCAAGGTAGTGAAGGATCAGGTTCTTCAACACGAGAATCGTATCACTGAGGCCGAAACTCAAATTGCTGACGTGAAGAAGGCCTTAGGAAACCTTAAAGTTGGAGACGGAGCGGCGACTATAGTAACTGCTGCTCCCTCGGTACGGGGGTTCAAAGTACCGCCGTTTGATGGAACATCTTCGTGGTCAGCCTACAAGATTCAGTTTGAGGCTGTTATGACGGCAAACGGCTGGACAAAGGAACAAGCTATGACCGCGCTCACCTTGGGTCTTCGAGACCAGGCTCTAACCGTCCTCGAAGCCCTCGGTAAGAAGGTAACCTATGAGCAACTGCTGGAGGCATTGGAGGCAAGATATGGTGACGCTCATCTGGAGCACGTGTTTCGTGCACAGCTGAAGGATCGTGCCCAACGCATCGGTGAAAACTTGCAACAGTGGGCTCTGGAAGTTGAGAAACTGGTCCGTAAGGCATACCAGTCTGCACCTGCGCTCGTTGACGGGAATCTGGTGCAAGCTTTTATCGATGGCATCCGTGACCTCGAAGTTAGAGCTGCTGTGAGACTTGGGCACCATGAAACTCTCAAGGACGCTCTGGCCCATGCTTTGGAGGTGGAAGCTGTGAGACAAGACCATCGGTCTCATCGGGTCCGGGAGGTTGTGGCATCACCTCCGCGGGACCGATTTAAGGGGTACAGCCCTAGATGCTACGCCTGTGGTGAAAAAGGTCACCTTCGGTCCAGCTGCCCTAAGCGAAGCATAGGAAGTGAATACGAGCGGTCTCAGGAGAATAGGGCGGTTGATAGTACTGCCCGACAACGGCTGGGAAACGAGTAAACGCCAGGACTGCGGGGCGGGTGCTGGCTGGTGTTCAAAGAGCCCCAAGGATTTCGATCTCGCAGACTCATGATGGGAACAGCCTGGTCATCAGAGGCGAAATCAACGGAACGTCATGTAAGCTGACGATTGATACGGGAGCTTCTCGCACAGTTGTCAGTTCCCAACTTGCAAATCGGTTCCTGAGAGACATTGCATGTAACCGTGAGCAAATAAACCTAGTAACAGCCACTGGTCAGCGCATACCCGTCCGAGGCGAACAGAAGGTGGAGTTGAAGTTGGGCAACCAAGTTTACCTGCGTTACGTCATCGTGGCCGATATAGTTGACGATTGCATCCTTGGCCTAGACTTCATGAAGAACAATTGTTGTGAGATCGACATCAACCAAGGTGTAATGAGATGTAGTCAAGAAGAACTGTTCATGGAAGGAGCATCATCAGGAAAAGTGTACAGCTTAAAGAACGTTGTTCTTCCTCCCAGATCAGAAACAATCATGCCAGTTAGTCTCCCTCAGAATTCTGGACGAATGCATCGGTGTGTCCTTATTGAAAGGGTAGATAATGATCTTCCATGGAAGATCGCACGAACTCTAGTAAGTACCACTAACATCTCTGCAGTACGTGTGCTAAATCTTAGTGACAAGCAACATGTGATTCATAAGGGCACACTAATTGGCACTTGCGAAGATGTGGATTGGATGCGTCGATGCCAAGACTTGACTACTTCGAATATTAGCACAGATGCACGAGTCAACGTGTCAACACTGTTAGAAGACTGTCGAGATGTCTTGTCTAGGGAAGAAATTGACAAGGCTAAGAGAATGTTAGTTAAGTACACTGATATTTTCTCTACTAATGACGCTGATATTGGAAAGACTGGTTTGGTTCAACACAAAATAAACACTGGGAGTGAGTTGCCAATTCGTCAGCGACCAAGAAGACTACCAGTAGCACGAGAACAGGAAGTGCAAACCATGATTGATGGAATGGTCAGGGATGGCGTTATAGAGCCTTCATCCAGCCCATGGTGTTCACCTGTAGTGCTTGTAAAGAAAAAGGATGGCAGCATGCGTTTTTGTGTTGACTACCGCCGTCTAAACGACATTACGAAGAAGGACAGCTATCCACTACCTAGAATAGATGACACTCTGGACATGCTAACAGGGGTTAAGTGGTTTAGCACCTTGGATTTAAAAAGTGGATACTGGCAGGTAAAAATTGATCCCAAGGACAAAGAGAAGACTGCATTTTCGACAGGGAAAGGATTGTGGCAGTTCAAAGTAATGCCCTTTGGATTATGTAACGCGCCAGCAACTTTTGAAAGACTAATGGAATCAGTACTCACCGGATTAACTGGAGATGCCTGCCTGGTCTATTTGGATGACATTGTCATTGTAGGCCGTACGTTTGAAGATCATATTCGAAACCTGGAGCGCGTATTATCGAAAATCCGAAGTGCCAACCTAAAGTTAAGTCCTAAGAAGTGTTCATTTTTCAAACGACAGGTTAGCTTTTTAGGATATGTGGTTTCGGAAGAGGGTGTCCAAACAGATCCGCAAAAGATCGCTGCCGTCAAGGATTGGCCAGTTCCAAGAGATAAGACCCAAGTAAGAGCATTTTTGGGCTTGTGCTCCTACTATCGGCGATTTGTGAAAAACTTTGCGGATATTGCCAAACCCCTTCATAAACTTACTGAAGAGAAAAGGCATTTCTGCTGGGATGAAAGTTGTGAAATTGCATTTCGAGAGCTAAAAAGACGTCTATGCAACACACCCATCTTAGGGTATCCAGACACCGAAAATGAATTTAAAGTTGACACAGATGCAAGTGATACTGGGCTTGGCGGTGTGTTATCCCAGCGGAAAGGTGATCAAGAGGTTGTTATTGCATATTTCAGTAAATCTTTGTCGAAGCCGGAAAGGAATTACTGCGTCACAAGAAGGGAACTACTGGCCGTAGTGAAGACACTGCAACATTTCAACAAATATTTGCTTGGGCGTAAATTCCACCTCCGAACTGACCACGCTGCATTAAAGTGGCTCTTACAATTTAAAAATCCTGAAGGACAAGTCGCGAGATGGATTGAGTTATTACAGGAATATGACTTTATGATTGAACATCGCAGTGGAAAGTCTCACGGTAACGCAGACGCTCTATCAAGAAGACCTTGCCCTGAAGACTGCAAGCACTGCGCCAAGCAAGAAGTAAAGGAAGCTGTTCCTATAAGAACGATAAAGACGGACCTTAGCAAAGAATGGAAGGAAAGCCTGCAGCAAGCACAGCAAGAGGATGCAGATATCAAACCAATTCTCGATTGGATTAAAGCTGAGACTCCTAAGCCACACTGGAGCGAAGTTGCATCGCTGAGCTCGACCACGAAGAGTTATTGGGCTCAATGGGATAGTCTAGTCATCCAGGATGGAGTCTTGTGCCGTAAATGGGAAAACGCTCGAGGAGACAGCTGTCACCTGCAAATGGTTGTTCCTAAAGCTAAGATACCAGTGGTCCTGCAGCTCTACCATAACGGATGTTCAGGAGGTCATATGGGAGTTAAGAAGACATTGTTAAAGATAAGGGAAAGATTCTACTGGATTCATTGTCGTGATGATGTTGAGGACTGGTGTCGCAAGTGTACCAGTTGTGCGGCCGTGAAGGGACCTCATACACGTAGCAGAGGCGCATTGAAATTGTATAATGTTGGTGCACCCTGGGAAAGAATTGCTATAGACGTGGCAGGACCGTTTCCTGAAAGTGAAAGCGGAAACAAGTACTTCATGGTCGTAATGGATTACTTCACTAAGTGGCCAGAAGTCTTTGCCATTCCCAACCAAGAGGCATCAACAGTTGCAGATAAATTAGTGCACGAAGTCTTCTGTCGTTTTGGAGTGCCTTTAGAAATCCACAGTGACCAAGGAAGAAATTTTGAGTCTCAAATATTTCAAGAAATGTGTCGAGTGATGGGTGCTGACAAAACCAGAACCACCTCTTACCACTCACAATCGGACGGAATGGTGGAACGATTTAACCAAACACTAGAGAGGTATCTGGCAAAAGTAGTTGAAAGTAAGCAAAAAGATTGGGACAAACACATCCAACCGTTTCTTCTGTCATACCGAAGTGCAGTCCACGAATGTACTTCCGTAACACCAGCTTTTGCAAACTTCGGAAGAGAACTACGGTTGCCTGCAGACTTGATCACTGGAATACCCCCTGATACCCCGCGAAGTATAACGGAGTACGCGAATGACTTGCGGAACAAGATGAATGACATTTATGAGCATGTCAGACAATCGGGCCAACAAATGTCTGAAAAGATGTAAACCCGTTATGACCGGAAAGCGAATAATAAGGGCTTCGAAGAGTGTTCGCTAGTATGGCTACATAATCCAGTTCGCAGTAAAGGGAGATCTCCGAAGCTACAAGCAAAATGGGATGGGCCATACCGGGTAGTCACTAAAATCAATGATGTTACCTACCGGATACAGAAGTGTCCAAGAGGCGCCCCAAAGATAGTTCATGTAGATCGACTGGCGCGATACTATGGAACCGATAATGCTCGGGACGAGCATGTCTTAGGAGGGGGCAGTGTTGCGCCATAACCAGATGAATCTCGTGTCCACTAGAATAATCGAGAACTGTCGAGGACAACGCCATCTAGTGTCGGAAAGCGCGCAACTGTGTGCATTATGACGATTACTCGACGCTAGATGGCGCTACAAGCAGCTCTAGAGTAATCTATTTAGCCTAGAAACTTCGATCGAATGCTTTCGTAGTTTCGAGTAATTTCCACGGCCATATAAAAGCGGAACGTGTTGGCCGTAGGGACAGTATTGTTTCACGATACAGCGGATAAACATCGAAGAGATCTTCTAGTGCGACTAAAGAGTGATGTAGTGATTTCTTATTGTAAAAAGTGTTCTTAATAAATATTGTGTTATTTTTGGTAATCAACCGACTACTTTAATTTATTTAATACCCAGCTCGTAACAATACTATAAAGCTGAAGAGTTTGTTTGTGTGTTTGTTTAAACGCGCTAATCTCAGGAACCGCCGCTGGTCTGATTTGAAAAATTCTTTCAGTGTTGGATAGTACATTTATCGAGGAAGGCTTCAGACCAATAGCAGCGGAGCCCCAACAAAGAATGTTTAAAAAACGGGGGAAAATTATTACGCTACGGGCAATAGTAGACGTAAACGAGGTTGCGTGGGTCAGCTAGTATTTTAATACTCGTATATATAAGTTTGTAAGTATGGATGAATGTTTCTTACTCTTTCACGCAAAAACTATTGAATGGATTTTTATTATTATTATTATATACATCAGAATAACACATAGGCTACACTTTATAAAGATACTAGCTTTGCCTCGCTCAAAAGACCAACTTAACACGACAGACGACAGTATTCGTACTGTTGTGATTTGTTGGTGAGTGCGAGACCGAAGTCCGAACGATGCAGAGCATCTAAATAGGCCTCCATAGTGTGGGTCACCATGCTTTATTGTTGTATTGTCTACATTCGCAATGAGTATTGTTGCCTGAGTCGAACAACAGACGGCCCGTAATAAAAAAAAAGATGGGTGGTCTGAAAAGTTGCCGACTTAACGATGAAACAAAACATTTTATTTTATTTTTATTACAGTCTCTTTGAAATCTACATAACTTTTTCATAGCGATGAACAATGAAAATGCAAAACTGCGTTCACTAGTGATTATTACCGAGTGCCGATCACCTCTTATTATTAACATGTACTTATATAATAAATAATAAATATTTCGGACATCTAACACACAACGCCATTTAGTCCCAAGCTAAGCAGAGCTTGTGTTATGGGTACTAGACAACTGATATAAATACTTATATACTTTTTTTTTGTAAATACATACATATTATACATAGAAAACACCCATGTATGTTCTGGAGTCATGGATAAAACTATATATTCGAAAGGCTTAAGGTCGGGGCAGACAGCGGACGGAACGAGACACAGATTTGGTGCGAGTGGTTATAATATTCGGTTGTCAACTGAGCGCTAAGTGGCCTTTAGCCGTATTTCAGAGGAGTGTCTTCGTATCTACCCGTCTCGTCTCGTCCTCAGTCTCATTAAACCTTAACGTATTTAAGTATGAAAAAAGAAAGGCGTAGAGTTTATTAGTATTGTTACACTTTACAGGTTGTTAAACTTTTTGTTAAACAAACTGCACACGCTATGCTGTACTACGAAAAAAATCAAAAGATTTAATCTTATTGTTTTCTGGATATTTATTGCTTGTAAAACTTTCTTACAGTACTAGTTATTAAAATTAATTATTATTTTATATGTCGGTTCGTATCTTCTTCTTAAAATATAAATATTCAATTGGTTTTAATCAGTATCTATCTCTATCTCTCTATCTATCAGCAAACGAGCGAACGTATCACTTGATGGTAAGCGATTACCGCCGCCCATGGACACTCGCAACACAAGGGGCGTCACATGTGCGTTGCCTACCTTTACGGGATGAGGAGGGCGATGGGGGAAGATAAATACAATCTAGGTACATATATTATACATCTTAGGGCCCCCGCAGACTGCAGACTTTTTATCGGCCGATAGTTTAGTCGGGTTGGGCTGAAAGTGCGCACACCAAGCCAACTAAACAGTTTGGTTGGTGAACAGGGCGCAGACTATCCAACAGCCGGCCGACTATTCTCGAACTAGTTTGTAACTGACTGTTGAAGCAGTCGCACAATGAAAATATTGTCGAGAAAAGTTATTGCTCTCATCATACTCCTCCTTCTTTTCCTTTGTCCCTTCCCACGTTAGGTGGGGTCGGCCCTCCTTATCCCTCGGCGCCAGGACTGTCTGTCCTGGGTTGTCGGGTCCGGTAGTTGCGACTTTTTAATGAGGTTGGCCATACCAGTCTACCACGTCAAGGGCGGCCGTCCTCTTCCTTTCCTACCTTCAGGAAGTGCCAGTGCCATCTGAACGACATGCTCGCTGTCTCTACGCATGACGTGGCCGTACCACCTTAGGCGTGTTTCAGTGAGCTTTTCCTGGACTGGAGTTACTTTGAAGCTACCTCGGACATATCTGTTCTGAATTCTGTCTAGCCTCGTCACTCCGCCCGACCACCTGAGCATCTTCATTTCGGCCACGTGTAGCTTCTGCGCATGTACCTCCCTCACTGTCCAGCATTCAGCCCCATATAACATAGCTGGTCTTACCGCTGTCTTGTATACTTTTCCTTTAGTGCGTATGGGCATGCGCGGGTCGCAGAGAACTCCAGTGAGAGTACGCCATTTTTGCCACGCGACATTTATTCTATGGGATACATCTGCGTCGACACTTCCATCTCGCGTTACTATGGAGCCTAGGTATCGGAATTGGTTAACTTTTGGTACTTGTGTGCCGTCCGGATAGTAGACGCTGGCGCTGTCTACTGTGTTGCTGAATTTGCATTCGAGGTGTTCTGTTTTGGATCTGCTTACTCGAAGTCCTAAATTTTCCAAAGCTGTGATCCACTCGTTCAGCGAGACTTGCAGTTTTTCGGCAGACTCAGCCACAAGCGCAACGTCGTCGGCATACAAGAGATTCCAGGGTAGGGCATGTTGGATATTTCTTGTAACAGAGTTGATAACTATATTAAATAGCTAGGGACTGAGGGCTGAGCCTTGATGATTGCTCTCATCATACTCCGGAGGAGGAAAATCAAGAAGAGATTCCGAGAGTATTGGGTGCATCCCATCCATATTCAAAATACACGCACATGACGCCAAATCACAGAGCGAACTGAACTATCGGCCGACTAAACAATCGTCATGTATGCGCAGGCGTGTATGCGCCAATACTGATTAAACAGTTGGCCGATAGTTGGCCGACAGATTAGTTTGAATGTAATCGGGTAGCTCATCAAACTTTTTTATCGGCCGATACTGAATCGCTGTAGTGTGCGCATATGCATTCCTCTCCATACTGATTAAGAAGCCGACCAAACTATCGGCCGATAAAAAGTCTGCAGTCTGCGGGGGCCCTTACTCTTGACGTGTTAGGTTGCAAGTAAGTCTACTATCGGCAAATTTGAATCATGACCCACTACAAGCTTATTTTCTTACAGACATTCTTGACTGCCTCGTTGGCGTAGTGGTAGCGTATGCGACTGCTAAGCTTGAGGTCTCGGGTTCGATTCCCGGGTCGGACCAAATGTTTGTATGATCTGCAAATATTTGTTTCGGAGTTTGGGTGGTTTCTATGTATAATAGGTATGTATTTACAAAAAAAAAGTATATAAGTATTTATATCAGTTGTCTAGTACCCATAACACAAGCTCTGCTTAGCTTGGGACTAGTAGTCCACGGGCCCACGTACAAGGGATTTCAGTGATTAATAACAGGCTAAAAGTTCATACACAGCTTCGTTTTGACGGGACCCCCAACTTTTATTATTGGACCAAATTCTGATAGTGGCAGGAAAAAGCGGGATAGGAAGCGAAACACGTCGATTTGATGAGTGTCCCAAATTAATAAATAGCAGTTTCTAAAAATCAATACTTCGAGGAAATACGATGGAAAACTGAGAAAAACTTGTGGCATACAAAGTGAATGGTACCTTCCCGAGTGACCCCCAGCTCTAACATGTCAGAATGGTGACTTGAAATTTTTTATTCATTTTCATTAATAACAAACTGATTTTTGTTTTGGGGCTTGCAAAATATATATTTTACATAAAAAATGCATCGGCATACAAATTCGATGGTAATTTTTTTGAGACCTACACTCGAAAGTTGTCAAGATTATGTTAATATTTTTTCGAGTGTGGGTCTCAAATAAATTACCATCGAATTTGTATGCCGATGCATGTCCGAAATATTTATTATTATTATTATTTATTATTATTCAATTACAATTAGCTCAAAATTCCTGTAATTATGCATTTTCATGATAACGACTTTGTATCTGTCATTTAATTGCATAGAGAATAATCTGTTGCTGTGATATGAGTGATATTTCTTGGAATTTATTCGAAGTTATAATTAATTCCATCTGTTTTATCTAATACTAGCTGACCCACGCAACCTCGTTTGCGTCTTATATTGCCCGTAGCGTGAAAAATTTCCCCCGTTTTTCTAACATTCTTTATTGGTGCTCCGCTCCTATCAGTAGTAGCATGATAATAGCCTATAGCTTTCCTCGATAAATGGACTATCCAACACTGAAATATTTTTTCAAATTAGGCCAGCGGTTCCTGAGATTAGCGCGTTCAGTAGTATAGATTTGTGTTAAAAATGACAATGTCGACTCTCTTAATATATGTTATGTTATTTTAGGAATGAACCCAGATGAGCCGAAGCCTCGTCTGATAGAAGACGTGACGAAAGACGAAGAGAAGGCAAATGAGTTCGACATTTGGGGCGCAGTCGGGGGACTGGCACAAGTCAAACAAGAGCTGACTGAGTGCATATTCTGGCCTATCATGGTGAGGACATTTTCAATCACAAATTTCGACTGCCTCGGTATTGCTTGAGATCTTGGGCTCGATTCCCGGGTTTGATTCGAAGTTTGGTAGTTTTCTATATATAATATGTATGTATTTACGAAAACAAGTTTATGTATTATATAATACTATTATTACTCAATCTATCCATGAATATCCGAAATATTTAATTTATTATTTATTTATAAAATCATATTTAAAAAAAAACTATTCCCTACAGTATCCAGCGCTATTCCCATCACAGTCCTGTGGGATCCTCCTATACGGTCCACCAGGTACAGGCAAGTCCCACATAGGCTCGTGCCTGGCTCGCCTTACCAACATGAACATGATCACCGTGAAGGGACCCGAGCTGCTCTCCAAGTACATAGGACAGAGCGAGAAAGCAGTTCGGGATGTGTTTGACAAGTGAGTATACAAAACCGGGTTCTGACCACAGGCGTAGCCAGGTTTTAGGTTCGGGGGGGTTTCAAGATAATAACATGACTATGTCTCTTTAATCCAGGTGTCCATGGGCGGCGATAATCGCTTACCATCAGGTGATACGTCTGCTCGTTTTCCCACTATTCAATAAAAAATAAATAAAAAAAATCGTAAAAAAAGTGAGAAATGTAAACAATATTATTAATATTAATATATATTAATATTATTATTAAAATTAGAAAAATGTTTATTTGTCTTAAAAAATAATTAACAATCATTTTTAAGCTAAATATATGCACAGAGCTTTACATCAGTATTGTATTTTGGGAGTCAGTCACAAATTGAAACTTAAAGTCTACCGTAGTCAGTACAGTGAACCTATTTTGATAAATTGATTGTTGTAGCTTATAATATATGAAAATGAGTGTGCGAGTGTGTTAAGTGTGTGTGTGTGTCATAATCTAGTTGGAGAAGCCAACTAGTTGCTATATTTTTATCGTATCAATGGTGTTGAAACATTTCGGGGGCAAGTTTGAACCCCAAAACACTCCCTTGCTACGCCCATGGTTCCGTCCTCACCTATCGCAGTCCACTGCTGGACATAAACCTCTTATATTATATACTATTCGTTCCTGCCAGTCATCTTGCGTTGGTAATCACTCCAACTGCCTGCGAAAAAAAAATTAAGCAAATAATTCGTTTACTAACTCTTTAATTAGTAAACGAATTATTTGCTTCATTTTTTTTTAATTAATTAATGCCAGTCGCAGTACTTTTACATCAATTGAACCTATATTTAACTGCCTCGGTGGCACATTGGAAGCGTATGCGACTGCTGTGCTTGAGGTCTCGGGTTCGATTCCCGGATCGGACCAAATATTTGTATGATCTACAAATATTAGTTTTGGAGTTTGGGTGTTTTCTATGTATAATATGTATGTATTTACAAAAAGTATATATATATATATATATATATATTCTTTCACCGGTATTATTATAAATTCATGAAGTTTTTAAAACTATTTTTACACCGTTTGGTTCGTGTGTGACGGTAGCATAAACATAACAGACGATAACATTCTGCATATTTGCACTGTTTATACCCAAAAATGACATCGTTTTGGTACTATTTAAAATAAGAAATTAAAACTTTGTACTTTAATAAACTCTTTTGAATTTTTTTATAATTCTTTTTTTTATTGAATAGTGGGTAAACGAGCAGACGTATCACCTGATGGTAAGCGATTACCGCCGTCCATGGACACCCGCAACACCAAAGGCGTCACAAGTGCGTTTCCGACCTTTGGGGGATGGGAAAGGGGATGAGGTATCCTCCCTCACTCGGTGAAACACAGCGCAAACGACACTTTTGTTAACTTGATTCACCACTCCATTAAGTTATTATTTACTTGACTTGTTAAGCGAGAAGCTATTGTTATAATAAAAAGGAGTACTTACTAAATATTAAGTTTATTAACAAAACTAAATCATCATCATCATCATCATCATCATGTCAGCCGAAAGACGTCCACTGCTGGACATAGGCCTCCCCCAAGGCTTCCCACAACAACCGGTCCGGTGCTGCTCGCATCCAACAGTCTCCTGCGACCTTAACCAGGTCGTCGGACCATCTTGCAGGGGGCCTACCCACGCTCCGAGAAAACAGAACTAAATACAAAAGAAAAAATTAGTGTGGGATAAAATGTGCTACAATGTTTTTTCCGTATTTCTTTGTCCTTCTACAAAGTCTCAGAATATACGTTTTACATTAATTCGTACATTTTAGTTGTGCTTCAAACGTTTCCTACCTGTGGTACTAAGGCGAATTTTATTGTTGACAGTACAGTATGCGTCACAAAAAATAATAACGAAACTAAGGACCAAACTACTTCTACATTGTCATAAACACACACTAATAAATATATATTATATAAAAAAACCCTTAGCAATAAAAGTATGAAAGTACGAAACCTCTCGATACTATAAACAGAACACCTCGTTCTGTTTATAGTAGGAGAGCTGGCACCAATTTTTGGGTAGGTATTTGAGTGTATGTTAAAACCCCGATTATATTATCTGGCTTATTTTTTTTCGTATTCATTAAGTATTACACTGCAACATATATAAATTTAGTAGTGCCTCAAATATATTTTTGGGGAAGAAAAAAAAAAATTAAAATGTAGGGATTGATTTAGCCCCGCTACTCACCAGCCAGGTCTGCAGTCCCGAGTTGGGATATAATAGGAGAGGTATCTGACAAGTTTTCAGCTTGCCTCAAATACCTACCCAAAAATTGGTGCCAGCTCTCGGACTATTAGTTTATACTCTCACGATTTATATATTTGAAATTACTTGACTGATTTTTAATTAAACTTGTACTTTTGTAATATACACGTTATGTCACAAATATTTTTAATTATTTTCTTTAAAAAAAATAACAACGAGATCGTTTTTTTGCTTTTTCGAAAGACGGTCCCCATTTCATGTCATCCACATTTTTTTAATTTTTATTAATTCCATCATGACGACGACTTGAAGACTCGAAGACTTGATAATTGATGACGATAAATACTTGACATTGGCAGAAATAGCTGATCCGAGTGATCCGGCTGGTTGCCATTACATCAAAAAAAAAAAATATAGAAAAAATAACAAGTTAATAGGCTAGATGACTGTACCGTAAATACCGATGAAACACCCCCCACATTAAAACGAATATAACAAAACATCTCGGAAATTATAATTACAAATTCTAATAAATTTTCATTAATTGAGTAGTCTAAAATAGTGACGTCACAAGTTTGTATTTAGTACATTTTTCATACAAAGAAAATAACTAATTTGTGTCATTTACCCAATTGCCTAAATGTGTTTACAGGGCGGATATGAAGCGGCCTTGCATACTATTCTTTGATGAGTTCGACAGTCTAGCACCCAAGTAAGTGCATATAGTAAGTGTCTGTTGTCTTTATGTAAAAGGCACATTCAAAAATATACTTTAAAACCATCGAGATAAAGTACACTTGGCCCAAGGTCGCATGAACTTTTTTGTCATTTTCAAACAGTTATACACTTTATAGCAATAGGTTTAAAGTTTATTTTCCAGGGTCTTGAAAATATTGTTTGTGCTGTCACGTCTACCTCTTACAGATTTTTGAACTCGTACTAGCTTATTATTATTTCATATCTTTGAAAATAACGAACTTCCATACTCTTTAACCGTTAATTTATTCCCTTAGGTTTGAATTTTTTTTAATTTTAAAAGCTGTCAATGTTTCAAGTTGTAAACACAGCGATTTATGTTTTGCATTCTAAAGAATTCTCAGAAATTACACAATAAAAAACAAATACAATGGTATTGAGAACCTCCTTTTCTGAAGTCGAATAATAGAGATTAACAATTGATTGAAAGTTCGATATTTTGAAAATTAGAAACAGAAAATTAAAACTAGTAAACGTAGTTAGTTAATTTATGTGAAACAATTTATTGTAGTTGATTAATTGATGTGTTTTCTATGTATAATATGTATGTATTTACAAAAAAAAAGTATATAAGTATTTATATCAGTTGTCTAGTACCCATAACACAAGCTCTGCTTAGCTTGGAATTAGATGGCGTTGTGTGTTAGATGTCCGGAATATTTATTTGTTATTTATTATTATTTAATTATGTAAACAACTTAAGAAGGTATTTTTGTAATGCCGAAGGATGCTATAGACGAGGTTATGTGGTCGTGTTTGCGACAACAAGATGGGCCGGGACATGTTGGGAAGTTGTTTATGATGGGTACTTCTTAATAGGAACATTCGTTGTGTGATACGAAATCAGCTGTTGTAAAATCCTTCGCTTTGTCTACGTTTAACGGTCTCCCGGGTCCTTTGTCAAGCAGAAGCATTTAAATACTTTCTTTTGCAAGTTTTTTTTAAAGTCAGTACCCGCCTCTGGAATGTATCCTATGAAGCGAAGGGCTTTACAAGTATACATGTAATTGTAATGGACACAAAGATCACTCACACTCAGAATAACGATTTGTGGATGACATAAAGTGTTGTCACTTGTGGGAATAGAACCTATAATATTTAGTGCAGTAAGAAGTAGCGAGGATTAAACCACTGTCAATCTATCCGCGCCATTGTTACTTGTATTATGTGCTGTAAGATGATAATCATCAATCAATACAATTCTAAATCCATTTGATTTCATTTCACTGCCTCGTTGGCGTAGATATAGCGTATGCGAATGAAGTGCTGAGGTCTCTGGTTTGATTCCTAAAATAAATGTTTATTTGGTCTGCAAATATTTGATTTTAGGTGTTTTCTATGTATTTACACTAAAAAGTGTATTTTGACAATAATCAAATTATTTCATGACTTCTTAATTTAGAGGGAAGGTTGTGTTATTATAAAATAAGTTTACTTACTAAATATTAAGTTCATTAGAATATAATATTTTAATTTGCCATTATTAAAAGTGTATTATCAATTTTAACCGATATCTAAAAAGAAAGAGGTTCTTCGACTTTGACTGTATTTTTCTTATGTTTGTTACCATAACTTTCGACTGGGTGAACCGACTTTGATGATTATTTATTTATTTAAATGCTGGTGCTTCTCGTGTGACCCCATTCTTAGTCGATTTTTTTTTGTTACATTTTTGTGTTAATAGATTAGTCAATCTAACTAAAGCTAAAACTAAACAGATCTTGTACTATTAAAAATACACGTACAGTACAAGATCTGTTTAGTTTCAAACTAGATGGCGTTGTGTGTTAAATGATCGAGAGATTTTATATTTAACCAGGCGTGGTCACGACTCCACGGGTGTGACAGACCGCGTGGTGAACCAGCTGCTGGCGCGGCTGGACGGAGCTGAGGGAGGGGCTCGTGGGCCGGTGCTGGTCGCCACGTCTCGACCAGACCTCGTCGACCCTGCTCTACTGAGAGCTGGCCGTCTGCAGAGACATATCTACTGTCAACTGCCTGATGAGGTTCGAATCAATACACATACATTATAACAATAAAATTAAGAAAAATACTTCAAGAACTGGACCAAATTAAAATGACACAGGAAGCACCAGCTTTTGAATAAAAAAGAATCATAGAAATCGTTACCTCCTCCTTTTTTGAAGTCGGTTAAAAAGAAAAACAAGTCTGTCGGATCAAAAAATCAATGCCTGCCAAATTGACTCTATCCTGCTTGATGGAAAGCGTGAGCAGAATCCAAGAGTAATACTGGTCACCATACTAATAATGAATACAGACAATACACCAATTCTTGAAGTCGGTTGTTTTTTTTGTTAAAATTTTTGTTAAAAAAATTACTGTGGAAGAGCTATGCTTTGGCATGAATGGGTCGGCTCGACCGAAGTGCTACCACGGCCTCGCAGAAAACCGATGTGAATTAGCGTTTGCGCTGTGTTTCACCGAGTGAGTGAGGATACCGGAAGCCCATACGCCAACCCCTCCCCCATCCCCCAACCCCTTCCGCATCCCCCTACCCATCCCCCAAAGGTCGGCAACGCACTTGTGACGCCTTTGGTGTTGAGGATGTCCATGTCCATACGTCTGCTCGTTTGCCCACTATTCAATAAAAAAAAATGTGATTATTTGTTAATTAGTAACTTGTCAACAGCATGACCGCTACGAAGTACTGCGTACGATAGCGAAGAATGTAACCATAGACGACGAAGTAGATCTGCAGGAGGTAGCTGAAGCGACCGACGGGTATTCCCCGGCGGATTTGAAGTCCATTCTAGTCACCGCGCAGTTGGCTAGATTAGAAAAACAATTGGTAAGTATTTTTTTAATCATAAATATTTGGACGATCAAGGTAGCGTGGCGTTTAGCCTACAAGTATAAATTTACGAGTTTGATTCAAGTTCTGTCTAAAAATATACTTTCTGCTTTTGATTCAGTATTTTTACATTTAATTAGACTGCCTGATAATGAAAGTCTGGTGGTTCGGGTCTCGGGTATGATTCCCGGGTCGGACCAAATATTTGTATGATCTATAAATATTTGTTTTGGAGTTTGGGTGTTTATATACAATATATGTATGTCTTTACAAAAAAAAAAGAAAATATACTTTTTCAAAATGACTGTCTAACTTGGTGTCAATATATCATGATATATAGATAGATATAATATATAGATATAGTATATCATGAACTTAGAAAATAAAGTCGAAATCTGTGAACGCCAACTAAAAATGTCTACTATAGAAGTACGAAACGTTCCTCAAAAAATGAAAGAAACTAAGGAAGATTTAACGGAAATCATAGTTAACACTGGTAAGGCTTTACATATTCACGTTGCTAAGTCTGATATTCGAGATATCCATCGCACTTCCACGAAGTCTGAGTCGAATAAACCGATTTTGGTAGAATTTACTAGCGTCTTATTGAAGGACACTTTGTTAAAGGCTGTAAAACGTCATAATTCGACCTACAAAGACAACAAACTCAACTCGAGTAGTATCAAAATTGATGGTCCTAAACAACCCGTCTACTTCGGTGAAAATCTCACTTTCAAGACTAAGAGGTTATTCTACGCGGCTCGAAATTACGCTAAAACTAATAATTTCAACTTTTGCTGGACAGCAAATGGTAAAGTTTTCTTGCGTAAAGCAGAAGGCAAACCGCATACACTTATTAACTCCGAGGCAGACTTGACTAAGCTCAACGCGCAACCATGATTGGCTTCTTTAATACCAACTCTTTGTAACATTACTATAAACGTTTTATGCTGTAAGAAATTTGCATCTTGTAATATTTTTAAGAAATATTTTCAAAGTTACGTTCAAACCATTTTTCACTTAAATTTAATTAATACTTTCTTCCATACGCACAATAACACAACAAACAATACATTAACTTTTTATCACTTTATTACATACTCAAAAGAACACTACTTACTTAGTAAACACTCAACAAATAAATCATATAGGGTAATGAAGGTTTTATATGTGAACATAAAAGTATTATTTTATTTGACATATAGTTTTATTGGGTCAACTCTGTCCCAGTCTATACTCAGGTCACCTAAGCCGTACTCAAATTATCGTTTGTGTTCTTAAATGGCAAATATAAATGAAATTGCGGTCTCGGTGGAAGCCCTACAGGTGTCTCGATCTTTCATATGTTCCCCAAACCAATGCTCACGGCATCTGGTTCATGGAAAAACCGTGCTAAATATTTTTCAAGTAAATATCAGAAGTATAAACTGCAATTTCGATGGTTTATGTGTACTTTTGCATTCTATGGATGTAGGGTGTGATATCATTGTCCTCACCGAATGCTGGTTACGTGGAGTGGTTTCTATACCTAAATTGAATGGTTACACTTCGATGAGTTCGGCCCATAATAACCAAAACGATGGTATTATTATTTACATACGCTCTGAATTAAATTATACATGCATTCAGCCAGAATTTCTAGATGCAAACTGCATGATTCTAAAGTTAGCACCAGACATAGCCATCGTAGCATTATATAGATCACCTTCTATCAGAAACATTGAAAGATTTTTGGACTCGTTAAATGATACACTTACATCAATTTCATCTTCTTCCACTGTGGTTGTGGTGGGGGACCTTAATATAAATATTAGCCCAAACAGTACTGATAAAAATTGCGAAGAATATTTAAATATGACCGCATTTCATGGCCTACTCCCCGCTCATCTCTTGCCCACACGACTTAATAGGTGTCTCGATCATGTGCTATTGAAATCAAATAAGAGCTCCACAACCCTGATTCTTGACTCATATGTTACGGATCACGCTCCTGTTCTATTGTGTATCGATACAGTTCGACCATGTATTAGACCTAGAAGTTACATAAGACATACTGATCTGACGTCTTTGGTTACCTACTTAGAAAAAAACGATTTTACCAACATTCTAGATAACAATGATCCTAACGAAAGTTCAGAACTTCTAGTTTCTACGCTATCTAGTGCTGTAACCAAATATAGCAACATTAGGAGTGTACCTTTGAGAAAAAGAATAATTAAGCCTTGGATTACCCCGGGACTCTTAAAATGCATACGAAATCGTGATAATTTGCATAAAAAATCTCAGTTAAACCCCGATAACTATATGGCTAAATTAATTTATATTAGGTACCGTAACTTCTGTAACAACCTTCTGAAGGCGGTTAAACGTAAATTTGATCAATTTGAGCTCCAAAAAGCGAAGGGTGATCCGAAGGCAACCTGGAATATTTTAAAATCCATAGGTCACTTGAACAGTAAATCTGAAAACACCACTGAAGATCTTATGAACATGCGTGGTGATCATCAGTCGTCAGTCGATTACATCAACAATTATTTCGCAAATGTTGGATCCAACCTAGCCCAAAATATTCTACGTAAGCAAAGCCTTACACGAAATGACTTTCAGATGCACAATTTGATAAATTCGCAAGGAAACTCTCTTGTACTATTGGACACTGATTTTCAGGAAATTGATACTATAATATCTAGTTTAAAAACAAACTGCGCTGTCGGCTATGACGAGATACCAGTATCGGTTATTAAATCAGCCCGGCATGTGCTTATACCCGTCATTGCACACATTTGCAATCTTTGCCTCAGCAAAGGAGTATTCCCCGATGTCTTTAAGCGAGCAGTTGTTCATCCCATCTTTAAGAGTGGTGCTCGAGGCCGTATCGAAAACTATAGGCCAATATCTATCCTAACCATTTTATCAAAAATTCTTGAAAAAATTCTTAATAAGAGATTGCTTAACTTCTTAGAACACAACAATGCCCTAGCCCCAAATCAGTATGGTTTCAGGAAAAATAAGTCAACTGAAGATGCTGTACTGGATCTGACTAACTCTATTGTTCAAAATCTAGACACCAGGACTAAAACAATAGGTATCTTCCTAGATTTGGCCAAGGCTTTTGATACGGTCTCCACACATATCATGCTGAAAAGGTTGGAGAGTATAGGAGTAAGAGACGTTGCCTTAAATATTTTCCGTGACTATCTTAGTAAGCGCACTCAACGTGTTAAGGTAAAAAGTACCATCAGTAATGATGAAAACCTCGTATTTGGTTTGCCACAGGGCAGCGTGTTGGGCCCCACGCTATTCCTTGTGTATGTAAATACACTTAGCATGCTCAAAATCCCAAACTGTAAGCTATTAGCCTATGCCGATGACACTGCCCTTATAATAAACGGTGATTCCTGGAGCAGTGCAATCCAATCCGCCGAAGGCGCACTAAAAATTGTTATGGATTGGCTCGACTTGAATTTACTTACCTTAAATGTTTTGAAAACTCGATTTATAACTTTTACGGCAAACTCCACAACTCAGCCAACTACGATAAACTTAAAAGCACATAGCTGCTCAATGATGTCACCTGACACTTGTCGGTGTCCTCTTATACAGAGAGTTTCAGATATTAGGTACTTGGGTGTGCAGATAGACTCTACACTAAGCTGGGATAAACACATAGAACTCACTACAACCCGTGTTCGCAAGTTGATGTTTCCTATGAGGAAACTTAGAACTGTTGTTGACGCCGTGTTATTAAAAAGTATATATTTTGCACTAGTGCAGCCTCTCATCACCTACTGCATAGTGGTCTGGGGAGGTACTTACAAAACCTCAATGCTTCGACTCGAAAGAGCTCAACGTGCTGTTATAAAGACCATGCTAAATAAAAGATTTCGACATCCCACCACACAACTATACAAGGAGATCGAAGTGCTAACCGTGAGGCAACTCTTTATTCTTCACATTACCATGCGTAAACACTCATCACTTTTATATGTTTGCCCACAGCCTGACAAACGACGCAAAACTTATATTTGTTCTGCGCCTAGAACTAAAACTGCCTTGGCGGGCCGACACTATCAAACCCTCAGCTGTCGCCTTTACAATAAACTAAATAAAAGACTACATATATTCTCTCTACCCAAACATGAATGCAAAGGGGTGCTAGTGGATGGCCTTCAGCTACTTACTTATGATGAGACCGAAAGACTACTTGAGGGTGAACTGTAGATTTTCATTTTGTATGTAAATCTTTGAACCGTATATTCTTTTGTCTCCTATAATACTCTATTCCATTCGCGGATTATAAATTAACCTTCTTGTCAAACACATACTCTCTCACACATACGCACACACACTCACACATACACACACACACACGCACACACTCACACACACACACTCACATACACACACACACACACACTTTTCATTTCCTTTTGCGTTGTAGTACTTTTCTTTTTATTATGTGTTATTAAATTAATATTGTCAAACACCATGTAAGTCTAAACCTAAGGCTCAACCTATATAGTAGGGGATGGCGTCGGTGTCTGTCACACAGTTTCTTACTAGCTCAGACACCGTCGTTTTCACACTATTCTATTTGTGATTTTTCAAAAATATTGTTACCACATCTTAGATTATAAGCTGTACCTGTATTTGAGTAAATAAATATTATTATTATTATTATTATTATTAATCCCTTTACGGAACCAAAGAAGCATCAACGCTGAATGGTATACTATGCTTGGCTGAAGTTTTCTCTGTTGTGAACAACAAGCGACCAAACACAGGGCTCCGCGAGCTACTGGTCCACCACGACAACGCGCCCGCGATCACCGCGCTCAAAACGAGGAACAGCACGCCGATCAAACTTCTGGGTCACCCTCCTTACAGCCCTGACCTAGCACTGTGTGACTTCTTTTTATCCCCAAAAATTAAAAATCAGTTCCAAGGGATACAATTTTCGTCGCCGGAAGATCAGCTGTCCGCGTTCGAGCAGGCTGTAAACAGCAGAGGTGTCTGCGGCGAACTGGAAAAAGTCTTTCGAAAACTGGTTCAGACGCATGAAATTTGGCATAGAGGCTAGTGGAGAGTATTTTGAAAAGATTTAATAAAAAAATATTTACCTATAGAACACTTTTAATTTTCTCAAAACTTTCTGAGTGTCCCATGTACATACATAGGTTGCCTGGGACAATTTTCTGTTAGCATTGTAATAATTATGATATACAATAAAGAATATATAAATAAATAAATAGATGACGCTACTTATGAAACAAAAAACGATAAGCTAACGTAATTGAATGAATGTTATCTGAAACAACGTAACTAGATGGCGCTGCAAAACCATCCGTGGCTGTCCCCAATTTTGTTCGGGCGTTACAGTAGAACATAGCCTGCCAACACGCACAAGGTGATTAGAAACAATTACCGGGGGTAAGCAACGACGGCGCGGTCAGTCAATCACCTGGATGGGTGATCGCTGGTGGCATGATATCATGAGCATCTCCGTGATTCGAAGGTCCCGGATGTTATCATAGGATAACAGTCGTGAAGCTTAGTTGGAGGCCTTTGGGCGGCTTAAAAACATCCAACGGCAAAGATTACGTAACCACAACGTTGTCTTGCCAGTGGCCTTCACCCTCTCCTGAGAGGAGACCCGAGCCTAGCAGTGGGACATTATGGGTTGTTGATGAATATCATCATCTCAGCCAAAAGACGTCCGCTGATGAACATAAAGCTTAACAAGGACACCGTTGACACAGTTGACACCTTAGTTAAATTAGTTACTTTTATCATCTATCAAAACGATAACTTTGTATGAAAAATGTACTAAATACGAGTACATGCTTGTGATGTCACTGTTTTAGACAAGTCAATTGAGCAATATACTCGTATTACAATGTTTATTTGATTAAAATTTGAACTTGAACTAAAAATGAAAAGTTGTAAGAATTATAATTGCCGGATATGTTTTGTAATATTCGTTTTAACGAAGGACACATCGGTATTTATTTACGATACAGTCAACTACTTAAATAAACTCAGTACCAATAACATTTTGTTGTTTTTTTCAGATAGCGAACGAAGACAAAACTATGGAGTCGGTAGTGGTATACCGGGAGGACATCGAAAGTGCTTTAGAGGAGACTAAACCTTCGTTATCCAAGCAACAGAGGCTATTTTATGACATGATGTGAGTGTTCATTGCCTACTTTTATAACCGATTAAGTAATAATTCTAATACAGTTGAAAATCTTTTCTTCTACCACTGCGCCACAGACTGCCTCTGTGGCGCAGTGGTAGCGTATGCCACTGCTGTGCTTGAGGTCTCAGGTTCGATTCCCGGGTCGGACCAAATGTTTGTATGATCTGCAAATATTTGTTTCGGAGTTTGGGTGTTTTCTATGTATAATATGTATGTATTTACAAAAACAAAGTATATAAGTATTTATATCAGTTGTCTAGTACCCATAACACAAGCTCTGCTTGGCTTGGGACTAGATGGCGTTGTGTGTAGGATGTCCGAAATATTTATTTTATTTTTGTTTTGTATATTTGCATGACGAATTCAATAGATGAAATATAAACAACTGAAAACTAGCCCTAAGATCTCTCTAATGTACCATAGTTAAAGCAAAAAGAATCTAGTCAATTTTATTCATATTTTTTATGGGATAGGGGGCAAACGAACAGGCGTATCGCGTGATGGTAAGCAATTACCGCCACCCTTGGACACCTGGATGCCCTTTGGGGGATGAGGTGAGGGTGATGGGGGCAGGAATTAGGGTATGAACCTCCGGTGTCCTCACTCACTCTGTGAAACACAACGCAAGCGCTGTTTCACACCGGTTTTCTGTGAGGCAGTGGTATCACTCCGGCCCAGGCATGCCGAAGCGCGGCTCTCCCGCGTTAAGCATACAGTAATGAATTTATTAATATCACATTAAAATATAAATATTCAAACTTGATTATTCCCGGGTTTTATTTTAAATATGGACGATTTTTTTTTCTTATAATGACTACACGTTAGACGTAGTGGTTAAAGCGGTCGACACACTGCTCTCTACTGCACCAAGTGTTGTGGGTTTAAATCCCACATGCGACAAGACTTTGGGTGATTCACAAATTGTTGTTCTGGGTCTGGGTTTTCTTTGACCGTTTGATGTATATTTATGAAGTCCCTCGCGACACAAGATGTATATAATATTCCTATTACTTGTCGGATATATCTGCACACCCGGTTGGAATGCGTTTCACCTCTCGTTTCCCCACGTTTCACTCTTCGCCTATCTAGTACCGTTCCCACGCACGTGTATTATTCTTTCTTTCGTAATCTCATTCTTGTTTATTGTTTCTATGTTCAGTGAGATATTAACTCTCTAGTTTGCATGGCATCATTGAGCCAGGTTCGTAGATATTTCCGACGGGTTGTAATGCGGGAGTTGCCTTTTTTTTAAACGAAAAGAAAACGAAACATTGTATTCTTTATTGTTTACAGATACAGAAGGTTCAGAGGCGAGAGTTTGAGTCCAGAACAGAAACTTGTATCAACACTACAACAGAAACAAAGAGTCACACTTGCTTAATAGAAACTGCTTTATGTTTTCATGTAAATTACTCACTTAATTAGTATAAAATGTTATTATTGGGGACAGCACTTAATTTAACCCTAGAATACTAATCATATGACTGCACGGTTGGCCGAGTGGTTTCAGCGGTCGCCATGCCGCTTGCTACTACGCCAAGTGTCTTAGGTTCAAATCCCACGCAGGTTGTACCGCTTTGTGTGATCCACGAATTGTTGTACCGAGTCTGGATGTTCTTTGTGTCCGTTTCATGTATGTTTGTAAAGTCCCCAACGACACGGGATGTTTATTCCTAACGTGAGAGTTGTCTTTAAAAAAAAAAAACATAATAATGAGACATTTTGACTACATCAAAATAAATGCATAAATTACTTTTTTTTGACTTTGGTTGGTCTAGTGGTTTAAGCAGTCACTACGCCGCTTGCTACTGCGCCAAGTGTCGTGGGTTCAAATCCCTCGTGGGACATCACTTTGTGTGATCCGCAAAATGTTGTCCTGAGTCTGGGTGTTCTTTGTGTCCGTTACATGTATGTCTGTAAAGTCCTCCGCGACACAGGATGTGCATTCCTAATGATCTGTAACCGAATAACCAGTGACTGAGTTCCGCCTGTTCTTTATAGAGAATAAAATAAATAAATATTTCAGACATCTAACACACAACGCCATCTAGTCCCAAGCTAAAACTTTTTGTAAATACATAGATGTTATGTAACGAATATTTGCAGATCAAACAAACATTTGGTCCGACCTGGGAATTGAACTCAGACCTCAAACACAGCAGTCGCATACGCTATCACTGCGCCACCGAGGCAGGCAAATGTCTAATCTATGAGATATATTTATTGTTTACTAGTATTTTGGGGTTAAAAGAGTTGATAAGTGTACTTACGTAAGCTACTTATGTCTATAGACGCTTTGTTTAATGTTCGTCATTTTCTTGTCCCTTTTATTGGGTAAAGTGAAGAAATTACCCTTTGTAATATCATTCGGCCATGACAAAAATCAGCCATAACTGTTTAGGTATGGCTGGTTTCTTTTATGGCTGGTTGCCTGTTTGAACGTTGATTTGAACTCTGTCAAAAAGGGTACTCGAATGCTTCATGAATACAACGAAAGGCCCTAACTTGAGAAAATTTCTATAACATAGTATTTGTGAACTGCTCAATAATACAAAATTAATCACCGAAATGTATGTATATACATAACTCTTGATTGACTGCACTAGGTTTGTATAGAAGAAAATAAAGAAAACCGGTTATGTTAAATTTTCATCTGCGACTGTACAGTACGTCCGTGGGAAGCTGAATCGGGTATAAATATTAACACATTTTTTTCGAAAATTTTAAAAATATTCACGACAAAACATGTGGCGGTACGAAATAGCTAGTAGTTTTATAAAAAAAACTAGCTGTTGCCCGCGGCTCAGCCCTCGTTAATGTCGGTTTTTTCGTGTTTTTACGCGGTCGCGGATATGTGACTGATGCAAAAATTAGATAAAAACAATCCTTGATGCGGATTATATATCATTCTAAAATTCCAGCTCGACCGGTGCAGAACTTTTAGAGTTTTTGGAGCGTACACAAACCAACATAACATTTTTATATATATAGATAGATATAATAAATTTTTACTTAATATATAACTAATTTTTGGTATAAATTTGAGTGTTATATTTTTTTTATATGGTTTAAACGTGCAATATGTTCGAAACGTCGCGTCGGGTAGATAATAAATACCGTACATGTCCCTTATAGACTTGATAGGGCTATGAACTCCAAAACTATGTGTAAATATATTTATTGAACTGTATTCACGAAATTTATCTGTCTGTAGATAGAACTATAGAGTATGCAGCAATGAGGTGTTGATAATGTATCAAATAACTCTCACACGTCACGGATCCTGATCGCGACCGCATTATTTCCAACCCATAATCGATTTGAATGTAAAATCGATTACTTTAATCGGTAATATCATCGATTAAAACAATGGCGTAGGTCACGGTCGGGGCTTTCTACTGTGCTGAATTTTATGGATTCGAACACTTATCATGTTTGTAAAGACCTTCATGACACAAGAACTATGCCTGTGTGGCTGTTATCTTTTTGAAAAATAAAAAAAAAAAATAATTTGCAATAGTTGTCTAATAATTAGTAAATAAGTTTGAAGCTGTGATGTACCAATGCTAGTTTGTAAGTAGGTGCTAGGGTTAATATAAACGCACATATGAATTGGTTTGTTTGTATATTTTGTTGTTATTTTAATTTATTAATTTAATAAATCGAAGGAGGCTTTAATAGAGTTTTGTTTTATTGCTACAACCTACTTTACTTTAGTTTATAGGTGTTTCTTGTAAAGACATATTATAAAACATCTTAGTGTCAGAAATGTGTCATTTGTAGATATATGATAAAACTCTACCGTGGGAGAGCCACGCTTCAGCATGCATGGGCCGGCTCGACCGGATTGATACCACGGCCTGACAGAAAACTGTTGTGAAACAGCGATTGCGCTGTTTCACCGAGTGAGTGAGGATACCGGAGTCCCATACCCCAACCCCTCCCCCCCATCCCTCTCCCCATCCCCTATAGGCTGGCAACGCATGGGCAGCGGTAATCGCTACCATCAAGCGATACGTCTGTTCATTTGCCGCGTAATATATTAAAAAAAAAACTGATTCGGTCTCATTTTTCTTTATAAAGAAAAGAAAAAATCAAATAGTTGATAACCCAGTAATAGTTTTAGGAGTTAGTATTCAATAAATCTTAAATCCATAATGTATTGTCCGAATGCCTTCTCCATACGTTGCCAACAGCGTCTCTGGTGGCAAAAATCTTTAACTTAACTGGAAAAAAAAATTAAAAATGTATTTAGAAATTCAACCATAATTCTTTTATTTTTTTTTGGTTAGAACTTTTTAGGGTTTCTTTTGTCTAAGGCTTATTACACCTCTTTAATCAAAGATTTCGTCATGGCTACTTTTGACATCTGAATACTGATATGACAGTGGTTGTAATTCTCTTGTTGACATCACTTAATTAAAATTCACTTAAACTTGTTGTTAGGTTATATACTTTAAACTCATCTGTTTACAGTCCATTTTTGATATCTCACATCTCAGCTGTCATTGTGTTTAGTTCAGTACCAAATAAACGTTAATCTTTGAGAGATACACGGAAAACGAACGATGTGTGATGTTTGGACGAAAAAACAGAACTCAATACCGGGAAAATAATTGCTATAGTCTGGCCACTGAGAGAATGCGTTCCTGACAGGTCGTGATCCAATGGGCGATGTAACTTTGAACTGGTGTACAATTTATGGCAAAATTTTAAATATCTTTTATTAACCTTAATAATGAGTAATAACATTAAAAATTTAATAATCATGCCAATGTACAATAAACCTTTTATTTTGGGCTAAAGTTATTAACAATTAATCAATTAATTAATTTAAGAACAATAATTTTTAAAAGTCTAACGACGTCAAACTGCGCTGTTTCAAGGTTATGTCAATAGTTTGTTTTTGTAGTGATGAGACAAAATAATACTGAATTGTAACTGATATATTCCAAAAATACTTTTGGAATATATCGAATATATCGTAATATATTCTGTCGGTCGATATATTGTTAAATAAAACGTTCTAATTTTATAATATTTATTATTTATATATAAATTATATATTTATCTTTATTGAATACACAAAAAAACAGTAGAACAAGATGAGTTACAAAGTATGTAAGGATGTTGTACAGTCGAATGTTGTCACCATTTCAGGGAAATGTGCCGAAATGCTTTGGGCATTTATACGAACGACATTAAAGTTCCTGGGGACATCGGAGAAATTATTCGAGAGTGTGTATAATGTACTTAATACATACGAGTTAAGTTTAATATAGTTTATAATACGATATAGGTACGATCAAACCAAACTTATGAAAATAATTGTCGTGATATCAGTCAGCTAAATTAAAAATAAATGAAAAACTATTTTTATCCCTTTATATTTCTGGTAAAAAGAATTACTTTTCTAAGAGAAACAAAAAAAAATGATAATTGGGACAATGTCGTTTTCATTGACGAGACATGGCTGAACACCAATCACGAGCTTTCTCGTTCTTGGACAGATGACACTCAAGGGTCGACGTCGAAAGTGCCAATCGGTAAAGGAGCACGTCTCATAATATGCCACGCTGGTTGTGCGAAGTATGGTTTTGTGGAACATGTTTTATTAGCATTTGAGTCAAAAACTACCACTGACTACCACGAAGAAATGAATGCGGCTGTATTCAAGGAGTGGTTCCAGGATGTGTTGCTACCTGGCCTTCCAGAGCCTTCAGTTATAATAATGGATAACGTCCCTTATCATTCGGTGCAAATAAATAAAGCACCTACTCAAACTAATAGAAAAGAGGAATTGGTGGCTTGGCTGCAAAGAAGTGGCATTGACGCAAATATGTCAATGCTAAAAACTGAGCTGATGAAATTAGTCAACAACCATAAGCTATCAAATATTCGATACGAAATAGATGAGCTGGCTCTGGAGTACGGTCATCGCGTTCTCCGAATTCCTCGATATCACTGCCAGTACAATGCCATAGAGCTAATCTGGGCTCAAATTAAAGGTTATGCAGCCCGCCATAATACTTCTCCACCATATGGCATAAAAAAGATGAAGACGCTTTTAAAAAAAGCATGCGAAAAAATCACACGAGATGACTGGATGAAGGTGGTTGAAAAAACTAAAAAAATGATATTTGATGACTTTGACCGCGATATTCGTATAGACACTATGATTGATAATAACATGATAATACATGTTGGTGAAGATGACAGCGAGTCCTCAAGCGAATCGGAGTCGGATTAAATTTTGATTTGACATTATTGAAATCTTAAAACTATGTATTTCATAATATTTATTTTTCTATAAATACAGTATTTTTATTTTCTTTCCCTTGGTTTCATTCAGAAATTACGATTAAATTTAATTCATCCATCAACAATTTTGTTAATATTGTGTTTGAAATATAAAATATATCTAAATTGAATAATTATGCATAATGAATGCTATAAATACTGTTACCAAATATTATTAATGATATTCATGGCACATCACTACTCATGACCAATTTACAAGTGTCAGAAACGCATTCTCTGAGTGGCCGGACTATAGTACTTTATTATTATATAACCAAATTGTCATTTCAATAATTATTTTCGTGGATGAATGATATAAATTGAACGTTTAGATAACATTTAAATCTTACGGCACGGTTGGCCTAGTGGTTAAAGCGGTCGCCACGCCGTTCAAATCCCACATGGGACAACACTTTGGGTGATTTACAAATTGTTGTTCTGAGTCTGGGTGTTCTTTGTTTCCGTTTCATGTATGTTTATAAAGTTAGTAAACGCGGGGGCGTTTCAGGATACTTATGCCTAATGCGGGAACTGTCTTATAAAAAACAATTCATTTTTTGGTCGGTCGGTAAAGCTCCAGGGGAGCTTTAAACATAGCTACTGTCAAAGTTTAAAATAAGCATTTGCATAAAAAAAATACAGGGCAATCTTTGGAGACTGCCGATAGAAGTGAAAGCTAAATAACTTGAATTGTATTCTCGAGAAAGCGTGCGGTGACGATGACGCGAGTTTCACGCTTATTGTTCACCGAAAAATCATTCAAAACTTCCAAAAAAGCTTTTACTTCAAAAAGACAAGAGCTTGATACATTAAATCACTGATTACCTTAACGATATAGATAGACAATCATTAATCCTATTTCAATTCCTCAGCGACAGCGCGCTATCAATCAGATGTTATCAATATTCAATCTCCTCGAAGTCTTGACTGCTAATTAAGCAGTCGCTTGGAGCGTTAACTGGCTGCTGATAAAAGTTTGCCCATCAACGGCAAATAATTAGCTCGAGGAGAACCGAGATGGTTTCCCGCTGTTTCTACATTACTACAGGAAATTGTAGTGTTGCGTTTCGATACTAGATGGCGGTCGCTTCTTATTTTAAAAAGATTTAAATGCAAGAATAGCATGGCTAACTGTCATGCCAGCGTTCGTACTGTGCACTTTTTTTTCCGGAAAAGGTTGTAGTGTTACATTTTATTGCGTTAAAACTACTTAGATATACGTTTTTATGCTATGAATGGCATCATAGCATCAAAATGATTTTTTTTGTAAATAATTTTATACTGAATTTAACAAAATAGATCAAGAAAAATCTTTTCGAGTTTTTGAAGTAGGTATGACGAATACTGGTAAATCATTGTTTTGAGAGAACTTAAAATTTAAAAGTTCTAAGTAGTCCAGTTTAGCCCCGCTTTGATATACAGCAACCGCAAGTAACGCCACAGAGCGAAGCTAGTCTAAATTAGAAGCCTAAGTTACTCCTTATATCATCATCTAGCTGCCAATGAGTCCCGTCAAAATCGGACCGGCCGTTCCAGAGATGTATTAGAGAGACAAGTTAGACAACAAAATTTTAAAAAAATGCATTTTTGATGCAAGTACCTAATATATTTACAAATGCATATAATAGAAAGCTGATAATTGATATTACAAACAGAAACCTCAATTTTATTTATTGATAGATTGGCAGTATTACTAAAATTTATTTTGCATTTGGTCGTAAAGAATTTATTATCGCCAAAATATTATTTATTTAATCAATTTGGGTTCACGTTGTCAACTATTTTCTATTAGAAGTAATACTAATTTAAAGAACAGGGCCGTAATTAGAATTTAGTTATTTTACTTTGTCTGTTATGAAGTAAAATAACTGAATTCTAAAAAGACTCATTCCATTGTATTTACTCTGTGATATTAAAGATAGTAGTTTCAAAAAGGGAAGTATTTCATTCATTCATCACTTAAAGCTGCTCGGCGCCCTCTACAACAAAAGAAATGAAATTACATAGATTAAAGCGGAGTTCTTTTGCTATGATAACATCAAATTTCGTTTTGTTAATGCATCGCTAGATGGCGGTGACTTATTATATTTCCAACTCCTCCAGTTTTTCTTCTGATTCATTTCGTTGCGGGTTCCAAGACAGTTTTATTTGGACTTCCCGAATGTCATAACTCGGTGTGTTAGTAGGTCACTGCTGTTGATCCTGGTCTACAGGAGTTACAGTTGTGGACGTGTGGGCAGAATTAATACCATTAAAAATCGTTGTTGGGAAGACTGTGTCCTCAAATATACTGATAATTAGTTCAACCTTTGAATACAGAACCCGTTGAACTGGTAGCCGACCACAAAAATATTCTGAATAATAAAGATTAGGAAGATGATGAGTGTTGAGAATTAGTATTAAATAACTTTAGAATAAAAGTTATGCATCTAATGATGAATTCTGTTGCAATTTAACTCTAAAGTTGAGGGAGGTGTCAACACTCCTTTAAAACTTTCGCACATCTGTAATTAAAAGTACTTTAGTAGCTGCTAAGATAAGCGTGTTTTATTGAAAAACTTAACCGCATCGGCGTCGAGGCAGTTTTGATTAAGATTAGTTCATAAGTTGCACAATAATTTAGATTGAGCGGTGATTTGGAACGCGAACCGCGCTCCGTTGCGTAAAATTTCGCGGTACAACGATCTATAGGAAATTTGCTGGAACTGCCATTAGGAAAACTTATTATTTTAAATCGAAAATACTGTGTAATACAAATTAATATTAAAAACATTTAAACTGTGTTTCTGTGCGTTTCTGTTTAACAACAAAGCGCCGTGACTAATGTGTTTGATTATGTTTTATTTACTCGTAAATGAGGATTTAAAAAACAGCGAATACTGGTTTTAATTTTATCAATAAAAAATACAATTCATCATTAGTTTGTTTAAAATACTAAAATATTTAAATCAAGTTTGTAAACCTCATTTTTTCAATCTTTAATCTGAAAAAAGGTTGATAGTTCTCATCTCCAATCGGTCGCCCCTTTGTCAGAACAGAAGAGAGTTGAAAAACACATTAACAAGTGAAGTAAGGGAATCGAAGCCGAGACCACAAGCATAGCAGTCGCTTACGATACCACTGCGTCACCGAGGCAGTCAAACTCCAAATCGGAGTCACATCCAGTACAAACCGAGCTCGGTATCCATACATCTGTGTAACCATATCTTGCAAACTTTGAGCAATGTTTAATAGCTTAATACGCGTTTGTTAACGAGTTGTTTAATGAATTAGAGCTGAATTTACCGACTCCTGCTGCTGAGATAATTACACTTCACGCTAACACCATCCTGTCGTATACAGATAACTAATAATAATGTGTTAAAAGTTTCATGCGCTAATAACACGTTACGTTTTCAGTCCAGATTTAGTTAGAACTAATTATGTAGCATATTTAACGACTATTTATGTATTAATAAATGATTGACACATAAGAATAAATGACTTACTCTTTCTTGATTATTTATGTAATAATAAATAATAAATAAATAAGCCTTTTTATTTCTTGCTTTACAATCCTTTGTACTATTTTACGAAAGTAACAAATAAATGTTTAGTGTTAGTAGTTTTTTATAATTAGAAGTTATGTATTTTGTTAATTCAGTTATTAATTAAGTTTAAACAATAATAAATAAGTAAAAAAAAGTAAAAAAGTAAAATTATTCTTTAAATTTCAGCAGGAACCCCGGTTTGGGTAAAGGCCTCCTCTAAATATACCCATTTATTTCTATCCTGCGCTACTTCTTTCCAATCAGGGCCGATTGTTCTCCTGAGGTCGTCTTCCCAGCGAGTCAGTGGTCTCCCTCGGCTTCTTCGACCTTGCGGGCCGCTCCACGACGTCACTCTCGCAGTCCACCTCTGGTCTGTAAATCGCACTATCGCATTTATGTAACGTAATAATATTGTGTACAATAATTTAGTTGGCACTAATTTACCTATTTAGGATCACTGGTACACACGTTGTCACTTTTGTACCTCTAGTGTTTACAAAAATAAATAATTTTTGTCTAACGTAATAAGACAGCTATGTTCTAAAAAAAAATATTTACGTAGAGACAGTTGACAAACTTTTATTTACACTGCATATTTATATCGATTTTAATTTCTAAATTCGATTAATTAGTTATAATCAAGTTTCTAAAAATACGTATTATTATAATATCGATAATTTAATATATTTAATAATGTCTCTGCTCTATCAAAAAGTGTCAAAAGTATTAACTTTTCACAAATAAAAATCTAATAAAGAATCGTCATAATAATACGTCAGTATTCAAAAAGCGAATCTCATAAATAAAAAAAAATAAAGGCTCATTGTATGGTTCGAAAAGAGAAGTCGAGAAGGTGGCAAGGTGAAATTAGGGCCCTTGTCCGCGCCAAAGAAAGCACTTTTTATTCGGCTTAAAGTAATTATTGTGTTTTTGTAAAAGAGTTTGTTAGCGGACCATTCAGAGTCGAGGACACGGACGCTTCTCGGGCGTGGGCCGGACTTGGGCTGTGAAAATTTACGGAATTTCGCAATTTTATTACTGAGTGACTAAAAATAACAAATATTAAAGTTATTGTTAAAAACAATTAATGAGTAGTAGTAGTTTACAATTTTCTTTTGGTAATTCTGCACCGCTGCAAATCCTAAATAAAGAGCTTGTCCAATCAAAGATACTTGTACCTGAGTATGTACGCCTTATAGACCCGTCTTAAAAAATAATAATCAGATTACCGGTATAACTTCTGGTAATAAGATTGGTAGTAACACGAGCAACAAAGATATAGGGGAACGGGTATCATGTTCACGAGTCTTTGATTTGAAGGTGGTCATGGACGGTAGTCTTTTACCGCCAGGGGACACACAGGGGACGCTTCTTTGCCTTTTATATCGTAAAAAAAAGTTTTCAAAGGTTTTAATTGGTGTCCAAACTCTGTTTTTCGGTTGTATAAATATTGTATGTGAATTATATTAACATAGGTTTGAATGGTAAAGTGCGTTTATAAGTTATTAAAAAAAAATTGTGCTTACTTAAGTTTATATAGACAGAACATGACTCTATAATAGGGACATAAATATTGCATTGATAACAAACAGGATATTGATTTAAAACATATATTTTTAACGTCACTTATACATTTTTTTTAATCTTTATTTAAGGAGCTTAGCCACAATTTTGACTATGTCGCTCGTCACTTATACATGTAATACAATAATGTAAGTATACAACTTCCATCAGAAAAATCGTTACTTACAATATAAAAAAAAAGTATTGTATTACCAATTAAATAATGTACCAACATGTTTATTTAATAAAACATTTTTACGTAACTCCAACACGCCAAGTCCGTCCCCCATCATTGCCCGGAATATTCTTGTTTTCCCGAAGTTTTCTCAGCTTTTCTTCCCGTTTTCTTTCGTTTGGTGTCTTAATTAGCTCATTCAGTGCCCCCAGTTCCCTCCCCGCGTCCCTCACGTTTACCGCACCCCCTAAATTATCTTATTTATTGAAAGCACTTTTATATTACATTTTGACAACCCGAATCGTATATTTAGTAAGCATTTTGAGATCGAGAGAGCCCCAGTAAAGGAACATCGTAGTATTTTATTGGTAAGGGCGATGAACCTTATTTTTATTTCTTGGATATTAAAGTATTTAAGGATTTCATAGGAATGTCTTGTAAATGTATTGTGTTATTGCATAAGCTGTATACTTAGATTACATAATACTAATAATATCGCTTCATTGTAGACCAAACTAATTACAACGCCAACTAGAAGGTACAAATAGTGGCTTTATCGCTTGAAGGGGATTCACTTACGGGCATGGCTGTAAAGTGTATCAGCTAAAGTAGTTTCTAATTCATTTTTATATATTAGTGGGTAAACGAGCTGACGTATCACCTGATGATAAGCGATTACCATCGCCCATAGACACTCGCAACACCGGAGACGTCATAAGTGCGTTTTCACACCAGTTTTCTGTGAGGCCGTGGTATCATTCCGGTCGAGCCGGCCCATGCATGCCGAAGCGTGGCTCTCCCATGGTTAATTACATGTGCATTGGTAAATATTAATATTACATTTAAATAATAATAACTTCACAATTCTTATATATATGGAATCAGGCTGCCGTTCCAAACCCGGTAGAGCCTGGGTCATAGTACATAGACTGCTGATAGATATACATACCTATTTATATATTTATAAACAAAAAATACCTGGATACTTAACCTAATATGATCATTTGGATCGTGCTCATCACTCTGTTCTATACGACAATCGAGCGACCTGCTTTAATAGTAAGGGTTACTCACCATAAAATATAATGAACCTATGAAACCAGCCAGCACAAGGAAAAACAGGACAATTAATTAATTTAAAATTAAATGATGAGAAAGGAGCTTAAGTACAGCTAAAAAACTTCCTATTCAAAAAAATTCTTAGGAACAAAGAACAATGAAAAGTTTTTGGTGTTCTTTAACTAAAATGAACCGCTAACCTTATGAACTGTATGCTTGACTTGGGATTCCCGTGGGAATTTCAATAAGAACGTAGGCAAAGAAAACTCAAAAAGAAAATTTTAAGTCGGAAAATTAAAATTAAGATACTTTTGACCACGAGGTTTGACTCGAACAATAAAAAAAAACCTTCATCGTAGTAGAAAAGATAACAGATCAAGCCAAGGCATCGCTTACAAGCAGCCATCTAAAAATAAAACACAAGACGCTGCAACTGAAACCACTATCTCCACCTGAGCCAGACGTGACCGTAAAAGAAAAAGGGGCGAAGTCTTGCAGGAAGTGTCGCTGATAAGCCACCATAATGGCGGTCGCTGATAACACCGCTCCCGCCTTTTTCTCCCGCCAAAACAGGGCGCCATTGTTGGCACAGAATAGCGACACAAAGCCACTTCACTACACAATGCGGGCAACACTCACACTCCGAAGTAATAAATTTTTTGTAGTCTATTCACACTTTTATGATCATTTTACGGTTGCTTTACGTGAATTTGATTTTTCATGCATATCTTTGTGGTAATGGGTGGGTGAAGTTAATTCTTTATGGTTTGATAAGGTTATGTGGAGAGTAGGACTGAAAAGTTTATATGTGAAATGAATAAGTAAAAAAAAACATTTAAAATATAGCATAGGTACATTTATTTTTAGACTGTGTAAATAAGAAATACGTAAGGATGTAAACTATATGGCAGGAATTGTGTGTGAATGTAATTTTTCTTTTGAAAGAATAATATGTTTTTGAATTATTGTAAGTATTATGTTCATGAATGAAGTAATAAGATATTTTAATTTATTAGCCTTCTTGATACAGAGTAAAATATGTTAATTATAATTATGTTTCTAAATACTTGTAAAGTTAAAAATCATAGATAATTTTGTCGGCATCATATAAGAGTTTCTTAATAAAGCACGAACGTTAATAAAATGTTAATAAAACCTTTACATACACATTTGAGTGCGCTCAATTTGTGGTTTTAATAAAATTTTAATTGACACGTATTAGGTTTTCCAAGTAAATTGTAAAGGAGGCAGAAGTGGCCGCTTTTCCTTCGCCACTCGGCGAACATTAGCGTCGGGGGTGGGTGCTGGGACAAATTTTTGTTTTTCACTTGTGTAAGGGACAGCTATAGTGGCAAGCTTGCATGCTGGAAAGAGATAACAGCAGGTGCACACATTGCCTTTGTTAAAGAGCAAAAATAATAGAGAGAACGGTCGTTTATCTCTTTTTATGGCGAGAGCGCTATCTTCCCGCCAACGCTATTATGGAAGACAATTTTGGCGCGAAAGAAAACTGCTTATTACTTCTTATTCTTGGTGGCTGGTGTGGCAAATTTTTCTTTTTCTCAAGCTGGTAAAAGTCAAGTGGGCTCGTTTGAGTTCCGTTTTCGTATTTTCCTTGTTAAGATTGATTTATAAATGGTAATTATTTGTGTAGTAATCTGAGGTTTTTTTAATTTAGATTGTAAATTTTATTTTGAAGTGAATTTCAGTAGAGATTGGTACTGTATAATACTAACTTGAGGTATCTTACATACGTCTGTTTGATACCAATTATGGTATAGTTGTAAGAATCTTATGGTAGTGGATAGTTGTTCTGAATTTACTGAGATTAGTACTCCTGATTTCTGGCTCAACAAATGTATGATTTGGAATAAAATAAGATACTATTAAAAACCTTCGAATTTTTTTCGAAGATTTTCTCTACGGGTACTACGGGTTTACTTGAGTTTTGTTTTATATTTGTATTAATAATGTTTGATGTTTGTATTTTTGACGTGTTCAAGTGCCTTTTGGGGCCTATGGAAATAAATGATTTGACTTTGACTTTGACTTTGGTAGTGAAGTGGCTTAAGCAGTCACCTCTGCTGTTACCTAGTAAGCTGAGTGTTGTAGGTTCGATTCCCACTGAGACAAAAACTGTTGACGACGAGTTTTGAGACGAAAAAAGGCAAGTCCATAATGTTCTGGGTTTATATGATCTTTGTGTCCTGTTCACGTCGTCCGTCTATAAAGGGCTAATGCCAAAGAAGCGGTTATAACCGGTCACTCTCCGGTTATACGTCTGGCCCCGCCGTCACCGCTTCTCGACGAAACATTGTTAACTTGTACACATGTTACAATATATACTATTATTTACTTTATCTAGTACCTTTGCTACTATTTGAATACAATAATTCTTAAATTCAAATAAAACAACTGAATACTTGGAATTTGGTGTTTCAATTGGCTACCCAAGACCTTGTTCTTTTTTATGAATGTTTGTAAATTATCCCACAACACAGAATACATTAGTACTTAAAACGATAAAAAATAGAATTAAAATACATTTTTACGACCTTGTTAATATTGTTCACGTAAACGTGCTAAGTTCATTTTTGTCGATGTAGTATATGGTCCTAGGTTACTCACTAGAACGGCTGGTTTGATTCAATGAGTGCAGAACGCGTGTGTGCGTTACTGCTATAATATTCCAAGGTCAGCCCATGTTATACCTTTTCTGAATGCAGCTGTTATTTAAAAATGCGGCAGTAGCGGTGGCTACACACTACACTTTTATTTGGCGTTGTTAAATACTGTGCGCTTTTCCCGAAACTTTCTGCCACGCACAACTGTGGAATGAGCTGTCGCCTGCGCTGTTCCTGGACCAACACGACCTTCAAACCTTCAAGAAAAGAGCGTACTCCTTCTTAAAAGGCCGGCAACGCACTTGTAACGCCTCTGGTGTTGCGGGTGTCCATGGGCGGCGGTAATCGCTTATAATCAGGCGATACGTCTGCTCGTTTGCCTCCTTATACAATAAAAAAAACGCCAGTATATTTGTTTACCAAATTAGACTAGATGGAACGCAAAAGGCACTATAGCAGGGAAGGGTCTGTGCCACTACACATACTCGTAGCTAGACACAAAACTACAGCATTTAAAGGTGGATTCCGTTATCGTACAACAAAGAGCTGGAATAATTTGCTATCACCACTTTGTAACCTAGTCAGTCATAATACTTTTAATCCAAATGTGACGATTTAGTTGTTGACATTAAAAAAATCGTTGCTTTGAAATGTTTGTAGTGCTAAATATGTTCTTCTTACTATAGTTTTTTATCTGTATCTATACTAGTTGACACTCGCAACCTCGTTTGCGACTTCTATTGCCCGTAGCGTGAAAATTTTCCCCCGTTTTTGAAACATTCTTCATTGGTGCTCCGCTCCTATTAGTATTACCGTGATGATATATAGCCTATAGCCTTCCTCGATAAATGGACTATCCAACATTGAAATAATTTTGCAAATCGGACCACCGGTTCCTGATATTAGCGCGTTTAAACAAACAAATTCGTCAACTTTATAATATTAGTATAGATTATTATGTTCATCTTATATATATCTTCTGTGTTTACCTATATGTTTAAATTGTTAAAACTGTGCGTGCATTCGTAAGGTGTTATGTTGGGCTTCAGTTGAAAATCAGCGCTGAGGTCACTTTCAGGACCTAGTAGCATAAGCTGAGCTGTAGCCTTTTAGTCACACTGTTTCAATTTTATGTTTGTTGTCGTTTAGTCTTAGTTAAGTATATTTCATGTGAGAGTGACTAATAAATATTTATTTCCTCTTTCTTTCTTAATGTAAAGGTAAGTTAACGATAAACAATAATTTGTTCAAAGGAAACCAACGATCACAGCAATTTTACATATTTATACTGTAGGCAAATTACTTTATATCAAAGAAAAATACAAAAGCAATAGAAACATTTTCGTAAGCATTGTCTCAAGTTTCTTTACAAAGCGCCATTGTTTTGTATGGCAACATTGTAATTATTTCCAATAGCTTTGTCTCATTTCACTCACTATTGGATCTGTTCTCAATAAACCGAATTAATTGATCGCTGACACTTTTGTGGTCTCCGAGCTCAGAGATTAAAGACTGTACAGTCTTGATACTTTGAAGAAATAGAATGTGTTGGATAGATGATATATGATTATGAATGAATGAGGTTTTCGTATATTATTATTTCATGAGTATGAAGTTGATTATTGAATAATGAATAATAATGAAAAACGAAGTGTTATTTTGTTACCAGTTGAAGTCGCAAAATACTATTTGGCTCCAAGTAACTAATATCTTAACATCACATTCCCGCAATCAACACTATCGTCAATATCAAATTAATACTTGAATCGAAGTAGAGTTTCAGAGGTTCGGATGATTAAAAAAAATAATTCATTTTCTTTTATCTATGTTTAAAGTCTTATTCTAATGACTCACACCCATTGACAATGCCGGATGCCCCCGAAAACCGTCTGGACTATAAAATGGCGAATCGTTTTTAAGATATAAAAGACATATTGCCTACCACCAAGTATCAAAACCATACCATCTACAGTTTTCCTCGCCCGCCCGTTTCTTTGTCGCGTCCATTCTTCTCATTTCTTATTATCAGTGAATTAGATCGTCCCGCAAATGGATTAAAGCGTTAAGTATTTATTTATCGTTTTAATCTGAGATCGTGGCGGTTATACAAACACCAGTAAATTATATGCTTTGTTAACGAGCAACACGAAGGGTGTGTTTTTTCAAAGGTACGGCCAACAACAAACATGTGATGCAATGTTGGCTACAATTTACAAAAACATAATATTTCTAAGATTCGGTAATCATTGTTTCGATAGTGGCTAGATAGCCACTATATTATATAATTCATGAGCAGGTGCTCGTGAATGGTTCTCGACCAAAACCTTAAGAGGCTCTCGTTAAAAGGCTAGATCTGATACAGAAGGCATGTAGGTAAGTCTTCCTTGACATGGCTCGTATAGTGAGAAGGTTCCTGTTCCTGGAACCTAAATCAATGATTTTTTGGTCCCTGTAACCAAAGTGTCTAATAATTTGTACTATAGTATATTTTGTGGTTTTTAACGACGGTCTAATATTTTCTATACTTTTAACTATGTATTTTATTTTTATTTTTACAATAATGTTAATAGGTAATATATGTATACAACGGTAATAAAGAGTATGAAAATGACCTCAGATATCTCGACACAGGCGTCTGATCTCTAACTAGGCGAAATATTAATAAATACAAACATATTATTGATGAATTAAACGTACCAGTACTCACCAACCCAGGATTGAATTATCCTGGGTTTGCATCAAACCTGAAAACTATTTATTCAGCAGTGTAACACACCATAGCTCCGTTTTCAATAACCTATCTCCAGTTTTAACTAGAGGTAGGCTAAAGAAAACGGTCTTAATATATGTTAAAAAGAGTATTTGTTATTTTTTTGACAGCCAAAACTTGTTAAGAAAGAACGAGAATTAATCATGTTTAAAATAAAAGACAAGAATGTATAGAGTATCTCCACTTTTAACTAGAGATAGGTTATTGAAAACGTTTATTCTTGAATCAGATTCATTTAATTTGTCCTTAGATAAGTATGTAACTAAAATTTACAAGTGTCCTTCAAATGTTGGATGTGTTGGCCCAATGTTGGCTCCAATTGGGGTGTGTTGGTCCTTTACTTTTAAGTTCAGTTTGTACAGTTAAGTGGTCTTGAACAATGTGTAATTTTGTTTCAAGGGTGGGTTGTTTATTTGGCCAGATGTTGACGAATTTAATGTTTTTATGGTTCCGTATTTGATAGGCGTATGAGTGGGAGAAATTGTCACGATGTCGGTTTTAAAAATATATAAAAAAACAATTCTCTGATGAACTTTAGGCTTATTTGATTTATTTATTTGTACCTTTATTGTAAACATACATAAATTACAAAGAAGAAAACAAAAGATGAGTTACTAAATATGTAAATGCAACAATCGGCAGTCTTATCTCTCACGGCGATCTCTGCTAGACAAACATGATAATTACTTATAGTTTAAAGCTACGGAATCATTTCAAGGTTAGCTCATTATTTTTATTATGGTATTACCGCCAACGTTACAGTACCGACACTAAATAGAGCACTGTAGAAGAGTCACGCTTCGGCATGAATGAATCGACCGGAGTGTTACAACGGCCTCGCAGAAAACCGGTGTGAAATAGCGCTCGCGCTGTGTTTCACCAAGTGAGTTAGGATACCGGAGGCCCATACTCTAACCCCTCTCCCCATCCCCTAAAGGTCGGCAACACACTTGTAACGCCTCTGGTGTTGCGGGTGCTCATGGGCGACGGTAATCGATTACCATCAGGCGGTAAGTCTGCTCGTTTGCACCCTATTCCATAAAAAAAGTATCTCAAATGCACATATGTATTTCGGTGTCAGTATAAAAAAAATCCAGATAAGCCGCGGATCGAACCAAGTGGCGTGCAACTGCATGTCCAGCAGTGGACTGCGATAGGTTGATGATGATGATGATACCCAGCTCTATATAAGCGTAAGTCACCTTAATCCAGATACTTAACTGCCATTGGTTTCTGTACTTGCTCTTTCCGTTAAATTTTTACTTTCAATCCTTAATGAACTAGACGTAGGAACCCGATAGGCCTGTCTTTATTACTTTAAAGAGACTATGCGTCAAAACTATATGCGAAAGCCCTAAATCGATCAATTTGGCGTGCAATGGAAGAGGCCTATGGCCAGCATTTGACTACAATAATTTTAAATTTGTAATATGAATGTCGTTATGTATTGTTATGTAGAAGACATTGTTATATATTGCACATATTTGTTAATATAGACAAGCATAATAACAAATAATTGGTGTTAAAACTGTAATAAAAAAAGTAAAACTCAGACGAGGCAATTGGACCCTCGAACGATTCAACCGTGCCTGTTGACACGACCGGCGTCATTACGCCGAGATGTTTGCCCGCAATTTGTAGATAATCTACTTTTTAATACCGGCAACACCGTCGAATTCAATTTATTTGATTATTTGACAACCAACTAATCTGTCGCTTGACAATTATACTGCGAGGGTTTAATTTTGTAATGGAATTGATTCGTTAAATACGGCGTGACTTTAATATTGTCGATGGATAATAGTTTAGTTATTGAAAGTAATGTTTATAAGATTAATTGCTTAAACACCTTAGGGTACGATACTAGCTAGACTGCTAATGCACATAGTTATATTAGTAGTAGTAGTATATTTTTAAATACATAAATTTATAGGTATGGTAGAAAAATTATACCTAGATAAAGAACTCATCACGTAATTATTTTTTGTCAATAGGAATGACTTTGGTTTTTTATTTAGACTTACTATAAACGATTTAAAAAAAACAAAAGGTGTTCGAGGAAAACATTTTGAATTGAAGATTTGAATTTAGAAAAAGTTGTTGTTATCTATGAATTCTTAGTTTAAATTAAGCATTTGTTCCCTTATAGCATTCTAAGACTACGTTTCAATACAAGTAAATACTCTGTTAAAATAAATATAAGGTGTGATTCGACTGTTTACAGCGGGTTCGCATTTGGTTTCGGGCGGTGGTGTTAGATTGAAGTCAATTTAATTTGTACAAAATGGAAACACCTCCCCTGTCTGGTAAGCTAAGGGGGTATTTTTATTTCATTTTTATAAGAAAATTTATTTGATGTAAAAAGGTAACGAGTTGAGGTGAATTGACGTAGATAGATAAATATATATTTTTATTGATACATAGAATTGGATAAATATAAGTACTGTATTTAATCGTTCAAATAGGTACTTTATATTTGTGATTTTTGTATATTGGAAGCAAAATATATTAAAAAGCTAACTACGCCCTGCGGTATTACCCGTGGTTTTTGATACAATCTTAACAACAAACGCGGGTAACACCACAGGTGGTTGAGTTTTTGATGAAAATGCCGAAATAAATTTACTAAAAAGCTGTAAATTTAAATTTTGCAATTACTTAAATTAGTGCTATTAACAGAAACTTCAGTTTGATTTACTTGTAGATCTGTATGGTTTTATAACTTTTCAATTCGTGCCATTTTTGGCATTTTGACGAAAAACCAGAGTGACAAGAAAATAGCAGTCCCGATTTTTTCAATATTTTATCATGAATTTCATCACGGCGAAGATTTAAAGACTCAAAGATTTGAAAACTTTAAATACTCGACATAAGCAGAAATAGCTGATTATCTGGTTGCCATTAAGGTTTCGTGTTTTCACTCTCATTTGATTTATCAAGTTTATTAGAAGCATTTCATTCTTATAGAATGAAAATATCCAATTCTTCAAGTCGGTTTTTTTTAAATTTCTGATTATTATAAAAATAATAATGTCAATTTCAAGTACTTGATGTCTAAAGTTTACAAAAAAAAAATTATTCGACTGCGTAAGAAGGGTCATTTGAGTGTATGTTAGTATGTATATTTCTTTAGCACGCCTTAGAGCTTAAAAAGCTTCTCGTATTTTTATGTGAGTGGTGTCAATAAATTCGTCTTAGTCGTGAGAGTGACACTGGACACGTCATCTTTTCTTTTCAGTTCTTCGTTCTTCAGACGCAGTCGTGTTATATTTTTTAATATTTCGTTGCTTGTCTACACTAATATTATGAAGAGGAAAACTTTGTTTGTATGTTTGTTTATAATGAATAGGCTCAAAAACTACTGGACCGATTTAAAAAATTCTTTCACCATTCGAAAGCTACATTATCCACGAGTAACATAGGCTATATTTTATTTTGGAAAAAAGTAGGGTTCCGTGAGATATTTGGGTTTTTCGGACACAAGGTGTAAAAATCAACCAGAAAAGTTACTTATTTTGTGAAAATTTTCATGCTACGGGCTATATAAGACGCAAACGAGGTTGCGTGGGTCGGCTAGTTAACTATATATAAATAATAACTTATTCACGATTTATCTGACGTTTATAAGCCTTAATCTACGTGTGTTCTATATGCAACTGTTTCATCATTGTCACCTGTACAGGTAGGTATATGGCAGCAAATGGATGCGGACTGCTTAAGACCGGGATAGTAGGCGATCCTTGGAGGAGACCTTCATTCAGCAGTGGACGGCGATTGGTTGATATAACTTCAAGAAAAGAGCGTACTCCTTCCTAAAAGTCCGGCAACGCACTTGTAACGCCTCTGGTGTTTACCATCAGTCGATACGTCTGCTCGTTTGCCTCATATATAATAAAAATAAAAAAAAACAATACTTGGACGTTTAGCGTTTACCAAAATGTTAGCTTTAATTATCTTCATTTGTTCATTTGTGAATTAATTACTTCTTAGTACAATACAACTAAATTGACTGTGTAAACAAATCTCAGAAGTCAATATAAACCTACTTTTAAATTGTATTGTCGTAAACTTTATAGTAAATGTGAATTGAATGACAATATTTTAGTTTGGAACCTTTAAAAACTAACAGGTAGACTCGAAGGTGGTAAATGATATCCTTTTCTTAGTTATATATCTATTATAACGTTCTTTTGTAGTAATTATTTCATTAAATGAACATGTGTGATACATATGTGTTTTTTATTTATACTAGCATTTAATAGTAATAATAAGTATCCTATGTTACTTCTAATACCTCCAAGAATATGTGTACAAAGTTTCATGATGATCGGTTAAGTAGTTTTCCCGTGAAAGCGTAACAAACAAACTTACTTTCACCTTTATAATATTATTGTGTGCTATTCAATACGGTTCATAGTGTTGACCCGGGTCGAAGAATTAAACGTTATATTATAACCACTTATTATTTTTATATATTTATCAAAATTTCATTAAAGATTTAGTGTATTATAATAATGTAAATACTTCAGAAATCAAGGCTTTATTGTTATTAAAATAAAACCACTTTTATTTGCAAAAAAATATTGTGACGGTATTACATATTGAGTTCTATCAAAACGTACGCGTGGTTTGACAAAAGTAGTACACAGACAATAAATCGCTTTAACGCGATTTTTTCGTTGTTCTTCACTGAGACAAAATTAAAATCACATAAAAGGTTGTCAATGCTCTCAAGTCGTAGTTGCTTCTTGCTAATAAAAGTTAGAGATATTATAACGTAAAAAATAAGGCATGTGGGGAGATATGTACAGAATTGTTGAAATTGTTATTTGTAGAATGTAAGTCATTTATTTTAAATCTATTTTGTAAGAACGATATGTTTCAGTTGGTGTTAAGTTTACTTAATAATGGATAGCAGGAAAACTAAAAATAAAAATTAAGATATTTCAATGGAACGCACAAAGTTTATCATCCAAGATTTTTTAATAAAAGCCACTAAATTAATTAAGATAAAAAAAAAGTCGTAGTTGCCAATGGATGGTTGTTATCACTTGAAAAAAAAAAGAGTCGACTTCTTTCTTTTACGCTCTGTTATAGATACAGAGAACTCTGTCCAGCAGACTTTTAAAGTCTGTTGATGGTATCAAAAAGAAATTACGATATTCAAATTCTGCAACAACGTTTAGTTTCATCGTGAAGATTCCCAAAGAAGGATATCATTGTTTGTTACATAAAACAGAAGTATAATCAAAGTCAAAATGGAAAGCCAGGTAGCGTAATTTAAATAAAACTCCACGTCTTACGGTTTTACGATGAAAAATAATGAGGTGTGTGTTTGGATCAGACAAAATTCGTCTTTATCACATCTTTGTGGCTCTGTGCGCTCACGATTCATTCAAATGTTATACGAAGTACCGCCATTCATATTTGAGCGAAGTTCATGAATTCAATTTGATGTTTTTAAATATTTTCAAGTATTGACGCATATTTTTTTGCTTGATTGTGGGTAGTTAGGAAAGAGAAGTGGATTGGTTGATTGTGAGAATGTGTAATTTTTGGTACAAAAAAGGTATTATGTAATTTTTTTTAAAGTCCCGGAGCAGTCTATTAGCAGTAGTACGAATGTTAGTCTGAATGACTCGAAATACTGCAACTCTTCATTTGTAATTTTGTAATTTATTTATTTATTTATTTATTTATTTAAGGATCTCACAACGAGGAATACACAAAACCAAGACAAAAGTAATTAGTAGGATAACAAGTTATGTGCTCCCTCACTTATAGGAGACCACATCATGCACAAGCAAGTTAGTACGTTCCTTATCCGGTATTTCAACGGAAAACATTTTTGACATTTAAAAAAATCTAACGATAACAGACATATCCATTAAATAGCTTCTTTTTTTACAAATGTAATGATACTGTTTTTATTTGGTATGTTTTTGAAGTCACCAAATACTTAATTTTGTTTTTGTATTAGTTCCTATTTCTAACAAAAATTATGACTTTAGAAGTATAGTTTATTAAAGTCATTAGACTATGTCACCGAGACGCTACAATTAGTGACAGACAGGACACAATTTAGTCAGACCAAGCGCCAGCCGGCAAGCGAAATTAAATGACGCTGCATTTGCAAAGAAAATGCAATCACCGCTCTGGTATATTCCTCGATGCAAATCTCAATTTCCGAGTCACTGTGCCCCGCTATTCCTTACGCTAATAAAACGTGCACCAAACGGAGATGCTGTTTCGCCCACTGATGAACGCCAAATGACGTTATGACATCGCACGCCGCCATTTAACGCCTATTTGGTTCCAATTTCAAATCTACCGCGCTCCCCTGCGGTTCCGGACACGAACGGGGCATAGATAATAGCGTTTTGTTTTATAACTGTTAATGGTTTTTCCAGACAGTTTTGAAATACAATTAAAAATATGAGTAACAGTTTTTCTAGAATTGTAATTACTGCGGACAGTTTCGGTCATCACAGTTTGAAAGATAAACCGCTCTCATACGAGTTTTAAATTGAAATTTGGATAGACTGCAGATGTGAATGGCGGACAAACAGAAATAAAAAAACGGTTAGCTTTGGGCGGAAAAAGAAAATGAAAGAAATCAATATACCCGAAATAGAGAGGGGTAAGCCTCGAGCTCTTAGTCGCTCAGAGGCAAGTTATTTTGGAAATTAGAACGTATGGATAATAATACGTATGGATAATAATAGGTTGAAATGGTACTTTAGGGTAATAAGTTTATCGGCTATATGTATCCATTAAAAATTAGTTTTTGAATTCGATTTCTGCATTGTTATTAAATTCAATATGCCATGTTATGTCTATAATTAATGGCTGCACGGTAATATAGTTTAAGCAGCCGTTTTCTATTGTGGTGAGTGTTGAGGGCTGAGGGTTCAAACCCTAAGTGACAACACTTGGTTATCCACAAATTATGGTTCCAGTCTAGGTCTTTTTAGGTCCGTTTCATATATGTATGTTTGTAAAATCTCCCGCGACTTAGCATATGTTTGTTATACGAGAGTTGTCCATAAAAAGAAAAAGAACCATTTTTTTATGATTTTTTTATGAATTCGAAGAATACGTTTTTAAAATTTTATGAAATTAGTATAATACTATTGCATTAATCTTGTCATATATTTGCCATCTTCCCTTATTACCTACTGATATATCGATTTGACTCAAAAGTATAATTTGCTTAAAGGTTAATCGCTAATCATAAATCACTGTGATATTTTTTTGTTTATAAAATACTTTTTTTTATTACAAACTTTTTCTTTATTACATACCTTTTTTTTGTACACATTTGTATAAGAGGGAGCTAGACTAGTTGGGGACCCGACGTTTGTCAAACGTGTCACTCTCATGACAGCTTTTTCACAGGATACTTTATTTCTTAAATAATGCTGTCAAATAACCAAAACATGTACCTACTTGTACTAAAAGTTAAAACAGATCATACTTACAAAGTTTATAATGCATATAGTTCCCACCACGGGCGTAGTCAGCTTTTAGTTTCGGGAGGGGGGGGAGGGTTTAAGATAATAAAATGACTATATCCCTTTAGCCGTAATATAGACTGAAAAAGTGGTAGCTAGGACGTGATAGTTCTCATAGTACTTCTGAATGTATTTTCGAATAATATTAGGTTTGACCCTTTGTGTAAAACCACTACATACTTGAAGGGAATTAATATGATCTAGTAAAAAGTGGTACTTTTCATTGAACTGCCTGACGTTCCGACTTTCTGAGCAGGTTGCACTAGTCTGAACAAAGTTCTTAAAATACCTACAGCTAGATCTCTGTGACTAAGGTCATTTTACAACTTACGAAGTATATTTTATAATGTACTAGCTTTCGCCTGCAGCTTCGCTCGCATTTAATAAAAATCTATCCTATGTTACTTCTTATACCTCCAAGAATATGTCTAAAAGCTTTCATAATAATCGGTTAAGTAGTTTTCGCGTGAAAGCGTGTATGATTTGCTCATTTATACTTACTCACATTTTTAAATCTGTTAATAAAGGAACGAAACTATTAAAAAAAAACACTATTAAATGTTACTTCCTTAATAGACACTTTTGTCTATACTTGTGAATTTCTATTATTCGCAGCGAGGCGATCTCGTTCCAAATTCCGATACACGAATATCCGCTCTGCCATTTTGGCGCGCGGGCGGCCGGAAACCCAAGGATATAAAGTTTCGCGCGCCTTTCTGCCCGCCATGACACTTTTCAATATTTTTACTCTTATTTACCGCTATTATTTATGTGCAGTATTCTTCGGCGGGGGAAACCGCCCGTCTATATTGTCTGTTTTCTATCGCTCGACGTTTTTATGTTTTGTTTGTGTTGACCGAATTTTACCGATATTTGGCTTAAGTTTTCATTCTCCTATATTCGCAGGTTTTTATGGTAATTGGTTACTTATGTTTCGGTTATAAAAGCCTTTATTAGGCCATTAAATAAAGGCTTTGAAATGTGTCCCTGGTATACAATATTAGATATTAATAATATCGTTATAGGACTTGAATGAAACAATAGATGCTCAATGATTCTGTTTTATTTAAGACTTGTCTTACAACATGAGTTCACAACACGGTTTTTCTTTGACACTCCACTTAAAAAACAAAATGCCAATCGACAATAGACCTTTGGCCATAGACTAACGAGTAAAATACTTTACTGTCAAATATGTAGTAGGTACGTAGGTAAGTTTATTAGCCATAAAAGAAAACACCTAAAATATTTTGCAGAAACCACCATCACTAACTAAAATCGAGAAATGATGGAATGTGATGTAAATTGCGGATAGAATCTTTTATAAGTAGTGTGTAATGGAAGAAACTAATATCTTAGAAATATTCACGGCTTTGTTTATGCGGGATGTTTTACCATTAGCTGTTCTCGACAGAGTGCTCACAATATATTTTTCTTATGATCATAAGGATCTAGAGAGCTGACGGCTATTGTTGGATCTAGGGATCTAACCCTGTACTTGTATAATTTTGAAACAATAAAGAAATTATTGTTATTATTTCTTGCAGAAGTACAAAGTTTTTTTTTTAATTTCTTTATTTATTTAATGAGGGCTTAGTCACGAAGTAAAGTACAAAGGTGTTCAATTAGAATCGACGAGTTCAAAGTAGGGTTTTACTTTGTTGTAGATTTTGTGTTTGATTTAATAGACGTAAGTACAATGAATGAAATAGCACAAAGATTTTCTTAACTACATCTGAAAGCCCATTATATTTTCAAAGATGTTTGACGACAGGCAGGTTATTAGCCGTAAAAGAAAACACATAAAACCTTTTGCACAATCCGCCAACACCATCTAAAAAAGGTTTTTTTTGTTATGGAGTTCGGTGCAAACGCGCAGACGTATCGCCTGATGGTAAGTGATTGCCGCCGCCCATGGACACCCGCAACACCAGAGGTGCGTTGCCGAACTTTTGAGGATGGGGGAGGGTTTGGAATATGGGCATCCGGTATCCTTACTGACTCGTTGAAATACAGCACAGGCACTGTTTCACACCGGTTTTCTGTGAGGCCGTGGTAACTCTCCGGTCGAGCCCGCCCATGCGTAGTAGCCATTAACAGTCATATTACATCGGAATGTTTCTTAGGAGGTTGTTTTAAGACAATTAAGACAAAAAAGACTGCACGTTTGGCCTAGTGGTTAAGCGGTCTCCACGCCGTTCCCTACTTCGCCAAGTGTTGTGGGTTCAAATCCCACATGGAATAACACTTTGTGTGATCCACGAATTGTTGTTCTAAGTCAGGGTGTTCTTTGTGTCTGTTTCATGTATGTTTGTAAAATCCCCCGCGGCACAGGAATTATTCCTAATGCGGGAGTCGTAAAAAAAAAAAAATTTTACGAGTATAACTATGTTTTAAAAAATCTATTTCAAACCCCTCTTTTTGAGACCTAAAATCAAACTGTTTATTAAACAGAATGAGTTTTACATGTACTGAGAACTTCATCAAATCGATCGTGCTGCTACGCCGTAGCAATCTTCTACGAACATTTTCTGATTTTCATATCTTATAGTGTCGTTTTCGTATTTATTGACAAAGGTCAGGTAGGATTATTATTTCTACTTCGTGTAGCTTACATATTTTTTTATTTATTTTTAAACAATATTATTATTTACGTTTATTTTCCAGTTCAATACTAAATAACTGAATAAAAATGAATCACCTTATTGTATGTGCGTACATAACTTTTTATCACCTGCACCAAATTGAACAGTTCTTTCTTTTGTGTTTTTATTGTCAGGACAGGTGTACATAAGAAAATTAAAAGTAAATCAAAAATGTTATATTTCCTAAGTCTGCGATTACATGATAACAAAAAAGAATTCAAAAACTTATAAATTATTCGCAAAAAAATATGGTAATACTACTCCTGAATTATTTAGTACCCGGTGCGGACATTATTTTGATATTCTACTAATTTATAAGTTGTAATTTCATATTTATACAAGTGGTAGTAAATTTGTAGTAGTAGTTAATGCGACAGCCGTGCATGAGGTCTCAAGTTCAAATCTTAGGTCGAATCAAGTGTTTATGAGATCTGTAGATGTTTGTTTCGGAGTTTAGGTGTTTTCTATGTATAACATGTATGTATTGTATGTATTTCCAAAAATAGGGTATTTATGTATTTATATCAGTTGTCAAGTACCCATAACACAAGCTCTGCTTAGCTTGGGACTAGATGGCGTTGTGTGTTAGACGTCTAAATTATTTATTATTATTTATTTCCCCACTAAAGTACAGAGTTCTAGTTACTATGTAATACGTTTGTTATCAACTACTCATCTATAATCCAGCTTGTGTTAACATACCTTCTTCTATTGATAATCTCTAACTGGACATTCCAAAATTCATATAGACACACACATCTGTCGCTAGAGCGCGGCCTCGCTCTCCATACGTAATAGCTACCCTCAAAGCTAAGTCGTCCCACATTGGGTCCAATACGTTTTTTATTCAGATAGAATGGTTCCTTTCAAGAGCACAGCGGCGTGAGCTGGTCACTTTGTTGAGAGTTTGACGTACTGGCGTCGTTGGAACTGGATGTGGCTAGGCATTGATTATGTCTGTTGTATTGTTGTAGGTACATAAATGTGTATGTGGTAAAAAAATTCATAGAAATCAGTGCAGCGGCTTAACCGTGAAAGTATAACAGACAGAGTTATTTTCGAATTTATAATGTTAGTATTGAAAAGACAATGTGGTTTAAGCGGTTACCTCACCGCCTTCTACTACGCTGAGTGTAATGGGTTCAGATCCTACATAGGATAACACTTTTTGTAACCCACAAATTATTTCTCCGAGTCTGGGTGTGTTTCGTGGTACTTTTGATATATGTTTTTGAATTCCCGCACGACTCCGATACATTTTTAGTGCGGGAGTTGTCCGAAAAGATAAAAAGGTTTTAAAATGATTGTTTTAATAAGAAAAACAACAGCTTATATTAATCAGTCTTTTGCAATCCACTGCTATGCATAAACTTCTACCGACCTTTGGCGTGCGAAAGCCATGTTTTAATATAAATAAGTCACAGTAAGTTTGACAAATTTAATTTGTAACCAGTCTATTATTTAACAATTTCTTCAATTACCCATCTGTTCTATTATAATCGTAATCTATGCGATTAGTCGCAATAGGCATGCTCTGCATTAGTCGCAATAGAGTAGAATTATAGACGGGAGTCCACCCGTAAGAAATGTGAACTGTGATGAATGCCAGAAAGAATAAGTATGCTGCATGAATGTGCAAGAACTTGTATGCAAGATAATATAATAATAATGGGCATGCTCCATAATAAAGACCCTTGTTTTGCACTATAAAACACTATATCTAGACAAAGATAGATGTGATCTAAATCTATTATATGATAATTTCTGTATAATCTTCAATAGTATTTGAAGCAATTTCTCAAATACCTTTTCAAGCATTTTATATCTTCGTCCAGAAGCAATGTTATACACAAATAGGAGTGAACACGAGACTTTTATTCCTTCATCCGATTATTGTGACGTATATGCTTATGAGCTCTTTGTCGTGCGTTTTTGTAGTCGCAGTTAATCGCAGCGATCAGACGCACTCGTGCGGCAAGACTTAGGAGTTTTCAAAGCGGAGCGCACAATGCTCGCTTTATGTTATTTTGTATCGGCATGTTGGGATTTGAAAGGATTGAGTATTATGAATGTAAGTTAGAAAAATATATGGAAAATATAATACAAAGACGTCTTAAAGAGTTAGGTAGTTATGTTAATACCTATTTATACGAACTTTATAAATTTGCGGCAAAATCACTGCGCAAATTTTAATGGAATTTGACATGAAGATACTTTGATTCTGGAAGAAAAACATAGTCTACTTTTTATTACAATAACTGATAAATACGCTGGCAGGTAGCCATAAACTAGTACTTTAATATTTTTTAATTTTTTGAGTGTTTTACCTCGTAGGGGGCATATTGGGTCATCTTGTTTACAGTTACAGTGCTGATAAAGTTGTGGGGGAAGGGTGTCATGTCCCATCAACACCAAAGGAGGTTCTTCCGACAAGGCGAGGTGATGAATAACAAGTTATGTGTTTCCTCACTTATAGAAGACCATATCATGCACAAGAGAGAACATACACAAATATAAAAATAGGAAAACAATTATTAACTATTTTACAAACTTAAAATATAAAGTGTTTTTAACTGTGCTATAGTATTATATGACAGATAACTATCTAAAAACTTTACTAACGGAAACTGGGTCTAAGTACTGTAATCGGCCATGTATTGCTGTTTTTAATAGAGGTTTAGACACCGGTGAAATGTTTTTCTAGTGTATGTCATTTAGTTTTAATACGCATCTTTCGAATGTTTTAAACACTTTTGTGTAAATGCGTGATGAGTAGCAGACAATATATATCATAAATACTGTAAAGTTTCTTTTTGTTACGTCTAACTAATTAGCGTCTTTGTCATCGAATATTTCCAAGTTCAAAAGGTTAAACACAAGACGATCAACAATTATATAACATTAAAACATTTTATGTTTATAAAATAAACTGATTTTAAATTCATAACACAGAACTTCGAGCTAATTAACCACAGAGTAACAAATAAACAATTCGAAACAGAACTAACACAATATCGTAGGCAGTAACTCAATTACACGCCCACAATTCGTCATAAAAGAGCCTTTATCGAATTACAGAGCGTTTTGCACCCCGCCATTATGCGAAGAATCGTCACAAACGAAGCATTGTTAACGACACTAGCTGCCATTGTCTGGTGTTATCGCACCGCGTCGGTTTTTGCTGCCTCTCTTCCGTTTAGCTGTGATTTGTGTGATAGATGTGGCGTTAGGTATAAAGGGTGTAAGAATGTAATATTATCTTTGTGTTATAAAGATGCTTGAGATAGACTAATGTTAAGGGGCGAAAGGCGTTAGATGTTTGTTGGAGACTGGTGTCTTTTCTAGCGATTGTCTAAAACAATTGTTATTTACTTTTTTAAAGAGATCCACCGTGATAGGAGTATCAATATAGAGAATTTGTCGCGGGAAACTTTACAAACGTACGCAAATAATATTGTCACTTATGGATCTTTATGGATCCACTAAATGTTGTTACAGATTAAATCCACAACACTCGGAACGAAGTTGTCTGTAGAAGTTAAAAGGCTTTACTCATATTTGTATTTTAGATATGCTCGACTAGTCAAAGAATGAAAACGTTCCCGCGCTGCACGTACGTGGTTCCCTTTAAATTCTCAATACATTGTCATGACTGCCTCGGTGGCGTAGTGATAGCGTATGTGACTGCTAAGCTTGAGGTCTCGGGTTCGATTCCCGGGTCGGACCAAATGTTTGAATGATCTGCAAATATTTATTTCGGAGTTTGGGTGTTTTCTATGTATAATACATATGTACTCGTATTTACAAAAAAAGTATATAAATATTTATATCAGTTGTCTAGTACCCATAACACAAGCTCTGCTTAGCTTGGGACTAGATGGCGTTGTGTGTTAGATGTCCGGAATATTTATAATTGATTTATTATTATTAATTTGCTTAAAAACTGAACACTTTAGGCAGAAATCTTTTGCAATTACACCACTCTGTTCGTAACTACTCCCAGACGTCATTGATTGTCGACCTCGCGCCCTTACAAAAACTTATCATGACATTTGTTCAGTTTTTATTTTCACTACGATATACACCTTTGCAAATACTGTTATGCTTTCACATTTAAACATTACAATCTCTACCACTGTGGAATAAGGTTGAACGTTGTGTGTTAGTTTGAGTACATATCGAAGTGGTTTGGTTTTTATAGGTGGACTTGCAGCGGAAATAAGCTCCTTTGTGTGACACTATCGTATCAGATCGTCAACCGCTTCCTTTCTAAAGATTATTGTAGACGCCAGAGCAAATAAGACTTATCGGCCAATGTTTGAATATTCGTTTTTTGAGGATCATATTAGACGTAGTTCTCTTTGTGTGTTCAGCTGTGTTGTGTACAGTTTTGTTTTAATATGTTGGACATTTTATATTCATGATCGATACATTTTTATTTATAAATTGATTGTTTATTAAACGACCAATACGACCTTCAAACCTTCAAGAAAAGAGCGTACTCCTTCCTAAAAGGCCGGCAACGCACTTGTGACGTCCACAAATTAAGTAATCTATATATATTATATTTTTTGGTATTCGAGATTCGATATCTACTAGTCGAGATATGTTTTTTTTTTTATTGAATAGTGGGCAAACGAGCAGACGTATCACCTGATGGTAAGCGATAACACCAAAGGCGTCACAAGTGTGTTGCCGACCTTTGGGGGATGGGAAAGGGGATGGGGGAGGGGTTAGGGTATGGGCCTCCGGTATCCTCACTCACTCGGTGAAACACAGCGTGAGGCCGTGGTATCACTCCGGTCGAGCCGACCCATTCATGCCGAAGCATAGCTCTCCCACGGTTACGGTCCCCAATAGACAGTATGCTACTGGTAGTGAAATTAAATAATACCTTACAGAAAATTATTCAGTTTGTATGTTAAAACGGAACCCAATGAAAAATTTGAAAATATGGTACGGAGATCTGATAACGAGAAAGTAGAGAGCATGTACAGAATATTTTTTTGCATAAGATCTTTACTTAAATATGATAGGACCTGGTTATAATGAGAGGTATAATACATTTCACAATGCGCTTGTTGCATATCATCATCAGCCGATCGCCATCTACTGCATACGCATACACAAGGAGCCATGGGCCATGCAGATTATTTAAAACTGAAATCTAACAAAAGGCTTATAAAAACACAAAAACTTTCCATAAACCTACCGTCAGCGAGGGTGTCATGCCGCGTGGGGGCGCATAATGTCAATTTTTCGTACACACGGCCTGAATGCGATGAATGCGAGATGCCGCGTAAATGGCCGGCGCCGTGCAAATTTGACGCCTTTGTGTCGAGCTGTGCGCGTGACCTGCATTTTGGGAAATGGACTTGACACGTGTAGGGAAAGAGTTCGGATATTATTGGCTATTGAAGACTGGTTATAGCTGAATGATATTCGATTTCTTAATATCCGTTGACGTTTCATAGAGGCACTACTGTGGCGATAGATTAAAAATGTCGAAAGTGTTTCGTAGAATATGGTCGATTCTAGGTTTAATCTTAGGCTTTCTATCAGAGAGAGTAGAGTTATTTTGGCAAGGTCATACATAACCTAAACTAACTATGTAATATATTCGTTACAGTTTACTGTAATGGTAGTACGTACATTACACTAAAATAAGATCTGTTTTGCCAAGATGATACAATACAGTTTGCAAAAATCTAACAATTTTATTATGCAACAAATATCTGCTCACTGCGGATGGTGTTTGGTGTTGTATGATCCTTCGGATTACCTTCACAAATGATTCTGTTTTAAAGAACCCAAGTAAAATTAGAAATTAATAGCAATGTTATTAATATAAGTCGCAAAATTGTAAACTAGCTGACTGTCTCGGAAGGAATGTACGAGTGTACACTTTAGAATTTTCATTGATGCTCGTTTACTAATAGTCGCGACATTATTTATAAAAAATGAAACCTTACTCTATGATCAGATTATATAACACCTAAATATTTTTCTAATTTAAACCAGCATTTTCAAAGATCCACAATATTAGTAACACATGCAATGAAAGGATATTACACGTCTATGGAAATACGTAATCAGGCAACGCTTTCAATCATAGCGATTTCTGTAGTCACTTTGTCGGGTTATTTGTTTGTGCCCCGAGCGGCCGGCATTCGTGGACTGGGAATCAAAGGGTTCGGTGTTCGATGCGGAGTTTAGGCCGGATTTATTGTGGATGTGTTTAGGATACTTATCAATAACATTTTTTATAAACTTCTAGATATGTCTGTGTTATAATTATGTTTTCCGACGGGTTCCTATACTTTGTTGTATTGTTTTGTAATAAAGGACAGCTTGCTAAGGAGATATATGCATTTATTGTATTTCCAATACTTCTAGTTAATTTTATTGTTGTTTCTAAGATAATTTAATAGTTCTTGAGAATGCTCGGGGGTCATGACTGTCTTTGTGGGTTATTTATATTCATTATATTCTAAGCGAAAAAAAATGAGGAGTAAAGATGAAACAAATTTTGTTTCATTTTCTATTAATCAATATATTCATACATTTTTGTACAAGAAGGTAGGCAATTGTTTATAAGTATTTTTAGGGCGTAGAAGATTAGGCAAGTAGGACGTGGCTACCGTCATCCGTCTGCAACTCAAGAGACACGAGCGTTACCGTTTTTTGAGTGCCCTCATCCTCCAAGAGTTTGAGATTTCTGCGAGCCTCAGTCAATCGATTAAAAAGCAACTTAAGACTTATTTAACAACGTTTTCTATAAGGCCGTGATATCACTCAGGTCGAGTCGTATAAAAAAAACGTAAAAAAAAACATACGGCGGCGAAAGTAATCACTTAAAATATTTGTGAGTTCTTTAAATCACAAAGAAATTTAATGTATCGGTCGTAAAATAGAGCAATTTAATACAAAACTTTAAAATACAGGATAGTTGAAGCAACAATTTCACGAAATTACTCGAATGACAGTTCCGATATAGCTTCAATCGTCTCAATGTTCGGGTAAACGGTCTATCGTACAATCGCTACTGTCCGGCTATCCGGAGGTGTCCGGGTATCCGGGACGAATGACTGTCATTGTAATAATTGTCATATGCGGGTGTTAGAGAGAGGAATGGAATCGGCAATGAAGGAATGAAGGCAATATCTCACAGTTCAGTAGAGAGATGATTTATTCTTAATAATGAACTAGCTTTTGCTTCCAGTTTCGACCATGTTTAATGCGGTTATTGCGGTAAAGATAGTGGTAGTAGTATTTCTAAAGGAAGGCCATAGACTGTTGTGTCCCACTGATGGGCATAGGTCTCCTCTGCAACAAACCAGGTCTCTCTATCCAAGTCCAGTTACAGCCAGTCTTTGCGATGGGCGTCAAGATCGTCGCGCCATCTTTTACGGGGTCTGCCTCGTCGTCGGCGTCCACACTGAGGCACCCTGAGGCTGAACTATAGGTAATGAAATTTCCTGTACGGTCCGCTGCTTCGGTTCAAATTTCATTGGAACTAAAGCAGCCGTTAAGGCGTGAAATTGTTATGGACAGAGTGACTTTCGAATTTGTAGTACCTGGTTGACCACGACGAGCTTATTTCAGTATTTATTTCTCGGTAAATTTTCTAAAAAATAATCCTAGATCGATTATATCTATACTATTAATAAAGCTGAAGAGTTTGTTTGTTTGTTTGAACGCGCTAATCTCAGGAACCGCTAGTCCAATTTGAAAAATTCTTTCAGTGTTGGATAGTCCATTTATTAAGGAAGGCTATAGGCTATATATCATCACGCTACTACTAATAAGAGCGGAGCACCAATGAAGAATGTTTCTAAAACGGAGGAAATTTTCACGCTACGGGTAATATAAGACGCAAGCGAGGTTGCGTGGGTCATCTAGTGTATAGGTATTTTTTGTTTTTTTTAATTGAATGCCTAGTGGGCAAACGAGCAGACGTATCACCTGATGGTAAGCGAATACCGCCGCCCATGGACACCCACAACACCAAGCTGGCGTCACAAGTGCGTGACCGACCTTTGGGGGATGGGAAAGGGGATGGGGGGAGGGGTTGGGGTATGGGCCTCCGGTATCCTCACTCACTCGGTGAAACACAGCGCAAATACATATTATATATTAACCTTTAAACGAGATATAAACACCAATATTAGGTTATTTACAGTACCTACTAATATTAGCAAAAGCTAGCACTGAAATTGAGCCTAGACTTTTATTAAAATTACTTTTGTATAATCTTGCTTTAGTATAATTTTCAATCTGTCCGTCTGTAGCTGGAAGCCCATTGCATTTTCAATTTTCATCTAGTTTTTTTTTTCATCTCGCCGGCTTAACTTTGTTTGAATGAAATTTATTTTAAGTCTCATAAAAGAGATGATGAACAATGTTAATCTATCTTGAGTATTTTGTAAGTATTTGAAATTATTACTTTTAGGGGTTAACCCTAAATTGTAGTCAGGAATAGAAAACATTGTGTTTAAGAGCCGCTCATAGCTCAGATGCACTCGGTGATTAAAAACAATCACCGAGGGTAAGGAACGACAGCGCGGTCAGTACCTGGATGGGTGACCGCTGGTGGCATGATACCATGAGCGTCTCCGTGATTCGTAAGTCACGTTAAGCAGTCGGTCCCGGTTGTTATAATAGGATAACAGTCGTGAAGTTTAATTGGAGGCCTATGGGTGGCTTTAAAACATCCAACGGCAAGATACGTAGCTACAACGTTGTCTTGCCAGTCTTTAACCCACACTCGGCCAGTGTGGGAACGTATGACCTTAACCCTCTCCTGAGAGGAGACCCGAGCCCAGCAGTGGGACATTATGGGTTGTTGATGTGTTTAATATAACGTTTTATGGAAGTAACTGGATGACCGGTATTTTATTGCGGAATTTGGGTGTTTTCTGTGTATATAAAAAAGTATATAACTATGTATTTAGATTAATTATCTAGATCCCATAATACAAGCTCTGCTTAGTTTGGGATTAGATAGCGTTGTGTGTTATATGTCCGAAATATTTATTTATTTATTAGGTAAATATTTATGTACTCTTTCTTTAAAAAACAGCTTGAAAATGACCTGTATCTTTTATAGAAAAGAAGTAATTAAATATTGAGAGTGTAAGTCCTGAATATAATTTTTACGTATAATCATGACTTAACGGCTGGTGGTCTACGAGCTGCGATAATATAAAGTGATCTGTTAAAGCTACGGATTTATGGTGTAATAGAGCTCGATCGTCGCCACCACCGCAATTAGTAGCTAAAGGGTGTTTGTTTGTGGGGTCCTTTAAGGGACACCATGCGATAGGGAAAATTAGAGGACTTTTTCAAGCTGCTAAAATGACTCTACTCGGCCTGCATGAGCAGAATTCAAAATTGGTGGTGCAACAACAACATTCAAAGTTGCGAATGTGTGCAATGCAGTATGTTGATCCAAACTAGCGGCGTAGTATGATGCTACTAAACTAATAATTTAGTGTTTACCCAACTACGGGGATGGCAAAAAAGAATAATATTCTTGGCAGTCTTTGTAGCGCTTAAACTACTGAACGGATTTCATTCAATGAAGTCAATATAAAAATATTGACTTCAATATAATAAAATGTATATATAATATATAATATAATATAATATATAATATAATATAAATATAATATATTGAATTGAATATATTGAACATCCGGGTGACATAGGCTATACCAATTTCAAGTCAAGTTTTTACGTAATCGGTTTTTGATGCATGACCCTGTCAAAAGTGACTCTACTCTACCTGATGATGTGATGGTCACCTAATTCATTGCGAATGCAGACAATGCAACAATGCAGCATGGCGACCCACACTATGGTGGCCTAGTGATGTTTCTGCATCATTGGGCCTACGGTCTCGCACTCACACTCACCAACGGAACAACGGATATAGTTATTTAAAGTTTTTCTTGTTAGTAATAGCAATAACTCACATCTACACACACAGTCTATACTCTACTCTGCCCTTTATTACTTTTACTCCATTAAGGATTATCCTCCGTCGTTGCAGTCTTTTATAGTCACCCTACGTTACAGTTAACCCCCGCCGATTCGCGCCTCTAATCGCCCCGGGGCCACAGATATATAAACTGCGATTATTGTCTTTTTATTGTACATGAATAAAATATTAATTGGCGATAAGTGAAACGCCACCCTTATCTGTAATCGATGGGTTTTTGGAGCGTGAAAGTGATTTTTTTGTCGTGAATAAAGTCGTGACATTTATAATTTATTAGTTTCTAAAAAAACGATAGATACGTTTTTTTATTGATACTAGTGTTATAAATAAAGAAAACAAATATTTAACAGCCTGTTTGTATATGTTTTGTTTTGGAATTTGTTGTACAATCCTTTGTTAGGAAAATCTACTTCAAAAATTCTCTTTGTCACTAATTATGCCTCTGATGAATGAATTGAATAATTGTAAGATTGAATATTTTGTTCCATTTAAGATGTTTCATCATCATATCAATCAAAATCTCTTACTGGCTCCCCAAGGCTCAATACATCAATGGGTCCTGTACGGCCTACGATCTTAGTTTAGTATCTATATATAAACTAAGCTATCTGAACCCCGCGGTGCTACCAGCGGTACGACAATAACCGCGAGCAACGCCGCGAAGCTAAGCTAGTATCTTTATAAATGGTAGCCTATGTGTTATTTCGATGTATAAGCTATGTTATTGTAAATTTTAATCAAAATCCATTCAGTAGTTTTTGCGTGTAAGAGCATCAAAAATACCCACTTACATACTCACAAACTTTCGCGTTTATAATATTAGTAGGATTTTGTAGTAGGCCGACTGACTTAGAGCACATTACAGCTCGCATACTATTATATAGTCCATTCGCTTAGATAGTGTCGATGCACACGTGTCACGGCCACGGCATCGGCGACTCGATCTAGGTTACCGTATCTAAGCGAATGGATATATATGTTACCGTTGTCTCGTGGTGACAATCGTGTCAGCGTTTTGTTACGGGTCACATGGCCAGAATAGTGATGATATGGGATTTTGCTCTATCAACTGTTTTTACGCGTCTTCAAGATTCAATTCCTGCACTTATTCTATTCTGACTACCTCGATGGCGAAGTAAGCAACTGCTGTATTTGAGGTCTCGAGTTCGATTCACGGGTCGGACCAAATGTTTGTGATCTGCAAATATACTCGTATGTTTCGGCGTTTGGGCGTTTTCTATGTATAATATGTACCTATGTATTAACAAAAAATTCAGATGTTGTCTAGGGCCAATAGTACAAGGTCTGCTTAGTTAGGGACTAGAGAGCGTTGTGAGTCAGATGTCTAAAAATATATACAAATAAATAAAATTTAAGTGCCTGTTTGTAATTTCAAATTAACAGCTGTTCGTTAAATGCAAATGAAAGTATATAAAAAGCTATGGGTAGGGTATTATAAATAAAAATAAATAAATATTTAACAGCCTCTTTGAATCGGTTTTGTTTTAGAATTAGTTGTACAACCCATTGTTGGGAAAATCTATAAAAAAATTACTTCAAAAATTATCTTTGACACTAATTAATCAAAAGAAGAAAGTAAAAAAAAAATGTTTATATATTGCTAGTACTAAATTGTTTTTAATGACGACAAGGACGGGGTATACCTTGTATAACATAAACATAAAATGTTTTAAAACATACACAAATATAATAAGAAATTTTACTGTCTCTAACACTCTAGGCTACTTTTTTTGGACTAGCTTCGCCCCGGTGTTGCCGGCGGTTGATTTCGTACTCAGTTAATATTATTAACAGACTTAAAGGAGGAGGTTCTCAATTAGACTTTATTTTTAATGTTTGTTATCTCAGAACTTTCGAATGTGTAAACCGATTTTTGTTCAGTTTTTTGAAGTCGGTTCTTTTGTTAAAATTTGACTTTTTATATAATTCCAACCTCCTTTAAATTAGCATTGATTGGTTGTCGGGTTTCAATAAACTTGTAAATTTCATCCTACCGTAAGAGATTAATTCATACCTACAATGGATGCAACTATTATTAATATATCCGACTTGAAGGAGATAGTAGAAATGAATGTATAAAAACTATTAAACTCCCAGTAGCCGCCATGTGCGCCCCCATCGCTCGCCACTAGAGTGTTTATTCACTGATAATTGAGTATGTACCGTATTTAATCTCCTACCCTCTGTTTTTAAAGAAACACTCGCACCACTGACTCTTCGAGTACCTTTTTGAGAGGGGCGGTACACATGTCAATCTATATTTATAATCTTGTACGATATTGTTAAATTTAATTTTAAGTAAAGTAAAAAGTTTTTTTAATTGTAGTATCATATGAGTGATAATGATACAAGTAAACAAGGCTTTTATTTCGACGATTAGTCTGTGTGCCGTAGTATATTGCTTGTTCAGTACTGATTATGAAATTATTTCAATATGTTAAAACGGTATAGGACAATAAAATAAATGTAGATACAACTTTATGCAGCATGGTCTATCCTCCTTTACTTTTTACTCATTTCCATTTTTAAACGTAAAACTCCAATAATGTAGTTTTGATTGTAATTCGTCTACCAGGGTTATATAATATTTTTGTGTAGCTTTTAAAACATTTTTTATTTATGTTACACAAGGATTCCGTCATTTAAAAAATTACAGTACTATTATATATTTATTTTACTTCAACATTGCTTTTGTCAATAACAGGAACTATTTATAATAAGGGTTTATTTTATAAAAAAATACCATTTTCATATATCGTTTATTATTCGTATCATAATAAAAATCAAACAATCGTTTAATACAACTAAAACATTAAGAAACATATAAAAACTTAAATTTCAACAATAACATAATTTTTATTTTAACAATAAAACTTATTTATACAACATCTTATAACTATTTTAAGTGGACAAATAACTAATTCACATTGCGGTGGGTTCTAAAATTAAATCTAAAGTGACATATAATGATGACGTCATAGGATATCGCATAAAGCAAAATAACGATTTGTCACAAATTATTTTTGACAACGGACTTCACTTGATTTTGGACAGGTTAGTAGTCTATGGAAACAAGAATTATTTTTATGAAAATAAATGTTAGAGGTAAGTACCTACCTAATTAGAAGAGAGTTTTTTTAGAATATCCAAGGTCAAATCTACCAGTGCCTGCTTGTTTTCATAAAATAAAGTTGTCTTTAATTTGTGTAAAACAATTTATTACATAAAATACATACAATACAAAAAGTTTTTAGTGTTTTTCTAGGATATTTCTATAATTAGTATGTATATTAAAAAGCATTACTAGTTTCTGTATAAAATAGCGTCGTGTCATTGTCAAAACCTTTCTAAAAACAGATAGCTAATTTTTAAATAAGACGTCACACAAGTTAAGCTTGTCATACATTGCTCTCATAACTTTATTTTCTTATTATTAAAACAATCTACTAGTGTGGTATAGTATTATTAAAACCAACTAAAAAACGAGAATATTATTGACTAAAGTAAAAATTGACTATTGACTAAATTCATGTTATTTAATACCTATTTGTAGAAACAAAAATCAGTTGTATTGGTCATAATAAATTAGTATAATTTATTTTCGTCGCGATAACTGATATACCTACTCGTTGGCGGAGCCGCGGGCAAAAGTTGTAGTGTAATAAATAATAGATAAATACCTTATGCATATAATAATGCAAAACGCATGCAATTATAATTATTACTAAAGATAATGAAGTAGCTACATACATATGAGAAAAAAGGCTATGATTTTTATTTTCCTTAATTATCTATAACAATAAAACCAGCTTCGGAAGACAAAAAACAAAATTAATAACATGTCTAAACATGACTTTATATACAGGTTCTATTTACAATTTTTAAGATCATAATTATATAATACACATAATGTCATTTAATTGGATTATCATATTTCATAATGTTGATCTACAATTCGTTTAGGTATATGTATTTTATGATAATTATTCAGGGATACACAATACGATAACTACATCTTTAAGAGTAGGGTATAATAGTAATAAATAAACAAAATCCTTTTTAAAATAAAAAGTTGCACCGACTTCAAAGAAAAATTTAAAAAACAATTACAAATTTAACAGATAACACTATAAAAGCAATATGAGTTAATCAATAAGACAGTCCGATTGAAGTCGGTGCCAAACGCGATGGTATGTTTGAATACATAAAAATTAATACCGAAAATTAACATCTGAATTGATAACCTCTACCTTATTCATGTCGGTTTAATAATTATTGACGTATGTGGTAGTCGTTATAATTTCGTTAACGATGCGTGTATTTTAATAGTGAGTCTTTTTACAAAATTGACATTAATTTGCCTAACTAACACCTACTACCGTACGCTTAGAAAGAGAGTACAATCTATGATATGTTATCTATCAAATGGTGAATAGATGCTCACAAGTAACTACGATACATTGCACGATAACAGTAACAGGTATTGCACGATGATTATCTCCCAAATTCACATCACTATCAGCACCATTCTGCCTTTAACTAAAACTCTACATTTTTATTGGTTTAAGGCTAATTTTGATTGAAATATTTACAATTGTCGTCACTACCAATTCCTTTCACAATGTGATTGAATTGTAACAGATGAAACTTGTTTTTGGTTACTTGACAGATTCCCAAAATTTTTGTGTCCTAACACTATTCTATTAGACATTCTAAATTTAAATTGTTCTTTAATAAAAGTCTTTTCAGTCTTACACACTGTCTGGAGAGCTAGTTTCTCGATCCTGCATGGACGTGGAAGGCTGCTCCCAGTGCGAAGGCCAGGCCCTCGCCGGGAGCGCGACCGGCCTTCATATGACGTGTTGAGGGGGCTCCTCGTCACTTTTCATGAGCACGTACGCGACGGGGCGCTTGACGTCGGCCGGCGGCGAGGGGGTGCGGCGCGGGGGACAGCCGCAGGGGGACAGGGCACTACTGTATAGTGCACTGCTGTATAGAGCACCACCGTATAGCGCCTGTAGAAAAATATTTACTTAGACACGAGGATGCGACAAGTTTCATTAAGTTGGCAAGATTTAGACGTATGTACGTTAGTCAGTAACTTTTATAAGACGAGTACGAGACTATAAAAACAACATATTTTGGGTATATGTAAATTGAATGTTCTACTTATATAAGACGTAAGTAATTGAACTCAGAACTATTATAATTATTAAGGCTAAGAGTGGTTTCACTTAAAAGCATAGCAATCACTCATGTGAAACCACGAATAAGCAACTCAATAACTATGTAAAATATTTACCTGCAAATGTGCTAACTCAGCTGCTAGCTTTCCATCATCAGAAGGAATCTTCGCGAAAGGATAAAATGGGTATGGCAGCGGTGGGAACAAGGCTCGTCCCAAATCTGGTTTATCTGGCAGTAAGTGATGCGGCATCTGCATTTGGTGCATTGGATGTGGTACTGATTGTGTAACTAGCCTCGGCACTGGTGCCAACAGTCCGTTGATGCCGAAACCGAATTTAGGTTCCTTTTTCACAAGCGGTTTCGGCTTCCGTCGTGGTCTGTATTTGTAGTCTGGATGTTCTTTCATGTGCAGGGCTCTAAACAAAAGAGAAAATTTAGTTTATCAATTGATAAATATAATGGTTTTATCGAGTATATAATTCTGTATAACTTTTTTTAACTACTATTACCATTTTGTGGTAACACATGCTTAGTTTCATGATTAAATAAATGTACATTCTGTTAAAATTTCAAAGTTATCTTATTTTGACCTAGAGGAAAAGTGCTTTTTCTTTTTTTAAAAAGACAACTCCCGCATTAGGAATATACATCCTGTGTCGCGGGGGACTTTACAAACATACATGTGACGGACACAAAGAACACCCAGACTCAGGACAACACTTTGTGGATCACACAAAGTGATGTCCCACGTGGGATTTCAACCCACGGCACTTGGCGCAGTAGAAAGCGGCGTAGTGACCGCTTAAACCACTAGGCCAACCGTGCAGCTTTTATATTTGCAAAAAAAAATACTTCAATCAATCAATCAAATATAGATAATAGAGATATGGATTAGCAATTACGAACCAAAAATGCACAGGCCGAAATTAAGAAATCATTCTTAATCGAGGCAAACATTAGTTCAGTTTTCAATATCCCGCCAACCGAAGTGGACGTATTGGCACGTGCAACAACAATCATTTAAATGGACAAATGCGTATTTAAAGAATGCGACACAAGGTCAAAATACTGTAACAAATCAAGCAGAAATACTTTTGACTACGTACTTGTAAGCCAAATAACGCTGCAATAGAAATAAAAATGAAATATTTGCAATTTAAATATAGTGTTGCCATTCACACATCTTTTTCTTCCCAAATTAGTGGGATAATATGTATTCTTTACTCAAACTTACAAAAAAATAATCCAAAAGACATTTATTTACAAAACTGATGATTCACAGCGTATTTGATTTTATTTTTATATTAATTATTTGAACAAAAAATGTACAGCTATTTTATTAATTATACCTATTCTATTCAAATATTACACAATTTTAAAACATTAAAAAAAAACTTGGTTTTTATGCGTAAATTTTCCTAGAGTAGTTAACACTAGTCCAGCATTGTGATGTTTATGCTCTGTCTTTGTCTAATCATAGAGACGTTATTGTTTTAGTAGCGTGTGTAAGTGAGACATACAGACGTATGTTTAGTATCAAATGTCTAATAGTTTCAAAGCTAAGTACAAAGTTGTTTGCGCCTCTATAGGTATATCTCAATGTAAAAATTTTATTTACATTTCAATTAATGGCGATGGTGTTCCTAGATAATGGACGATGGATAATAATAAAAATTAATTTCACCTTCATTCTTTAGTAATCTTTTTATAGTAACGTATTTGTTTATCCATCAAAACGTCGACACATTGAATACTTATTATCTAAATGTAAAGAGAAAAAGACTTGAGATTTATGGAATAACTCAATTTGCCCCTACAATATTGTAAGTTTAGCGTCAAAATGCCACAATGAAACGCCGCTGGGCGATATAACATTATTATTTATGCAATAAAGCGTGCAATTGTCGCGAACGCCCGGCCGCCCTTAAAACAACAATGTCGATTCAACAATGCGCGGATTATTGCATTGTCCCACTCACAATCGGGTTTCTGACTATACCACTGCACTATCTACGTTTTGAATACGTGCAAATTTCAATTCTGTCCACACAAAATAAAGTTGAATATTGGATGTAAACGAATGTATTTATGACGTATATTGTTGGGAATGAGTCGACACAGCGTCCGATTATGCCAGCTTTGTGATAGAATCGCGATTGTCAGCGAGTCGATTGTAATTATTCGAGTGGACCACGCTAGCGAATGATAGTTCGTCACTGCGCTGAGGTTTGAATGCGAATGTTTGTTGAGTATGATTGTGTAGCGGATTTAGATTTTTTTATTTAATTGCTATTTTGAACTGCCGTTTGTTTGTCTGTATGATTTGTTATGACAAGTAACGAGGTTTTAAGTAGATTGTACGATTAAAGTCGATGTATTTTATTAGAATCGATAAATTTGATTAAAGGTAAATGTAGGTACTAATAGTTATGGTGGGTTTTATATTGATGACGATGAAGACGTAATTGAATAACATTGGTTTAAATAATTATTGCTATCTTACTGTTAAGATTAATCCAAGATGTTATAAGAAATAACGATTTTTGCTTTATGTTTGTTTTTACCTTTTAAAAGAGATATAGTGCGAACCTACAAAGCCAAGACATCATGCAGTAGGTTAGGTACAACTTCCTTCTTTATGTGCCAATTTCAATACAAATGAAGTGCATCCATACTGATATTATAAATTCGAAATTCACTCTTTTTGTCTGTTACACTTTCATAGCTAAACTGCTTTGCTAATTTCAATTAAATTTAGCATAAAGGTACTTTGATTATTAAGGAATTACCTACATAGTAGAGTAGCCACTCTTTACGGTGAAAACAAATATACTCGCGGGCAAGAGCTGGTACATTATAGATATAAAAACCACACCTAAAATGTACCTTGTTAGTTCTAAAATGACGCTAGTGAGTGACAACTATTGCAGAGGTCAAGCTATATTTTAAGGAATAAGGATGGGCGTTTCTGGGAACCCCAGTGAAAATAAATACTTCCAATTAATGTCCGGATAGCATGATATACTATGAATATTAGGTATTATAATTTTCCGTCAACTAAGATTTAAGGCGATCTCAGTATGTTTTTAGTCGCTATCCAGTTTAAACTTCGCAAGTGTTGGCTTGGGGATACGGCTATAGCTTCCAAACTATTAAGCAGGCTTTACGCATTATGATCTTAAACTAATCTCTTCGCCACATTTTTTTTAAAGACGTTTCTCGCATAAGAATATACATGCTGTGTCGCGGGTGACTTTACGCACATGAAACAGGCACAAAGAACATCCAGACTCAAAGTAACAATTAGTGGAACACACAAAGTGTTGACCTATGTTGGATTTAAACCCTGAACACTTAGCGCAGTAGAATGTGGCGGGGCAACCGCTTAAACTACTAAGCCAATCGTGCGGTCATTGTGAGGTTGTTAATGAGGAGGTACTCAGTAAATATAATAACAGATATTTAAATTTTAAATTGCATTTTAAGAATCTTGGTAGCATATAAGTATATGCTACAGTTTGGTATATACTTATATGCTACCAAGATTCTTAAAATTAAAACGGTTGGCCGAGTGGTGTCAGCGGTCGCTATGCCGCTTGCTACTGCGCCAAGTGTCGTGGGTTCAAATCCCACGCGGTACCTACAACACTTTGTGTGATCCACAAATTGTTGTCCCGAGTCTGGATGTTCTTTGTGTCCGTTTCATGTATGTTTGTAAAGTCCCCCACGACACAAGATGTTTATTCCTAATGTGGGAGTTGTCTTTTTAATATATATATATGTCAATTCAATTCGTAGTAACATCTATTCAAAATATTTTGAATTATTGTCCTTTATATGTATTTTGTTTTGTATTTCGGTTATTACACAACTATACATTAAATGGTTTAGTATTGTTTTAATTACTAAGCTCTTGGTTTACATACCAATGCATGCGAAAAAATTCGCTTAATCATTTTCCCAAATGTTGAAATGGCTTCAATAGAAACCATTCAAGACGTGAAATATACAAGAATTGTCATAAAAGAGTAGCTACTGAAGACCGCAAACATTCTTATCAACGCTTATAGAAACGTCCTATCTTCCGAACCAAAAAGCTGGAGTTCATCGACCCCAACACTATCAATTCCTTCAATTACTGTTTGTTAACCAAATAAATACGATATCGTAAGGAAAATAACACAATATCTCCGGTCAAGAAAAAAAACCTAACAACTTTTTTTTATCGGACACTTTTTGGCATATTTTTTCTATGAAAGTGATCGAGTATTATCAATATCGATGTTTTTTCTATAGAGCTAATCGAATACGGTGTGGATACGATTTTTGATATGAACGAACGTTGTGTGTATTGAATTTGGTATGTCAATATGACATATTGAGTTTTTTATTAATGCTTTTTTGTTGTAGGTGTGGCTCCGTGGAACTGTTGAGAATAGCGTAAGTTACGATATTATGTTTCATATCACTCCTAAATTCTTGATTTCACATGACGTTTGTTGTTTATTTATAAAAGTGATTGATATCTATTTAAATAATTTTATAATATTTAACAAAATATGAGAATTTAAAAGCTAATATTATTAATATCAAAATTAGGATATTATTTTTTTATCGGACGATTAATGTTTAATTGGAAACAAACATCATGAACAATAACGAAAATAATTTAGAGTTAGCAGGAGTTGGTCATCTCGAGGTACAATGCAATGTGCATCTATCAATGCAATGTAGGTATGTCTAATTTGAATATGGTCGAGATGATATTGATTGGTGTAAATTTTTAACCGAAATCAAAAGAAGGAGAGGGATTTCATTTAGTTTGGTAGGTTTCATCAGACTGTAAAATTTAGGAATGGGAATACTTTTCAATACGATTTAGCACAATTTACACTCATACTTTGTAATGCTAATTGTTCTTAAATTGATTAGTTCTTCGATATATTCCGTAAGAGATAAATTTGTGTGCAAATGATCACTGAATTTTTTTATGTACAATATTGCTCCTTTTGCGTGTAAAGTATGTATTTGTTTCCTTTCGTCATACGTTAATTGTTTAGATTTAAGTTGGATTTGTTTCAATTCATAACTGAACTGTTACTACAAGTGAGAAGTGACAGTTTGGTATTTATTTTACAACCAAACTAATGCAAATGAAGATTTGCATTTATAAATAGCTGCCAAAATGACTCTACTCTGCCTGTTGGAAAGCATCAGAAGAATAATCATGTTTTGTAGAAGTGCATTATATATTTTTTACTAAACAGCAACGCCTGAAATGTAGTTAATGTTTTGAATTCTATTATATATACATATATTAGACTAGCTGACCCACGCCACCTCGTTTACGTCTCTTATTGCCTGTAGTGTAATATTTTTCCCCGGTTTTTGAACATTCTTCATTAGTGCTCTGCTCCTATTGGTCTTAGCGTGATGATATATAACCTGTAGCCTACCTCGATAAATGGACTATCCAACACTGAAAGAATTTTTCAAATCGGACTAGCTGGTTCCTGAGATCAGCCGGAACAAACAGACAGACAGACAAAAATTTTAAAAATATATATTTTGGTATGTGTACCGTATATACATTCATATGCATGTAATGTATGTAGTAGTGTAGTGTAGTATGTGAAAGCGGTTATTTTAATATTACAAACAGACTCTCCAATTTTATTTATTTATATAGATTTTGGGAAAAATCACAAGAACTGAATTCAGATTCAGATATTGCATAAGTAACAAGTAATAAGGCTAAACGTAGATTTGTTGGTCAACTGTGTGGTTAAGGATTATTGGTTCGTTTGTTTGTTGATTGGACTGGTTACTGTCGCAAAAGAAGATATTCATAGTAATGAATATAATGGATAGCAGACGACACAATCTATTCAAAGATTGTTCCTTTAAAACACGTGAATAATAACAGTATGTCCCCAAAAGGTTCCATGGTGTCTCATTCCCATCCGTTATCGGTCAGTACAATGGCGAGGCCGCGCCCGTGTTGATTCAATACTTATTTTTATCGTCTTGTGTTTGTCCAATCGAAGGAAGATATAATCGAATAAATAAGGGCCGCTTAAATAACAGATATCGAATAGTACGTTCATCCTGTCCTCTATTAAGCAATTGCTTATCTGTTAATAATATACATGTAATTGTTACTAAATTATTACATGTATTTTTGGTCGTTCCTTGTGATTAGAGATGAGACGGATGTGGGTATGTTAGACGTATGCCGGAAATGCGTGATGAATGCTTAATGTCCTATCTCTACTAAAAACTGGAGAAATGTTATTGAAAACGCACTGAATTTATATTAAAATATTTCCTTTTTTAAACCGACTTCCAAAAAAAGGAGGAGGTTATCAATTTTTTTAATTTATTTTTGAATAGGCGGCAGAAGAGCAGACGTATCTCCTGATGGTAAGCGATTACCGCCGCCCATGGACACCCGCAACACCAGAGGCGTAACAAGTGCGTTGCCGGCCTTTAGGGAAGGGGATGGGTATGGGCCTCCGGTATCCTCACTCTCTCGGTGAAACACAGCGCAAGCGCTATTTCACACCGGTTTTCTGTGGGGCCGAGGTATCACTCCGGTTGAGCCGCCTCATGCTCATGCCGAAGCTTGGCTCTCCCACAATCAATTCGACAGTTTTTTTTTATGTTTGTTAGGTACCTCATAACTTTCGACTGGGTGAACCGATTTTAATAATTCTTTCTTTCTTCTTATTTGAAAGCTGGTGCTTCCCGTGAGGTCCCATTTCAATCTGGTCCAGTTGTGACAATGTCATCCACGAGAAAACCATAGAAATCTTTAATTTGCATTAAGTATGTGCGCGATAAATTGGCGAATAACTCAATATCTCGCCAACCGATTTCGATGATTCTTTGTTTTGATTTGAAAGCTGATGCTTCCCGTGTAGACTCATTTCAATTTGGTTCTTGAAGTCCGTTTTTCTATCTTAAATTTTTATAACTAAAACTTAAAAAAAAAATGCGAGGCAGTCTTTATGGATAGATAGAAGTCGATAGAAGTGAAAATTAAGTAACTTGTGAATTACATCAATACTAATAACCCACGTAATTATATCTATGTACATATATACATAGTATACATATATATAGCTCATGGAAAGCGTGCGGTAATGATAACCGACACGAGTTTCACGCTTTTTTTCACCTCAAACGTGCCTAAAGAAGTTTTCACTTCCAAAAATAATGAAAAAATTATAATATCAAGACTATCTCCACTTTTAACTAGAGGTGTTTCATTAGACAGATCAAGTCTTGCCACAAGTCCTTCAATTGAGGTTCTATTATTAAGATGGTATTTAACACCACCCATGGACGCCAGAAACTCGCAAGAGCAAAGTGCATTGTCGGTCTTTGTGTGTCACTATTAGAATTAGGGAGGGGGATTTTGCCTCCGGTTATCAGGTACACTTATTGTGTAATATGCAATGATAGAACTGTTTAATCCTAATTTCTGTTGGACAGTGTTATCACTTCTGAGCTGGTCTGTACATACCGGCATATACGGCTCTCCCACGGTTATTTTTTCTTTTTTTTTATGGAAAAAGGGGCCAACGATCAAAGGTATCACCTAAGCAGTAAACGATTACCGTCGCCCATGGACACCTGTAACACCAGATGCGTCACAAGTTGGTTGGTCCTCACTCACTCGGTGAAACACAGCAAGCGATATTTCACACCGGTTTTCACACGGAAATACGTGGGAGAGCCACGCTTCGGCATGAATGGTCCGGCTCGACCGGAGTGATACCACGGCCTCACAGAAAACCGGTGTGAAATAGCGCTTGCGCTGTGTTTCACCGAGTGAGTGAGGATACCAGAGGATCCCCCAAAGGTCGGCAACGGACTTGTGACGCGTTTGGTGTTGCGGGTGTCCATGGGCGGTGGTAATCGCTTACCATCAGGTGATGCGTCTGCTCGTTAGCCCCCTATTCAATTAAAAAAAAAAACCGCCTGTAATTCAGTAGTTTAGGCGCCACAGTACTTACACGCACAGATTCACACACACAAATATGTACACAGTAAACTCAAAGCAAAAGTTACTTATGCACCTTTAAAAATTATGCACCTTTGCCCATAAACATTCTTCCTAAAGAGGGAGTTCCTATGTCCAACAGTGGACTATTAAAGCCTAATTGACTTGATTGTACAGTTGGCCTAAGTTGGCTTAAGTGGTCGCCACGCTGCTTTCTCCTGCGCTGAATGTTGTGGGTGCAAATCCCACATCGCACAATACTTTGTGTTATCCACAAATTATTGTTCTGAGTTTGGGTGTGTGGATTTATTCCTAATGCGGTAGTTGCCTTTAAAAAAAGAAAAGTAGAAAGACTGGTGAAGATATTAGAATCACTTAATTAAATGATTTAATTGTTATGTCTCCGTTAATTTTGCCCACAATTTTATTTAGCAGCAAACCAACTAAACTTACCCAAGACTTTACCAAATAAAGTATTTCTTTATCTCTTTGATATTTTTCGTATTAAATCCGTATTAGTAACCCATTTTTATACACAATCAATTGCAAATCAACCGCACTTTTCAGTACAATAACGTTATTGTAATAACGTTATCAATATCGTTACTTATCAGTTACTATTAGGGAGTACACTGGGTTAGTACAGTCAAGGTATTGTAATGACACATGCTTTTGATTTTCCACAATCAGATCATTGTTCCTTTATCGGTATTCAGAGCAAATGACAAATGAAGGTATGTTGTAATATGTTGGTGATATGTGTTGTTTTTTTCATGTGATTTGTGCTGTCAATAATTACATTGTAAATATGTAAACTTTACATAAAAGATGACTAATATTCATTTACATTGCATTACTGAATAAACATGTTAGTTTTTTTCTATGTAACATAAAAAACTAATTAGTAGCTAAGCTAGTTTAGTCAATTGACATTCTAGACATCTAACACACAACGCAACATATAAATACATTTTTACTTTTTTTTGTAAATACATACATATTATACGTAGAAAACACCCAAGCTCCAATACAAATATTTTTAGATCATACAAACATTTGGTTCGACCCGGGAATCGAACCCGAGACCTCAAGAACAGCAATCGCATACGCTACCATTGCGCCATAGAGGCAGTTAAATATACCCACAATAAATACCTACTCCGAACGAATTATTCTATGTTTAAACAAATATTTGAAGATTCCACAAACATTTGGTGCGACCCGGGAATCGAACCTCAGACCTCAAGCACAGCAGTCACATACGCTACCACTGTGTTACCGAGGCTGTGAGCATTGGGTGAGTATAGTTAAGGCTGATAGCTAAAAATGTAGTTTAAAAATAATGAAAATTTTACACTTTTCAAATCAAAATATAAACCGTTTATATTACATGCAACATAAAAGTAGATATCCACATAAATACTCTAAGTATATAGTCCATCAGGACCCTAGTGCAGTAGAGTAAGAAATGATTAAAAAAATCCAGGATTTAATACGTGGCGGAATTTATTTATTTATTTATAACTTTATGCACTTATGTACATCGGCGGACTTAATGCCCAGGGCATTCTCTACCAGTCAATCTTAGGGTGGTGTAGAAATCTTGTGTGGTAGGCGCACAAAGGTTATACAACTTCGGATCTAAGACATACATAAATAAGCAACATAAATACATAGATATAGATATTCAACATACTGTACTTACATATATTTACATGTCATTCATACGTAGGTACATATCAATCAACATTAATATCTTTTGATTTTGAAATTATATTTTAAATACAACCAATTCAAATAAAACACAATAACTAGTTGTTATTGATCGATCAATAGCGAAGATACGAATGAGTATTAAATATGAAATCACACTTAAACTATCTCACCTAATTTGTCTTACTAGTCGACTCCTGAAGGGAAACTTTGTACCGCCGAACCCTCTTCGTTTAACATATTGCTTTCAATGATGGTTCACCCTAACAATGTTGTCTATTTTAAATATTCGCCAGTTATTAAGCACAGTACACAATAGTTGCAATAAGATCTAACAAATACAAGTTGACAAGGAGTGTGCGCGGGGATTTAAACCTTGCTAATAAAATTAACCCTTTTCTAAATATAGTAGAATGAAGCGTCTAAAACATAGAATAATTCGTTCGGAGTAGGTATTTATTGTGGGTATATTTAACTGCCTCTATGGCGCAATGGTAGCGTATGCGATTGCTGTTCTTGAGGTCTCGGGTTCGATTCCCGGGTCTAACCAAATGTTTGTATGATCTACAAATATTTGTTTCGGAGTTTGGGTGTTTTCTATGTATAATATGTATGTATTTACAAAAAAAAGTATAAAATATATGTATTCATATCAGTTGTCTAGTACCCATAACACAAGCTCTGCTTAGCTTGGGACTAGATGGCGTTGTGTGTAAGATGTCCAAAATATTTATTATTATTATTTCGATATCATTTTGCACTATGTGTTGCGGAGGTCCGATACCAGTTGCTCCGTGGAACAACTCATATTCAGGTAAAACTATTTGATTTTTTTAATAGTGGTAGTTGCCGACTCTATATAATAATCTTGGGAATACTAAAAGCATCAAAAATGAACGTTTAGCTGATGGTAAGTAGGCACTGCCAACGGACACATGATATTTAACAACTAAAACTGGAACAAATCCTATGCTTATATTACAAAAATGTTATACATATTACAAATTATTAACTGCCTCGATGGCACAGTGGTACCATAAGCGACTGCTGTGTTTGAGGTCTCGTGAGTATTTTCTATGTAAAATTTGTGTGTATTAAGCAAATAAAGTATACATGTATTTATATCGGTTGTCTAATACCCATAATACAAGCTCTGCTTAGTTTGCGACTAGATGGCGTTGTGACACAGTTGTTGACATTATGGTGTATGTTTTCTCGCTATCTTCTCTATAAAATCACACTAATCTTATTTCGTAATCTTCTTAGGAGACATCCTACACTACTACACTAGGAGACAGGAGGCATACATCACAAGCATTAACCTTTTCCTAACTAAATTACTTTATTGGCAACAATTTTTCTAAATTTTTTTACAAATATACATACATAATTACCTACATACAAATACGCTTCGGCCACGGCCTCACAGAAAACCAGTGTGAAATAGCGTTTGCGCTGTGTTTCACTGAGTGAGTGAGGATACCGGAGGCCCATACCTCAATCCGTCCCGCTATCCCCCTCCTCATCCCACAAAGGTCGTTAACGCACTTGTGACGCCTCTGGTGTCACGTCTGCTCGTTTGATCCCTAAAAAATGATGATGAAATGATGATCCTCAATAAAAAAAATGCTTAGCCGACTTTTTAATTTTAAACGAATTAGATATATAAGTACATTGGAAAGTGCCTCTTAATATGTAACGCAAAATAAAACTATAATTGTAATGACTTCGAGGATGTAGAATATATTTATTTTGTTATACATTTTAAATACATATATAGAAAATGTTGTATTCAATACCTACCCAATGTAGTTAAACCTATATTTTTTTCTACCAACTCTTTCAAATCCATTTATTTTTAATTATTTCAACGTTAATGGTCACATAATCATTAAAGTAACTGAATTTTGTTTTTTAGTTTATATAATAGTAACCCGACAATAGATAACATTCACATAAGAGTTACTAAAGTTTCAGAACAAAAGCTGGCGTCGTTAATAGGAACAATTGTCGACAACAGCTCTGTACAGAACCCTTAGAGAGTTAGAGTTCAGCATAAGCTTATTTTTATGGTTCTGGCGTGGCCCGATAACGCCGCGCCCCCAACAATGCAAGATATTATTACTATGAATAACAGATAATTGTCCTCTTCAAACCTTTACGGTAGATTAAATTGATTTGTTACTTTATACTCGCATTCGGTTCTTAAAGGGTTAGTATTCAATGTGGTGATGTGAATTAAAAACATACTATAACCATAAACTATAAAAAAAATATGATTGTTTTTGAAACTACTTAGATAATCTCTTTGACAGTAAAATATAACTTACTGTTTAATTAAAAGAACGAAAAAATTTTCATGTTTATGCTATTAAATCTTTTTACTTTTCCTTTAAAACTTTTAGCATTACGTACCTATTCAATAATAATAAATTACTTCGTAAAATTGAAAAAATAAACTCAACAAAATATTTTCCAATGCAATTATTTATTTTTAACGTGCTATTATTAACTTCACACGTATGTATATTAGTATTTAACGGAAACTTAAAACATAATTTTGACACCCGTGATATCGTTGGATTAAGTCGAAATATGTTTAATGTTGTGTCCTATCAAGGTATAAGTAACTAAGTACATATAGTTAGGAATACGTTACTGACGACTAAAGCCAAGCTTTTGACCTTATTCTATATACTAACACAAATAGGTATGTGAATGACTTACTATCTGACCTACACAACTATGTTCGGTTTCTTTTAAATAATTCTCAGCTCCTATTGTTCAAAGCGTGATATTAGCTATCCTATCTTAGGCACGCCATCAAACACATATTTAAAAAACTAGAATTTCGGTTAGTTACATTGTTTATCGTGACTAACAATGTTACACGAGAATTAAATATATATAACAGAAGATCTAGTGTGTAAGCTATATATTATCCTATATATAGTATGATAATCTTATACCAATATACTGTTTGTTTAAACGCATTAATTTCAGGAATGATGGTCCGATTTGAAAAATCTTATAGCCCATTTACCGAGGAAGGCTATAGACTATACATCAACACGCTAATATCAATAGGAGTGGAGCACCAATGAAGAATATTTAAAAAACGGGGGAAAATTATTACACTACGTGCAATAGGAGACTCAAAGTATGAAGTTGCGTGGGTCAGCTAGTAAGAGATAAGGCTTATTTATTTATTTATACTTCATGCACTTATGTACATCGGAGAAATTAATGCCCAGGGCATTCTCTACCAGCTAACCTATGGGGGGTGTAGTATCTGGTAAGGTATGTTTATGATCATTTTTTAATTTCTCTAAATTCTTCCATTCCTTTAGCCCCTCAGGTTTTAAGGGTCTAAGAAAATGGTTCTTTTTGACGAAAGACTGCGAATTTTGTTTTTAAACATTAGTACTCAAAACGTTCAGGCTACTATAATAAAGGTGTGTGTTTATAAGGTTAAATAAAATGAGTGTGTGTCTACCCGTCGTAGACACACATTTAATAAAATGAATGTGTGATCTGATAAGGTCGTTAAACATCCGGCAGGACGACGGTGTTTGTGGTAATTGTGTTATTAAACATTTGTTTTTCTTTTACATTATTAATGTGGCGAATAAAATGATGATTTGAAATAATTACCTTACCTAATTATAATGGATATTTGTATGAATCTCAACTCGTGTGAATACATTGATAGCGTCACTAAGGCCTACTCGCGAAAACAAGTGTCGGTATAGGTGAATTGTGTGTGATCCGCGTTGAATTGTGTCGGCTCTTCTTTCCTGTGTCGAGAATTCAAAGCCTGGAACTCACTACCAGCGCACGCTACCCACAATGTGCCTGGGTCCTTTAAGTGGGGCGTTAAAAACAATCACACTAGTCCGCCTTAGTGTCACCATGCTGAGTTGTCCACATTCGCAATGAGGATGGTGGTCACTACTCTTAGATTCTGCTCAAGCGTTCATTCAGTCAGACTAGAATTATTTTGGAAACTATTTATGAAAAATAAAACAGAGGAGAGGGCCCAGGTTCGGCCGGAGAGTTGATACCACAGTTCCACAAAAATTTGTTCTTTCGACAGTATTTACAGACTAACGGCTGTTTTCAACAACCTATCTCTACCTAAAACTGGAGATGGTCTATTTATTACTTTATTTTTTCAATATGATTCAATGCATTACTAATACTATTGTACCTGAAGATCTGACTATTAAAAAAGAGTGGACATGAGTTTCTTTGCCAGTATCCTTCTCATAAGGTTCTAAGCATTTTGTGAAACTGGAAGTTATGGATCGACACAGGCAGGCAGTAGATTTTGGTGTTTCCACTCAATTTACCTTGACAATCGAGTACTAGCTGTGGCGTCTGTTTGTGACCATCTATGATTTTAACTGTAGCTTCCATTTAACGTTCATAAATGTCACTTAGTGTCGTAATTGAATACAATACTTTCTTAATATTCTTTTTTGTTATGGGAAACTCATCTCGAAACTTTCTGCCGCGCACAGCAATACTGTGCAATGAGCTGTCGCCTGCGGTGTTCCCGGACCAACCCGACCTTCAAACCTTCAAGGAAAGAGCGTACTCCTTCCTAAAAGATCGGAAACGCGCTTGTAACGTCTCTGGTGTTGCGGGTGTCCATGGGCGGCGGTAATCGCTTCCCATCAGGCGATACGTCTGATCGTTTGCCCGCTATATAATAAAATAAAATAAAACTCAGATCGTTTCAATAACCTATTTCTAGTTAAAACTGGAGATAGGTTATTGAAAATGGCCGTAGCTGAAGTTACCGGAGATTAAATTTGTTACATAGACATAAAGCAGACTATAAAAACACATAAGAATTGTTGGATTAAATATCTAAAAATACGGTAACCATTTATTTTTAACCCTACTATTATTCAGAGATTTTTACTTTATTTTCTAGCAAACAACTAAAAAACGCAGTTTCTAAAGTCGGTTTCAAACAAACAAACAAATAACGCAAATTATCGATTCTACGTTTAGAATTATAGAATACAAAAAAAAAGTTCATGTTAAGTTATATATTAAAGATATAATTCAAACGTTTTAGACTTAAATATTACTATTTATTATTTTAATGAACAATATTACTTCTAGATAAAAAAAATAATTTATTTTAATTGTTTTGACAAAACACCACAATTCAAGGATTTAACATTCAAGATGCACTTCTGTTTATATTATTTATATTAAGTCTGAATCGAGTAGTTTAATCATTTTATAATGTAAAGTTGTCATCTATAATTTCTATACTAATATTATAAAGCTGAAGAGTTTGTTTGTTTCTTTGAATGTGCTAATCTCAGGAACCGCTGAGAAAATTATTTCAGTGTTATTTAGTCCATTTATCGAGGAAGGCTATAGGCTATTTTAGGCTATATAATATATCATCAGGCTAGTACTAATAGGAGCGGAGCACCAATGACGAATGTTTCAAAAACGGGCGAAAATTTCCACGCTACGGGCAATAGAAGACGCAAACGAGGTTGCGTGGGTCAGTTAGTCTATTTATGACTAAAACACAAGGTGAACGCATCACTGAAATTTGCCAAGCTTGGGGAAACTCAAAAAGTAACTTCATAACTATGGTTTAATTTATATGTGTATAAATGTATTTACACAGTATTTTGTATGTTGTATAAAGGTTAATCACGTCAGATAATTTAATGATAATGACGAAGGTTAACTTAAAGAACTTGAGTACAGATTACGCAACGTCTTATAACAATCTTACTTCTCGTACAGACAAAAATTTCTGTACTGTATTAAAATACATTATTATATCGTAACTTAGGCTCTCATTTTGCTATTTTTTAACAATTACATAAGCATCTGGGGCTTGTGGGAGTTTTTACCGTAGAAGAGCCAAGCTTCGGCATAAATGGGCCGGCTCGACCGGAGTGATACCACGGCCTCGCAAAAACCAGTGTAAAATAGCGCTTGCGCTGTGTTTCCCCCCATCTCTCTCCCCGAAGGCCGGCAATGCACTTGTCACGCCTCTGGTGTTGCGGGTGTCCATGGGCGGAGGTAATCACTTACCATCAGGTGATACGTCTGCTCGTTAGCCCCCAGTTTCAGAAAAAATAAGGAGTGTCACCACCACCTTTTCATTCCGTGTGTATCATAAGAGTCGATTAAGGGAAGAAACTACACAAGACAACATCACTGCTGCATAAAGAAGGAATACTTAAAACAAACACTATAGGTATTAACCATACCTATTAACCTATGTGTTAAAGTCTCATAAACTCATAAAGGCTTTTGATGATGATTTCTAGTCCTCTGAACTTTGTATTTTTTTATTTTGTTTTGTATAAAAAAAAACATTCAACATACTGTATTTATTAGACTGTTTTTTTAATTATCTTTTATTTTGATTACATCATACAGAGTAAATTTATTTCCTGTGAAATCTAGGCTCAAAACACATGCAACCAGTCTTTATACCATTTAAAACAAAAAAAAAATAAAAGTAATCCATAAACAATTAAGAGAAACATTATCCGTGTAGCAAAGCGTTGTAACTAAATAAATACAACTTTTTGTGGCACAGATAACGCTGAACAGGTGTGTGGCGCATTGTTCCATATTTGTTCAAAGATACCAAATTATAAAAGATAATGAATGCAGTTGAAAATTAAATAATACATTTGAGTTCTGTTTGTTTTACGAATGAGAGATTAACTGTGGTGGGTATGTTATCTGAAGTTTTTTGTTCAGGTTGAAAAAGTGGTTGAATATTTTTTTGTTTGAGGTTAAATATATGAATTGTTTTAATTGTTATACAATGAAATAAGATGAGTTTTTTAAAAATGTAATCTATACATATTTATAAGCTACTACTACCAGTACAATGCCAAGCTTCGCTGTAGTACAAAATTGGATTGATGAGAAATGAGAAACAAAACTGCGGCGAAAAATGTACAAACAATTCATAAAGCGGGCTTTAGGTATGTCGTGATTAAATTTGAATTTGGTTGATACAGAATTCTTTGAGTATTTAAAGCGCATATTAACCTGAAAATCAACTTGACACTTTTATATATTTTATTTAATAAATTATACAGAGATTTGAAAGTCGTGTAGCTAGCCACTTTACTTGTTTGTTCATATATTTTATTATTAAAACACTTTGCTAATTCAAGAGAAGAATATTGTAGTATTTATTTTTACTTCTATAAAGTTATAGATATAGTTAATTAATTACCTACTAAGATATAGTTTTTATAAAAAATGTACTTAAATTTCAACTAAGCTCATTTGTGTACATGAGCCATCCTTTTCGTATTATTATTATTTTTATATACTAAATCTGTGACTAAATTTATTATATTGAATTCAAAATAAGTATTTCCATTATAGAATCATTTTGTAAAGATTTAAATAATGTCTTTTCTTATCTAGTTAATCGTTACAATATAAGCACCTAGTGATTGTACACCAAGTGCTTGCAAGAATATTCAAGTGTTATTATTTGTTCTGATTAATTAAGACAAAGTTATAAGTGTTTTTAATTTTGTAATATCATTATATTGAATAAACTTATCCGAGATTCATTCGTAATCTGTTCATCTAATTTGACCGACTAGTTATATCAGCAATAGAATGTTAAATATTTCTTTTATTCCCACAGCTAACTCACAATCTAATAAAATAATGCAATTAGTTAATTAGAAAACTATTGGAAGTTTATGAATAAAAAGTACATTAAGAACATCTTATTTTTGAACTAAAACTAAATATCGGAATTAACCTTACCTCAATCTCTTCGCCTCGTCAATAAACGGTCTTTTCTCCATCTCTGTAAGCAGCTTCCACTCTGCACCTAGCCTCTTCGAGATTTCAGAGTTGTGCATCTTCGGGTTGTCTTGCGCCATTTTCCGCCTCTGACCACGCGACCACACCATGAAAGCATTCATGGGCCTTTTTATGTGATCATTTGGCTGTTTAGCCAGTGACATTGTTAGATCAATTTTGAAAACTTTTTTTAACCAATAAAAATATTATCACTTCCGATAGCTCTCGCTCATAACTTTCTTAATTTGGTTTATAGCAGTTCGTTGTCTATGCTCAATATTTTAATTATTTTCAAACACAAATTCAAATATCAAATACGTTTGTTTCCCGCGCGTAGTGAAAAGCTCGTCGAAAGCTCAATGCGGCGCTTTTCTTGCTAGTGTCATGTTAACGCGAGACCTCTAGTCCCCCCAAGGTTTTCCCCCCTCTAAAGTAACTAGCCAATGTTGGCCCGCCGTGGGCGGCCGCTGGGCGCTGATTGGTTGAAGAATCGTTTGTCTCGCACGTTTGCAACAGGTAGCGACCGCGTTCTTGTTTGCATGTTTATTAGCACGATTAAATTTCTTTTTAAGCCACAATCTTGTGCAAAAAGAACGCACCGCAAATCTGTCTGGTTATTCGATTTGGTTGAGAGCGACCAGTGATTTGCTATATAGTTAATTGTTTGTTGACTTTCAGATTGAATTGTGTACTTATGGAATAATATAGACATTTGAGTGTGTACGAGTATTTTGCATAGGTTTAGGTTTATTTTATTTTAATGGAATTGTTTGATTTGAAGTCAATATTTGAATTAAGTATATTGTCCAACAACTATTGCAGTTTAACTCATTGAAAAAACAAAAACAGATATTTTTAAGTACTAATAATAGGATTTTTGTTTTCTTTTGTGACGGATTGCTAACGTACATTTTATATACTTCAGTAAATAAGTAGCTCAAACCAACCAGAATCTTATTCTCTGATTTGTAAATATTTGTTTCGGAGTTTGGGTGTTTTCTATGTACAATATGTATGTATTTACAAAACAAAAAATATCACTGGTCAAGTACCCATAACACAAGCTCTGCTTAGCTTCGTACTAGATGGCCTTGTGTGTTAGATGTCCGGAATATTTATTTATTTTCATTGTATATGATATATCTATATTAGATATTTGAAAATTAGCTTGAAAAGTTTTAAATATTAGTTTTTACACTAAATACGTAATATACATATATGTTTTTACATAGTTTGTACATAGGTATAACTTAAACAAAAAATAAGTATCTAAATAATTTTTTAAAAATTTATGATATGATAATTACGTAGAAATATAGTCAAATGACATTAGCTCGTTATAACACAAATATTTTCGATAAAAATATTTAAGGACTGTACCTTGAAATATTGCTTGATTTCTGTGACAGGTAGCGAAAGAGACAAAATCTTTCGAGCAAGCGATATTAGGTGATCGTTTTTTGTTTTTTCGATAGACGTTCCCCATTTCATGTCATCCACACTTATTAAATTTTTTATCATTAATTTCATCACGACGACGACTTGAAGACTCGAAATCGGTCCAGTGGATCCTAAGATTAGCGCGTTCAAACAAACGAACTCTTCAGCTTTATAACATTAGTATAGATATTGTTATTTACATTGTAGATTAAGTTTGTAAAAAATCACAACTAAAATGTAACTGCATAAGTTCTAAGAAAATAGGAACATTTTGAGAGTCTTTATATCGCGGTACGACAATAACCGCGGGCAACGCCACGAGGCGAGGCTATTATCTTTATAAATTGTAGCCTATGTGTTATTCTGATGTATAAACTATATTATTGTAAAGTTTCATCAAAATCCATTCAGTAGTTTTTGCGTGAAAAAGCAACAAAAATATTCACTTACATACTCACAAATTTTGGCGATTATAATATTAGCAGGATACCTATAGGTACATTATCAATTTCAAGTGAAATTAAATATAGTTATCCATACACTCACATCTTTATCCCCGAATAGTAGCAAGGGGTAAATTATAAAAATCAACCAAGTGCGATTCGGAATCGCGCAGGAAGGGTTCCGTACCATTATCTATAAAATTCAAGCGTCTACCTGTTGCCGTTATCAATATCGTGCAAAAACGAGAAAAAAATCACATTTGTTGTATGGGAGCCCCCTTAAATATTTATTTTTTCTGTCTTTTAGAAATTATTGTTATAGCGGCAACCGAAATATATCATCTATGAAAACTGTCTAACGATCACGAGATACAGCCTGGTGACCGACGGACTGACAGACAGACAGATGGACAGCGAAGTCTTAGTAATAGGGTTGCGTTTTACCCTTTGGATAAGAAACCCTAAAAAAGGCAACACGTTAAAAAATATGGTTTAAGCGGTCGCCACACCACTTTCTACTGCTCCAAATATTGTGGGTTCAAGTCCCGCATGAGACAACACTTTGTATGTTCCACAAATTGTTGTTCTGAGTCTGGGTATTCCTTGTGTCCATTTCATGTATATTTGTAAAATCCCACGCGATACATGACGTACAAAAAAAAACAAAAGCAAAGCACGATCTTTTGTTTTGTGTCTGGGTGTAATTAATATATGTAATTAGAAATATATGAGTGTGTTTATCAGCAACCTGGTTACAGCACAGGCAAGTTTCCGTGTGTGAATTGTGTGAGATTATTATCCTCTACCGACCTGTACACAATGTACCTAGGTGATAGTGTTCCAAACACAATATTCCGGGCGTGCCTCACACAGGTGAGCAGATATTCAATTTGCATGAGATGTACCGCGGACGCAAACAATTCGCCTTGAATGCTCACTAATGGACATCTCTGTTCGTAATTGTACTCAATGTACAGCTACTATCTTGATGGATAGTTAGGATAGAAGGGAATAGTTATATACAAATGATATTAATGATTATTTTATAGCCTACATTGTGAAAAAAAGAATAGTATTTCATTTTTCTGGACGAAATAAAGTAGTTTCTGTATTTTATTGTACTTTAACAATAACTACAGGTAAAGCCGCCGGGTGAAGCTAGTGTGGCGACTTCCACATAACATACTACAGCGCCATCTACCGAAGATACACTGAACTACGAAGTAACGCCCTACACGGAGTAACTACAAATCCTGAATCGCGAAATAAATAGTTCTCGCGCCGATTAACATATATACAACATCCCAACATCAACTGTTGGGCAGTAGTCCGCCAGACATGATCACCTCGCCTGGTCGGGGGATCCTCCCTTTGTGTTGGGTGGAACATGATACCCGTTCCCCCACAGTGGTGACCCCGAGGTGATTGGAAGCAGCATTCAAGGCAGCAGATCAGTGCCACCATCAAGTTCACTCCCACAGCAAGTCTCAAGCCAGCCAGCAACCTCGGCCTCAACAGGGATTTACCACACGCAGGAAGCGACCGCTTCAGCCTGGTTACCCCTACGGCTAAAAGGAAGCTTCCTTTTATTATCAACTATATAACAGTGAAAGTTGGTCTCTCGTTGGTCTAGTGCTTAGCGTAAGCGACTGCAAATCAAGAGGTCTCGGGTTCAATTCCCGGGTCGGACTGCTGTTGGGTTTTTCCTACAAGAAATTCCTAATAGCAGCCCGGAGTATGGAAGATGGCGGTGTTTCCTGCCCGTGCTTCGGAGAGCACGTTAAGCCGTCGGTCCCGGTTGTCATGAACATCTATGGCAATCGTTATTGGGAAGTCAGTGCCCTCAAATATACTGACAACTTTTTTTTTTTTTTTTTTTTTTTTTTTTTTTTTACGTGTGGAAACCCCCTCGGGCCGTCACCCCGCCGGGGTTTGCGGCGGGGCGGTGTGTCGGAATCGAACCGACTAAAACCACACGGTGTGCCAACTCTGCGCCTGAGAAGGGAGGGGTCCGGGATCGCTGTTATTAACGCAAACCGGACCCCTCCCAGCGCCTGCCCGCACAGAAGCGGGCACCCTCTGCAGGTAAAACTCTCAAATTAGGCGACGCACGGCACACGCGTACGTCGCCCCTTCGCGGCTGGCCAATAAAGCGGATGGAGGGGAAAACCCGTCCCCACCATCCGCGGCCACACTCAGGGCGGCATGAGGCGCAGATGGGCGCGCCTCCGCCGCCCGGTTCGCCGGCGGCGGATCGGGTCCGAGTGGATATCTTCCTCCCGGGCCTTCTCCGCCGCCTCCTTCTGCGAAATTACGTCTTCGCAGAAGGATGCGACCGCGGTAAAACTGCTGTCGCCACCGGCCATGGAGCGTATGATGGCCGGTAGCGACAGATCTCCTCCGATGACTGCAGTGAGGGCCCGGCGCTGCTCCGCCCAGGCGGGGCAGAACTCCAGCGTATGCTGGGCCGAGTCCTCACTGCAGTCGCAGTGGTGGCAGGCGGGACTCAATTCCCTCCTAGCGACCGAGTGCAGGTACTTTCCGAAGCAACCATGCCCGGAAAGCACCTGCGTCAGCCGGAAGGAAAGGGTCCCGTGCTGCCGCCCTGCCCACTCGAGGATGACCGGCTGGAGCGCCTCCACGGTGGCAAAGCCAGCGCGTGGAGCCTCCAGCCGGGACGACCAACGAGCCATCGTGGCTCGGCGAGCGGCTTCACGCCAATCGCGTACCTCTTCGGGCGGAGGACGATACCCGTTCTCCGCCCGATATTCAGCCGCTCGCCGATAAACTTCGGCGAGCACTTCCGCCTCCAAATCCCACGGGGGTGTTCCGGCCAAGGCGCACGCCGCCTCCGTCGACACGGTGCGGTATCCGCGTATGGCTCTGACCGCCAATACCCTCTGAGGCCGCCAGAGGCGTGCCTTATTCTGGGCGGTCAGAGCCGGGACCCACACCGGCGACCCGTAAAGGGCCATCGACCGGACCACCCCCGTGTAGAGGTGTCTTGTTTCGACGCTGGCTCCACCCAGATTGGGCAAGAGTCGCCCAAGGGCGGAGGCAGCGTCGACCAGCTTTGGGGCAAGCTGTCGGAAGTGCTCGTCGAAGAGCCACCTACCGTCGAGGATCAGGCCCAGATACCTCATCTGGGCCCGAACCGGTACGAGGACCGAGTTGACTTCGATTGAGGCGCCGGGGGGTGGACCACGACGGGGCCCATGAAAAAGCAGGGCCTCCGTCTTGTCAAGGGCCACCCGTAAGCCCAGCGCCTCTATGCGCCCAACCACCAGAGAAACACCCCTGGTGGCCAGGCGCGCCGCCTCTTGGAAATTGGCCCCCCGGGCTGTGACAAGTGTGTCATCGGCGTAACAAATTACGCCCAGCCCGGGGGGCAGACGACTACGAAGGACCCAGTCGTACCCCACGTTCCACAGGAGTGGTCCGAGGACAGACCCCTGTGGAACGCCGCACGACATGGGTCGCCGTCTCAAGACGCCATCTCGGTCCTCGTACACGACGGTACGCTCCTCTAAATAGTCTGCCACCAGCCGCCTCAGGTACTCTGGCACTCCATGGTACTGGAGTGCTTCCCTGATGCAGCTGAATGGCAGACTATTAAAGGCGTTGGCGATGTCCAAGGACACCGCCAACACCACGCCGCCACAGCTCACTGCCTCTTCGGTCACGGCCCTAAGGCGCATCACGGCATCGACCGTCGAACGCCCCTCTCGGAACCCGAATTGGGCGTCCGACAGGTCGGGCCCCACCTCGCTGAGATGCTGGACGATGCGGGCAGAGAGAATCCTCTCGAACAATTTGCCCGCCTCGTCCAGCAACACGATGGGCCTATAGGCCGTGACCGAATCGGCCGGCCGTCCCGGCTTCGGCAACAGGACCAGCTTCCCACATTTCCAGCACTCAGGGAAGCGTCCGGACGCCAGGCTGGCGTCCAAAACCTCCCTGAGGCGGTCCGACATATGGTCGAGGGCTCGGGCCATCACTCGGGGTGGTACCCCGTCCGGCCCGGGGGCGGTGTTCTTGGAACGGATCCGAAGAACAGCCGCCCCAACCTCCGATTCCCTAACGGGCGGAATATTGTCCTCTCGGCCCCCGTCTTCTCTGGCCGGACCGGCCATCGACGGGGGCGTGTGCTCCGCCCGCTGCGGGAAAAGGCCCTCGACCACCTGCTGCAGGAAGCTGGGCTGGAGAGTCTCGGTAAGGGGGGGGGCCCGCCGTGCGGAGCTTTTGTCGCACCGCACGATATGGGCGACCCCAGGGGTTACGATCGAGACTCTCCAGCATCTCCTTTCTTTTTGCCTCTTTGGCGCGGCAAATGGCCAGCTTCAGAGTTTTCCGCGCTTCGCGGTACTCCTCATGAAGCCGGCCCTCCTCCCCGTCTACGCGGTGGCGTCGCCGCCGGCATCGGGTGTAGGACCTCCGGGCACGAGTACAGGCCGCACGGAGGTCCGCCAACTCCTGGGACCACCAGTAGACCCCGTTCCGTGAAGGTCGACAACCCCGAACGCGGGGCATGGCCGCATCGCAGATCTGCGTAATCGCAGAGCGAAAGCGGCCAGCCCCCATGTCGACCTCCTCGGCCGGGGCCCGCGGAGACAGCCATGACTGAACGATGGCCGCCTCCTCTAGCAGGTCCCTGTCGAGTTTGGCAACTGCCCACCGCGGAAAGCGGGAGGTATGCCGCGCCACGTGACCCCTACTGGGGCCCTGGGACCGGGAGAGCTCAAATCGGATATATAGGTGATCCGAGAGCGTCTCAACCTCATCCAGGACACACCAGTTCCTTACTCGTGCGGCAACAGCAGGGGTAGCGAACGAAAGGTCCACTATCGACCCCCCCTGCTGTCGCACGCACGTATTGGTGGAGCCTCTGTTGAGTAAACAGAGGCCCACCGAGGCCGCCCACTCCACCACGGCCTCGCCCTTGGCGTCCGTCGCTGGGGAACCCCACGCAATGGACTTTGCGTTGAAGTCCCCCAGCACGAGGACGTGCCCAGACGCTAGTCGCCGTATCGAGGTCTCCAAGTTGTTGAGGAAGACCTCGAAGTCGCTCAAACTCCGGTTGGGGGAGAAGTAAACACCGTAGACGGTGATTCCCCCCCACTCGACGGCCACATATCCTGAGCCCTTGTCTCTAAGCGACAAGGGCGGGGAACGAGCCGCCGAGGAGCCGACGACTGCCACGGAGCCGTCCCGGTCACCCATCCAGTTTGGACGGGGAGGGACGTAATAGGGCTCCGCGACTACGGCAACACCTATCGACCACTGCGCCATGGTTTGCAGGAAGAGGTCCTGCGCCGCGGCGCAGTGGTTCAGGTTCGTCTGGACAAGGAGGTTGGAGACTTGATCCATTTATTGGATCGTCTCTACAACCTCCTCCATGGGCGACGACGTGGTCGCACGATCAACGTCGGAGGCAGCCTGGGTCGACAGGCTAGCCCCCGACGTCTGCCGAGAAGCTTTTGGAGGCTTGCAGCCCCCCTGCCCCATCTGGTGATTGGCGGGCTTGTTGCCCGCCGCACACACGGGGCAGTGAGGGGCCGCAGAGCACTCTGCCGCCTTGTGCCCCGGTCGACCGCAGCGGAAACAAAGTCCGCCGCAGTCGAAGCAGCTGGCGCACTTCGAGCGAGTGTGTCCCGCGGCAAGGCACTTGTAGCACCTCATCGGCCTCGGGGCCAGGACTGTGATCCTGGCACTCACGAAGCCGACGAGGAGCCTGCCGGCATCAGCCAAAATTTTGGCCGACGCTACGGGACAACTCACCCAAACGGCGCCAAGCCCTCCTGGACCGGGGCGGATGGTGCCGACCCTGACGTTGTCCGCGCTACAGCTCGTCTTCTCCTGAACTGCAGCGCGGACATCCCCGGCCGTGACGGAATCGTCCAGGCCCGAAATGCGCAGTTCAGCGCACTTTGTAGGCCTGGCGATCCTGACACCATCCACGGCGGCAAACACTTCCCGCAACTTCCCAGCAGCGGTGTCCGCCGTCTTTGCGCCGTCAGCCCCAGGGAACTCGAGAATTCGAGCTCCCGTTTGAGCGCGGCGCAAACGGACACCGGCCGTTCCAAATTCACCGGCGAGGCTGTCCCGGGCCTTCTTAAAGAAGGCCGCGTAGGACAGCCCGCCGGTTGTCGCCTCCGGTGTCAAGGTGACCACTACAGCCGCGGTCTTCGGCGGCTGCAGTTTCCGCGGCTTTTTAGCGGTGGCCCTTGCCACCGGCGGCGACTGCTGGGCAGAAGCCGCCTTGCGGGCAGCCTTTCTGGCCCGCTTTCGGGCCTTCTTTGACCCCCCGACTACCTGCCAACCCTCATTGGAGGGGGCAGACGTGGAGGGTCCAGGCAGAGGCGCAGGCGTTGGAGTGGGGAGCGGAGTAATTTCCGCTCCAGCCCTTACCGCCGTTTTCGGCCCCAGCCTCGGCGCAGCCCCCTTGGCCGGAGCCTTGGCCGGGGCCTTGGCCTGACGTGCCCCTTGGGCAGCCGCAGGAGCCGGCCTCGACACCGCCGCCGAGAATGAAACGCGACCTCCCACCACGGGAAGAGGGGTCGCGGCCGATGCGACCTTCGACTTCGGTGCCGCAAGCGGCGGCCGAACAGATGGGGCCGGAGGCAGCCTCGATAAGATCCCGGCCAGCCGACCGTCGATCAGGTGCCCCACCGCCACGAGAATTTGTCCCAGATATGCGTCTGGGACCTCGGATTCGGCGGGGACACTACGCGATGAAGAAGACGGGGCAGGGGCCTTTCGCTCCGGGCGCTCCGCCCGAAATTGGGCGAATTGAGCGCTCAGCTCAGCCACCTGCCCCGCCAAACGGTCGTTGGCCGTCTGGAGTCGGGCCACGTCCCCGGCGAGGGTCTCCACCACTCCCGCAATTGCAGAAGAGGACTCCTTAAGGGCCCTCACAAAAGAGCCCTTAAGATTGACGGACTTGGTGGCCACCTTGTGTATGATGGCCACCGCCGCCTGCGCCCTCTCCTGCAAACAGGACGGTGTTTGGGGCTCTACGTCCCCATCGACCGGTCTCCTGATCTTGAGTAGGAGACCCTCCATCTCCTCCTCCGCCTGGTGTTCGCCGTCAGTCCTTGCCCGCTTGTAAGCTTCCGCCCTGCTAAAGGCGGAACCTGACGGGGCCGGGCCTGATGTTCGGAGCTTTCCCCTCAGGGCACTCCCGACTTTGGGCGGCAACATCTCTAGGGAGGTGTCACTGCCCCCATCCTTCGAGAGTTCGCGCTTGCGGTGGGCGCACGTTTCGAGGTCCATTGCCTCCGAGGAGGCACCACCTGTGCCATCCGACGAGTGGTTGGACCTCGAACGCGCGCGTTCCGACGTTCTTCGGGTGCGGCTCCCAGCAGTCAGATCGACTTCCGGGAGCCCCACCGAAATGGGCGTTCCAGTCAGCGCAACGTCCTCCTCGGTTGACGAGCAGTCGTCTACCTTCCGGAACCGCCCCTTGGCGTTCCTCCTCACCTTCCCTTCCTTCTTCTTTTCAAATCCAGTATGTAAGCCAGTTGTCGTTAGTTTTGTATCCAGTCCAGTTTCATTGTTTAAGCATTTATCATTTCCCATAATAGACCCACGAGTTGGGGAGAAATAAAAGTCGACCCGGGCAGAGATCCCCAATACCCGGGCAAGCCTATGTACTGTGGAGGTCGGCCGATATCCACAGGTTTTTACGACTTAGCTGTCGGGTGTTATAGACTATCCTTGTCATGGGCCGGCCAATCAAGGCAAGCCCTCCGGCCATCAGTTTCTCAGCGTACCCTCTTGGAGCCACCAGTCAGGTCGTTGTTGAGCCCCTAATGGTTACGGAATGCGAGAGGGTGGCTAGCCCTCTCTCACAGACGGGACTAACACTCAAGTGCCAGCCCCTCTGATCAACTCGCTCTCCATCACGCCCTCTGCTAAAGCAGAGGGACGCTTGGAGCGCGGCATGACGTTGGAGCGTCATGCCCTTCGCGGCAGTCTCAACAGACTCCGTCTTTGATCCCATTTAGTCTGGAGTCTCACCCTGGGCCAATCCGGCATGAGTAGCTCTACCCGGCACAGCCCCAGAGATCATTGACCCACGCAAGCCCCACCACGACGACAACGTAGGGATACATTGGGGGGAAATATACTGACAACTAGTTCAACCTTCGAATTCAGTTCGCCCTCAGGGTTGCGGAGGTCAGATGCCAGTCGCTCTGTGTAAAAACTGATATTCATGTAAAACCGGTTGAACTGGTAGCCGACCCCAAATATTGGGAATAATAAAGGCTAGGAAGATGATGATAACAGTGAAAGTCACGTTATAATCGGTACTCATTAAATCGACGTGTTTCGCTCCCTATCCCGCTTTTTCCTGCCACTATCAGAATTTGGTCCAATAATTAAAGTTGGGGGTCTCGTGAAAACGAAGCTGTGTATAAACTTTCAGCCTGTTATTAATCACTGAAATCCCTTGTACGTGGGCCCGTGGACTATAAGGTATGCCATAGTGACACAACTAGAGATGAATATTTATTGCTTCGGTGGCGCAGTGGTAGTGAATGCGACTGCTGTGCTTGAGGTCTCGGGTTCAAATCCTGGGTCGAATCAAAATGTTTGTGTGTTTTCTACGTACAATATGTATTTATTTAAAAAGAAAAAGTTAATACGAGTATGTATTCATATCAGTTGTCTAGTACCCATAACACAAGCTCTGCTTAGCTTGGGACTAGATGGCGTTGTGTGTTGACATCCGAAATATTTATTTATTTACTATTTATAATTAGAACAAAACAGTTTTCTTTATGTATATTTGTTTTATGCGTGGGGTGGTATGGCCCTCGCCTGAGAACAGACCCTAGCCCACCAATGTGACGTTATGGGTTGTGGATAAATAGAAAAGTAACTGAGTGTGTCAGTGAGTGTCTGATGAAAACCATGAGCAGAATCCAACAGAAGTGGTGACTTGTAAAAAGGCAGATTTCTATTTACAGCGATATATACCGACGTATATATAGGTAGGCCTGAATAGCTGCAGTAAAAGCTAGTAATTAAGAGAAAGAAAAATGTATTCGTAAAATGATCTTATTATCTTTTGCGGTTGACAAAAAATCCCAAAAACCATACCACAATGCTATTCCTATATTAAAGCTACAAAGTCGATATAAAACAGGATATAATGGCTATCTAAAACATAGTGTTGTGGAGGTGTTGTCGCGGCGAGCGCCGGCGGCGACGCGCCGAGGCGGCAAAACGGTACATAACACGATATTGTCGCCGATACACCGGATTGTTTGTGGTACAGACGCTCACAGAATGCCAGTGAGATAATAGATTATTAATTTTCATATTTAGCTCTGTGTTTTTTGTCTGGAAATGTTGTAGCTTAGCCTAAGCTGCTTAGGTGACAGACTTGGTATTAGCAAGCTGGATTTTTGTACATTTCTGATGATAGCCATGATCAAACGATTGGAAGTAAAGTCTTAAAATAACTATTCATGCTAATTCAATACGTAAAGTGGAGAAAAGTATTGAATGTATCTTCTAACAGCGGTTTAAAAAAAACTCTAGTTAAACTGAAGATAGCCTATATAGTTTTTCAATTGTTTAAATAGATTTGGATTTAATACTTTCATTCTTTGCAGGATTATGTTTTCTTTTTTTTTCTTACCAAATTTTAGTTGTCGACAAAAGAATAAAATACTCTTTTCGAGGTATATTCAGACTTCAGACTTAGAGCCTGTCAATAATATTTTGTATATAGTACAGATAGCTCTGTTAGTATAAGAGTAATTATTACCTATAAAATAAACCTACTGGGGAAATTCCCCATTACACTTTTAAAACAAAAATGACACATTTATTTATTTTAAATTATTTTTAATAAGCTATGGCACTCCAAATCGCACATGTATATGTATATGCCCGCAAAAACATTTTTTATACTATACAAATAAATGGAATATTTCATACACTTTTACCAGTCAATTAATTCTAGTAAATAACATAGACACCCAGTGGCATCTTTATCCGATGTAGCGTTCGTATGTATTCATTACCTTGATCATATTTGAACCACTCTCGTAAGTAACAGGTAAAGCAGAACTAGTAGTTATGAAAAAAAAATTAGCCCGTAAACTGTTTGTGTATGAGTGTACTTGACCCGCAGTAACTACATCATGTCGGACGCTCTGTTTCAATTTCACGCTCGCTTGCCAATCAAATGGCAGACGCCAGTACATCGAAATTATACCTACATTTACACTGTAATTATTTTAAATTTTCATTAAAAATTTACGGCGTATTTATATGGTGTATTTTTTATGTTTTGTTGTAGTTTAAGTTATGGAAGCTTTTAGAAGCGCTCTGCAGAATATAAGTTTCTCTTTGTAAAGATTTTGCCCACCATACCTCGCTGGTCGGATACGTTGGTATCGGTTTTCGTGTCAAGTTTTCCTATTCTTTGAAGTAATGGTTTCATGTGTAGTTTTTTTTTATGTTTAAGCTACCAAAATTATTTTACTCTATTTCATTTCCATCCAGGCATGTGTAGAATCCAAGAGCGGTGGTCACCATCCACGCTATGGCGGCCTAGTGAAAAGCTTTTTCACGCCCCGTTTAAAGGACACGGGGTAATATTTAGAGGGATATACGTGCGGTGGTTTTGAGTTCCTGGTTTTGACCGCTCAGCACAAGAAGGAAGAACCGAAACTTTGGGTGACTTCGAAGGCCAGCACGTGTGGTTCCGTAGAGGAAGGAAGAAGGAGAGACCAGTTGGAAGCGCTCTTCAGAACACTCCATGATAAAGGCGATTGAGGACTGCCATAGAGGTGATATCTCTACTAACGATAATATTAGCTAATTTTTATATACTATCTTCTTTTCCTAGGTTCTGATCCCTCCTTGATACATAATTAATTTTAACAAAAAATCAAATGAACTAAAATCTAAAGTAACGGCAATCAACACTGCTATAAAAATCTAAAGTGGAGTGTGAAGCTACCGTTCTCTTCTCAATCGTTCAGAAAGCTACTTAATCATACACAAGTATTTTCAACCAAAAGTACTCGCTGCAGCGCCATCTATGGGATACAGTATTGCAATATTTAAACCATCGATGGCCACAAAAGTTTTATAATAAAATACTTAAAAAAAACTACAAAACGCGCTTTGATGATAAATCGAAATTATGAGTCAAGTCAAAGGGGTTGCCGCGTCGGTTCGAAAAAATCCATACAAGTGAAGTTAAAAAAAGTGTATTCGAAAAATCACAAACAATTCAGCAGTTTAGTAGCAGTTCACTGATATATGGATAAAAATACTCGACATTTAGCTCTGGCTAACGCAGAGGTGTCACACATATGTCGCAATTTATCTGGGTGTGTGTGTACGATGCGTTAAACTTCATTACTTTGTTATCCATGATGCTATTGGAATACTCGACGCGTGAATTAGAAATAGGAGATTTAATACGGTATTGTGATATTAGGTTTTATTTTTCAAAATGATAATTAGGACTCTTTGAAGGCACTATATTTATCAGCAGTCTCTCCGATTTAGTTATCAGTACCCACTGTTCTTTTCTCAGTCTTTTTTTCTACATTTTAAAGCCTGTCAAAGTGAATCCAAGAGTGGTGGTCACCATACTCACTGCGATAGCAGACAATGCAACAATGCAGCATGGTGACCCACACCATGACGGCCTAATGATGCTTCTCCGGTCTCGCATTCACCAACGAAACACGACAGCACGAACGCTGTTCAGGCGACTTCTACATACCTACAGCGCAACAGCAACATACTACAGCGCCATCTACTGCAGATACACTGAACTACGGAGCAACGTACAACACGAAGAAACTACCAATCCTGAATCGCGCAGTAGAAATTCTCGCACCGATTATCACATGTACAACATCCCAACATTAACTGTTGGGCAGTAGCTCTCCAGGCATGATCACCTCGTCTGGTCGGAGGATCCTCCCTTTGTATTGGGTGAACATGATACCCGTTCCCCCACACTGCCATTTTACGTTGATTTTCGGCCGTTGAGCCGGCCTCATACCTTGAATTTGTAAGTTGTAATATTTTCCCTCTATCATAAAAAATATTCCATCACACCACATATCACTATTGATAGTGCCCGGGGACAAACGAAAGTGGCTTATTTGCGAACGATGTCAATACGTTTTCCTGGAAATTAAGAAACCCGCCTATAGCTAAAGTAGTCAATACATTTATGTTCACAGGTGTGTCATCTATAACCATATAGCGCCATCTAGCGAAGACCCGTAGAATTAGTTAGTAACTTTTAACATTCTGCATTGCACAATGAAATGTACGATTCAAAGTATACATATAATAAACTTTTTATTTATTGAAGGTTTATATTTTATATATGTGTTTATAAGAGGAATGTCTGAATAGAAGTGGAAACCAGTGCAGCGAATAAAGTGCATATTTTAAATTAATATTTAAAACACTCGCGAAAATTTTATTTAACTAGTAAAAATAAATTTATCATGTGTATTAACTTTATATTTTTTATAAATAATACAATTAGCAACGTAATTTTATGTCTCACATAGCCTTCAATAGCTACAGAATAGATACTCGACACGAAGACAAGGAATGAATGCCATCTGCAATGCCCTACGGCCTACGCTGTAGCAAAGATATTACACCCGCCGGCTACCGAACGTGCTACAGAGTGCTACGATTGAGGGTGAAACTCTGTTATTGTGAGGACTGTGAGGGCTTTAATTGCTTTGTATGAAAGGAGTTTAGTTTCTTCAGAAATAATTGGGTTGTTTTTTTCTCTTGTTCGGCAATGATGATGATTCAAGTTATAAGTAAAACAATATTTGAAATTAACTTTATTGTACTGGTAGAAAGTCATACTTTTGATAATATGATCCAGTTCGACAGGAGTGCTGCCGCGGACCCACCAATGTTACGCACTTCTGTTTCTCTTTTTTTCTTCTTCACTTCCTCTTTACATCGAACCATGGCCAATTGGACATGTCTTAAACGGCGGAAGGCCAATGACCAGCAGTGAGCGTCTTTTAGCTAAGATGATGATGATGAGATGATAAGCGGTAATCACTCATCACTCATAATCATCACGTGACTTGTATGCTCGTTTCGCAAAACATTCGATTACTAAAGATGAAAATCTTATTTCGAATAAACCATAAGTGGTTGACATTGACTAAATAGGTACCCTAAGCCTACAGGCATAGACCTGTAGGTAACTGTACCTAGTACAAATACCAGTATCTCACACAGACTCATTTGAAATACGACGTAAAATATTGATTAAAATTTTTAATTATTTTTATAATAAAACTATAATAAATTAACTTATTATTTTAATAATAAGTTATTAAAATACTAGAAAATAACAATAAATAATCACAAATTTTAACAACAAATACGACCGACGAGAACTGGCCTAAATTGAAATAGGACCACACGGGAAGCACCAGCTTTCAAATAAAAAAGGAATCACCAAAATCGGTTCATCAAGTCGAAAGTTATGAGGTAACATAACATAAAAAAAATGCAGTCGAATTGAGAACCTTCTTTTTTGAAGTTGGTTAAAAAAATAAATAACAATATTTACATACAAACGTCAAAAATTCGAAAATCCCTTCGCATCATCGCCTACTGGTAGCAATTACCAGAGAGGATAGGAATGAGAATTAGCATTGTCACGTTGTATGGCAATGCTAATTCTCTGTGTAAGAAAAAGACTAGCCTTCTAACCACGAGAAGACTCTTAATTGTATTGATATCTGTGTGAAAGAGAACAATAAACGTATTCTTATTATTATACTCACGTCCCATCATTGTCTCGTCCCGCCTAAGGTCAGTTACGACCTTAAAATAAGTATTAAGAAGTAAAGACATGCTACATTTATTGTTTTACAATTACTGTACTCTTTCTCACCAATAAGCTTTTTTAATGGCGGGAAAGTGTGCAGTAATAGATTTATGTAAGTGTATAGAGCAGTAGTATTTTGCGAATGTCGACAGTCAGCGATGTGTCGAGCGCAGGAAATAAAAATATCGCATCAATAGCGACATAAAAGCGACTTTTCGAGTCCGCTATACACGAGATTAGAAAATTTTATGAATTTTTTTAGAAATAATTTATATACACCTTGATTGTATTTAAAGATGCTGTGCTAAGGTTCACACAAGGACTACAACACTTTATTTAGGATGATTTATAAATTTTCAATAGGTTTGTTTTGCTGAGTATTTAAAAGTTATTATATAAGAGTTGATTTCAAACAATTTGGCTCAGTATTTTTTCTTGCGTAGACATGTTTAAATTTAATTGAACAGAATTGAATGATTTAAGGAACTGTATTATTGCATTATTAAAATAATTGAAATTACTTTTATTTACCGAATAACAATAAGATATTGGGTATATACATTTACATCTTATTGTAATTAAATTTATATATACAACTTAGTAAACTATTACAGAGAAGTTCTAAACTGTGTTACACTGTTTAGAACTTCTCTTCTCTTCTTTACAACTGTGAGTAAAACAAGTGATATTTTCAAATACAAACGTGTGAATAGCCTAAAATATATACATATAAATGCTACCAAGTCAAATCGATCAAATCAAAATCGTTCATTAAATTAAGACACTAACTGAAGCTTATATAACTAAATGTTAAATTGAAGCTTATATAATTAAGCAGTTAAAAATCATAGATCGACACAAACAGACGCCACAGCATGTACTGGATTGTCAAGGTAAATATGGTAAAAACACCAAAATCTACTGCCCGCTTGTGTCGATCGAACTTCCAGTTGCCAAAGTGCGTACCTCAACAGAAAATAATCTGTTCATATTCGTATATCGTCAAACACATCTTGGGATTCGGTCCCCTTGTGTATCACACCCGGTTCTATTATACAGGGTGGAGGAATAACATTTCACTCCATTCTATTCTGGGTATTATTTGTATTTGTTTGTTTGTCGGCCGTGCTTTGAATGTCGTTTTGGGAACTTCTGCCTTCTTTATATGGTCTTTTATAGAATTGAGAAGTTACGTATAATACGCATGGGGCTTATATGATAGTGAGGTTGATTTGAAGGGGTGTTTCATTGATATTTAACATTGATATCTATAAGTATGGAATTGGGTTTTATTGAGTGACTGCGCAGACTGTTCAAATAGTAAATGAATGAATGAAATGTTGATATATTTTTTTACTTAAAAAAAAAAGATATCTCCCGACTTTACAAACATACATGAGACGAACACAAAGAACACCTAGAATCAGAATAAATTATTTATGGATCACACAAAGTGTTGTCACACGTAGGATTAGAATCCACGACACTTGGCGCAGTAAAAACGGGCGTGGAGACCCAACGTACGTATAACACGTCTCTGCTTATGCTTCCACGATACAGGCGTGTTTGTAAGCATGCATCTCAGTTTATCTAGACATCTCAATAGGCCGCCATAGCAAGGGCGTAGCCAGGTTTTAGTTTCGGAGGGGGGAGGGGGGTTTCATGATAATAAAATAACATGTGCCTTTAACCGTATACAATTATAAAATCTTGAAAGTTTTTTTTAAAAGACTTTACAAACATACATGTAACTAACACAAAGAACACCCAGACTTAGGGCAACACTTCGTGGATCACACAAAGTGATGTTTCACGTAGGATTTGAACCCACGGCACTTGGCGTAATGACCAGTAGGCCAATTGTTGTTCTCCCGTGACATAGGAATCATACCTAGTGCGGAAGTTGTCTTTGAATGTCCTATCATGGGACAACATCATGGGACTAGTGGATTAGACTCTTCAGGTAGAGAGAATTATTTTGCTACCAAAATATACAACTATATTTTATCATAATGTGGTTACCTCAAGTGGTAGTTCTAGCAAGAATACCTACATAAATATATATAAGTAAATAGATGCAGTCTCCACCGATCCTGCACATAAAACTAAGGCTTAAATCTTTCAATAACAATAAGTTAAGACTAAAATACTTGTTTATATCTCACGACACTTTTAAATAAATAGCATCGTATAATAAAACTGTGGATTGAACAGTCGCCTGCGATATTCCCGGAACAATACGACTATCAAACATTCAAAAAAAGAACGTAGGTACTCCTTCTTAAAAGGCCGATAACGCACTTGTGACGCCTCTGGTGTTACGGATGTCCATGAGGGGTGGCCATCAGGCGATGCGTCTGCTCGTTTTTTTTTTTATGTAGGGAGCAAACGAGCAGACGTATCGCCTGACGGTAAGCGATTCATATTTAGTATTAAAAATAATTCGAGAATTATTCTGAAAATGGACTGAATTTATGCATAATTTTTTGTCGTGTAGTGACGTATAAAAAGTTCCGCATCGCCCGCCTTACGACAGTCGGGGCGTTCGCTTTTTTGTATTTTCCATTATGGCCGCCAACCGTCTTATTATCATAAATATAGCGTTAAATACTCCCCTTTATGTCGGCCGTGATTTACAAAGTCGCCTCCTGTTGCCAAACGATTTATCTGATCATTGCCAAGTATTTATTTATGTTTAGGGTACGTATTTTGTGTTTATTGAAATTTTAGATGATTTGTATATTGTTTGTTTGTTTGAAAACCTGTCTAATGGTTTTCTATCATATTTAAAGGTAGTTTGCAGGTTCAATCGAAGTGATGCGACATCCTCACAATTAACTGTTATGCAATCATAAACACGCTTATATTAGCTTAACCTGTATGTTTGTTTGGAACCGACTTGATAAGACTTTTTTTTAAACTATAATTTTCATTACTTTTTACAGAGTGATTGAAGCTTATATGCCATCCCTCCCTTCCTCTTTAAATGGGTAGGGTACATTCCACATCCCACACATGGGTAGGGGGAAAGGAGATTCTATACCGTTGGTAATATATTATGAATGGTTATGTGATTTATATCGTTTATTAATTGAATCATCTTAATTATTTTCATGTATTTATTATATTTTTTTAGAACTGTGCTAAGATAATTTTAATTCTGTTCATAAAATTGTGAAAACTGCATTAACAAAATGCATTCTTACGTGTTAAAATCTACTTAGTCTGAAAACTAGATGGCGTTGTGTGTCATATTGTCAAAAATATTTGATATTGTTTTAAATATCTAATATATAAAATTCTCGTGTCGTGGCGTTTGTTACCAAACTCCTCAGAAACGTCTGGACCGAATTTTATGAAATTTTGTGTGCATATCGGGTAGGTCTGTGGATGTGGCCGCTGCAAACGACCCGGGAAGGTGACACTCCGGTGCGGCCGAAGGGATGTCGTCTAAGGCGGGTCGGTGTTGTGCCTCATACTGTGTAAAACGGTGTGAGGCGTGACAGTGTCCCGCATCGGGGGTAACCCTGGTTACCCCGGGATGTGCCTCAGTCATGAGGTACGGCAGGGGGGACTTCAGAAACCGCCGATGCGTTCCTGGAGCTCCCCCCGACTGCCGAGGTAGGCCGCCGCGGGGTTTAGTGGGTAGACCGGTCCTCCGGGAGTCCCACACACGCCCTTCGTCTCCCCAACAAAGGGTATGGGTGCGAAAAGCATTACCCGCGAAAAAAAAAAAAAAAAAGGTCTGTGAATCGGTTAACATCTATTTCTCATACCCCTAAATGATGAGGGTGACCCACCCCTAAACATGTTTTTTTTATTTTATGGCTAAACAACGTTTGCTGGGTCAGCTAGTATTAATTAAAAAAATGAGTAAATAGTTGAATCGATATTTATATTTACTGGAGAATTTAATATAAGAGCTCTGACACAACACTAATTAATATTAGTAATATATTTCGTCATTGATAAGAGTAACATTTTATTGACAGGTTAAGAAAATAATACGCGTATGATTTTAATTTCAAAAATATTTTAATACGCCATCTTGTTGACAATAATGACAACTTATTTGTGATCCATGTATTTCATTGTAATCTAAAAACAAAATTGTAAAAATTTGGTAATTTAAAATGTTATTGTAAGTGATATGAGCAGCCAAATAAATACAAAAACAATCCACAACTCCCATACAAACCTGGCATTGTCCTTTTTGTATGTATATTTCTTTAGTTGTTGTGTTCACCGTGTGCACCTTAATAACGGGTGTCCTGTCCGTTGTTTTTCACATGAACAGCACAAAATCTCTGCTAAATCGTCTCTGATGGTCTAACGGCTGCAGAATCTATACGTTCATCACTATAAGATACTCAAACAAAAATTTCTACATTAATTTTTGAATAGGCCAAATAATTGGTACATATTAATTGGCTATGGCTTTTCACATTTCTACATAAATGATATTGCTGTAATAGAAACGATATTTTATTTACCAATGTGTCCTATTTAAAATTGAACGTAGTTGAGTGTGAGTATCTACGTGATAAACGTAAGATTCTGCAGTCGTATCTTATACATATTACGAGTTCATTAGAATACAGCATACAGCACAGCGTAAAAGTTAACCACGTACATAATTTATTAAAGCAGGCTAGCAGTGACATCTCTACTTTTGAAAATAAAGTACTACGAAAGATTTTAACGCCATCTACACTAAAAATAGTTAATACATCCTCATTTCCATAGATTCGATGTTACGCTTGTACTTTGGAACTAAGTGTAACATAAATGTAACAGATGGCGCTATATTCAAAATATAAAAAATTAAATAAAACCCATCCTATAACCACGTTTAACACTGTGGCTTTTTTTTAATTGGAGCATATTGTTTCTTTCTAGAACAAAAAATACGAGTTGGGGAAAAGTTCAAACATTGGTTTTGATATTATTTATTACGTAAATGTAACATTGTCATGCAAACAAACATTGGGTTACACATATATGAAAATTACTCTATGTCTGTATCACAATAATATTCATGTATGTTTTCTAAGTTCAAAATCTATGTTTTATGTCTATTATAAAAATCTATGAACACTCGAAAATCGATCATCTCAGCTGATCTACGAGCACGCTTAAATTATGGCACTAGTATGTCTAGTATTATGGAGTAAAAACAAAGTTTTTCTCCGTGGTCGGTCCTGAAAACCTACCGCTACCGTGTCCGTAAGAGAAAGGGAAGCCAGAATGACTTGCACCATAACGTGTTACGCAACAAAGCGGTATACTCTCCTATAGGAAGTTACCACTTCAAAAACGAGTGTGCTTGAGACTCGACTGTAGTAAAACTCCAAGGGATACAAGACCTGTACTGTGTTTTAGCTATACGAAACCATACGAAACTTAACTGGCTATGAGGAAAAGAGAAAAAAACGTGTGTTTGTGGACCTCTATCTCATGCCCCTACAGTAATATGTATAAAAAACGTAACTATTTCTCTTTTTATCTTCAGTAACTTATATCTTCCTCTCAACTTCCGTTCGCCTCGACCGATCACACTTGGTAACACGCTCGTCATGCATTCAGTCGTTTACTTCAAAAATATGTCCTATATGTAACTTACATATTTTGGAGTAGGTATCTATGTATCTACCTTCTTTGTATAAAGCTTACCATAAGTATATAGGTTGTGCAACACGATGGCTGGGGCTCGTAAGTCTCAAATCAATTATCGTTTTTTGAAAAGGTCAACCCAGCCCTTTAACTGTATTCGCATAGGTATTAAATAATCAACACTCACAGACTTAAAAAAAACGGGTTGCACTCCGGGAGTGCCGGCAGAAGTGAAAACTTGAATATTAACGTTGTGCATTTTTGATATTTTGGAATGGTTAGAGAATAATTTTGTACGAATTGCTTTCATTATCAGTATAAAAGTACTATTATTTATGTGGTGGAATACAATATTCATTTATTGCGCTATCGTACACAAACATGACAATTTATATTACATACACACACGAACATTCGCGCAAGCGCCCTGCGCCGCTTGTGCTCTCTCCATCCGTCTTACGAATTGTCGATCAGGTCACGTGACCTGACGCGGGTTTCCAAAAAAGTACACAGCGCCGCTAAAGAAGTTTTCACTTCAAAAAAACAACTCTATGGTTTATTTCGACATTTATTTTCAGAGTGAGTTTTAGGAAACACTAATGCTTCTAGCTGTAAATATATCAGTAAAAGATTTTAAAAAATCAAGAAAAAGAAATCGTTCAATCAATATTACTGTATTATCATTATTGCACTTCTAACTCTACTTTGTGTGACGTTGACCATTCAGCACCAAGCTGGTATTGACCAATCGTTTCCATTATCATAGGATCAGCCACTCCTTGAGTTCATTCTAAGCCCAACAATGGACAATCGCGAACTATCTGTATATTTACGACTTGCGAAATGAGGTGCAGCAGATGGATTAGTGGGTACAATTAGCATGTTATTTTTATTAAAACCTCTATATGGAACCGACTTTAAAATAGGAGGAGGTTCTTAATTCGTCAGATTCTTCATAGTTCATTCAGTATCAAGAGATGACTTTTTTCAATATTTATTTTTCTGTTTGACTCATAAAAAAATTATACCATCGAATGAATAAAGCCTTTGACATGTTACTTCTGACTTAAATTAGCAATTAATGCAGTTGTATTAAAATAGTTCTACATTTAGTTTATTTCCTTACAAAATGGTTTGCTAAAGTGATTTAATTTACTGCTGTCCACTGCTGAACGAAGGTCTTCCCCAAGAAGCGCCAGTCATCCCGGTCTTGTGCAGCCCTCATCCATCCGTCGAAAATAAAATATTCTTTAAAATTAAAAAGAAGTAACGGATTTAAAAATATTCAGCAAAATTTCAAACCTATATTATTATTTTAATTAAAATTCATCATATTAGAGTTTAATTTATTTTTGAAAATAATGTTTTAAATTCATGAACGATATTTAGAAGCTTCTGAGAAAAAGAGTGAGTGCTGCCATCTATTGAAATCTTATCATACTACAACAGTTTGATGGCGTCTATTCTAGTGTCAAGTTTGAGCACCAACAGACTAACCGTGCAAAAATTATAATTTTATTGTTTTAATCAACTGTAGTGATAAAAATTATAGTTATTTTAATTTTCTACAAGTTACAATTTCTAATTTACATAATTACACCTCCATAACTACTTGAAACTAGACTTTAAAACTATGGATTACTTCTTTCTCCAGATTTTAGTTAGAAATACTAGCGCTAGCATATAATATATAACAAGACCTAAATATATGCATGATTTGATTTGATTTGACAGTCGAAAATAATCTTTAAAAATTATACAAATATTAATTGTATAAAATAAAATTAGTTTTTCAAAGGCCAATGCAACAAAGGCAAAATCAAAACGAAAAAAAATATTCAATACCTAGGGGTTTTAATATTTAAAACCCCTAAGTATTTTTATGAAATTATTTAATTATAGAATAGCTATTTTAAAAACCCTATCGCAGTCCACCACTGGACATAGGCCTCTAAAATTGTGCGCCACTTGGTTCGAATACATTTAAAAGAAAATTTCAAGAGTCTTCGGCAATACAGTTTAAGAGAAACATAAAGGTTATCTTTAACAAATTTTTCTATGTATACTGAGCAAAAAAGTCCATTTATTCCATCTTTTTCTGGTCTGGTGTCAGTATAGCAACATTCACAGCAGTACTTGTCAGCTACAAAAATACAAAGCGAGTCTCAGACTTGCTTCTGAAAGTCCACAATTGGCTACAGGACTGGAGGATAAAAACAAGTACCGCTAAATCAGCCCAAATAACATTTACTCTTCGTCAGGGTAACTGTCTGCAAGTAGGCCAAAGTGGCAGTATAAGCGCTTATCCGCGCCATTTCACTCACTCGATGAAACACAGCACAAGTATTTCACGCCGGTTTTCTGCGAGGCCGTGGTTTCACTTCGGTCGAACCGGCCCATTCATGCCGAAGCTTGGATCTCCCGCGGTTAAAAAGTCTGTAGGTATTAATTTTTTGTACATTTCGATAGTTTTAAATGAATGCTGATATTACAAATCAGTTAATTATTAATTGATTTTTCAGCTAAGCTTTTGTATGTTAAAGTCCATTTTCATGATTAAGTTTTGTTTACTGTTAAAGAACTTTACAATACCCCTTTAGTATCTGCTTTTATTAATAAATCAAGTGACAAAAACATATTACATACCAAAAATCTTTACAAATAATATCAATTTGAGTTAGTTTTGCGGACGGTACAGTTAATAGTGACCTGGTGCGCGGGCGCGGCATACACAAAACATACAGCCCGAGTATCATTTGACAATTTGCGAGCAATCAATGCATTGTCGCCGCTCTTTATTCAACTCCAAATAATACATGGAAAATTGTCCATTCCAATTGTGATCCAGCCATTGTTGGTCTAATGACACGATTCAGGCTTAGCTCGCTTCGAAACTGGTCATCAGTGCATGTCCAGATGTGTTAGAGATGGGTATTATCAAATCCTAAATTTGTTCTTCAATAAACTTGTATTTTAGTGGTTTTCTTATTAACATGCTCTTGAGCAATTTTATGGACGATAATCTCTTCAAATATTGTGTTGTTTTAGTGCATTGATAAAAAAATAATTACAAAAATGATGAATTCTTACATAAAATAGAATATTTGGCATTCGTGAGACACTTTTGAGAAATATTCTTAAGACAAATGACGTGACAAATGGCATATCAATTGGAACAGCAATCGCCGAGACAGCTACCAAAAATAACGAGACACTCAAATCCGTATCACATTAAACGACCAATGAATGCCTTCATGGTATGGTCAAGGTTGCAACGGAAGAAGATATCAATGATGAACCCGAAGTTACATAACTCTGAGATTTCTAAACGTTTAGGACTCGAATGGAAGAGCTTAGACGAAACTGAGAAGAGACCGTTTATCGATGAAGCGAAAAGACTAAGAATAAAACATATGCAGGATTATCCAGACTACAAATATCGTCCAAGGAGAAAAAATCGCTTGGATGCAACAGTATTCACAAACCCGCCGCTTTATTCTACAAGAGAGACTTTTGTCGAAGTGGAACCTCGTCAGGAGCCAAACTATCAGGGATTATCTTACCCTGATCAGTTCGTATACAACAATATGATCAGTTACACAGTTCCTTCAATGCCTCAACCGACGTTTGTTCCAAATGCTATCAGACCAAAAGAAGAAACTTTGGCAAACTTGGATTTAAGGCCTTTGCCGTCGATCGAGAGCATTTCTCCAAGGCCGTTTGCAGTGGTCAACCAGCAGATGATGGTGAAAGCTTACCAAGATCTTCATTACGTGCCCAGCGATGTGACAAGGATCTCATATCATTATCCGTTTGGTGTGCAATAGTAGGAAGTATGATTTGTTAAATTACCGTAACCGGTTTACTGCCGGTGTTTTGAGGCCATAATAATGTTATGTTTCCAGTGTTTTCTCTTAATGAATACGCTTAAATATTGTTTTTCTCTCGATTAGATATTCGATTTTTTGTACAAATCGACTTCAAAAAGCAGGAGAGGATTAACAATGCAATAATACTTTTTGATTTTGTTACTTTAGATCGTCGTTATTTATTTGGAATATTTTTCATTTGGAAACTATATGCCTATGCACCAAATTAAAAAAGAATTTCAAAGATATTTGGAAGTCGCTGATACGAGTACCTACTTCTTAAAGTAATTTATGAGTGAATCTGTTTAAGTCCACAGAAATACAAAACAATAAGATATAAGTATTATAGATATATCTAAACGTTTCGACTAAACTTTAAATGTACATGGCATTACATTATGTTGCATATTGTTTAACAAACTCTGAGAAAACCAATAAAAAATTAATTAATATGTCTGTTTGAAAGTGTTATACAGCGTTATCTACTAGCTGCCCAACGAAAGCTTGTCTGTTTCTTTCAAAACGAATAAACTTGCCCCGTTTTGGAATACATTTACTCAAAGTTCAGCGCCTATTAGCCGTAGCCTATGAGATGTTACACAGCCTTCCTCTATGAATGTGCTATCTTATACTAAAGTAATTACATAAGAACTAGTTCTAGGTGTTACTAGTAGCAGGTGGAACTAGTAGCCGACCCCAAATAATCTTGGGATAAGGCTAGGAAGAAGAAGAATCTAAAGTAATTATGTACATAATTGCAACCAGTTATCCCATGGAGCGATAAACTCACCAAACAAACATACTCTTTAGCATTAGAACATTAGTACAGCTAATTAAGAAATCACATGTAAATTGTATTTAGATATAGTCATTATTATTGCAAGGCGTTTGAAGTATTTCTGTTGAAAATATATAACAAGTTTTATTAAAAAAAGTTTTTATTCTTTTTCATACACTCTTAAGAAATAATAACAGAATTCAACATCATCATCAACAACCTAATAAGTTCACAGACTGGACATATGTCTCTTTTTCGAAAGGAAATTTTGACCTCGTACCACAGCGCCATCTACCACAGCGTCCGCAGCCACACTGAACTACGAAATTATGTACTACACGAAGAAGCTACCAATCCTGAAACTCGCAATAGAAGTTCTCGCGCCGATAATGCATGATCACCTCGCCTGGCCGGAGGATCCTGCCTTTGTGTTGGAGGAACATTACACACACACACTCGAAAAACTTAACCCTCATTCTTTCGCAGTCGGGTAAAAAGATAACTACCGCATTAGGAACATACATCCTATGTCACAGGGCTTTCAAAAAGATACCTGGTACGGACACAAAGAATATTCAAACACAGATAAATAATTTGCGGATCACACAAAGTGTTGTCTCATGGGGGATTCGAACACATGACACTTGGGCAGTTGAACGCAGCGTGCCGACCACTAAAACCACTAGGCCAACCGTGCAGTATAACACTTGATATACATGCCAAATTAATTAGCTGCTTCTACTACTATGTCTTTAAATTAAACAATTGACTGCCTCGGTGGCGCAGTGGTAGTGAATGCGACTGCTGTGCTTGAGGTCTCGGGTTCAAATCCTGGGTCGGACCAAATGTTTGTGTAATCTACAGATATTTGTTTCGGAGTTTGGGTGTTTTTTATGTATAATATGTAGGTATTAACAAAAAAAAAGTATATGTGTATTCATATCAGTTGTCTAGTACCCATAACACAAGCTCTGCTTAGCTTGGGACTAGATGGCGATGTGTGTTAGATGTCCGAAATATTTATTTATTTATTTAATTCCTATTTTTATGTTAAGCAATTAACAGTAATAGATGTCTCACAGACAGTGGTAAACGTAATCTTTTATCCACCAAACACCCATTTTAGCCATTATCACCAGCCGCTGATTCCCATCCACGTCAGTATCACATTCAGCCGTCGGAAGCTCCGCCAGAAATAATGTACAGACGGTGACAAGATATTTCTCTGATTGATGATCCACGACATAAGTAATTGATTTACATATTTTTGAACGGCATATTTTTCTCTTTCTATTTCTGAACTGAGGTGATATATTTTGAGTTTGTTACTTTATAAAAAACTTTCAAATGTTTTCTTCAATATCTTTTATGTACCTGCATAAAGTGACTGTATTCTTGCTATCGTGTTTCGTTGGTGAGTGCGAGACCGAAGGCTGGGCCAAATGTGGGCCCTACCATGCTGCATTGTTGCATTGACCGCTACTCTTGGACCCTGCTTATGCTTTCCATCAGGCAGATGGAACAGACTGCACGGTTGGCCGAGTGGTTTCAGCGGTCGCCATGCCCCTTGCTACTGCACCAAGTGTCGTGGGTTCAAATCCCACGCGGTACAACACCGTGTGTGATCCACGAATTGTTATCCCGAGTCTGGATGTTCTTTGTGTCCGTTTCATGTATGTTTGTAAAGCCCCCCACGACACAGGATGTTTATTCCTAATGTGGGAGTTGTCTTTTTAAAGAAAGAAGAAGAATAAAGAACTTTGGCAGGACATTTATAAATAAATGTACAAATATCGACCATATTTATTGAACAATAGAGCAGGTTTTGTATTCATATACCTATTCGTATATAAAGTGAAGATGAAAGGGGTTGCTCTATTCTTAAACGTCTCTGTTTACTACAGATTTCTTTTGTTAGTGAATATTATGCTACAATTAACTATAATTAACCAATCGTTTAGAACTGGCCAATTAAAGATACATAACATTGCTTTCGTCAGTTATATTTTTACTAATAAATTGAGTAATGTAATAAACATATTACGTTTTGTTTCGCAATTATCGTAAGTAACATTGATAATATTACACAATATGAATAAATAAAAAAACACCGCCGTTAAAAGTCGATACAAAAATATATAAAGAATTAAAAAATCATTTATTACTGGCTGAGCCCTGCGATTTTACCCACGTTTGGTGTAGCTGTACAACAATAAAAGCAGATAACGCTGCAAGGTGAAGCTAGTCTACAAAAAGTAGTCTAAGTTAATCATTATATCATCAGTTATCAGCCAGTGAGAGTCTAGTCAAAATCGGTCTAGGCAGAGATTAGCCAGACTAAATAGACAGTTTTTTTTTAAATGATTTAAATGTAGGTAAGTACTGTATGTATTTTCATATGCAATTAAAGAAAAGCTGAGATGAAATTTGAAGTTACAAACAGGCACTTAAATTTTATTCATTTGTGTAGATATGGGATATTGAAGTCGGTGATACTTTAAAAAAAGTTAATTATCGTAAAAAATAATATCAAGTGCCTGTCAATCATTATCATCATCTTGCTACCCCTTTCCCAAATTTATTTGGGGTAGGTGAGAAGAATGGAGGAAGTTAACTCATTGTTTTATTTTTTCATTGAATAGAGGGCAAACGAGCAGACGCATCACCTGATGGTAAGCGATTACCGCCGCCCATGGACACCCGCTACACCAAAAGCGTCACAAGTGCGTTGCCGACCTTTGGGGGATGGGGAGAGGGAATGGGGTGAGGGGTTGGGGTATGGGCCTCCGGTATCCTCACTCACTCGGTGAAACACAGCGCAAGCGCTATTTCACACCGGTTTTCTGTGAGGCCGTGGTATCACTCCGGTCGAGCCGGCCCATTCATGACGAAGCGTGGCTCTCTTAAGGCTTCTTCTACCATTCTCCTCTATCACTCGTCAGTTCACTGCTTACTCCGTTTCTGGCCATATCCTGTTTTACGCAGTCCATCCATTTTTTCTTTGGTCGTCATCTACTCTTCGTCGACTTCCATACTTAAAACCTTCCTAACAATATTTTGCTCATCTCTACGCATCACATGTCCATACCATACCATCAGATGTCAAGTGTCAGTCAATATCAACACTAATATTTTGAATAATTATGTAATCATAGTAATAATTAGATTCTATTGTTCAAAGATCCACAGCTTGATCTCATAGTCCTAGCCATTACGATCACCTTGTTCCATCACTTATTTATTATACCATACGTGAAATAAGCGTCATAAGTACATTACAGTCATCAAACGATCTCCAAGAATCAAGAACCGCAAATTATAGAATTTCGTACAAACGCAACGTCATTTTATGTTCTCCAAATTAATCTGGCTTCGAAGAAAGATCACACGGCGTATACCTGTTGATTAAATTAAAACAATTGTTCGAGCACAGGGTGTTTAATTAAAATGGTTGTGCACAAGGCACGCGGCAACACCATTTTTCTTATAATAAGCTTTCTGATAATTGAAAACCTGATTGTTGTGGAATGACATAGAGCTGTTATTACGATATTTTAAGAATGTAAGTAAACTTTTAAATTTAAGGTATTTTTTGAAGTGAAACTTCTTTAGGCGCATAAGGGTATACGGATGAAACGTCACGAAGATATACAGCATTTTTTTAATCTAAAGTTTTAGATTTATATAAATATAAACAAGACTTAAAATTAGTTTGCCAAAGAAATTGAGACTGATTGAAGTCTCTCTTTTGATGTATTTGCAGAAAATAGTAATGATCTTTGCATTTCAATAGTACTTTTTTTAGACTTGTTGGTAAGTTACAGACATCCCGCTTCATCAAAGACAGTAATTTAAAGTACTGTGGAAGACAACAATGTACGTAACGAGCCCGAATACTTTCTCCCTCGCACAACGACTATCTGTCTCATTCGACGCTCATCACATCGTGGAGGTGGTCGCACAAAGCCTATATAAACAGCCACGCAGCCTCCGTTCGGTCAGTTGACAGCTAGACGACTCAGAGTGCAATAGTCCCGCGCAGTTACCTGCGAAACGTTACAAAGAGCACTCCAATATAAAGAGAACGTAGCACGAGAAGATGTACACTACACTCATTCGATGAGCTTTTGCAACGTGGCCGACATATAGAAAATCTACTGAAAGAAGGAGAAGAGGAAAGTTATCAATATAAAAAATCTTTAAGGTGTACATTTTGTGGCAAGAAGGGTCACGCGGTTGGAGTTTGTCGTAAAAGACTTGCTGAAACACAAAATGAAGTAATCGTAACTAAGACTAAGGATCAAATTAAATGTTACGGTTGTAGTACGCCTGGAGTGTATAGAAGCAGATGTGAGACATATAAAATAACGTCGAGGTCTTTACATTATACTCAAAATACATGCGAGTTTCCACACATGAGGTGGCACATCCAGAGGCACCTGAAAGGGTAATTGGCAGATACTATACTGTATATCTACTTTAACCTAGTTTGAGAGAAGAGATAATGTTCTGCCAAAATCTGTTAATCCAATTCGTCAAAGAGGAACATCTCGCAAAGACGCTCATGGGACGTTAAAAAGAGTACCAGATGGGGAAAATGTAGCAGACAACAATGTACGTAACGTCTCATTCGACGCGCATCATATCGTGGAGGTGATCGCACAATGCCTATATAAACTGCCGCGCAGCCTCCGTGCAGTCAGTCGACAGCTAGACGACTGGTGTCCAGTAGGCATAGCTGACCTGATTGATAGCCCCGCAGTCCTCTTCAGACACTCACGTAGCCTAGTAAGGCTACGTGAGTGTCTGAACGTAGTTTTGAGCGATAGCCTCGCAGTCGCAGTCCTCATTACTCCCAACATAGGGTTATATGTATAAATACATAATAGTTTGTTAATATATGTATGAACTACACAGAAACCAGAATAAACGATCAAAACACACACACACACACACAAGAATATAGAAGGAGTGATAGAATTATAGACTATGGAAAAATTACTAGATTAGCACGGCGAGATACAAATGATAGAACAACGTTAGGATCGGGACGGTACTGCTCCTCTTCATATGCCCGGGCTGTCACACGGCGCGTATGCACGAGCGCAACACCGGTATAGTGCCGTCTCGCTCACACTCGCAGGGCTCGTCTTATGCCCAGTTCCTATATTTGAAAAATGATCCGTTCTAGGTACGAATCGCAGTATATTATACGGGGCGTAAGCTAAAATCGGTCCTATAAAAAATAAATTGAGGAATAGTATTTACGACTCGTAGTCGGTTGTAGAAAATTTTTACACGATGACGATTCGTTAAATATAGGAACCGGGCATTAGCTACACCGGCGCGCCGGCCGGCTGTTATGAAGTAAACAATTACATACAAAATAAATCTGTTTGTACATGTAACCATATTTATTTGATAATTAAATTTTATTAAAACATAATTTTAGTGTGATTTAAAGCTAAGTAATACAGAATGTAAATAATATAAATAATTTTGACAATTATTAAAATTTTAAAATACTTCACACAAGTAAATGTATTAAGTCACTACAGTACCAAAGACGTCTATAATTTCTGCACTGAAAACCTATCGCCCTACACTACTTATTTTTTCTCATTACTCAAACACTTTTGATGTTGGGGGTATTATCACCTCTATGTGTTGAATCAAAGAGGGTTTGCAGAATGTACCTGAGTTATAACTAAAATAGTAATTAAAGAAACCTTACCGAGGCTCTATAAATTGACATTTTGTTTGCGCCATTAACCCTCCGTCGCCATACAACCAGTTGACATTTTAACCCCATCGGAAAATTTCATTGTACAGACCTTGCTTTATTAATTGTTTCGTTTAGAAATTAATGTTATTTTTATATCGATAAGTTTTCTTTTTATGCTTAGTATATTAAGGTATAAGGTAAGAAATTATTAAGAGGTTTTTAACTTTGAAAATGACGAATTCCCAGCACATCACATACCTTGATAACTTTAATAGTCCACTGCTGGACATAAGCCATTTTTTCAAACGAAGGTTTTGGTCTGGACGCGCTGGTCTGGACGAGGTGGGTAAATTGTTTGAGTGGGTATCTTCTATACAGAGAGTGTTCTCTGTCTGCTTCGTCCGACAGACACCTCAGTGGCGTGCCTTGACTTATCGGATGCCCAATTCCAATTCCAGGAGGGACTTTCAACCGTCGAAGCCGTGTTACGCCTGAGGGTTGGACCGAAGAGGCAGTGGGCTGTGGCGGCGTGCTGTTGGCGGTGTCTTTGACATCGTCAACGCATTTAATAATCTGCAATTTAGCTGTAATAGTTTAATTTAGTGGTTCCCTGAGAAAGCACTACATTACCACTGCTGCTGTAGCAGAGTACCTGAGGCGGCTAGTGGCAGATCATTTAGAGGTCCGTCATGTACGATGACCGAAAAGACGTCTTGAGACAGCGACCCATGCGGCGGTCGATGGCGCTGTATGGTGCACCGGTGTGGGTGGCGGGTCTGATTGCCCAGAATAGAGCGCGCTTCTGGCGTCTCAGAAGATATTGGCGGTCAGAGCCATACGCAGTTACTGTACGGTGTCAACCGAGGCGGTGTGCGCCTTGGCCAGAACTCCCCCGTGGAATTTGGAGGCGGAAGTGCTCGCTAAAGTTTATGGACGGGCGGCTGTATTCCGGGCGGACTCGGCTCAACACACGCTGGCAGTTTGCCCCGCCTGGGGGTCGCAATGTCGTGCCCTCACTGCAGTCATCAGAGCAGATTTCTCGCTACCGGCCGTCATACGCTCCATGGCCGATAGTGATAGCTGTTTTACCGCGGTCGCAACCTTCTGCAGAAATTTCATCTCGCAGAAGGAGGCGGCGAGGAGCCCCCGCCTTTCCATCTCCTTAAGGGGCCAGCCGCGAGGGGGCCGCTCGATCGGATTCCTCCCACCTTAGACGCAGAATGGCATTGTTTCAGTCGGTCCGATGCCGAAATACCAACCGCCGCAAAAAAAAGTTAAAAAAAGAGATTGTTACATTCTTTTCTTCTCTTTGCACTGATGTTGCCCTGAGCTATGTTATTTTCTTAGTCGTCTCTTGCCTCCATAGGATGACTAGTGGTGGTGACACTTTGAATTCATAATCTGTCACCACACGGTTGAACTCCCATACAATCGTTCATCCTTTATTTACCACCGAAAAACTAAAAGTATCAAAAATAGAAAAAAATCTTACCTGCAAAATTTTTACTTGTAGCCTGATTGGTTTAGGCTTTGCCTTAATGAACAAGTTAGTCAATGTAGATTACGATACGTTACATACATAAATGTCAAACCACGTCGTACCTGACGTGCTAGCACTTGAGTCAAGTACATTATGTTGAGCACTTCACGCTAACATATCTGCTACACAAAAAGCCTCCACAAAACACTTCGTACCCATTCTGCACGCATCCCTTGTTTCGTACAACGCATCGGGCTGTGACGTCATTCAATATCATGCGACGTATTCATCCAAAACATCCCTGCAAGAGCCTTGAACAATACTAGACAACTGTCTAACACCTATCTCGTTGGGTTTAAGTACTAACCCTATGTTAAAAACTCAGTTTCGACTTTGAATCGATGTAAGAAGGTGGATTTTAGCATAGCAATATCACGAGATGCAATTCTGACGCACAAACTGCTACGTATTATGGATAATGGAGGCTGGAGGCTTCGTTAAACTTAATCAAGCTGGTTGTAAAGTTTGAAATCCATTTCTTAGAAATTTGAATATTAACTTTGAATGTAGAAAGGCAGAGTTCAAATTTATTTGGCAGATTTTTTGACGTAAGATCTTTTAACATTGGGTTCAAATGCAAAACTGTTCAGGCCTAACAAACGGCACGTGTAGATGACAACCGAATCTCGCCTTTATGTCTATAGTTTTAAGGCTGTTGGTAGGAGGTAGCAGTTCTATCAAACTGAAATGATGTCATAATCGTTATAGATGTCTTTCACGCCGCACGTGAAGAATGAATGATGGATGAATGCGTGGAAATCCATTTTTTTTCTGTATGTCACGATTCTGAATCACAGTTTTCTTAAATTTTACTTTATACGACTGTCAGCTTTATAAGTTTTATAATTTTACTGAACAATAAGTTCGATGTTAATCCAGTTCTCCAGGTAGGTATACGAATAAGAAAAAGGCTTAAAGTTGCTGATGTAATGTGGAATATGTGTGATGTAGATCTGCAGTAGAAACGAATTGTTCAAAAAACTAAACAAAGTGAGATTCTTGTTTAACATATAAAATAATTTTAATATGGAAAGCACCTAGTAAGAAAGTATTTTCGAAATTTTACCTCTAAGGGGGTAGATTAAGAGATGAAAGCTTGTTGCAAAAGCAATGCGTTCTACATTTCCTTATATGTCGTAAATTCATTAAAATCACAGATGCGTTCATAGTAATGACTAGTTAATGTATCTGATGTATATAAAAATAACTTTTTCCTACAGTTCCGTCTGCGTGTATATCGGTTATCGCGGTAGATAGATTGCCTTCCTTAAAAATTAAAGGTTGAGAGGTTTAGCCGTGAAAGCTTAGCAGACAGACTGACATTGTTACTTTCGAATTTATAATATTACTTGCAAGTTTGGGTACAGAAGTTTTCTGTACGTACATTAAATTGAATTCCATTTAAAAGTTTTATGTTGGTAAAAAAATGTATATTCGTTTTTGTCAATTTATCTCCAAAGTAACGTTATCATTATCTATGAAACTTCTGAATACTTACTGCATACAATATTTGTAATACTCGCCGCCGAGTGAGGTGCTGTAAGATTTTATTCTCAGTCCTTAAAATGCATATGTGTATAGTAAAATATATTATTTTATTTTCTCTTTTTACAGAACACCTATGTATGTTGCTGCGTTTCGGCAATTTGCGATTTTAAATTGATGATTCGTCCAGATTTCATTGGCCGTGGTCACAGGCTGAGGCTTTCTGTGACCACAACAATTGTCAAGTCAAAACTAGTTAGATGATCGCGTCCGTGTGGTGACGGTGATGAATAAGGGGTAGCACCATGTCTTTAGATACAGTGACTGTCGTAAGAACCAACTACAAAGAACAGCAAACACAAGAAGAACACCAACGTGATATAGGTAGTAGAATAAAACCTTACTTCGAAGGAGATGCATCATCAGATCATTATGTCTATCTTGGTTGAATCTGTGTTGTTGCGTCAGAATTGCATCTCCGTGGGAGAGACACGCTTCGGCTTAAATGGGCCGGCTCGACTGGAGTAATACCACGGCCTCACAGAAAACCGGTGTGAAATAGCGCTTGCGCTGTGTTTCACCGAGTGAGTGAGAATACCGGAGGCCCATACCCCTCCCTCCATCCCCATCCCCATCCCCAACCCCCAAAAGGCTGGAAACGCACTTGTGACGCCTCTGGTGTTTCGGGTGTCCATGGGCGGCGGTAATCGTTTACCATCAGGCGATACGTCTGCTCGTTTGCCACCAATTCAATAAAAAAACGACGGGTCGCACTCCGGGAGTGCCGGCAGAAATGAAAACTTGAATATTAACGTTGTACATTTTTGATATTTTGGAATGGTTAGAGAATAATTTTGTACGAATTGCTTTCATTATCAGTATAAAAGTACTATTATTTATGTGGTGGAATACAATATTAATTTATTGCGCTATCGTACACAAACATGACAATTTATATTACATACACACACGAACATTCGCGCATGCGTCCTGCGCCGCCTGTCCTCTCTCCATCCGTCTTACGAATTTTCGATCAGGTCACGTGACCTGACGCGAGTTTATACGTCCTCTCTCCATCCGTCTTACGAATTTTCGATCAGGTTACGTGACCTGACGCGAGTTTATACATTTTTACCCATTCCAAAAAAGTACACAGCGCCGCTAAAGAAGTTTTCACTTCAAAAATTAAAATAAATTATACTTGTTCTGCTATCTGTGAAAACTTTTAATTGGCCTTAGTATTTCGTACAAAGTTTGTATAATGGAACAATATAGCTGTAAGTTTTCCTATAGTTGTAAAATGTTGACGTGATCACATACATCCCCAAACCCATTCCTTCTCGTGTCGTTATCCTCAATACTGAGGGTTGTGACCCCTATTTGGAGCCAGTCTGCGAGAGCTTATCACCTGTTCATATCTTCAGCAGTGTGTAGGACAGCATGGATCGTAGTGACGTAAGCAGAACAAACTTGGTCTGTCCAGGGCAACAGGCTACGGCTGGGTCTTTTCGCCTCTATATGATAAGATAGATTGGTGATGGATAGGTCCCTATCAGACTTTCGAGGTTATCGCCTTCTCTTCTTGCAATGTGACCGAAGTATTCGAGGATAGACGTTCACGAATGCCGAGTTTCTTGAGGATGGATGCATTGGTACGATGTGTATTGTACAGGATATTCGCAGCAGTTTCCACCATCAATCCCATATATAATTATAAATCTTGAAATGAAAAAGTATAACAGTTAGTAAATATTAATCGCAAAAGTATTAAAGCTAGTTACTTAGTTATAATGTGTAATAAGTGCCATGTTTACTTCTTAATATCAATTGATTATCATAAACCATCAATAAACGCACAATTTGCTCCAAGTTAGCAAATAACACACAACAGCCGTCACATCAACCCCAATATTAAGCAGTAAGCAGTCCTAATGCGCGCACAGTGCGCACAAACGTCTGTTGTGCGTAAAATGAATTGTGTGCGGAAATGTATTACCGGCGTGTGAAATGACTCGGAACTAGGGATGGGTGTCTATTGATAGTTCTTGAAAGTAACGTTTGTTTACCTAATACAAGTACCTGGTATTTTTCGAGACTAGGTATGTAAAATTTATAAAATTTTAAGGTTAGGAATTTGTGTAGGTAGGTATATGTTACTTAAATATACACGGTAATACAATTCACAAAAAATTATGTTTCGAGAATAAAGAGGGAGTTACTTTATTTTTGTATTTTCATTTAGTTATGCAAATAGTTAATTGCATAAAATTTGTAAATTTATACAAAATTATTTAAATACAAGTTGAAAAGGAACATTGATAAAGTGTGTATGTTAAGTATATACAGTTCAAATACAAGAAAAACGACTAGAGATAATTTTCTTTCTTTTTTTAATTAGTATTAAGTAATTAGTAACTATGTAAATATCTAATATGAAGTAAGTAAGATAAGTATCTTAGACGCAGAATGGTCCACATAGGTTCACGCGCAAAACAAAATGTTGTTAGGAAGTATTTAATTAAGTTTGGGGAACCAAGTTGGTTTCAGTACCTGTTACAATTCCCTCTCTACCCAACCCTAGTATTTCGAGTGGTTGGAACCGCTGTGCATTATTTTTTGTTTATACATTTTCGTTCCGCGTAGGGGTCGACAATAACATTATTTATTGACCCTCTAAAAGGAGCAGTGTCTTTGGTTATTATCAATTATGTTTTATTTTCTATCACTCTAATGTAGATCAGTTTAGGAAAGATTTATTGTGTGTGGACATATTATAGCCAAGGGACATTAAAAAGGAGACAAACTTCATAACTAATAAAAACGTTTAAAGGTTTAAATTTATTATCTTTTATTATTAATTTTCGAAAAGTTTACAACTTTTTTTTTTAGGAAATAGGGGGCAAACGAGCAGACATATCGCCTGATGGTAAGCGATTACCGCAGCCCATGGACACTCGCGTCACAAGTGCATTGCCGACCTTTGGGGGATGGGGAGGATGGGGAGGGGAACGGGAGGGGGGGTAGGGTATGGGCCTTTCGGTATCTTCACTCATATGGGTTTAAATAATTAATTTAATTTTTACTAACATGGTAATTTGTAGTATGAGTAAATCTATTATTAAAAAATATACACATTTTGGTCTAGAAAATACGCAAAAATTCTAAGTCAAATTCAAAATTCATATTAAAGTTTATATCCTACTACTATTATAAAGGCGAAAGTTTGTAAGTATGGATGTATGGATGTATGTATGTATGGATGTTTGTTACTCTTTCACGTAAAAACTACTGAATGGATTTGAATGAAACTTTACCACAATATAGCTTATACATCAGAATAACACATAGGCTACTATTTATAAAGATATAGCTTCGCCTCGCGGCGTTGCCCGCAGTTATCATCGTACCGCGGGTAGCACCGCGGGGTTCAGCTAGTGTATAAATAAAAATATATCGCCAAAGGTGTTGCTAAGCGCGAAACTCGGGAACCGCTCTATCAATTATATAATTACTTTTTTATGTTTTCGTTAAGTCACAAGGAATAAATAATTTAACACACAACGCCATCTAGTCCCAAACTAAGCAGAGCTTGTACTATGGACACTAGACAACTGATATTAATACATATATACTTTGTAAATACCCAAACTCCGAAACAAATATTGGCAGATCATACAAACATTTGGTCCATTCCGACCCAGGAATCAAACCCGATACCTCAAGCACAGCAGTCGCATAGGCTACCACTGCGCCTCCGAATGTTCTTATGGAAAGAATAAACGTAAAAATTGGGATGAATAGTAAACAGAACTCTTTTCTATACCCCATACAAACCATAGAGTATTTTAAAATATCTGTCAATGTAATGCCAACGGAACGAAGTCTGTAAACATTATATCTGTCTTCTCTAACAAAGTGTACCTTGAGGAGATCGTTTTTTGTTTTTTCGAAAGACGGTCTCCATTTCATGTCATCCTCATTTTATATATTTTTTATCATTAATTTCATTACGACGACGACTTGAAGACTTGAAGACTTGATAATTGAAGACTATAAATACTTGACATTGGCAGAAATAGCTGATCCGAGTGATACGGCTAGTTGCCATTTAATCATCAAAAATAAAAAAAAAAACAAAGTTTACCGACTGCGTGGTTCTTATGTCTCAACAAACTACGAGTATAATAAACGCTTAAATTTTCTACCCTTATCGGTGGTTTTACATATTGTTAAATTTCAATAAAAGTCCGAACCAATCACTCCTTCCATTACACAATTTGATTAAACCAAACAAATAACACCCCACAAAGTGTTTAACAATCAAATTTAAACAAGTGCCCAGTGCGCCAGATGTCCAAACATGGACAAAATCAACACAAATCTATCGAATTACCAACCGTATGCTCTCATTAGCTTTTCCTACATTATTTATTTCAACTGTGCGTTTGGATTTGAGCAATGGTAATGAGTTGGTGATGTTCGGTCGGCACTGAAATGTTATTGATGATGTATTGATGTTTGGAGCTGGTCTGTGTGATAGATTCTTGACAATCAAATTGTGTGATTTTTTTCCTTTTTTATTGAATAGTGGGCATACGAGCAGACGTATCACCTGATGGTAAGCGATTACCGTCGCCCATGGACACCCGCAACACCAGAGGCGTCACAAGTGCGTTGCCGGCCTTTCTGCGGATGAGGATAGGGATGGAGGGAAGGGTATGGGCCTCCGGTATCCTCACTCACTCGGTGAAATACAGCGCAAGCGCTATTTTACACCGGTTTTCTGTGAGGACGTGGTATCACTCCGGTCGAGCCAGCCCATTCATGCCGAAGCATAACTCTCCCAAAAGAGAAAAAAAATCTTGTCTAATGTTTAATATTATTTTAATATATTCCAATAAATACCCATAATTATCCGGAACCCTAGTGTAAAGTTGTGACACAGCAATAAATGTGATAGGAAATCCATTTCATCGCCAAATCGATTGGAAAATTCGATTGTTGTTTCCAAGTCGTTGCAGTTTTCGTCCCATTGATTTTGTTGAAGAATAACGATAACAATAATGAGGATAAATAAAGCGTTATAAAAACGCGTTACGCTTTCGTTATTTAAAATTATGGTATATATTATGTATTTGTTTCTTCTTGGCGTTGGACAAGATTTCGTTTAAAATTTACTCGTTTTATATAATTTATATATATGTATTTATGTTGAATTTGAGAACCTCTTTCAAGTTGTTTAACAATAAAACTAAACTTTTCATTACGTTTATTATCGATTGATAATTATGGAAGAAAAATGTACTAAACTATAATAGTAATGGTTATTTGTTTGTTAAAGTAAGTTCGTACACATACAACGTAAACTCTCTCGTAAGTCGTAGGCAGAGGGCAGTGAAAAATTAGGACAAAATAATTGTGGTTCTAAAAAGCAGAAGAAAATTATTCCGCGTTCGCTTACCGACACCTGGTGGAGTGATCGTCCACCATTTCTACATGATCTTAAGAGACACGACGGACTCCTATCTATCGTATCTTCTAAGATCATCCCCTATTATCCGCTTTAGATGCAATTCTTATACTAACCAGAATCCCCAGACCGGCGTGATCGATACATTAATGAGGCCACGAGTTTGTTTTAAAACCTGTTTAACTAACTAAAAATACCATAGACAAAAAAAAACCATTTGCAACGTGTGGTGTTGTTGCCAGAACCAAAAAGGGGAACAACAATAAATAATAAAAAACACAAAAGTCTAAATGGCCATTTAACTTTTCCGTAATAGATACGTTCATTATGAGTTAAGTTAGTGTATTTGTGCGTCGCTAATGGATCGTTCGCGAATAATAAACAGCGGAATGGCATTACTTTGTAAAATATTATGTTTATCAAACGTTTTTGGGACGTTGTTTGTGTAAAGTTTTGTTATTGGAAATATTTCGGTCGTTTCTTACCGTAGAAATGTAATTATGACTGAATTGGTTTATTGATTTTACCTTATAAGAATTATAAATAATCCGTTGATGTAATACTTCTTAACAGAAGAGCAGTTGTTTTACTACTCCGGACTCGGGTTCGATTCCCGGGTCGGACCAAATGTTTGCATCATCTGCAAGTACTTACCTATTAGTTTTAGAGTTTGGGTGTTTTATATTTATATTATGTATTTATTTACAAAGAAAAAGTATACATGTATTTGTATCAGTTGTCTAGTACCCATAACACAAGCTTTGCTTATCTTAGGACTAGATGTCGTTGTGTGTTAGATGTCTGAAAAATTTATCTTTTTATTTTATTACTGTTTATTTGTGATACAAAGAAATAAACATCAAGGTAGATCACCTAATCGTAAATGAATACCTGATTTCAATAACTATACTAACATTATAAATTCGAAAGTAACTATGTCTGTTACACTTTCACGGCTACGCGCCGTACCGATTTCGATGAAATTTGACATGGATGCTTCGATTCTTAAAGAAGGATATAGGGTACGCTTTATCGCGATAACTAATGTACGCGGGTGGAGCCGCAGGAAAATGCTAGTTGTAAATTTCTTGTCTAATGTTCTTGTCTGCATGTATTCGGTTCTATCTAGAGACAGTACAGTCTTGCTTATGGTACAGAATACAGATTGAAAAGCTTTTTATCTATGTTAATATAAATGGTAGAATTAAATCTTCCCCTAGCCTTCAAAGTAAGGCAGACAATGTTCAATGTATAATGCAAATTATCGCCCTGGGACACTACGAGGTCGTATAAGCGCCTTGCGAATACTTCTGACGATAAAAGTGGATAAGATTAAATAGTGTTAGCTGTAAGTGAATTGGACTATGTTTGAAGTTTGACAAATACTGTTAAAATACAAAGATTTAATAATACCTATCCTACTAATATTATAAACGCAAAAGTTTGGGAGCATATAAGTGAGTATGTCTGTGGATATTTCACGCAAAAACTACTGAATGGATTTTGATGAAACTTTACAATAATATAGCTTATACATCAGAATAATACATAGGCTACAATTTATAAAGATACTAGCTTCGCCTTACGGCGTTGCCCGCGGTTATTGTCGTACCGTAGTAGCACCGCGGGGTTCAGCAAGTATGTCATAAAATATTTTTTTATGATTTACGACCAGTCAATTTTTCTTAATGTCTAAAGAACAGTGATCATCCCACTCGGTTGAAATGACTAAGTTCGGTTAAAGAACAGGTCTCCCGAGGTTCATATGACACGTTCCAGGCCTTTTGTAAAATATTCGAGAAATGATGAAATTTGAGACAGAGGCCTAATTTTTACTTTGAAGTGGTCTGGTGAACTTTTGTATGAACCTTTTTGTATGATGTTTTAATGCTTGGTAATAAGACGAATCCAAAAGGTTAGAACTCGTTGGAAGTATTCTTAAGTTATAAATGATGTAACCTGTTTTTGTTTTATTAATTACGACTTCACACCTAACAGTTTTAAAAGTGCTGAAGCTGTAACAATGTTCTTTTCACAAGATTCATTGTTGAAATATCTGACAAGAAACAGTAAGTGAAACAATAACAAACTTGATTCTTCAAACAATGTTCGGTGTAAATTTTACAAAAGTTACGTAATAGAAAATCTCTAAAGGAAAATATTGTTTTCTTGAGAGCAGATATTTACATGTATGGCGACCTCCACATACAGGGCAACAACACCACATAATACAGCGCCATCTACCAAAGAACTAAGGAGTAACGCACTACATGGAGTAACTACCAATCCTGAATCGCGCAATAGAAGTTCTCGCGCCGATTATCATATTATAAACAACATCCAAACATCAACTGTTGAGCAGTGGTCTGCCAGGCATGATCACCTCACCTGGTCGGAGGATTCTCTTTTTAATTTGGAGGGACTTGTCCTCCACAATATGTAACGGTAACACTATAGAGATATAACCGTAATATCAAGTTCATCGAAATTGCTGCTTTGGCCAGATACCACGTTGGCCAGACGAGTGAGTATAGGGTAAATTACAAATTTTCTTCTATTTACGGTCAAGTTGTCCTACATACTTTGCGCCCTTGGTCAGTTTCTACGACGCCCATGGAATGAATAGTATCTATCCTACTCTATCTACTATCCAACTCGGTCGGCACAACTTCGATCGGGAGGCCGCCAGAAGACTTCCTTTGGGCTGGGAGACGTACGGGAAGCTACGTCACATATTTGAGTCACCAAAACCACAATCATTGAAGACCAAGGTATTTAACCAGTGCGTCCTACTCGTGATGACATACGGAACCGAGACGTGGACACTCACCATTGGACTGGTCCACAAATTTAAAGTGATTCAACGTGCGATGGAGCGTGCGATCTTGGGTGTTTCTCGGTCTGATAGAATTCGGAACGAGGTTATTCGACAGAGGTATTCCTCTCTCGAATAACAGTGATGTCGGTTACTAATAGAGTGCTGATCGAAGGTGTCCCCCAAAAAACGCTAACTATTTCGGTCATCAACTGCCACTTACTTCTTTCAAATCGTCGATCCATCATGTCGCAAGGCACCCTAAATCAGTCTACGGTTTTCTAATCACGGACTTCACTCCAGAACATTTATATTAAGATCATGGTATTCTTAGCCCCAATTTAAAACTGTTTTTTTTTTACCAGACGCATAAGTGACAAAAAAAACCCATGTAAAAGAATATTATTTTCTAAAACGTTTAAAAAATGTATTAAGATTGAAATAATTTCACATGGATACCAATTCAGTTCAAACCAACTGTGCCATAAGAAGTCATTGAAACAAAGTAATTGAGTTAGAAGAAGCAACTCTGTCTCAATACATTCAGACGTCTCTCATGAATTGCCAATAAACCGTATTTTAGTCCGATTGATGGTTTAAAACCGTATTTATGTTCGATTAAAACCGTAAAGTGGCATATCTATTGCCACTTTACGGTTTGCGACAATGTTATGTTGTGGATACTTAAAAGTTGGAGTTAGTTTATTTGTTGTGTTGTAGTTAAGTTAAAGTATGATTAGTTTAAAAGCTTGAATGGTAATTTACTTTGATTGGAGTTTGTTTTGTTGCCCGAATAAAGAACTGGTGAAACGTAATAAAAAAGTATTTATTTTAATTTTATTTATTTATCTTTATCGCGTACAAGAAATATGAATATTTAAAATATCAATGGAGATATCGCAGCATTTGAGTTGCCTATAACAACCTCTTTAGGCAACTCATGGGACTACCACGATACTGTAGCGCTTCCGGTATGTTCTTTGAGGCACGAGTTAACTCTTTTGAAGCCATCCAGAGAAATCGCATGGCTCGATTCATATCCAGAGTTGACCGGTGTAAGAATTCCATCGTTAAAAGTCTGTCAGATAGGAATATTACGTCCTGTATGTACAAGCACTGGCTAAAAACAGTCGTCCGATTTTTTGATTTTATTTTTTTATTTTTGTTTTTGTATGTTCTAGTTTGTTTTATTTGTATTTGTATTCTTTTATTTTTGTTTTTTCTTTCTTTTTCTAACTTTTGATGTAATTAACTATGAACCTTGTGTTTGAAATAAAGAATTATTATTATTATTATATCATAGACATACACACTCATTCATATTACACATATAAAAAAATAGCCTTTATTGCTGTACTTACTTACTTTATTTCAATCATCGTAACTGGATGTTTGTCTGCAACAGCTTGTCTATCGACAAAAGGCCTCCTTCAAAGATGCTCACGTTTTCTTGTCTCTAGCTAAACGAGTCAATACTGGACCAGCTATTTTCTTGAAGTCGTCTTCCTATCTTTTTCTTTGATGGTATAGGGCAAACAAGCAAACGTATCGTCTGATGGTAAGCGATTACCGCCGCCCATGGACACCTGCAACACCAGAAGCGTCACAAGTGCGTTGCCGGCCTTTGGGGGATCGGCCTCCGTTATCCTCACTCACTCATTGAAACACAGCACAAGCGCTATTTCACACCGGCTTTCTGTGAGGCGTGGTATGACTCAGGTCGAGCAGATTCATGCCGAAGCGTGGCTCTCTCACGGATAAATCCTCCCATCCCATCTTTACATTTATCTACACAAATATACAAAAAAACCTACATAAATAAATAGAGATATATACCATATATACAGACTTATACATATCCTATTGAAAACAAAACGATGGGCAAAAAATAGTATAAACCAGTAGCAGTGAAATAATCTGAGTCTTATTTTAAATATGTACGAGTATAAACAATTCAGGGAATAGATTTATAATTGTATAACATTAGAAAATGTTAAATGGCAACTATCTATTTGATTTTACACAAAGAAGTGCTTTTTACGAATTTAAAAACATTTCTTTTTTCATTTTTGTGGTGAAATTAATAATTTGATTCTCCCTATATTCATTTATTGTGTTCATTTAATCCTTTACATAAAGCAAAACAAACGCACAGAAGCCAAACATAATATATTAATGCGAATGAAAGCATTAGGATCCGGAAATGGCGGCGTACACATTTACTATTGTGTTTGAGGAAAAATGATATAATATCATACCATCCCTTTATGACCATTACTGGGCTTGCCCACCCTGACAAAGATTAAAAATGAAATACATTTTACGCAGTATCATGCCTAACACCGTAAAACTTTTTTTTAATGTAATAGTAGGCAAACGAGGAGACGTATCGCCTAATGGTAAGGTTTTTTTTTTTTTTTTTTTTTTTTTTCATGCTACACCTCCAACATTATCGGAGCCTATGTTAATCTGGTTCACTTACATACAAGTTCTCGCTGTTGTTCCTCTCGCACTTTTATGCAACATCCTAGTTCTTTCTAGCATTCATCATAGTTCTCACTTTTTACGGGTGGGACTCCCGTCTACCATTCTACTCTATCCTATCCTATAGTTCGTTCTTTATTTATATTTATATTTTAGTCGTGTGGGAAAATAAGGGACACTATGTTTTTTTTATTTTACAGCTGCTTATAAAACTAATTACAATATTTACTATATGTTTACATTTAACTGTCGGGTACATAATACTTATGCTATTACTTATATTCTACTTCTTACATTTTTATATTTATTTCTGTTCTATTATATATTAATACTAATACATATATTAATACTAATACATTTTTCTTATTTACTACTTAGATTAGATGATTTTCTATGACTACTTGCTTATTGTCTATTAACATTTTTATTTATGCTTGACACTTATATACTACACTATATTGTGTAAGCATAATTTATTACACAGTTGTTTTGTTTCTCTTAATTTCCTTATTTGCTATACTTATGCAGTAATCTAGGAATACATCCCTATTCTTACTGTTTATTATTTTACAAAAGTTTATTTCTCTTATATCGATATCTATTTTACTTTCACAGGTGTGCCGCTCCAGGGCGAAAATGGGACAGTAACACAAAACATGCGGTACGGTCTCCCTCTCACCCGGGTCGCAAATACAGGATGGGCTCTCCTTACACCTGAGCCGTTCCAAGTACTCGGAGAACCCTCCATGCCCCGTCATTGTCTGTGTAAGTATGTTCCCATGGTAAGGTAATATAATGGTAAGGTAATATAATGGTAAGGTATTACCGCCGCCCATGCACACCCGCAACACCAAGGTGTCACAAGTGAGTTACCGGCCTTTGGGGAATAGGGAAAGGGATGGGGGAGAGGTTGAGGTATAAGCCTCCGGTATCCTCACTCACTCGGTGAAACACAGCGCAGGCGCTGTTTCACACCGGTTTTCTGTGAGGCCGTGGTATCACTCCGGTCGAGCCGGCCCATGTATGCCGAAGCGTGGCACTCCCACGGTAGGAAACGTCTGAGCAAATGCGTATTAATGATTTGAACTGAATATTCTTCAATTATCTGCGTAATGTATTTTTAAAATTATGTGTTGTGTGCGACAGATAAATATAATGTTAAATATACTAGCTGATCAATAAGTACCCGATTTTGACAACAATTAGTGAAATTGAAATCAATGTCGTGTACCGTAGTCTATTAAATTACATTGTGTTTAATTTAAGGTTATTGAAGTGAAAACTTCTTTAGCCACGTTGAGTACTTTTTATAATAGTAGGGGAAAATTTTATGGGTTTTCGTCACCGACATGCTAATGTTTGATGTTGATAATTTAAATTTAAACATTATGAAATTTATAATTTTACAAATAACCTTCTAAATTACAAGTTTTAACTTCTATCGGCAGTCCTTATGGCTGATATATTTTTAATTTTTTGATATTTTTTTTTCAAGTGTTTAAGAGTTTGCATCTTTCGTGTCTGATATACCTTAATAAAATGGAAGGGTATTTCTTTTTTTAAAAAGACAACTCCCGCATTAGGAATATACATCATTTCATCAGGGACTTTACAAACAAACATGTAACGGACACAAATAACACCCAGACTCAGGACAACACTTTGAGGATCACACAATGTGATGTCCCACGTGGGATTTGAACCCACGGCGCAGTAGTGAACGTTTAAACCACTAGGCCAACCGTGCAGTCCATAATATTGATCCCTAATTAATTTCTTAAATGTTTTTTGTCTATGACTTGTATTTGTATCCCTAATGCTCTTAATCGAAGTTCTAAAATGTTTTAAATCATTTCTTTTACATTTTTGTTCTTAATCTATGAACTTGCCGCCCTACAGGAGACAAATCGTCCAGCTGGCCATTTGTCAAAAAACCTGCATCCGCCCTATGAAAGCGATTTTTGTACACGCCACAACTTTATTTACAGACGCACCCACGTCTTAACACAAGCACATAAGGTTCAAAATATGTCCAACAAATTTACAAGATCTTGCACAATGTCCAAAAATCAATTTTGATGATTCTTATTACAAACGCATAAGGTTTATATTACGAATTGTAACATGTATTTTTGATACTATTAATAAGAATGGTGGATGTGAATGGTTGAAAGAAGTCTTTTTTGAAGATTTTGGTTAAAAATGTGCGCGGGTGTGTTTGTGTAGCATTGTGTTGGCTTTTCGCGATATATCAGAGGGCAGACTCGTCTTAATAAATTCTCTATGATTTATTGTCTATGACTGGTCTAAGTGCTGGTAAGTATCTGTGCTCATCGGTGTGAGACTAACTGCATGGCTTTTGCACATTTGTAAAGGCTAACTAGCTTTATTGTGTATGAACTGTGTATACGAGATAGTAGTTGAGACAAAGTTTTGGTGAAGAAAACTTGGACCTCATTGAGTTGGTGTTGAATGGTTGAAAATTTAAGGGTGCAACTTACGAATGTATTACGATTAGTCAAAACTGATTACTTAACTATTATTATTTGTTATATACAGTTGGTAATAAAGCCCCGACAAAACGCCTGTCTGAAATATTATAGCAATATGTTGATATTATTTTTCGACAAGTGTTTATTATGAACCAAGTGCACATTCGATACGATAATAACATGAACAGTACAAAAATTTACTAAAATATAATAAATATCGTTTGATTATCATTAAAATACATCCTACTAATATTATCAACGCGAAAGTTTGTAAGTATGGATGGATGGATTTTTGTTTCTCTTTCACGCAAAAACTATTGAATGGATTTTGATGAAACTTTACTACAATATAGCTTATACATCACAATAACACATAAACTACAATTTATAAGGATACTAGCTTCGCCTGGCGGTATTGCCCGCGGTTATTGTCGTACCACGGGTAGCACCGCGGGGTTCAGCTAGTTGGATATTTTACGGTTCATTTTAACAAAAAAAATGCGAAATGCAATGTAACTTGTTACTGACTGTATGAAATAATTATGAAGTTAACTAAGAGAGATAATAGACATCGTGTAACAAAAAAAAGCGGAGACTCTCAAAAAAAAACTGATAAGTAATGACGATTACACAAAACCCGAAACAGACAGCACGCTTGGCCTAGTGGTTTAAGCGGATACTACGCCGCTTGCTACTGCGCCAAGTGCCGTGGGTTCAAATCCCACGTGGGGCATCACTTTGTGTGATCCACAAAATGTTGTCCTGAGTCTGGGTGTTCTTTGTGTCCGTTACATGTATGTTTGTAAAGTACCCCGCGACACAGGATGTATATTCCTAATGCGGGAGTTGTCTTTTTTTATGTCGATATAACCTTTATAAGCGACTGCCCTTGCATAAAATCAAATAAGTATTTAAATTTTCACGTGGATGACAGTAAGGTGAGATATTCTATGTAACCTTTCAAGAAAAACTGTTATTAATACTAAAATTATTAATTCAAAAGTACCTCTGTCTGTTACCTTACAACCTGCGCCATCGATTTCAATGAAATTCAGCATATACGAGTATATACTTGTTTTTTGAGGAATTACATAGGCTAATTTCACCGCAATGACTGACATACACGTGTCCAGAGTCGCGGGCAAAACCTACTGTAAACGAATTAAATTTAATACCTCTAAACATAAACTGCTTAGTTCAACACCGATAAAGTCACACAAATCCTTTTTGCATTTAAATAAAAACCCACATATATTTTGTTCATTCTTTACTACATTTACATTACTTTACTACTTACTACACAGAAAACCGGTGTGAAATAGCTTTGGCGCTGTGTTTCACCGAGTGAGTGAGGATACCGGAGGCCTATACCCCAATCCCTCCCCCCATCCCATTTCCCATCCCCCAAAGGTCGGCAACGCACTTGTGACGCCTTCGGTATTGCGGGTGTCCATGGGCGGTGGTAATCGCTTACCATCAGGTGATACGTCTGCTCGTTTGCCCACTATGCAATAAAAAAAAATAATTAAAACTGCATTTTTTTTTTATATGCAAACATTAATCCTCCTGTTCTCATCGCACAAACAGATATACTCGTACAAGCAGTTAGTAAAAGTTAACTTATCTCAACGGGCTGTCCGATTGCGACGTCATTTCAACGTTTCATTTCACTTCTTGCTATTTCCGGTATATCCTTTTAAAGGGAGGTTTTATTTTAAATAAATTCATTCGCCATTTAATATCCACGGAGAAGAGTGAATTGAATATTGGACTTTGTGTTTTGTTTTATTCAACTCGGTTTGGTTTGTATTATAGGTATTGATAGTATTATGGAAACGTTTAATTGAATTCAAGTTGAAGTGTGTTTGTCATCATATGATGCACGTTTTTTTACTTATTCGGGATATTTGTAGCTCGTATTTATAAGTTGTACTTTGAAAAATAAAGATAAATGAAATAAAAACTTTTAAAACTAATTCATCCTTACACACACAGGACTCTCCATTTGCACCTCACTTGGTTCGATCCTTGGCTTCTCTCATCCAGCTCCTGCTAGCCATCTTCAGCGACTGATCAAGAGTACTGACCGCCCTAGGCTAATTGTGAGGACGCGCCTGCGCCGTCCTAAAAAGTAGTATATTGGTGTTGACTTTGTTTACTAGTGTGAAAATTGTAACATGTTTAGACACGTAGTATAAAAGTTTTCAGATCGATTTGCAAGCGAAACTAACGTTCTCCTTTAATCTGCACGAGAGGCATCATAAAAAGTGAAACATTTTTACAACTAATTAATGATTTGAAAATTATAGTAATTATTTAATTATTACTGACTTATACAAAAGTCCTTATTCGTGCTTTAGCGTTCGCAAATCTTTCTATTTTATTTTTTTTAATTAATAGTTTGTAAAAAATCACTTTCTATGTACATTAGCGAGAGCGCTGCAAGTTTTTGCTGGTGGAATGTGGAGCGCAAGTAATTTTTTACTCTTGTAAGTGCTGAATGAAAAAGACCTTTCGCCGCTGCAGTTGGAAACATTTATTGTCAAAAAAATACTTAATATTATCTTCACATTCGGGTTCTGGCAGAAATAGAATGCTCGGCCTCGGTGTTAGATTTTAAAAACTGCGACAAATGGACGCATTCTCCTGCAAAGGTTTTTTCTAAATCAGTGGCATATATTTGTTTTAACTCCTTTGCTTTGCTTTTAATTAATTCACTGTCGTCTATTTCATGCAGTTTCCATAAGAAACCAATCTTTGTGTTTACTGTATTATAAAAAACTTGCCGGCTTTTTAATTGCACTCTATGTCTTAAAGTGCAATTAAAAAGCCGGCAAGTTATCAATTTATCAATAGCTGCATAATAAGTTTTGACTTCATCAAAATGAAATTTTGGTTCCTTTCTTCTTTTTAATCTTTTTTGTATGTGGTCACTTCGCATCTCTTGATAGCCTCTGATTCAAAATTTTCGAACTATTCTTCGTCACGCAACGTACCAAGATAAGTATGTATTGTCTCATAAAGAGTAACAACATCAGATAAATCAACAGAACTTGCTTGTAGTTGTACTAACGATTTGAAACTTTCCGAGCACAGAGTTCCAAAAGCACAACATTATTGTAATTTCTAGAATTTCATTTTTTTCTAATATCGCTTTTGATTCCATTTTTGTTTCTTCACTTTTGTTTTCATCTTCGCAAATAGAATTTCATGCTTCCATAATTTGTTTGTATGAATTGTATAAGGCTTAACTTACATCTGCTCGCGCACTCCATCGAGTTTTTGATAGATTTTTAGTACCGTTGATTCTTCATCCAATTTGGATAACAAAATTTGCCATCTGCTTGTCCAAAGATCCAGCAAAAAAAATGTAAATTTGATGTACCAATGTAAATAAAGCAGCTAGCTCGTCACTACTTTCCGCGGCAGCCGATCCACGAGCTGGAGAGAATGCGCTGCACAAGAGCCAAAAGTAGCTAGAGGATTTACAGCTTTAATTCTTGACTGAAGACCTTTGTATTGACCAGACATATTGCTAGCATTATCATAAGTTTGGCCACGACAATCTTTAATATCAAGTTCCAAAATTCCAAAAATCGAAAGAACAGCCTTCTCCATGTTTCCACCTTTATGACCGCAATTGGGTAAAAATGTGACAAAGCGTTCGATAAGTTCTCCGTCAGGCAAAATCTAACGAATTATAAATGTCAACTGATCGGTGTGTGAAATATCTGGAGTAGAATCAATGCTAATTGTTTAAAATTTTGCTTTTTTTATTTCTCCTATAATCGAAAGTCGAACTTCGTCAGCGAGAAGTAAAATAAATTCTTAGATTATAAAGGATGATAAGTACGATGGAAAACCTGTCCAAATCTCACCAAATGTTCAGCCATGAAAGGATCGAATTTAGATATAAGCTCAACTCAGTCAAGAAAATTTCCGTTTAATGCAGATCCAAAAATTTAATTTTGACCGTGAAATGGAAGCCCACGAGAAGCTAAAAACCTAATTGTTTCTATTACACGTACTAATACATTCCGCCAATAAGTTATTTCTTCATTATATTGTTTGACTATTTGGGTATCCAATCGTTGTAAAAGTTTTCCTCTACATACATACTGTCTCTAACTAAGTTAGATTTTTTCCCGTCATTTACGCCCCCCCGATTCTCGCGCCCTAGGCTGCAGCCTAATTAGCTTAAGGGTTAATTAGGCCCTGGCCATATTGAGTGAATAATCACTACATCTTGTCCTGGACTACCTCGGTAGCGTAGTGTTAAAGTATGCGACCGCTTTGCTTGAGGTCTCAGGTTCGATTCCCAGGTCAGACCAAACGTTTGTATGATCTGATGAGTGATGAGATATTTGTTTCGGAGTTCGGGTGTTTTCTATGTATAATATGTACGTATTTACAAAAAAAGTATAAATGTATTTATATCAGTGATCTAGTATCACAAGCTCTGGTTAGCTTGGGGCCAGATGGCGTTGTGTGTTAGTAGTCCGAAATATTTATTTATATATTATCTGGCCTGTGGACATTCCAAAAAAACTAATTAATGTTTTTCAAATTAATTTGGTGTTATAAGAGTTAGTTCTTACTGCTTCAACGTTTTATTTTAAAAACATTTGTAGTAGCTTGTTGACGAATACAAGTTATATTGTTCGAACTTAATATAGTTAAATATAAAACACAAAAAAATGCTCTTAGAAAACAGTATTCATTACCGTTATAACAATAAATCCGAACAAGACTATATAGAAACAATGGAACGTGACTTCAAAGTCATAACTAAACCATTGACCAAGTCAAAATTCACACAACGTCAATCATACCTCCCCTAATTAAAATAAACCGACCAAGTATCGTTGGCACTTGAAACAGCCACTTGAAAACTTATGAAAGGACTTTCCATTGCTACCACCATAATGGTGATCGAAAACAATCGTTTGAAAACTGGTGAGTGAACAAAAAATTGGCGCGATTACATCTTAGAGTGGTATAAGTATAAGTGGAGGTGAGTGGTGTAATGCGTTTCTCATGGGGCTATGTTGTGGTACTGTCGCTAGAGGGAGCCTAGAAGTGTAGAGTAGCTATGATTTCGGCGTTTTTAAGGACATATTGTTCAAGGCCAAAACATGTAACTAGAATTAAGAAGTAACCTTGGACGGCATTGGAACTTTAAGATTTATTGAGATTTGAAGATTTGTGTTTCAGTGTAAAGTGCTCATCGTAACAAGGACGTTGTGATAGTTAGGTAGGAAAGACATTAGAGAACAAAGATAAATATACATACCTAACTGTAGGTATGTCCTTGTTCCTTGTTAGCTCAGATAACGATAATATTTCCAGAAAGAGTCAGTGAGTTAGTCAGTCAAGCAACGATGGCGTTTATAAAAAAACAGTGAATACCTTAAGCTTGTACAGTCAACTTTAAAATTATTATCATTGTAGGATAACTGGATATTATACTTAGCCATAAGTCCTTCCATATCCCATCGCATGGTCCCCCCAAGATCGGCGTCTCACAGCGCCGGCTCCCACGGGTGGCCGGGTGTTGTGGCGCGAATTAGCGCTCAATTTAATGTATGATTTGATTTGCACCCCATCGATACTCAACTGACCATGAGCCGCAAACGTCTTTTCACTGATTTCCACATCTCAAGAAAGATGTGGAATGTTTTTTTATTCCTCATTTGTACAGTTTGTCATTTTTTTGTTCATATAATATATGAGCCTACAGAAGTTTATTTTACTCTGCCTTGTAAAACATGGGCAGAATCCAATCCAATGCAATAATGCAGCATGGTAACCCACACTTTGACGGTCTATTGAGATACTTCTACGTCATTTTAATGCACAAATGCTGTCATTTAAAGTTGATCTTCTATGAGAGTGTAGTAGTATCGGTAAGACGAACATCGTCGTCCTTCATATTGATATCATCGTGACTATACTAGCTTTTTTATAATGTGATAGAGTATTTCAAAACAATAATATAAAATTTGAAAATCGAATGCTTAAATCTTATTTATTTTACACTAACTGACCCAAGCAACCTCGTTTGCGTCTTATATTGCTCGTAGCGTGAAAATTTTCCTCCGTTTTTGAAACATTATTCATTGGTGCTCTGCTCCTATTAGTAGTAGCGTGATGATATATAGCCTATAGCTTTCCTTGATAAATAAACTATCCAAGGATGAAATATTTTTTAAAATCAGACCCGTGGATTCTGAGATTAGCTTGTTCAAACAAACAAACTCTTCAGCTTTAATATTAGTATAGATTAGTATAGATGTCGCCTAGATGGTTCATATTCTAAATGAGATCGACACAAAACCTCAAATTAAAAATGCGTAGACACTCTACTAAAGTCCTAAACCATTAATCCTAACAATTATTTTTTTGTTCAAGTAATACGACTGTGGAACGCCCTACCTGCCGCAATCAGACGTCCAAACACTAAACGTCTTTGTGAGACTGATAAGGGAACATTACTTGGTAGACATCAATAGATAGATGCATAGATAAGTACTCTTTATATATTTTGTCAGTATTGCATACCATAAAATGAAATACAATGAAGACACTAACAAATAAAAGCAGTGGTACAATAGGCGGCCTTATAGCAGACTGCTATCTCTCTCTCTCTTCCAGATAACCTTGAGATAGACTCAATATTCCATATTTTACTATTATTGTAGTCAATTAGGTGACAGTATTCAATTCAAAAAATGATTTCACTACATGATTAAAAAAAAACAAATTATGTATAACGTCTACGAATTTCGCTTATTATTATTGAATTAAACTATAATAATATTGATAAATAAATATTCCGGACATCTAACACACAACGCCATTTAGTCCCAAGCTAAGCAGAGCTTGTGTTATGGGTACTAGACAACTGATTTTTTTTTGTAAATACATACATATTGTACATAGAAAACAACCAAACTCCGAAACAAATATTTGCTGATCATACAAACATTTTGTCCGACCCGGGAACCGAACCCGAGACCTCAAGCTTAGCAGTCGCATACACTACCACTACGCCACCGAGGCAGTCGTGTTCTCTTTATAATAATAACATTCATTGCACGAAAACCAAAAGTACAATATAAGGTTGACTGGTAGAAAATGCCATTCGGCAATAAGTCCGCCTCATGCAAATGTAATGCAGGAAGTATTAATAAATAAAAATAAAATATGTTCATCTTAAAACTAGTTACCTATAATTAGAGTGGGAGAGCTATGCTTCGGCATGAATGGGTCGGCTCGACCGGAGTGATACCACGGCCTCACAGAAAACCGGTGTGAAATAGCGTTTGCGCTGTGTTTCACTGAGTGAGTGAGGATACGGGAGGACCAAACCCCAACCCCTCCCCCCATCCCCTTTCCCATCCCCCAAAGGTCGGCAACGCACTTGCGACGCAAGCGCTATTTCACACCAGTTTTCTGAAATGCTGAAATTATATCTATTCCTAAAAAGAAAAATACTGGGTTCTTTTCCGATAACCGCCCTATCTCTATTCTTCCTTTTCCCTCCAAGGTCCTCGAACATTTAATCCATACTCAGCTCTCGAATTTTCTGTCCACAAACTTTCTACTGAATCCTTTCCAGTCTGGCTTTCGACCCGGTCACAGCACCACTAAGCCTTGTACACATCACGGAGGGCATGAGATTGGCTGTGAAGAATGGCGAATTGAAAGTTTTAACACTTCTTGACTTCAGTAACGCATTCAACACCGTTGACTTCGACGTTCTGCTGTGTATACTACGCTCTCTTAACATATCTCCAACTGCGATTGACTGTTTTCACAGCTACCTATGTGGTCGCCGGCAGCGCATTAGTATTGAAAACACCGTTTCTTCTTGGTGTAGTAATACAGTCGGTGTGCCACAAGGCGGCGTTCTCTCCCCTATACTTTTCTCTGTTTTCATAAACACTTAGTTTATATGGAATATAATATGTAGGTATATTTAAGTACTTCTTTTTCTTTTCATCTCTTTATATACCAGGCGCTACCTTAAACTTTCCACGTCTTTCTTTCCATCTAATGTTTACCTGTAAGAGATTGCCTTCGGGCGATAAGGCCGTCAATTGTACCTCTCAGTTTGAAGTTACCTTAATGAGATCAAGTGTACAATAATGCGATTATTGTTATTATTTTATGCTACGGCTGCACAAAATTCATTTATTTAGTTATTAAAGGTATAATAATTTACAATTAAATTCTTAAATTTATAAATATAGTGTGTTAATTGTTATTTGCCCAAACTAGATTGAATCTGTGTCTCGGGCGGAGAAAATGTATTTTGATCCTGATTGTGAGGGACAAACTATATCTTTTCGTCTTTTGTTAGTAATTTCGGCTCGATAGGGAAGCAATGTGTGTTGTTGTTGTTGCACAGAAAGCACTATAAGCAATAAGGCTGCCAATAGCCTTATTTAGTTACCTGGTGTACAATAAACAGATTTATTATTCAAAAATTTGAAACGTCTGAAGTGCCTTTGAGACGAGACACAGTAATGTTACCTGAAGAAATTTATTATTACTTTCTTTCTTAAAAAAATATTTCACTAATTAAAATTTTAATGGTTGCTTCGACCATTAAAATTTTAATTAGTAAAATATTTTTTCAATCCAAAGAAAAACAATCGAATTGTAGTGTTCTTAGAACTAACAAAGAAAGGTTCCAAAGTCGTGTAACAACTGGTTATAAAACTAAGTTAAAAACCGTAAAAGAAAAAAAAATAGTAATATAACAAAACATTATATTTATAAATAAAATACAAAGAAAAAATATATTTCAATGCACAAAGGCTTATCACAGATCTTATCAAACATTACAATGTTTTCAAAGAAAATGAAACCGAGTTTGTTTCGTAATGTTGTCAGATTGGACTTTATACAAACACACAAAAGGTATAGAAAACAAAAGTTGTTGAAGTGTGTCTCATAGGGGGCGCAAATGAAACGATACTTGAATCGAGTGCGCTCGAGTACTCGTTGAAATCGATATTATGATTATATCGATATGAATGTGAAAAAGCTGTTTAAAGGTTTGCGCATGTGTCTGGTAGTAGTTTAATGTAATTATTTTTCGGGTTAATGTATAGCCTATGTCACTCACAAGTAATGAGGAGTTTTATCGGTAAAAGAATTTTCAAAATTTGTTCAGTTGTTTCAGATATTACCTTGACAAACTCATAAACTTATCTTTTTTTTAATATTAGTATAGACGAATTACGAAAAATTAAAAATTTCCAATTTCATCCTAACAAATAATTTCTCTACTTGTTAAAAAAAATTGTAATAAAATATATAACAATATAATTGACTGCACGGGTTGAGCGGTTACCACACGCACCGCTTTCTACTGCTCTAAATATTGTTGGTTCAAATCACGCAAGGGAAAACACTTTGTGTTATTCACAAATTATTGTTCTGAGTCTGGGTGTTCTTTGTGTTTGTTTCATGTATGTTTGTAAAGCCCCCCGCGACTAAGAATATATATTCCTAATGTGGGAGTTGTGTTTTTAAAAAAGAAAAATAATATCAATAACAAATACCCTGAATATAGTATTCAGAATTGCAAAGGAGCTACGTCCGTAGCAGGAGCTACGAAATTAGAGACGTAACAGTTGTATGTTAATAAGCAGCGAGCACAACAGCCCAATAATCTTTGTATATTTGTTCCTCATTTCCTTTTGTTTTTGTATGTAATTACATACGTAACATAAATAAATAATATCTGCATCTGCATCTAATGATCTGCAAGGAGCCAACGCCTTAGTGCCAACTTAGGCGTTGCTCCTTGCACACAGGTGCTCTCCGAAGCATTCTCTCGTAGTGATCACCCGTGTCAGCCGGTATAATAGGCTCCCGTGATACCTCTCATGCCAATCCTCAATAACCGCCGCAATAGCACAAGATTAGTATAAATACAATATAAATACTGTAATTAAACAACGTGAACGTTTAAAAACGGTAACAGGAAACCGTGTGTTAGGTCGGTCGCACACTCGCAACAATGGTGCACGAAACAAACGTATAAGCTAATTTGTAGCGGTGACGTACGTATTGAGATCACACGTCTGAACCGTAAGTAGCAATTTGTTGTAGCTAACGGCCACGGCGCGCGTTCACTTTGTCATACGACACAACATGACTTTTTATTTTAATGGTTTTTTTTTTATTTGCTCCATCTTTTATTATTCATTATGATAAGGAGTCAAAAAAGCATGAAACCAGTAAAGTTTATATATATTTCGAAGTTTGTACTATTTTCGTTAATCCTCATAAAGCTAACCTTACGAAGGTGCAACTACACTCCACGGAAACAATCAAATGCTGATTTATTGAAAATATTGCTGTCTCGCTCTAACATTTTGTGTATTCTTTTCTCTTACTTTACCGTGAGCCGTGGGCCCGTGAGTATCCGTTGTGGGGTCGGAGCGACAACACGTCGATTTAATTCTGCTGATTTATATGGGGTGTTGCGTTACTCGTGTTGCTATTTACGTAGGTATTTTTTTTTCTTAGTGTATGTTTATATTTTTTTTTCAGTTCATTTGTGCGTTTCGTACTGAAGAAAAGGTTGAGCGGTATCTAAATAATATTGCTGAGGATGCTGTGAGTGAAATATAGCTATTAAAAGCGATCGAAGCTTCTGAAAATGAAGATAACCTCTCCGTGCATTCCGAAAAGATGTCGTTTTTCCGGCTCAGACTATGGTGATGTGTCTTTGTCACAGCTTCGAGGGAGTGTCTCGAGAAATAAAAATGGACATAATTGATCTGCTTCTGTGACAGTCAGCCGAAAGCTCTGAAAGCGAATCCACGTTGGTTGACTGTATTCATTTGCTCTGTGCTTACGCTTAATATCTTAGTGCTTATTGTTACTTAAGTGATCGTATTTTCTATTCTTTGCTTTGAACTGTACTTACCTTCTTACCTCTTATGTGAATTAAATAAGTGTTAGTTAAATCTGTGTATGTTATTATAAACTATAAAATTAACTTTCCGCAGATAGACGTAGTGTAGATAGTGTTAGTAGGACGGAATAAAAATACATACCTATCAAGCTACAATATAATTAAAATTTGGGCGTCCGTGAATACCCCTGTGAATCGCGTATTGCAATTAAATTATTTATATTAATGCACTTCAATTGTATATTACAATTAAAATAATTAACTTTTTAAATTGTTTTTTTGTTGTTGCGTAATTTGTTGTACGATAATTTTTTTGCGACAATGATAAATCTGCCGAAGTTTCACAAATCGTCTGTAAGTATATTTGAAAAGAGGGTTGAGTTAAATGTATCTCTATGATTCTCTATCTAGAAGCTAAGCATCCGAACATGCCAGTAAACAAATTAAGAATTTTAAAAATCAAGCGTTACAGTTAGCCGAGCCACACATGAAACGACGTCTGAAGTCAAATTTACCTCAAGAACTAACTGAAAATATAAAGCTCATTCTAAATGTCCCCGAAGAAGTTCCCGCAGCAAGTGAACTTCCCGCCAAATTGAAAAACCAAGCAGCAGCGATGTGCGTTGTGTCTTTGAAAGAATGCCAAAAAGTGAAGAGTTTTTGTTCCAATGGGAATAAAAATTGTGTCTCTTACCTCTCGTTTTTTTTTTTACATCCGGTTTGAAATCATAACGATTCTAAAGAAGTTTCACTTCAAAAATACTACACGGTGTCATTCCGATGTTAAAAATAAAACAAGTCATATTACCATTAAAACAATCGTGTGTTAATGGAAACGCGCCGCCTAAACATCGTTTACCAACATGTAATCATTAGCGCGGCGCGTGTGAAAACAGTCAATTTTGTCGCAACTACTATTGTGTCGAATTTGATTCCTCGCCAATATGTAACCGGGATTAGCCAAAATGTTTGCGTTTGACTTATATTTGCGGCATAATTGCCACTCTAATTACATATTGGTCTAATAGTTACTTTGATTACGGTTTATTATGTCCCGCAGAGGGTTAATTCTGTACTTTTGGAAGCTGTAATCATGTTATGTGCGGTGCATGGAACGCTTAATGTCGTATTCTACAGTTTTGAGATTTTCTTAAAAGTTTTAAGAAATTCTTAAATAAAAACATTATAGAGGCACTACTTCCTGAGATCTAGGCTATGTCATCTGGACTGAGGGCTCAAGTTTTTTGATCATACCAGCTTTATTGACCCGTTTGGCCTAAAGGCCTAAAGGGCTTTTACTATTTTTAACTAATGCCTATTTGAATTTAATATACCGATTTTCTGTGAGGCCGTGGTATCATTCCGGTTGAGCCGGCCCATTCATGCCAAAGCGTAGCTCTCCCACGGTAAAAGCGGTTTAAGCGATAAATTACTATCTATTTGGTATTACATATATACTTAGCATGCAACATGGTCGTTTCTTATTTATTCTAGTTACAGTATATCTTACTTACTAAGGACTGTTGCCCATCTATGCATGTAAACAATAGAGAACAGAGCCATTAACTTTTGTATAATTTACTCGTATCAACTTTAACCCGAGCAATCGTTCTAAAGGATAAAAGAGTTTGTAATAAATTTTTTTCACAGATAATTTTAGAGTAGGTATTGTTTTTTTTTTTTGTTCCTAATTTTAAATTTTCAAGGTTGGTTCAACGTGTATTCTGCTTATGCAGGCTCATAAAAAAAAGTTGAAAAGATTTGAATATCCCACAATCATTTGCTATTTTATAATACACAATAAAGTTTTAGGGCCAATTTCACCATTTCCTGATAACGCGGCTTAGTCATTTTTTTTGTTTTTTTCTTTTACCTGTGCGGGGTAGCGACGGGTTGGTGTGAGTTGGAGCTCTGCCCCTGAGAAGAGACGGCCCGACGCTGCGACGCCCATGCGAGGCAAGTCGACACCATGCGGTAACTGCGTATGGCTTTGACCACCAATACCCTCCGAGAGCGCCAGAGGCGCGCCTTATTATGGGCGGTCAGAGCCGCCACCCACACCGGTGCACCGTGTAGCGCAATCGACCGGACAACCTCCGTCTTGAGGTGTCTTGTTGCGACGTTGGCTCCACCCAAATTGGGCAAAAGTCGCCCAAGGGCAGAGGGAACGTCGACCAGCTTCGAAGCAAGCTGTCGGAAGTGCTCGTCGAAGAACCACCTTAGAGAGTCTCCGTAAGCTGGGGGCGAAGTGCGGAGTTTCTGTCGTACCGCACGATAAGGACGACCCCAAGGGTCACGATCGAGACCCTCCAGCATCTCTTTTCTCTTCGCGTCTTTGGTGCGAGAGAGATTTTTACCGCCTTAGCCCTTATCCTGCTTATCGTGATTCGTATAAAGGATAGAGACAGATTACCTATATGACATCCGATATCTCTTCTTCTGATATCTCTTGCTTTCGAATTAATGCAAACATTTTCATACTTCAAACATAATTCAGTAATTTCCAAGAATTTAAGACATTCGAAATTGTTAGTTGCTGACAACACAGCACCAAAATTCAATATTTCAACCTAAATCTGACCGAAGCACACGTACACTAGTCACGGTAATCCAAGCGCGATGTTAATCCACGAACCGGATTCAAGCGGTCCGTACAGGATACAGCCAGAACCATCTGGATTTAGGCGGATTTTAGACCGACTTCATACGGATTTTGCCTCGATAGATATGCACCGTCGAGCGTTCATTTAACCACATTCCTAAACGTGTGTAATTCAGTTTAAAGTGTATTTCAATTTGTTAGAATTAGAAGTTACTAGATACATGTTACTACGATGTTCAATAAATATGTGTTATTTTGATATAATGAATTTGTGAATTTAAATTATTTAAGGAGTAAAAATTAAGCCATCATGGTGACCTCGTAATATCAGGTCTGTAATTTAAGAAATCTTTATAAAATACAAAAATACCTTTTGCTGACACTAAACTTTCTTTTATTTCTCGATGTGTCTAAATCACATACCGATTGTTTATCTACATTTACAAAAACGACTTTTAATGGCTGCTCATAGTAATTGCGTTATTTATGGCCACCTTGATAATGTCAAAGGTTTGTAATTATGTATGGACATGTATCCGCTATTATAATTTGTTTAAAGATGCACTGAGGCCCATGATTGCGAAAGGCAATTTGTAAAAATAATAATGACATTAGGCAAGAAGCACGATAAGGCCTCTTTCAATTTAATTCATTTAATAGCTGACGTACGCATAAACTTTTTTTTAATATTTTAGACTTGAGACACATCGTCTAGGGTTTAATTTAACTGAGCTTATACTATGAAAGCCTGATTGACTAAAGAATATATACATATATACTTTTATTGTAAATACATATTATAAATAGAAAACACCCAAATTCCTACACAAATAATTGTTCCGACTCGTGAATTGAACGCGAGATCGCAGCACATCGGAACTAAACAACGGAAACGATGAAAAAAATAATGATGATATACCTACTTCGGAATTTACTAATTAATAAAATATTTATTTTTCAAGCTGTCTACATTCTTAATCAAAACCCCTTGTATTCAAATCCTCTAATGAGTAAATGAAGGAATAATACTCCATAACTAGGGCTAGAGGCGCGACACCGGAAGGACCCAGGGACTTAGCTCACAGTTGGCCGTCGGCGTTACACTAATTGTCTAAGTGCATAATGAACTTGTTTGAGAAACCCTTGAAGCAAGCTTTGAAACAGAAATGCAATACACTGACTTTCGCTGTGTTTCCTTATCTTAGAGTTACATTTTGTTTGACGAACTTTCTAGGATGCTACCCTAACTCGCAGTAACATTACACTATTTTAAATCTTCAGCTTCAATTTTAAGGTTTATATTTGGTTGAATTATACATAAATATGTTTCGTTTACAAATAGTAACAGTTTTTGTCACCCTTCTGTTTCTGTATGTATGTGTCGGCTATTGTCTCGTTAGGTTAATTAGAAAGTTCTCGCGCAAAAATGACGTAGTTCCAAACAGATGGAACTTTGTAACTTGAATCTTGTTATTACATTTTAATTACATCAAACTAATCTTAATTTTATTTAGTTCAAGATATGTAATATATTTTACATATATATTTATTTTTTATTGAATAGTGGGCAAACGAGCAGACGTATCACCTGATGGTAAGCGATTACCGCCGCCCATGGACACCCGCAACACCAAAGGCGTCACAAGTGCATTGCCGACCTTTTTGGGGGATGGGGAGAGGGATGGGGGAGGGGTTTGAGGGATGGGCCGCCGGTATCCTCACTCACTCGGTGAAACACAGCGCAAGCGCTATTTCACACCGGTTTTCTGTGTAGGTACATATATACTCGTACATATTAGAACAAATTTGAGTTGATGGTATTTGACAAATTATTCATAAATTATTATTGACCCTTTATAACTGAAACTAAACACCAATGTACACACTGTTGTCCTGTGACACACAGGCCCTCCCAGCTGTTTCTTTTCTGTCTCTAGATTTCCTTGACCTAGTAGCAACTCCAAATTTATTTATGTCATCCATCCATCTATCAACGACTGCACGGTTGGCCTAGTGGCAAACGTTTACTACTGCGCCAAGTGCCGTGATTTCAAATCCCACGTGGGGCATCACTTTGTGTGATCCATAAAATGTTGTCCTGAGTCTGGGTGTTATTTGTGTCCGTTACATGTATGTTTGTAAAGTCCCCCGCGACACAGGATGTATATTCCTAATGTGGGAGTTATCTTTTAAAAAGAAAAAAACTGTTGTAACCTAGTACTATATCCCATTTAATATTGAAAGTGTTAGTTTTATTTTGGTTAGTCTCTTTTGAGATCTCAGCGTAAGACAGTTCAGAGTGGCAATATGGAGCTCTCTTTTTTCTTTTCTTTTTGTTTTTACTCATGTTTTTATACTAAAGCCTATGTTATTTTCTGTCATTGTGTCTGGAAGGGATTGGTCGCTATCCCCCACGGGGACCAGCCGGCTTGGGGAGTTGTATTGATTGTAGTGGTCTCGTTAGATAGTTGTTATTTATTTCTTCTGATCTTCCGGTAATCGATTCGTGTTAATCGCTATTCTTGATTTAATTCTGATTTTATTTATTTATTTTTGAATAAGGCTTACAGACTAATAGACATATTTATGAATAATACAAGTATGTAATCAAGTTGATAACAACAAGCCTCCATATATAGGTGAGAACATATTACACAGGTCGAAGTGCCAGGTCATGGACTTACATTTTCTGACACGCAGGTATATACATAATTTTACACATGTTAACCTGATCAATTAATTGCATCCTCTGCCTATTTAATGCAACATTACTTTACTAACTATAAAAAACTTGTGTTTAGAAATAAGCTTTTTTGTTTTTTTAATATTTTTTTTATACGAACGTTTACGTTTCATATTTTTTTAGTTTGTTATCACTACATTTTGATGGCTTTTTTAGATATATTAACTCAAATATTTACATAGAAATAAATGCACAAACTGTGAAACAAATATTTGTCGCACATGCGCCCGCCACCGAGGCAAAAAGTAAATGAAAGAATAAATGGAAAACCCGTAGCATTTATAACCTCAGTCGCTTGTTACACTACGTTTGTTGCATAGCGACTTAAAAATGACATAACTCCTCATAATAATAGTAGCATCTGTTTGTTATAAAGTCCTACTTTTATTACGAACGTAAAAGTTTGTCAGGTTGTGTAAATATACTACTCAATTCCGAAACAATTATCTACATTTAATTCATTTAAAAACAAAAAAAAACTAAGGTCATAAGAATATAACATCTTATTATAAATTTAGAACAAGACAATAACAATAATTATTTTAAATCATTATATCGAGGTTTACTACGTCCTGTTTCGTTATTAATTATGTATCATTCCATGTAGTTTCCTAGATAATCCTTGAATATTATAATGAACTATGTTCGAAAATACTTAATAATTACAATTATTAAGTATTTTTGAACGAAAATTGCTTATACGTTTCTTTAAAACACTGAAAATGTAATACATAGATTTTGTAACACGTGGTGAAGAAATTACGTCTTCTTGCACGATGATAATTGAAATGTTGACAAAATGACAATGCGTAGATTTTTATACTTTACAAATATGTAAACAAAAACATTTTAATAACCCCAATCATCAAAACAATTGATAACTAACAATACACAAGAACTGTCTACAATTAAATACCGACAAACGAACAAAACGTCCCTTATCCTCAATAAAAATCAGATGTTTTTGTTCTAAATAACGGTCCATAATATAATTGCTCCACAGTTTTGAAAGAGCCCTACAACAATAGAAATTAACATATCTAGGATATTAACAATCATTATTTCATTTAGAGTAAATATATATTTTAACAACTAAATCGTAATTGTTTTTGAAATGCATCAGGTAGATACTTCCGAAGATTATTTTGTAAAAAGAAAAAACGTAAAGAGAAATCGTTTTGCTGCGAAACATTATGTCGGGTAGATCTGAGACTGCCGATATGAATACTAGAACACATTTCATTTATGTAGTTAATCCTAAGATTTAAGATTAACTGTTTAAGTATAACAACTGCCTCGGTGGTGTAGTCGTATGCGACTGCTAAGCTTGAGGTCTCGGGTTCGATTCCCGGGTCGGACCAAATGTTTGTATGATCTGCAAATATTTGTTTCGAAGTTTGGGTGTTTTCTATGTATAATATGTATGTATTTACAAAAAAAAAGTATATAAGTATTTATATCAGTTGTCTAGTACCCATAACACAAGCTATGCTTAGCTTGGGACTAGATGGCGTTGTGTGTAAGATGTCCGAAATATTTATTATTTATTATTATTATTCTCAGAAGATCCATTGGCCAGATCCATGGTGGCTTTAATGAAATTTCTCCTTTCATTTCTTTCTCTCTTCATCTTGATAGACATACTTAAAAGTACATTTGTATGAACTTTTTGTATGTTAGTATAATGGAAATATTGTCTACCTGCCAAACTGTTGAAAATCTACCAAGATTTTATTACTATTTTATTAAAACAATTGACTAATTAAAAAAAAAGTACTTGGAAGTTCAACAAACCTATTCACTTTTTACAAGTCCCATATTAGGAATAAACATCCTGTGTCGTAGGGGACTTTACAAACATACATGAAACGGACACAAAGAACATCCAGACTCGGGACAACAATTCGTGGATCACACAAAGTGTTGTACTACGTGGGATTTGATCCCAAGGCACTTGGCGCAGTAGCAAGCGGCATGGCGACCGCTGAAACCACTCGGTCAACCGTGCAGTCAAATTAATTAATAATAAATATACCTATACACATATATGTAGATAAACGATACATTCAGATTGTCTGACTGCACGCTTGGCCTAGGTTAAGCGGTCGCCGTCGCCGAAGCCGCTCGCCGAGCCACGATGGCTCGTTGGTCTTACCGGCTGGAGGCTCCACGCGCTGGCTTTGCCACCGTGGAGGCGCTCCAGCCGGTCATCCTCGAGTGGGCAGGGCGGCAGCACGGGACCCTTTCCTTCCGGCTGACGCAGGTGCTTTCCGGGCATGGTTGCTTCGGAAAGTACCTGCACTCGGTCGCTAGGAGGGAATTGAGTCCCGCCTGCCACCACTGCGACTGCAGTGAGGACACGGCCCAGCATACGCTGGAGTTCTGCCCCGCTTGGGCGGAGCAGCGCCGGGCCCTCACTGCAGTCATCGGAGGAGATCTGTCGCTACCGGCCGTCATACGCTCCATGGCCGGTAGCGACAGCAGTTTTACCGCGGTCGCATCCTTCTGCGAAGACGAAATTTCGCAGAAGGAGGCGGCGGAGAAGGCCCGGGAGGACGATCTCCACTCGGACCCGATCCGCCGCCGGCGAACCGGGCGGCGGAGGCGCGCCCATCTGCGCCTCATGCCGCCCTGAGTGTGGCCGCGGATGGACGGGATGGGTTTTCCCGTCCATCCGCTTTAGTGGCCAGCCGCGAAGGGGCGACGTACGCGTGTGCCGTGCGTCGCTTAAATTGAGATTTTTTATCAGAAGAAGGTGCCCGCTTCAGCGCGGGCAGGCGCTGGGAGGGGTCCGGTCGTTTTAATATCAGCGATTCCCGGACCCCTCCCTTCTCAGGCGCAGAGTTGGCACACCGTGTGGTTTTAGTCGGTTCGATTCCGACACACCGCCCCGCCGCAAACCCCGGCGGGGTGACGGCCCGAGGGGGTTTACACACGTAAAAAAAAAAAAAAAGGTTAAGCGGTCGCCCCGCCGTTCCCTGCTTCGCCAAGTGTTATAGGTTCGAATCCCACATGGAATAACACTTTGTGTGATCCACAAATTGCTGTTCTAAGTCAGGGTGTTCTTTGTGTCCGTTTCATATATGTTTGTAAAGTCCCCAGCGACACAGGAATTATTCCTAGTGCGGGAGTTGCCTTATAAAAAAAAAGTAAAGATTTAACTATCGAAATCACTACCAATGCACGTGTTGCCCTACTGTCCTGGGTATAAGCAGTGCGCCTAAGTGTTTGTCACCATGCTGAATAGACAATCTTGTATTCTACTCGTGTTTTCCATTAGGCAGAATTCAGTAACTTGGGTATGGCTATACATGAAAAAGAAAACAACAAAAATATGTTGTTTGAATTTATTTAGAACTAGCTGACCCACGCAACTTCGTTTGCGTCTTATATTGCCCGTGGCGTGAAAATTTTCCCCCGTTTTTGAAACATTCTTCATTGGTGCTCCGCTTCTATTAGTAGTAGCGTGATGATATATAGCCTATAGCCTTCCTCGATAAATGGATTATCCAACACCGAAAGAATTTTTCAAATCGGACCAGTGGTTCCTGAGATTAACCGGAACAAACAGACTGACAAAAAATTTAAAAATATTTATTTTGGTATGTGTACCGTATATACATTCATATGCATGTAGTAGAAAGTGGTTATTTTAATATTACAAACAGACTAAAATTTTATTTATTTATATAGATTTACTTACTTAATTCATTCGAACAATCAACAAATCATTCTTAATAAAAAAAAACATACTCATTATGAATACAGACAATGAAACAATGTAGCATGTTTTTGCATCATTCAGTCTCCGGTCTCGCACTCACCAATGAAACTAATGCTGTCATTTCGAGGTGGTCTTCTGTGAGAGGGTAGTACCGCCTCGTTCGTATTGAAATCAGCGTGTCTCTACTATCTTCTGTTTCTTCTGGACTAGTGTTTGTAAGACGGTACTGTATACAACGTTTTCAGTAGCAACAACTTATTACGTTAATAATGTTTAAATGTTTAGTGATTATTGTCTTCGTGGTTAGGATGGTGACATTGTGCTTATTCTGAGATTATATCGATCATGATTGGCTTGGACAGAATAACAGCGGCTGGCATGCCCTGCATCGTCATATGCTGAGTCCAAGACCATTTTGTCTTTCCAGTCACTGTTTTAACTTTTAATTTTTTTTTTTTATATAAGGTCAAATAAAGTTTTTCTTATTCTTATCTTTTAAAACTATACAGTCTCGTCTCTCACCGATCCAAAATTCATTCACCAGTCTCATTACTCATTAGTTTATTGAAATCTGTACCTTTAATGAATTTCAGTACACACAATGCGCGCGCCATACAGATTGCCCTCGGGTACGCACAATGGCATATTATCAGTGCTAGGTCATTAACTGAGTGCATTCTTGCTGAAAAATAATAGATTCAGACGAGCTCGCGTATAGGATATAGGATGCAGGAAGGTGGAGTGGCACCGTGTTAACCGTCGATTTTTATAATATACTCAATAATTTATTGTTACTCTAATGTAAATTATATTAATGGTAAAATATTAAGTAAATATTAAAGATTATGTTGGCACAGTCTAGAAGAGACAGAGATAAAGAGGAATTATTTTCGTTTTATTTATTTACTAGCGGTCGCCCGCGGCTCCGCCCGCGCGCCCGCGTATATATCGGTTACCGCTGCAAAAAGCCTACCCAGGAAAGACACGGTCAGCAAAATGATTTCCAGGTCAATTCACAGACACGGACACTAACATCGACGACGCAGTCATTATCCGCAGGCTGCACAGATTGTCTTTCTGTGGATGTTAAAGTTGTTAATGAGGAAAATATTTAAATGTAAATAATACTAAGTTTTCACTTCTGCCGGCAATCCCCGAGTGCAACCCGTTGTATTAGGATAGATAACTAAAGCGATTACTGTAGAGCTTCTCTATAAACAACATTAAACGTTAAATTATTTTCAAGTAACAAAATATTCTGATGGTCGGGAGCCCCGACCCGTGATAGTTGCCCATGCGTAAAACATTATTTTCGTAAATCAATTCCTACTAATTTGAATGTTTGGCCCTGGGATTTGTTTATTGTTAGTGCGAAAGAATTTTTTACTGGTGGTATAGGCAAATCAGTAGGGATAATGGGTATTCTTGGTATATGAGCTAATTCACCAGCTGCAGGGACGGTGGTAATCTTCGCTACTATTAAATTGTCTTTTAGCTCCTTTATAAGAAGTCTTGTGCCATTACACATGTTGGGGGGGCTTAAATTTCTGAGAAGCATTATCGGCGTGCCAACTTTTAACGACAGTTCATGAGGTGGTAGCCCAGCGGGGTTCAGAGAAATTAAAAATTCCTGGGGGTAGTGCACTGCGTCCTCGATGTTAGTGACGGTGTCTATGGATTTATAGCACTTAACTTCACCCGGTACTTTCTGCATAATTAAATTGTTTATTTCGCTGTGAACGCTCCAGCCACGACTCTTGAACGCGTAGCTCAGAGGCTCTCAAGCTTTGTTCTGCAAGGCGTTGCGAACGCTCGACACTCGACTCTCGCGCGCGTAACTCGGAGAGGTCCTCAGACTTCGTTGTTGTTTATCTCTGAGAAGAACTTTTGCGTAGGTGTAGTTTTAAGAAAGAAATCTAAGAATTAGACTTCACGCACGACCACTGCCTAGTGAGCCGACCTCGCGTACCTTACTCATAGATCTAATCTCCCCTCCCGCACGCGCATCCCCGCCTTGGTGACGCCCACTTCGCAACGGGCCGTGCAGCAGAAATCGTAATATTTTAATTTTGCCATAACTTCAAAACCAAACGTCCAATTTTTATCATTCAAAGACCAAATATTATCTGAATAAACTGTAGTTAGTGATGAAATAATTTATTTTGATAAGGATTGATAGCATGAGTAAAATAAACGCGTTTAAATGTAGTCCAAAAAAAATTCAAGATTTTTAAATAAAAAAATGGTTGTTGTGCCTCACTCGACATAGATAGGTATAGTGTGTCGCAGACTTCTTTGTAGATATTTATTAGATCTACGATTAATTAGAACATTTTATGGTTCTATCTTTTATACTCGTAGTTTAGGCAGCGTACGCAAAATTAGTAACTTTTCTGGTTGATTTTTTACACCTTGTGTCCGAAAAACCCAAATATCTTACGGATCCCTATTTTTTCCCAAAATAAAATATAGCCTATGTTACTCGTGGATAATGTAGCTTCCGAATGGTGAAAGAATTTTTAAAATCGGTTCGGCATGAATAGGCCGGCTCGACCGGAGTGATACTACGGCCTCACAGAAAACCGGTGTGAAATAGCGTTTGCGCTGTGTTTCACCGAGTGAGTGAGGATACCGGAGGCCCATATCCCAACCCCTCCCCTCATCCCCTTTCCCATTTGGTGTTGCGGGTGTCCATGGGCGGCGGTAATCGCTTACCATTAAGTGATACGTCTGCTCGTTTGCCCAATATTCAATAAAAAAAAAATGTAAAACAAAAATAATTTCTAGCTGTTATCCGCAAATTGGTCCGAGCGAAGTTTAATAAAAAATATTAAGAATACAGTAGCCTAAGTTACTTCTCATAAAATCAGATATTTGCCAGTGAAAGTCAAGTCAAAATCGGTCCAGCCGTTACAGAGATTAGCCTTAACAAATACGTAAGACAAACGAATTAACCCTGTACTAACATATCTACCTGTGCGGTGTAGTACCTTTCTTTGAGAAGAAGCTTACATTCAGCAGTGGACTATTACTTGTATTCTCTAGATACTTAAATCAGTATCTTAAAAATATTTAACTAATACGCACTGAAAAAATAGTTAAATTTAAAAATAAAATATCTCGTAATATATTTCAGAGATTGTGTTACTAATTTATTGGGTTTACTTTCGAAAATTTTCTTTAACTGTAGTTTAAACTGTTGATCAACTTTCGCAAACCTGAGTACTGAATGCCTGTCCTTTAAAAAACAAACCACAATGGTATGTCGGGCGAAGTGTCATGGGAAATTTGCGTAAATTAAAATAGGAAGATGGAGCGAATAGGCTTAAAGCCTATATTGTGTTCACCCCGCTATTGTCACTATTCGAAGCTCAACGGCATTCGAAGACTAACTAGCTAGTATATCCCTCCCGTTTTTATTTATGATATGGGAAAGAGACGGATGTATGCAGGTCATGACTCCAGGCGTCTGTATTATCCCGGTGTTGAGAAATAAGTAATTAGGTGCGATATTTCTTTGTTGACTTATATTTATATGAAGTTTTTTTTATTTTTTGTAATTATTTTAATTAATGAGCTATGTACATGTAGTTGCTTTTAGTTCGTGGTGTAACTTCGCTACTTTTTCATTGTGTTTTCATACGGAAGGAAAGAGTAGGTACAGTGTTTGCAGGCTTTTTAGCAGGCGTGAAGTATTATTTTTCTTGTATAACTACCTTATTATGTTATGGTACATATGTATAGGCTTATCTACACTAATATTATAAAGAGGAAAGATTTGTATTTTTGTATGTAACGAATAAACTCAAAAAGTACTGGACCGATTTTAAAAATTCTTTCACCATTCGAAAGCTACATTATCCACGAGTAACATAGGCTATATTTTATTTTGGAGAAAAATAGGGTTCCGTAAGATATTTACGTTTTTCAAGAAACAAGGTGTAAAAAATGAACCAGAAAAGTTACTTATTTTGCGATTTACAATAATATAGCTTATACATCAGAATAACACGTAGGCTATAATTTATAAAGATTCTAGCTTCGCCTCGCGACGTTGCCTGTGATTATTGTCGTACCGCGGGTAGCACCGCGGGGTTCAGCTATATCTAATAATAGTTCAGAGGCCAGAGTTTCCATATTGATGCATACTTAAGCCTTCAAACGTTGTATCTGTGTCATATATTTTATTAAATAAAGAAAATATATTTAATTCTAATATTAGTAAACTGCCTCGGTAGCGCAAGTGGTAACGTATGCGACAACAGTCGCATGTTTGTTTCGTGTTCGATCCTGGGTCGGACCAAATGTTTGTTTCGAAGTTTGGGTGTGTTCTTTGTATAATATGCATGTATTTACAAGAAAAGTATAAATGTATTTATATCAGTTGTCTAATACCCATAATACAAGCTCTGCATAGTTTGGGACTAGATGGCGTTGTGTGTTAAATGTCCAAAATATTTATTATTATTATTTCACTGCTCTTTTATCCGACTACACCGAAGTCAAAAGGAGTAGCAAAAGTTTGTATATTCTACCTTAACGTCTAAATTACTTAACCGATTTTAATGAATGAGGTGTCAATTGATTCTTAATAATGACTCGGAAGACATAGGCTTTTCTTTTATCAAAATTTTATACGTAACTAGCTGACTTATGCAACTTCGTCTGCTTCTCTTCAAAAGAAATATTTTTTTCCCAATTAGTAAATTGTGATTTAAACTATCCTATCTCTCAAGTTGGATCGAACTGCACATGGTGTGCGAATTTTATTATAATCGGTTAAGTGGTTTAGGAGTCCATTGAGATTGGGTTATAATATTTTAAACTTTTTCTTGTTAGGTGCCATATTGTCATCAAATCATGTTAAGTGAATTGGTAAGTTCACAATACGATAAGAAAGTATTGCCAGTGTTGCCAAATAGTCTACAGTGCTGTAATTGTTTAATCGAAATCTAAACACTTAGTAGGATTAATCTCGATAATTTGTGCTTCTTTCCAGGTATCGGGAAAAACACCATTAGCGAGGGAGTGATCTAAAATGGGAAGGATTTCATCGACAATAGGTTGGATCACGTTACGACTAATGCAGTCACTTCCAACAGCATTAAAAGTTATGAACATTATACACTTCCTAACATCACAAGCAGTAATTTGATGAAAAAAGAACGGGGAAAAGTTAGGAGTTGGAACTGTTGAAAGATATTGTAAGGTATTATCTTTACAGGTTTGACTGTAATTAGACGAAGAAGAGAAATGTAAATTTAATAAATCAATATTTGTTGTTTTAGGAATCATATTTATTTGTTTCCGTACGATAATTTCCATACTTTCGATGGGTCTCCGTTCTCGAGCGAATTGTGAATGTGTTGGCGTTGCGCTTTCCTACAAGCCTTACTGCAGAGATTTCGTAGGGCTATATATCTATCCCCATTGTTCGTCGTTGGGCGAGTTTTGAACCTGCTCTTGGTTATGGACTTTCTTGATATCAGAGTTCTTATTTCAGCAGTAAGCCAAGGTGCAGGTAGATGCTTAATTTTAATTAAACGGACTGGAGCATGTTCATCATAAAGACAAGTCAGTTTACTATTTAATATATTCACTTTCTCATCGATGCAGTCTGTGGATAATAAAGATTTCCAATCGATTACGCTGGCATCCTGGAGAAGTTTAATGATATCCATGTTACCAAAATTGCGCTACTTTAGGATTTTGGGCTTAGCTTTGGGGGGACGTAGTTTGTATGAGAGAAATATAAAGGCATGGTATGAAAAGTCATGCGCTGAGCATTGGCCATGCTTAGCGACTAAATGAGCCGAGGAAACGAGTATGAGATCAAGAAGAGTAGGTTACATGACTCGATAGTACTGGTGAAGCAAGAAGAACGGGAGTCTGTTTTGAGTAAGCATGTATTAAAATCTCCAATTATGATAGCCTGACTGTAAGCAGGTGTAAAACGTTCCAAGAGCTTCTAAAAGGAAAAAAAAATTAACTCGAGATGAGGGAGAGTAATATGCCCCTAGCAGGAGTTTAGTATGAGATAAGTCTATCTATAGAAATAGATGCTCACCGGCATTTGATGGAGGCGGCTGAGTTGACTGATCCACAACACGATACGAGATTGTTTCTCGCAGGTATATGGCAACTCCACCACCTGCACCCTTAGCACGATCATTTCTAATGAGAGTAGCGTAGCGTAGGTAGCGAGTAAAATGTTGAAGGGAGACATGGTTTAAGCCATGACTCGGAAACAAGAATAGCATGAATATTCTTACATTCAAAGTTGGTCAGCATCTCTGGGAAATGGGCCGGAATACTCTGTGTTTATGTGGACTGCATTGAAATTCCTAGGTACATCGGAAAACTGTAACTCCAAAGTTTCAGATAGTGACAGAATAGTAACAAAACTACAGTTTAGACTATTAGCTGACTTAAAACTGTCTATGTCACTGTCAATATTTGTACTTGACATAGTAATAAAATTATTATTGTAAAGCAATAAATATATATAAATCAAAATATAATAAATAGTAATAAACAAAATAAGAAAATAATATAAAATGTACGCGTATGTACCATCCGGCGGCTGTGCTGCTCATAAAACAGTAAAAGAAGCGTGAATACGTGCATGCATAATAAATTTTACAATAGAAACATACAAAGTACATACGTATAAAGAATTAAATCACAGAAGAAAAAGAAAAGCATTTTACATTGATCCACTACCAGTCACCAATCGTATCGCATTTTTATATAAAGCATCTGCAGCTTTGGATACATGGTTTTTGAACGAAAGTTTGTGACAAGAGAAATGTCAAACTGACAGCCTTACCTACAGAACGGTATCAAATTCAATTTAACAATTAAAATTGTGATGAAGTGTTTACTTACTGGATGGTAAAAATTTATAAATGTGGTAGGTATATCGAAAATTACGTTAATTGAGAGTAATTACTTGGCAAGAACGTTATCGTTACCTATGATAACTGCGTATGATGACTGAATAATGTTTACGTTCGGTTTAATTCTGCTGAAGTTCGAGGTGCCAAGGCATCAATGTAAGTCAGTTAAAAAATAATATAATAAAATGAAAATTTAATCCCAATCATTGGGTAAAGATACATCAATTTATTATGTACTTTAAACAATCTATAAAAAAATAATTCTTCCCTTGTTAGTGACAGTTGGCACCGGAAAAAGGTTTACCTTTAACTCTGGCACATACAACACATTATGTAAAGTTGTATTAATGCAGGATGTTCCATTAAAAGTTCTTAGAAGTATATTACCAACTCCTAAAACTGGTAACTTATGTCCATCACTATGTAGCAATAATGTATCTGACAGATACAGATACTATCTGTTTGACAGTTCTATATAATTCGTCAGAAAAGTGCGTTCATAAGCCATATGCTCACTAGCACCACTTTCAACTAACCACTTGCCTCTACTTTACTTCTTACGCTTCAAACTAGAATTTAAATCCAAATCTGAAAAGAATGTCCCAGCGATAAAAGCATTAATTTGGTTTGTGAAAATGTTCTTAGCATTGTTATTAGGGCACTGAGACTTCAGATGCCCTACTTTATGGTACCTACTTAAAACACTTGCGATTGTCTTTATTACTTTTACACTGTGATATGTAGTGTCCTGAACGTCCACATTTAAAACACTTTATGCCCTTGGTATTAATGTTGCTTCTTCTAGACTTTTGTCCAGCATACACAGCTATATTTTCAGTCTCAACATCTCTTGACTTTATTCTTTCTTCCTCTACAAGTAGTCTGGCCATCAATTCATCATAATGTTGCCTGCTTGGCTCAACTGACTCTCAAGCCGATACAAAATAACTCAAACTTGTTGGCAATGACATTAACACCTCAGTTATCATAAAATTTTCAGATAAATCTTCACCTGCTTGTTTCATCTGAGTCTTCAACTCCTGAAGCTTTGCCAAGAATGTAGCCATATTTGAGCCTTCTTCAAATTTAAACTGGAAAAATCTCTGTTGTAATATATGTAAGCTGGTGCTTGACTTTTGCTCTTAAACGCTATGGAGTTTGTTCCACATCTCTGCTGCTGTTTGAGATAACAGAATGTGTACCATGGCACTCTCACATAACCTCATTACAATCTGCATTTGCGCTTTAGCATCTTTCTTCTTCCACTCTTCATCATTTATTGCCGGCTTCTTTACTGAGCCATCTACTACTTGGTAGACATCCAAGTCCCCTTAGAAACACTGATACTTGGAACCATAAATTCCAGTTTTGTTGACCTTGAAGTTTGATGCCTCCCTGTTCACAACGGATCCATGACACTCGCTGATATATTCCATTGTTCTGCCTCCACCCGACAGCACAATCCCTCAGCCCCTGAAAAGAACTGTTGTTTAGCTCTGAAAAGAACTTTTGCGTAGGTGTAGTTTTAAGAACGAAATCTAAAAAAAAACGCACGAAAATTATTAAACTTCACGCACGACCGCTGCGTAGGGAGCCGACCTCGCGTATGAGCCGCGCGGGTACCTTACTCATAGATCTAAACTCCCCTCCCGCACGCGCATCCTCGCCTTGGTGACGCCCACTTCGCAATGCCGTGCAGCAGAAATCGTAATTTTTAATTTTGTCGTAACTTCAAAACCAAATGTCCAATTTTTATCATTCAAAGACCAAATATTATCTACATAAACTGTAGTTAGTGATGAAATAATTTATTTTGATAAGGATTGAGGGCATGAGTAAAATAAACGCGTTTAAATGTAGTTAAAAAAATATTCAAGGTTTTTAAATTAAAAAAAATTGTTGTTGTGCCTCACTCGACACATATAGGTATAGCGTGTCGCGGACTTTTTGTAGATATTTATAAGATCTGCGATTAATTAGAACATTTTATGGTTCTATCTTTTTATTATATATCTTGTGAAATACTACCTCATAAATTGAACGAGATAATATGTTGAAAGATTTTCATTAACTACTAAACTAATCGTAAGTGTGTCTTGATCCGAACACACAATCTCTCAACTGCAAGCTAGATTCTTTAACCATTGTGCTACCGACACTTGAGCATTCCTGAAGCTCGTAATTAACTGATAATAACTAAGTAACCGTACTTCTAAAGAAAATATAAATTGTTTTGAACTAGACAACTTTATGATTACTAGAATAATGATAAACTTTGATAGCTTAGATATAAAAGTCTGACAAAACATTCGTATAAACCAAAGTTTCTACGATAAAACTGATATTACTTACATTTAACTTGTAATTATTTTATTGTAAGCGACTACATTTCTCAGAACACGGTCTTAGATTTAAAACAATAGGACTGTCTTCTTTTCACAACGTAACGTTTGAAAACCAACCGAACTCTGAACTGATTAAAGACGAAAACCGTTTGTAATTTTTTCACATATAAGACTATAGAGAATTGTGAAGTGCTAATGAAAAAGTTATTTTATGATTGCAAAAGATTTTTATGGTGGTTCCTTGTTACTCCAGACAATATAATGTCGCCACATGTTTTTTGCTAAACAATAGCGTATGAGCGTGTCCAATGATCGTTTTATTGCTGTCATAGAGCTTTATAAAGAATAGCTTCGATATACTAGTGGTATAAATTCTTTAGATAAAAAAGGACGATAGTTGAACTGCTTATCATTCCGCTTGCCATAAAATTACTCTAGGAAATGCTCGGTCTTGCTACAAGGCGACGTGAGTTATATATTTAGTATTTTGTACGTGCATTTTCATGAAACATAAGCAGACATTATGATCATAGTAGGTACTTGTGGTAAGAGAATGTCTTAAATTTCTACCGTATCTGACTATGATATTGACTGCCTCGGTGGCGTAATGGTAGCGTATGCGACTGATAAGCTTGAGGTCTCGGGTTCGATTCCTGGGTCGGACCAAATGTTTGTATGATCTGCAAATATTTGTTTCGGAGTTTGGGTGTTTTCTATGTATAAAATGTATGTACAGGCAGTCCTCGACTTACGTCGTTTCGATTTAAGTCGTTTCAAGTTACGTCGAACTATTTTTTGACACTATTCCTCAAGCATACGTTATTTGTTTCGATTTCCGGCATAGAAGAAATCACTAGTCGCGAAGTCGTCCGTAGGGCCGGCAGGGCGCAGTGTCGGCGTGCGGGGATTACCCCGCACATGCTGCTAATTTTGGTTACGTACTTCAGGGACAACAGACAATCAAGACGTAAAACATTAGTTTTTTTGGCTGCCTCGGTAGTGTAGTAGTACTTGGCGTATGCAACTGCTAAGCTTGAGGTCTCGAGTTCGATTCCCGGGTCGGACCAAATGTTTGTATGATCTGCAAATATTTGTTTCGGAGTTTGGGTACAAGAACCTAACATGCCGTTAGTATGAGGACTGCCTGTATTTACAAAAAAAAATACTCGTATATAAGTATTTATATCAGTTGTCTAGTACCCATAACACAAGGTCTGCTTAGCTTGGGACTAGATGGCGTTGTGTGTTAGATGTCCGAAATGTTTATTTATTTATCTTATCATGTAAAGATTGAGATTTCTCGGTGTATCATCAGAAAGTTTCAGTACGTTTAATTATCTTATCTTCTTAGCATTATAGGGTCGGCGACAAGTACCACCGGTTTTACCTGAATATCAGTTTTTCCACGGAGTGACTGGCATCGGACCTCCGCAACCTTGGTGAACTAGTTGTCAGTATATTTGAGGTCACTGACTTCCGAATAACGATTGTCATAGATGTTCATGACAACCGGGACCGACGACTTAACGACAGTAACGTCCGACGCACTGGCAGGACACAGTCATTTACCACACTCTCACTCAGGTAGCTATTAAGAATTTCTCGTAAGAAAAACCCATCAGTAATCCGATCCGGGCATCGAACTCGAGAGCTCTTGATCGGCAGTCGCTTACGTTAGCTAATGGACCAACCAGGCAGTCAGTTCTTGGATTATGTGAAGACAAATGTCCGGAATATTCATTGTTTATTTTGCATTTCAATCTGCGTGTTGTATGTTTTGAGTTCATTAACTCACTTGCCAAACTGTTGGGGTGTATGTATATCCTTTTGCTGTAGAATTTCGTGTATATAGTATAATATCTACATCTACATCTACACTAATATTATAAAGAGGAAAGATTTGTATTTTTGTATGTAACGAATAAACTCAAAAAGTACTGGACCGATTTTAAAAATTCTTTCACCATTCGAAAGCTACCTTATCCACGAGTAACATAGGCTATATTTTATTTTGAAAAAAAAATAGGGTTCCGTAAGATATTTGCGTTTTTCGGACACCAGGTGTAAAAAATCAACAAGAAAAGTTACTTATTTTGCGTACGCTGCCTAAACCGTAAAAGACAGAACCATAAAATGCTCTAATGGGTAGGCTTTTTGCAGCGGTAACCGACATCCACGCGGAGCCCCGGGCGACTGCTAGTATATAGTACCTATATAGTTAAAACGGTTAGACAAGATATATTCCACAATATATCCTGTCTAACCGTTTTAACTTTCAAGTCATGATGCACTTGTTCGTTAGTTAATAAATGAAATGAAATCAATTATTCTGCATTTAGGTTACAACCTCTTATTAAATACTAGCGACCCGCCCCGGCTTCGCACGGGTGCAATGCTGATACTAAATTAAATACTACAGAAAAACTATGAACGTTGTATATAAAAACATAGCGGCCCGCTCCGACTTTGTACGGTAATTTACGACATCACGTTAGAAACCTCTAAAATTAGCAATGTTGCCTTAGTATATGATGCATGTATTATATATATAAACCTTCCTCTTGAATCACTCTATCTATTGGAAAAAACCGCATCAAAATCCGTTGCGTAGTTTTAAAGATTTAAGCGCACATAGGGATATAGGGACAGAAAAGGCGACTTTGTTTTATACTATGTAGTGATTCATCATCTGAGATTTTACTACATATATTACTTTTTAAACAATATAAAATGAATGTATTTTAATATTTCTCTTTAATCACACTTTTAATATTTTAATGACAATCAGGGGATGGGGTAGGTATAGGCCTCCGGTATCCTCACTCACTCTGTGAAACACAGCACAAGCGCTATTTTACACCGGTTTTCCGTGAGGCCGTGGTATCACTCCGGTTAAATGTGGTATACCTATGGTTATATATATTAGGTATTAGTCTTTATAACCAAAGTCCGATTGTAAATCCTTTAGTTAAATTTGCGATATAGGCTAAATCTGCTGCTTACGTAGGTACATAGGTAGGTACACAACTAAACAGGTTTTATATATAACTGCCTCGGTGGCGTAGTGGTAGCGTATGCGACTGCTGTACTTGAGGTCTCGGGTTCGATTCCTGGGTCTGACCGAGTGTTTGTATGATCTGTAAATATTTGTTTCGGAGTTTAGGTGTTTTCTATGTATAATATGTATGTAATTACAAAAAAAAGTATATACTTATGTATTTATATCAGTTATCTAGTACCTAAAACACAAGCTCTGCTTAGCTTGGGACTAGATGGCGTTGTGTGTTCGATATCTGAAATATTTATATATAAAAATTAAAAGAAAAAAATTAAATAGTTTATTTCTTCTACAATTTTTTTATTCGAATATATTTATACCATTCTTGTTTTATTGTGTATTAAGAAGGCTTGAAAGGCAGGCAAGAAAACAGCCAAAAAAAAACCAAAACAATATTATAATAAAATTACCATGACGGTGACCATCAAAGAGAGTTTGCAGGTAATTTTAATTGCACACCATAAATGGACAATGTATAATGTAAACAAATTAAAAAGGACTTAAAGAAACAAAAAAAAAAACAATTACAATAGTCGGTTACAATAACAATGGTACAGTTACCCTTAGGTATTATCTACGATCTTTTATGTTGGGATCTACAATATTTAAAAAAAAAAAAAAACTCCCATATTGTAATTGTCACTACTGCGCCAAGTGCCGTGGGTTCAAATTCCACGTGGGATATCACTTTATGTGATCTTCAAAGTGTTGTCCTGAGTCTGGGTGTTATTTGTGTCCGTTACATGTATGTTTGTAAAGTCCCCCGCGACACAGGATGTATATTCCTAATGCATGAGTTGTCATTTTAGGAAAAAAAAATACCTAGTGTTACAACTGATTTGTAAATTTTCTATAATTATGTTATCTAAATCAATATATCACCGCCGAAACCCCTTGCGGACAAAATTTCATAAAAATCGTTGTCACCGCTTCCGAGCTTCAGATTACAGATGTTTATCTGTTTTTATTTTCTGTTTTTTTTTAAAAAGACATCTCCCACATTAGGAATAAACATCCTGTGTCGTGGGGGACTTTACAAACATACATGAAACGGACACAAAGAACATCAAGACTCGGGACAACAATTCGTGGATCACACAAAGTGTTGTAGGTACCGCGTGGGATTTGAACCCACGACACTCGTCGCAGTAGCAAGCGGCATGGCGACCGCTGACACCACTCGGCCAACCGTGCAGTCAATATATATATATATATATATCCATATATATATGTATATACAAGAATTGCTCATTTTAAGCAATTAGATCACGGCAAATAATAATCACAAGGTATAGTGGTGTGCTGAGCTAGGGGTTATTTCTTCTTTAGCCTCTATAGGGGCCTTGAGTGTGGTAACAAGAATTGCAGCAACTCCTTTCAGGATACCGAAGGGAGAGTCTTCTAAGAGTTACTACCCATTTGTACTTACACCTTGAGCAGCAGGTAGTAGTGAAAAGATGGTGCACATGTGTTTCTCACCAGCTCTTCTCATGAATGCAATACCCATCGGAGCTGGTACTTGGATTGATTTCAATTTAAACCTTTGAGTTGAATCGAAATCAATCTAAGCTCCGGTAATTCAAATCATTTCAATGCATTTAGTATTAGTACCTTTTACCTATCACTGAATTTATTACTTGAGTTTTTGTTTTTTTTTATATTTTAATGTTTGTATTTTTGACTTCTCTTCTTCTTTGATCTCTTGGGGCTTATGGAAATAAATGATTTGACTTTGGACAGGTAGGTACCCATCGCAGACAATAGTCACTTTCCATTAGGCAAGCCATAAAACATTTTTTGCTCAGTACTCACACGCAACTTTTGTCTTTAACGGTTTCATTTAGCGCATTGTTTTTTTCTCTCAACTTCTCAGTACCTGACAGGCGACTGGTGGCAGTGCACGTGTTGTTAAGATAGGTCCTAATACTCGTATTTTGGAGGCCTGCGTTACGTATGTTTAGGCTTTTATTAACTTTTTAATATGTTTGTGTAATTTAATTTTGTTCGTTTTTTATATTTTTTTATAGTATATTTGACGTTTCATCCGGTATTAATATGTCACAGTGTAAAAAATTTGATAATTATATTTCTTTTATTTTAACCGTGAAAAATTATATCATTCTGCACTAGGAAATAGACCAGAACCGCAAAACAAATAGACGGTCGATGGTTGTATTTTGAATATGGTATCCTGAACTTGGTCCTGTGGAAGAACGGGTGTCATGTCCTTCCGACTCAAAGGGAGGATCCTTAGACAGCTGCCTCAACAAGATATAGAATAATAAAATATTATTGAAAAGAAGAGAATTTTTGAAGAAAAAAAAGTAGAAAATCAGAGCTACTGTATTGAAATGAAGAAAATCTGTGTGTGTCGAGCAGAAGGATGAAATATATGTAGACAATTATTAAATTGATTGATTGATTATATTATTACTAATTTTAATGTTAATAACAGATTCTTGGCTATAAGTAATAGAAATTATTATATCTAAAAAAAATTTTAATAGACTTTTGATGACTTATTTTTTGATTGTTCCATTTTATCAATATTGTTGTTTTCGTTGTAATAAATACCTGTGATTATAGTTATAATTGAACACAGTGTTGTTTAATTTTTGTTCATTAAAATAGTGGTAGTATTTTTCCGGCAACTAAATCGTACCACAGCCTTATTTTCTACCATTTGCTTTATTTTTGAATTTTGACAAGACTCATTAATTGTTAAGAAGACTAAAAAGCAACTGTCAAAATGGCATTTGTCTCACTCACTCACTGGTGTGTAATAGTAAAAAAAAGAAATTACGTTAGCAATAAGCTATTTTCTTGTATAAAAACAAAAGGACTATTGAGAAAACGATAAGTTAACAAAATCCTAAGACAATTCGAAAATCATAGGTTATTTAGCTTGATATTTGACTCATATAATCGAGTTAGTAATTTGAGGTTATGAATTATTGTCGGTATTTGATACTTATATACCTAGCTTAATTGGTTGATTGGTGCCATATAAATGAAATATGTATACAAAATGTCATTCTGTTTTATTTCTTTCAATGAAAATACAATAGATATTGGTTATATAATCTGCAAATATTTGTTTTCGGAGTTCGGGTGTTTTCTATGTATAATATGTACCTACCTATGTATTTACAAAAAAAGTATATAAGTAATTATATCAGTTGTCTAGTAGGTACCTACCCACAACACAAGCTCTGCTTAGCTTGGGACTAGATGGCGTTGTGTGTTAGATGTTCGGAATATTTACTTATTATTATTATCAAATAAAAGGTCATGTAGGGAGATACAATTTATTTTCATACTTCTAATAAATACGACTGGTTTGAAAAAAATTGAGTTTTTCGATCGTTAAATCGATTTACCGGTTAATGAATTTCAGTGGTTTTAATCTTATAAATTTTCTGATGACACAAAATAGTAAAAGTCGAACATTTATGATTTTTTTTAAATTTTGGTTTTGTTTTTTTTTTTATTGAATAGTGGGCAAACGAGCAGACGTATCACCTGATGGTAAGCGATTACCGCCGCCCATGGACACCCGCAACACCAAAGGCGTCACAAGTGCGTTGCCGACCTTTGGGGGATGAGAAAGGGGATGGGGATGGGGATGGGGGAGGGGTTGGGGTATGGGCCTCCGGTATCCTCACTCACTCGGTGAAACATAGCGCAAACGCTATTTCACACCGGTTTTCTGTGAGGCCGTGGTATCACTCCGGTCGAGCCGACCCATTCATGCCGAAGCATAGCTCTCCCACGGTAGTTTTGTATGGAAAAACCAAAGTACAAATTAGATGCATGGTACGATTTATCATTCGCTTGCCTAAAGTTAAATACATTTGTTTGTTAAAATAAATAATGACACTCGCTGATATGTGACTGATGCAAAAATTAGATAAAAACAATCCTTGATGTGGATTATAAATCATTCTAAAATTTCAGCTCGATCGGTGCAGAACTTTTTGAGTTTTTGAAGCGTGCACAAACCAACATAACATTTATATATATATATATATATATATATATATATATATATAAATATAGATAAGCTTCACATTTCGTATCTATGTAACTATAAAAATAATATGAACGAAATTCATTTACAAAAATAATTACCTACTAAAGCATAGGTTGTCTGGAAGAGATCGCCGTGAGAGATGTCCGTTTATGTATCTCTGTACAAATGTTTACTGTAGTGGTGTGCAATAAAGTTTATAAATAAAAATAAATAAATAAATAATTACACAACAATTTTTTTTGTAATAATATTTAAGGATTACCTACCTGTTACCAATGTATTGTCCTTTTAAGTACCTACTTACTTAATGATTTTATAAATTTGAGTTTGAGTAGATATCTACGTGAGAAATGTATGGATCTTCGAACATAGGTACACTTATGTTGATGAAAAAAATCTATTTAAATTTATGATTAAAAAAAATAATTTTTCAAAAGCTATAAATTAAGACCCATTAATACTTTTAACGGGTTTGTCGGAAAAAAGAGGACTTCTCTTTTCCTGGATAAAAAAGTCAATAGCTTATATGTTATTCCTCCTTATAATCTATCTCTAGGTCAAATTTGACCCACAATGTCTCAGCTGTTCTATCAAAAATGATAAACAAATATCGAAACATCAACCCCGACAAACCCGTTAAAAGTCTTAATAGGTTTTAATTTATAGCTTTTGAATAATTATTTTGTTTAAAACATAAATTTAAATAGTTTTTTTTTAAACCACAGGTAAGATAAACAAAAAAAAATAACGTACTTATTTATAAAATACTAAACATACTGAGTGGGTTAGTAGGTAGTGTTCATGTTTTAATATCTACCTTGTCGTTATATCAGGATTACAAATTATCATAATCAATAAGACAGCATCACATTTTATTAGAAAACACCTTTACCAATGTCAATAAAAAAACTACTTAATCGTCGGACTTCCAAGACGTGCGAAGGCTTTCTACAAAAGAGTTGACATTCAAACGTAAACTCGTGAACTATTTATATCACAATTTATTTGGAATACAACCGAATTCCTCACTACAAGTGTGTAAAGTAGGTATTCTATTACAAAAGTTACATCAGCATGGATGCTCATGCATTCACCGAGTAACATTCTCCGTAGCGCAGATGCACGGTTGTTCTACCGCTATATTGTTGCGTGCGAGTGAGATGAACACAGGAGGTATGCGCGACAAGGACAGAAATACAGTCAGAAATAAGAAGGGGCAGGTAGTAGTTCCTCGCACGTGGATTGGTCGTCGTCACGCCGCCCAGAAGCCGCTCTCCCCGCGCGCAGTGTACCACACGATCGCTTATCAACTCCTCAGTCTATCGCCTGCCTTCGACGCGTTACGACTCGTCACTGCTTATTCACCGCATTGTGCCATATAACACTTAAAAGTTAATACTTAACGTTTAATCAATATGTCAACATTGAGTCATCATCCGTACGCGTTTCCGATTCACCATGGAATGATGTCGGAGTATCCAAATCCACAACCTTTGCCGTCGACCTCGCCGCAGTCAGAGGGTCATATCAAGAGACCTATGAATGCATTTATGGTCTGGTCCAGGCTTCAGAGGCGTCAAATTGCCAAGGACAATCCGAAAATGCACAATTCTGAAATCTCTAAGAGGCTAGGAGCCGAGTGGAAATTGCTCTCCGAGATGCAGAAAAGGCCATTTATCGACGAAGCAAAGAGGCTGAGGGCTCTCCACATGAAGGAGCACCCGGACTACAAGTACAGACCACGGAGGAAGCCCAAGCCCCAAACCCAAGGTGCCCCAGGTGCCGGAGCGTTCCCGAGTTTCCCTTTACCATACTTTGCGGGACCGGCTCCCGGTGTAGGACATTTGGATGCTCTATCGTATTCAACAATGCCACCGTACTTCCCACATCAGTTGGATCACCTACAATTCTCTAAGTTAATGGCGCCCACGCCGGAGAAACTGCCGACGGTGTCTTCATCAGCAGCGGCTGTAGTGTCATCTTTCTATTCGTCATTGTATACGTCACCATCACCGAAACCTTTCCACTCATCGTTGTTCCCGCAGTATGCTGTTGCGCCATCATCACCTGTTTCACCCGTGACTACTACGCAGCATGGCTCCCATGATGAGCAACTGAGGCGACCGGTATCCGTCATATATTGAAGACCAACTTGCCTTCCTTGAAAGATATCAATCTTTCGAGGTTTGGCACTCCGGAGGAGATGGACATGAGTTAAAGTGTTATATAGACTGTAAATAGAGCTGATAAGTATTGACATTATTTATTTTAGTTTAATTACATGATACAAAGAGTGCATCTTACATCAAGTGACTTGTATATATGTTAGGGTAGCGTCGGAAGTGAAGAATGCCGTTTAGAACTGTGATTTCTTATGTTTTCGATTCATCTTTAATATTTAAGCTAAATTAGCGCTGGTTCGTTAATTATTTCAAGTGAGATTGGTACCAAAAAGAGATTATTTTCTATAGGTGTCTCATCTAGATCAATAGTTAATCGTTTATATAATAACTCAATAATCTCAACCCTGAACGAAGCAGAGCAAATAACAATTCCGTTTAGAACTGTGATTTCTACAATTAACTCAATGATCACCAGGTTGTTGAGAAAACATAACTTATGTAACCTGTGAGTTAAGTAACCTGGTGATTATTGAGTTAATTGTTATTTGCCCTGCTTCATTCAGGGTTGCTTTTGTTTTCTATTCTATGTAATTTATTTATTATAGTTTATTAGTAGGTGTAAATGTAGGAACTAGTTGACTTAATTGTAAGTGCATTAGTGCATCTTAAAATGTATATATCAGTGTAATTGAATTATAGATGTCAGTACCAACGATGTATTATAATAATTGAGTTAAAAAAACTACGTTAAATGCCATACAAAATGAACTAAATTGTTAAATTTATATAATCGTTTTATTTAACAACCTTTATCCATTACGGCTTACGAAATCAGTGTTAACTTGACTTCTGTTATATTCAGTTATCTGAATCATAATATAAGTCAACGACTTACGTGCAATAATTACATCAAGATGATTAAATATCATTTTTCATTTAAAATTACAACTTCGAATGTATTTATTAAAAATGTGATTCCATTTGAGATGTTCATTAATTTCCAAAAAAATAATCAAGTTTTTACAATTTATTGGATATCCAGATTCCGGATTAACTTAAAATAAATAATGTTGATTATGTCATCAGTTATTTTGACGGGTTTAGTGTTAATTACGAGTGTGACGACTTCCGGGGAAGTCGAAGTCTTTGAACTTAACATCGTTATATAATAAAGTGTCGTTCACTTCCTATTAGGGTTAATTGGTCCGTACGTGATTCAATTTTAGACATGTTTTATTTATATCAAAGAACATGTCTATTTTCCATTTCAGACACTTTAATATCAAATTAATTATTAATATAATTGAATAATTATATTTTAAAGCTTGCGTCTTTTATACTATCGTTGGTTTTTATAATTCTTATATTAAAGAGTTCTATATATCTACGTAGTAGTTCATAATTCAATTATAGAAATCTTTTTTTTTTTTTGTATTGTATTTCATTGTTTTTTTTTTGTAATTGTAAGTTAATAACTTTGAATAAAATAATTAACAATATAGGATACGACTTGTTATTAAATTACAGTACGAACCGAACCCCGTGTTGCTACACGCGGTACGTTAATAACCGCCGGCACCGCCGCGAGGCGAAGATTGTATCTTTATAAATTATAGCCTATGTGTTATTCTGATGTATAAGCTATATTACAGTAAAGTTTCATTAAAATCCATTCAGTAGTTTTTGCGTGAAAGAGCAACAATCATCCATCCATCCATACATACAAACTTTCGCGATAAGACATGTGATTCAATAATTGTTCCGTCGCTACGACAATGTTCTTCTAACTTCGTGATAACTTATGTGGAGGTCTGATGGAAATAAATTGAAGTTTAGCCGTAACTAGGCTTAAAGTCGATTCAAGCTTAGTTTAAGTAAAATGAAGAAGCAAAAGAGGAAGAGAAGTCAGAAGAAATGAAAAGATTGGCAATATTTTAACAAACCTTGTTTAATTTTGTTAATAAAAATACCAAAGTTACTATAAGCTAAACAGAGGCTATTAATTCAATCCTCATCATGAATAATTGAGTGAAACTTATTTATAATATCCTATATTTAGTAATTAATGAGTATCTTTATCAGTAGCCTGGTTTACCACACCATGGACTTTGACCAAGTTGGGATCATACAACCGTTTACAAAGAGTTTAAAACCTTTTACTTTTTTCTACAATACCTTTCTTCTATAATGATTCAAATATTATTATATTCAGAAGAGAATCACGGCCGAAATTCGGCTTCTGGACTAAGAGAAGTTTCTTTATACCAAGAAGTATTTAGTAAATACAAAAGCTCTGTTAGTTAAGTGTGTCAGTTTGTATTTATCAGCGGTCAATGTTCAGCACGTACTTCTAATCGTCTTAGTTATAAAATCGACTGACATGGACATAGGTATTTTTTTTCTGTTGAGATTGCAAGTTTGAATATATCTAGAGTTTCTTTTAAAGACAAGATTTTGATCTTTATAAGAGGTCTGGAATAGAAGATAAGACTCCAGGACGTTAGCATTGTTGGTCATCCTTCATCCTTCGTGGTCAATCGACTCCGACATGTGGTTACATTATTGTCTTGAACAGGCAAGGCAGGTGACATTTAACAATAACACATGCATTATCTGTCCAGCTGTTAATGTCATGTAATGATTATGATATTTTTGCTATTAAATTTTTTTATTAATTCCAAGTTCTAAATCTGCATCTATTTTTTAATTAAAATAGGATAGTTCAGTGTGGTACCTACGGGAAATATAATAATAATAATAATAATAAATCTCTTTATTGTACACCAGTAGTAGTGTGATAACATGATAAACTTAAAACTATTATAAAGATAATGTATAACGATTATCAATTCTTCTTTAAAAAACTATTTGAAAACTTAAAAATTAACAACCATATAAAATGTATTGTTTAGCTATAACTATATATTTTAAAATATCAGTATAAGTAGGTATCTATAACTAAAGAGGCTTATGTGAAAAAAAATATGGAACCCTTCGAATATAAAATGTAGCACCACTCAATAGATGGCGTAACTAGCGTTAAAACCTCATTTCGTCATAACTTAGCCGTAAGTTTTTTGTTTGGCATAGGGGTAAAGTGCTCACGTATCACCTGATTGTAAGCGATTACCGTCGTCCATGGACACCCGCAACAACAGAAGCGTCATAAGTGCGTTGCCGGCTCATGGGTGTTAAGTTATATACACCGAATATTTACTAAAATTACACATACTTATGTGTGTTTGTAAATTTTATGTATGTGATGGAATGACGGCAATGGCTTTGCTCTCTCGTATGTAAATGGGAGTAAATATGACTATGTTGATGTATTGTATAGGGTATGTTGTACTTCTATGTATCTATGCACAAAGTCAGTATTTATTTGTGTACTAGCTGACCCACGCACCCACGTTTGCGTCTTATATTGCCCGTAGCGTGAAAATTTTCCTTTGTTTTTGAAAAAATTTGATATTGAAGTGTCAGAAATGGACTTTCGAGGATGGTGAAGGAGAGTCGGGAGGGGTGGAAGTGATGTATAAATTGTTTATATTTAACGTTTTTCTCTTTGAACAATATTCATTTTGATAAATATAACACATTAAACAGTCTATATGTTAATACGTGAAGTAAAAACTTTGCACACGTTTTTACGAAAATTATGCGAACGGAGAAGTATGAAATATCGTCACAATATTCAAAACACGTGACATTTAAAAATTATTCAAACATCTTAACTAATATGGTTTCGGATGGAAACCGAACCCATGATCTCTGATTTACCTAGTAATCAGGGCTACTAACAATTCTCATTATTTTAACAAAGCTAAGGTAGACCTTTAGTCAATTTAGAACAATTATAGTATCCCTAAATTTTTTTTTTTCTGCTAAGTTACATTTAGTTAAAATGTAGTTAGTTAAGTAGAAATAGGACAAAAACAATATCTAGATTAGTTTGAACAGAAGTTAGGGTAGTCCCCCACTCCACTGGGATAATAGAACTCGGCTTTCAATTTAATAATTACCAACCCTTAGTCTGTACGGGGGCGTTTTTCAAATCAATTGTTTTATTTTATACCGTTCTTAGCTTTTAGAATGGGGCTATGAAATTGACGATTTGAAATTTATTTAACATTTCTTTTTCAGTATTTGTTTTGGCGTTTAGTGTTATCTATGTTTAATATGTACCTACCTATGTATTTACATTAAAAAAAAGTATATAAGTATTTATATCAGTTGTCTACTACCCATAACACAAGCCCTGCTTAGCTTGGGACTAGGTGGCGTTGTGTGTTAGATATTTATTGTTATTTGTTAATTTAAAACAGGAACACTGTCACCCTGTCTTAACACCCATGTTATGAATAGGGGTTGTGATACCCTGTTAATACGTCACGACATGGATAGGTACTATATCGACAACTGCAACCATACGGACATTTTGACTAAATCTATTTTGAATTTCGTCAAAATGTCGTCACATTATGACCATGACACGTCGAGTTTGTAAATCATAATTTCATAGAAATTAATTTAAGTGCGTATTTATTTTAACATTTAAGTGTATTATAATAGTGTTTGGTTTCGTAAATAAATTAATGATGTGGATTACTTAATGCTACCTTGCTTTCGTATTAATTAGGTTTTGGTTTTACATTTAGTCATGGCTGCTTTACATTTTAATTTTGTTGTTTTTGAAATATTTATCTTCTAAAACAGAATGATATTAAATGTTATTTTTATTCATAACTTAAGATTACTTAACTTTAAAGCTACATATTATGTAGGTACCTATAGGTGTATTATGTAGTTTTATTATAAACGCACAAATTTGTATTAGGAAGTTCGTTTTTTATTTACCTATGTGTAATTAAAAAATCGTTTTCAAATTTTCTTTAAAGTAACCTAATATAAGAATATTGATTTATTTTAAAGTAATTAACTAGCTAGATAGATATGGGAAAATAGTTTTTTTTTTAAGTTTAATTCACGACATATCACATAATTGACTTTGTAATGTCATGGTGTGAAAACAAACAGCTGTACCACATGGATACCAAGTGCTGGTGGTTATGTTAACTTAGAATACCCATGGATACCTCAAACTCTCAAAATCAAGATAGAGGAGACGTAACCAGGAACACCTAACCAACCCCTCGATCTGCCTCTGGTAAGTATAGAAAAACGATGATGGTTCAGAGTAGCTTAACACTACGCGTGTCTAGTGGCCACACATTGAAAGGAATCCAGTGACTTTTGAATTAATCATTAGTTCGGTAAACCATTGTTCAAAGCTACGATCCTTAAAGGGTTTTGGCGATTTCTCTGTCGAACCCGTCGAGTGGATTTATCTGTCGAAAAGTAAATTAATTTGTCAAATGATTTTATGTTAATTTTAATATTTAAACGCAAGTATTAAAATACCAGATATATTCTTGAGTGTTGTAATACTCAGTTATATCTATTCGCTAGAGTTAATTAAATATTTGTGTAGATGGCGTAAGTATTGGTTAAGTGGTAATCGTACGACCAGTAACAAAACACAAGGATTTAGACATTGAGTTTATGGCTGGTTTTCTTGATTTCTTTTTCTATTTTATTTGGAGGTCTCTTCAATGGAAGTTATTTCGTATATTTTTCTTTTCTCGACCAAAAGTTCAAGATGCTAGAGGTCTTGGATTCGATTCTCACTCACGACAAATATTGTGTGATGAACACGATTATGCGTTGTTCTGCGTCTAGGTGTACCTAATGTATCGTGTAATCTGTGCAATCTATTTGGTTATATACACCGAATATTTACTAAAATAATACATACTTATGTGTGTTTGTAAATGTTATGTATGTGATGGAATGACGGCAATGGCTTTGCTCTCTCGTATCTAAATGGGAGTAAATATGACTATGTTTATGTATTGTATAGGGTATGTTGTACTTCTATGTATCTATGCACAAAGTCAGTATTTATTTGGGTACTAGCTGACCCACGCACCCACGTTTGCGTCTTATATTGCCCGTAGCGTGAAAATTTTCCTTCGTTTTTGAAGCATTCTTCATTGGTGCTCCGCTCCTATCAGTAGTAGCATGATGATATATAGCCTATTACCTGCCTCGATAAATGGACTGTCCAACACCGAAATAATTTTTCCAATCGGACCAGCGGTTCCTGAGATTAGTGCGTTCAAACAAACAAACAAACTCTTTAATTTCATTATATTAGTAGGTATAGATATTAGTTTTATCCAATACCATCGTATAAAATATATCATTATATGTCAATTTATACTATTCTCTCTTACGCACCTACCACATCATATTTTCACATCACCTTAAGGTTGACTGGCATATAATGCCCCATGGCATTAAGTCCGCCTTTGTGCAAAACGTGCATTAAGTTTAAATAAATGAATAAGTTTAAAATAAATGTACATTTGAAAAATTTCGACGTTTAACATGATCTCTCGAGGAGATGTGAGTATAGTGTCTATTCCCGACAACGACTGTAAAAAAAATCCTAATGACGGCTGAATCATCATCAAATTTTGTGTCTAACCTATCAAAGAGAGTCCGCATATGTAAATGGAAAACCTTACTTAAAAACAATATACCTAGAGCACTTCTCTCTACAAGACGCTGAAAAAAAAACGATATCAATCTTTATTTCTTGATTTATTTATATGACGAAAGTCCATATGTATTAAAATAAAATATATCACAATTCAATGCTTTTCAAATAAACCGAATATTATAATTGGTTATTTGCCGTCATAAAATACCCAATATTATTCAAATTTTGAATGGAATCACGAATTAAGCCCGAGTGTTGCCAACATTCGATCATTTTCTCCCGTTCGAGTGTAACCCATTTTCCCCATTCCCAGCGCGGGTATTGTAGTGAAAATATATTTTGTATGGAGACGGCATCACAATGAGAAGTCCGTGTTATTTATTTAGATGTATTTCATTGTGGGGACCTGAGTTCGATTCCGGGCCGTACGACCAGACGGGAGGCAATCGAGTCAGGTCCACTATACCCGTACTGGTAACGGATTGGCAAATAATTGAAATCTAGCCCCCGCCATTGTATGAAAATTGTAACGAAAAATGTGTTTGGACGTTCGTGACTTGAAGTACTCACGTAATAAGATGGAATACCTTTCTATTAGGAATAGTGAAAACAAGTGCAAATAAATCTTGTTTGTTAGACGTTTTTGCCTCGAGTAAAGCTCTGAAACTTACATTGGAGTTTCTTAATTCCTTCTTTCTTAGAAGCTCTTATTCATCATGTTGCAAAATCTAGTGTTTCAAGGACTTTCTTTGGTCAATCAATAAAAAAGGCGCTACAGTATAAAGATTTTATTAAACTCATTATTTTGAGTTATATAAACATTCAATGCACAAAGAAAACAATAGCTTAATTCAAAAACAAAATCCAATTATATTCGGTCACTATCATCAATCACCGATCAGTTTGAATCCAATACAAAAACAAAATAGCGCCATTCTAAAATAATTTGCGAGCATTTTCAGTTGTCAGCGCGACACACAAAACGTCCATAGACAATACCTTTGATGGCCAGTGTTGCCATACTTATAAAATAAACTGCAATAATGGGTATTCTCGTTCGTTATTCAAAAATTTCTCGTGTCGATAGTCATTCAAAATGATAAATGATAGTTATATATTTACAATGGTGTTGTCAAGATTAATTAAAGCTTGTGTTGCTTAAATAGTTAGTTAGGCAAAGAACGGGTGCTTTTTGTACTCTATCAAAGGAGGTTGCATACCATCGACTTCTTTGTTGAAAGTTACCTTGTGAGATGTATTTGTTTAAAATCGTTAACAAATGTTAGGAAATCTTGTTTTTTTTATTCAAAAGATTTGTTTAGTCATAGTATATGTGTCTGTTAAGAAATTCTATGGATTCATGAAATGTTTTTTCATTATTTTTATTGCGATACCCGATTACTAAAGGATGTTCTCCTTTAGAAAGTTTCGAAGACAAAATTACTGGCAATTGAATATCTAATTTTGTTATTATCAAAATGGCATGTGGGGGTTTTCTCATATGAATTAAAGATACACTAGATTTATTTCAATAAATTATGGTTAGTTTCTTTTTCTTTTAATTACTCTTTTAAGATTTAAACATCACTAATGTATAGCCAATCCACGAACACCTCTAAGACAGTCCTTCAATCCAGAGAATAACCAGACTCAGAACCGTTTGAACCTAAAACATTCAGTGCAGTAGAAAACGGCGTAGTGACAGTTTAAACCACTATGTTGTTCGTGTAGTCAAACTAAAGTTTAATAGGTTCCGAAAAGGTTTAACTATTCGAAATAAAGTTTAAAGTACTGTATTAATAATTTCTTTTAACTAGTATCGCCGATAAATCACTTACATGTATGAATATTTTTTATTTTCTCTTAAAGAACTACAAAAAAGTTGATTTAATTCGAATCAAACGTTTCAATCCTTTTAGTTAAGTTAAAGCCTTATGCACTTACCACAGGTTTCACCGTATCTCTTAAAGGTGCACTTATCGGATCATAAGTTGGAAGTTCACGATCTAAAACGTTTAACAGTATTAAAGTTACATAATGCTAGCTTTTGCTCGCAGCTCTGCCCGCGTGTTTGTTACCGCGGTGACGAGCAGTCTATATCCTTCCTTAAGACACAAAGTATCTTCATGCCCAATTTCATTGACATCAGTGCAGCAGTTTAACCGTGAAAGTGTAACAGACAGACAGACAGAGTTACTTTTTAGTTTATAATATTAATATGGACTAGTAAGGATGGATTTCAACTCTACCTATATGGTAGAGTTTATATCGATAAAGCATATTTTGTTATTCTCTTTGATACAACTAAACATGTAACTGAATGAAATGCTGTAGTGATAATAGTTTGGTCAAATCCGCCAAAGCACCAAAACCCATTGGAGCAAATGTTACTGCCTCGGTGGCGCAGTGGTAGTGAATGTGACTGCTGTGATTGAGGTCTCGGGTTCAAATCCTGGGTCGGATCAAATGTTTGTCTACAAATATTTGTTTCGGAGTTTATATGTTTTCTATGTATAATATGTATGTATTTAAAAAAAAGGTATATACTTATGTATTTAAATCAGTTGTCTAGTACCCATAACACAAGTTCTGCTACTAGCTTGAAACTAGATAACGTTATGTGTTAGAGGTCCGAAATATTTATTTTATTTAATGTGTACGAGGATCGAAATAGTAAGTACATCTTTACTACTATCACGAAAGGTAAACGAAGAGTTAAAAGAACTGAGGAAAGATGGCCGATTTATCTGATTTTGGTTTTTAAAATATTTATTGTAGTCCAGGGAAGGTTTAAAAGGTGAATTAATAGAAAAAAAATAGATTTTCGAGGAGAGAATCAGTAAAGAATGTTACAAAAACGGGGGAAAGTTATTACCTACACTACGGGCAAGAGGACACGTAAACGAGTTTGCGTGGGTCAGCTAGTTTTAGATAAAATCTTAAGGAACTGCCACTAGAATAGATAGAATGATTGTTTGACCAATTAGATTTCGTCGTGTGTTAAGAATTGTTGATTGTAAAAAAAATATTTACTGTAATATACCTATAATTTCCATTTACATTCAAAGAAAACGTAAATATAAGAAACAATCCACAAAACCGTACAAAGTAATCCTTCAAATAAAAATACGTAGCATATTAAACATTATTTTCCCAGAAGACGAACACAACATTCGGATTACTCCCCCTTACGTCAGTGAAAGAGAAAAATAAAATAAAATAGCTATTCAAAGTACATACAAATAAGGCATACGTTATATTGTGTATCTTGAGTATTGCCAACCCTTATTTCGAGACTGCCAGCTCTGGATTTAATGCCATCGATTTTTGCAGAAACTTCTTACGGTTTCATTTTGTCGCGTACATAATTTGAATACGTGTAATGAAATTGAAGTGTGTTTCACTTATTCCAAGAGCTTTGCCGTATACATTATAACTAATAAAAAGGTGTGTTTGAAACCATTATCACAACTGAAATGTGTAATGTTCATGTTTTGAAACAATTCGATTTAATACACTGGCCTTGTGAACTACTAGTATTTTACGGGGCGTTAATAAAATAGAATTACCGTGGGAGAGCCATGCTTCGGCATGAATGGGCCGGCTCGACGCCTAAGCGCTTGCGCTGTGTTTCAATGAGTGAGTGAGGATACCGGAGACCCATACACCAAACCTCCTCCCTCCCCCTTCCCTATCCACCAAAGGCCGGCAACGCGCCGGCCGGCACCAATGGGCGGTGGTAATCGCTTACCATCAGGCGATACGTCTATTAGCCCTCTATACAATAAAAAAAAGAAAGCAACCAAATTACTGTAAGTCCAGTTCCTTATTTAGGCATGAATAAATCACAATTAAATATTTGAAAGAAGATATGTGGTACTCGTATTAGACCGAAACCTCTGCTTGAAAGGCTAAGTCCAGCTGTGGACTGTTAATGAAGGTATTACATATGATTGATTGTCTTTTGGATCTAATGGTAATTGACAGTGACCGCAGAGCAGAGGTCATGTACCTGTCTTGAGTGTGATGTATCTGTAACATGGCATATGAAGTTTGGTTTTCACTAATTTAGAATCAGTTGGTCACTGTGAACCAAATAAATAAAGGCTACTGCTATATATCCCCGTACTGTGCGTCTACTGACCAAAACGAAAATACAAAGATTAATTTAAGTTATTTGTCAAAAATAACACTGTTCATAATAAAATTACAATACGTTTCAAATGTTCAAGTATTTAGCTAAGCTAATCAAATTGTTTTATTTGTACCTAAACAATATACAAACAGAACAAATGAAAGTCCAATTAATGCATTATTCAATCAACATTTAAGCAAACCGCAATAACAAATGCATGCACAACAAAAAGCTTTTGTAATTTGGAGCGATTAAACTGTCGCGAATCGCATTAGTACCGCAAATGTGTCGCAGTGAAAAATCGCAGTCGCATCATTGTCACATTTATAATAATGAGAACTGTACCAAAAGTATCTATGCATACCGAACAAACGAAAATGACCCTAATACCCTACCCAGTAAAACACAACCAAAGTTCCTTCAACGCTCCCTAGAAAATGAGGACATCGTTGGAATAATTTTCAACTTTGTTGTAAAGTGGGTTGAGTTCAAATTGGTTCATGTATTGTTTTTTCGGCTGCTGACCTTTTGTATATGAATAAATTAATTTGTAGTAAGGGCCATTGTGCTATAGTTTCTATTATTGGACCATGTTAATTGTTAAAGTTCTCGCCTGACAGTTACGCGTCGGGTTAATGGGTATACGGTGTTTCAATGGTTATTTATCCCATTGTAATAATGTTTTAGGATGAATAGTATTCAGTACGGGTCTTTAATTGCGAACTTCATTTAGAAAGGACCGAGTGATTGACCCGCACTACTTATGAGTTTCAACGGTTGAACGTAAATAGTTTCATAGTAGTATTGTTTCCGTGATGTCGTAATCTATATTGTCTTTATCCATAATTGGATTTATTGTAAATCATATGATTTTATTCAATACACGTTATTGTATGTTATTAACACAATTAATAACGGGGATTTTAGCAATCGGTAATTATATTATACGGTCATCGATGAACATAATATAAACTTTAACATGGAGCTGTTTTGTGAGAATGCATATAATATCTCTATACATCGCTTCAAAAACGGTGAAAAAATTCATCATACCTAATTTCATTTCACACCGAAGCAGTGGTAAAGTAAAAAAAGAATTTGCAATACCATGTGCATAAAACTTAACAAAAGATCGACAACTACCACACAATCAACAAAACATTAATAATTAAAACTAATGATGGCGTCGACAAATGTATGTATCTGTGTATCAATTCATAAGTTTTCATGCAATGTCACACGCGTGTCCGAGATCCTCATAAACGTCACCTCCGTGTCCTGTATGATTTATCTTTTCAACAATAATTTTTACAACGTTCTCCCCCTCTCTCCTCCATCTCACTGTGATTAATGATGGATGAATTCCTGAATAATTACCAAGACTTTTAATATTCAAGTGATTTCATAACATTATCATCAAAGTAATTTCTACCCTATGCACTTGTTAAAGAATCCAAATCCGATTCACATATTTAGATGACCCTTCAGATCATATGCAAACTCGAAACGATTTTTATGCCCGCTGTTTATGTAAGTTAATGTGAATGCTAAATACACGTGCAATTAGGTTTACTATTGCTTAGAAACTGTACGGATAACCAACAAAAACGCGAATACCATTGAATGCAAATCTCACTCGAGTTTTAAGGGTAGTGTGCGTAATTTGTTATAATTGTCCCCCCATACTCATGTTTGTTCGTATGTGGCATTTTTATTGCGAATTAGTCGCAATCATTAATTTTGTTTTTCTATTTTATAAGTTAATATATCGAGAGCTCTTTGTGGGAGTATAATTAAAGTGATTTTTATGTTCGTTTATTGTGAAATGAATGCGCTATCGTTTGCAATGAGTTTCTTTGTCAATTCTTTTGCGTTATTTTGTGCTTAGTGGGGTATTGTGCTTGCGATGGCTGGTGTTATTAATATAAATCTAAAACTTATATCGTCGGTTTTCAAGCTTTGTGAAGCTTGGCATTGTTGAACATTGCAAAAGGGAGGACTATGTTTAAAGTTAGATTTATTATTTTGCTTTTCTCGTCGTGATCAAATATTAGTATTGCTTTCTTCAGTAAAACAGAAATATTGAACATTTTATTATTGACTAGCTGACCGACGCAACCTCGTTTGCGTCTTTTATTGCCCGTAGCGAAAAAAAATCCCTCGTATAGTGTGTCGTGAACTTTTTTGTAGATATTTATAAGATCTACGATTAATTGGAATATTTTATGGTTCTATCTTTTATAGTTTACGCAGCGTACGCAAAATAAGCTGGTTGATTTTTTCCAAAATAAAATATAGCCTATGTTACTCGTGGATAATGTAGCTTTCGAATGGTGAAAGAATTTTTAAAATCGGTCCAGTAGTTTTTGAGCCTATTCATTACAAACAAACAAACATACAAACAAAGTTTTCCTCTTTATAATATTAGTATAGATAGTATAGATAAACTAATCAATTTGCGAATTTATTTTAGCATGAAGTATTTTAGTAATATTTTCATTTTGTAAATTCAATATGACTTGCGACAAAAAGAAAAGAAAGCAAAGAAACAATTGTATAAGATTTGTATTACTGTAATTATTTTGACCATTAAAAGTAATAATTACTGCATTCTAAAATATTAAAGACATATGAAACAGATTGTACACACGTATCTTATGTTCCGTTTATCCTTTTTGCGCCAACCAGACCTCTTCAAAACCGGATGCCGTTGTTTTTCGCTCGGTTGGACCTCAACGGCCTGTAATACCCCATGTATATCTTTTTAATAATATAATAAATACATGAACGATACCCGAGTGGGAACAATAGTATACAATAACTTGTATGGTTTAAAATTCAATGGTTTTGGAGTGGTTCGCTCTTATTATGTTTTGTAAGCGATATTGTGGACGAATTTATGATTTTTTCAAGTGTATGTGTATCTGTAATGGGGTGAGGTACAACAACTAGGTTATGAGAACAATAATAGTTTTCTAATTGTTCTGATTATTGCTTTTGTAGCTTAAACTAAGGTACTTGCAAATATTATTTAAATGACCAGCGCTTGAAGAAAATCTATTGGACTTTTTACTTAACAGTCTACGGCACGTTTCTATTCGTTCTTATCATGTTTCTGTAATGAAATGTAGTGTATGTGAGTAGTCTGAAAAGTTTCAGACCTAACCTATGATACAAGACATTTTTAGGGTTCCCTACCCAAACGACATAACGGAACCCCGTCGTTAGTCTACGCTGTCCGTCTGTCACCAGGCCGTATTTCATGAACCGTGATAGACAGTTGAAAGTTTTACAGTGATGTATTTCTGTTGCCGCTATAGCAACAAACACCTAAATAAATATGTAAGGGGTCTCCCATACAACAAATGTGGTTATTTTCCGTTATTATAGATGATGGTACGGAACCCTTCGTGCACGAGTCCGACTTACACTTGGATGGTTTTATTTTTTTTCTACATAGTCTCCTTGAACTCTACACACTTTTCTCAGCGATGCACAATGTAAATGCAAAGATGCAAAACTACATTTACTAGTTTCTATTAACGAATGCTGTATTTTTTTAAGTAGGTATAGGTCTGCCACAATGACTGTACTCCTGGTGAAAAGTATAAGCAGAATCCAAGAGTTCTAAACACCATACTCATTGCGAATGCAGACAATGCAACAATGCAGCATGGTGACCCACACTAGTATGGCGGCCTAGTGATGCTTCTGCATCATTGGGCCTCCGGTCTCGCACTCACCAACGAAACACGAAAGTACAAACGCTGTCATTTTACGTTGATCTTCTGTGCGAGGGTTGTACTGTCCTGGTCGAGCCGGCCCAACCGTGCTGAATTCGCCTATGATTTGGCATTATTTGAAAATCGGTGTTATCATTCGCCAATTTTCTTAAACTGATTTTAAACATTGGGTATTGATGTCAATTTTGTTCAGAACATATCAGTTCGAGTTCTATTCTTGCCATCCAATTTGATAACCAAACTTTATGATAAAATTGAACCAACACACACAAACACAGTACCTCGTTATATTTAGTGGCACTCGTGTACGGGACACTTGGTGACAAGTCACACGGAACGATTTGCGGTGGCGCGGTGTGTTCCCCTCCATGGGTTGTGAGCTGATGGTATATTGGTAATGAAGCCACTTAGGTCAGGTTAAGCTGCAACGACTTAGAATGTTCTGTAAATAGGTTGAATACTAATACTATATATAATACGACCTAATAACATTTTGTACATGAAGTAAGCAGTGTTTATAACGCTCTATGAAGAGAAATATGCATTTTTATTCGTACACAGTTCTTGAGTATTTTAAATTAATTAAAAGTTTTGTTAGTTTCCATTAATATTCAAGGTTCATAATTCTTAAGTGTCGGTGAACAGCTCGTTAATTTAATTATTATAAATGAACTTTAATATTTTTTAGCTTTTTATTATTTATAAAACTAGGTTTAATGGCCACATGTAGTACAGCAGCAGCAGTTACAAGAAATGAAAATTATATAAATAAGTGTATACGTAAGTACCGTATATACATGTAAATGCATTTAGTCAAAAACTATTAATTTGAAATAACAGAGAAATGTTACATACATACATACATACATATGTAAATTACCTATCTAGGTAGGATCAAGAAGGATAACAACGATAAGAAATCTAACGAGATTAAAGATGAAGAAAAGCTAATAAATATCGTTGATACCTATGATTACGTCAAAGCAAATTTAACTTGAAGTAACAACGAGTATAACCCTTGCAAAACTGAAGATTAAATAAAATATAAATACAGATGCTATCGAGCGGATCAATTATATGGTGGCAAACACAATTAAGCAAATAAACACACATCTACATATGGAAGCTGACAATGTAGGGGTCCAAACGATTCTTATGCAAATGTACGCAGACCCTTTTGTGAGGATGGCAATAAAAATTATCGCACGCTGTATTAATCTTGCAACACTTTGTTTATAGAATTAATGTTCTGGTGATTTTATTGGTATTTAAGGAACGATGCGATACCTATAAAAATGTCATTGACATGATTGGACTAATTATCACTGCAATAAAATATGTACACACATATTATGTTGAATTATAACGCTAACGAACGCTCTTTGTGTTTTGTTTAATGTGCTTATCGCGATTTTAGAAGATCTTCTAAGAGAGTTGTTGTTAATTATAAGTTACTCAATTAGTATCTAAAGATATATGAAGCAACAGTAAGGTATGACGTGAGTAGAGAACTATAGATTACCTAGACAAAACAGTCGCGAAATTGAGCCGATACACAGAAACAAAGTATGCGAAAGTTTATTATTCAAATTTTTGATATATTGTACACCGTTGTATAATTACTCTTTTTACAGTACTGATTTCAAATCAGTACTCTCCATGATTGAAAAATCATGGAGAGTTAAGTTTATCGATGTTTTTTAAAAGAAGCTATAATTACTAAATTGATCGATGAATCGAATACTTTTAAAACTAAGTTAAAAAGTTTATAACCATGCTAATAAACTGTAGTGCACATTATCAGTACTAATGCGTATCAATTAAGATCCATGGTGTGAGTTTATTTCATATATATATACTCGATCGTCACGACGAGCGCGTTCTACGTTGCCATTGATGTGCGCTGAAATGTTCATCAATCGCTACACCAAACGCTTACGTCGAGAGCGACACGTTCTAAAATAAATTCTCATTTTTTACTATCACGTGAAACCACTGTTAATTTGAACATGTATATAAAATAAAACAAAAAAAGATTTCCTTCCAGCATGCTCACGAGCATCACAATTCCAAGTATCGGTATGTACGGGCAAAACTTTTACCAAGTGCCGCTAACGGGTGTAATTATCGTTTATTTTTAAAGTGACAATTTATGATTATTGAATTTCATCAAAGTGAAATACTGGGAACAAATTATTTTGCAGCTATAACTAATAACGAAGAGTTGGGATTTACTATGATCATGTTCAAAGAAGCTATTTAGCAGGTTTCTCTATTAGCGAAGCTTAATAGTTTCCGTGTGGAAAACGCATTCAAAGATCCAGTACAGCATACATATTACGTATATGTTACGTGTAGGTAGGTTCCTTTGCTGAAGGTTAATAGGAAATTAGTATTATTGTGATAAAGATTCATAGCCTGCAAAGTGCTTGTTCGGGGCTCTTTGAGAACTTAAGTACCAGGAAATGTTCGTAACATTGCGACTTGTGTTGGATCGAATACTAGCAAATATCTACGACCAATGGAAATAGGTACATTATTATTGTCTAGAGTGAGGAGAATGATTAACGTTACGTGTATTGTTCACTTTATATTTGAAATCAATTTTGAATATTTATTTAATAGTTTTATATTTTATTCAACTGTTGCTAGTTGTGATTTTCGTCTTTTTATAATTTGAGTTGGTGTGCAAAATAATCAATTTTCTTTATTTGAAATCATACACAAGAAGTGAGACGAAGTTTCAAACAGTTTTGAGTCCAATAATAAGATTGCTAAGTGAATAAACACGTGTCTGATATCTTTGCACGTTTTGCCGACACGTTGTCCGACACGCACTTGGTAGTTTAATATTCAAAATATATATTTTGTATCCATCTTTTACTTATGTACTATTTTTGTGTGAATAGCACTTGTGCACAAAACTCACACTCATCGTCCGATCGAAAACTTAGCTCATCCGAACAATTCAGGGCTATCACAATACAGATCCTAATCGAGGCTCACACCCTAACAATTTCAAACTATGCATTAAATGGTTCCGCACCCTTGAGACTGGACGAGCGTGACTTGCCCGTTCATCCCTAAAACCCGTGAGAGGTATGCAAAAAGGGTCGTTTTCAAGATTGATTGTCTAACTCTATCGAAAGCTGTGCTCGGGTTTCTTAAAAGCTTTAGCCTGGTCAGCAGTTCGATTTGCATTTTAAATGTGAATGTTGTATTGATTTGCGAAGTCATGTTTGTTTTCCATTTACATTTGTGCACCTATTATTGTGTCACCATTCTTTGTGAAATATATTTTAAAAGATTTTTTGAATGATAACTCCTGTTGACCTGTTCTCGATTCTTCTTGTGTAGGGTTATTCAATTTTGAGTTTTGTGAACCTGTTTTCGATGTTGTCTGATGTCAGGTATACATTTACAGAAGTACCAGATATATAAGGTAAATGTATACCTATTTGTAAAGTGCAGATTGTTATATTTTACACCGAAGGTAGTTAAACTTTTGTGTTATAAAAACAGTTTATCAAAATAACTTACAATCCATATTTATTTTATGAATTCGAAAGTAACATCTGTCTGTTTGTCCTGCTTTCACGGCTAAATCACTGCACGGATTTCAATGAAATTTGGTAAGGAGATACTATGATTCTTGAGAAATGATATAAGCTACTCTTTGCTGCGATAATCGACAAAACTGCGGGCGAAGCCACGTGCAAAAGCTAGTGTTAAATAAAGTACATCGAAAAATTTCAAATAAGTAGAAAGGGAAATGAAACTCTTTAGTAGCCAAAATTCTGCGTTAAAATTTTGATCCTTTTGACAATTCACACAAAGCTTTTTAAAGTATTGTGTTCTACGCAAAATGACTGACAGATGGACTTTTGTTTAACAAAAAGCGTGTTTGAAAAATGTCATTGTCAAACTTACGCAAAAGAAGATGCAAGCCTTTAACAGAAAAAAAAAACTGAGTCAACATTTGTATAAGATTACAACACAGTACTGTAGTCAAAGGCAGTATTGTTGCCAAAAATATTGTGTTCTTTGTACTAACTACAAATGAGGTACACACGACTGAAAAATCTACAAATATTATTCAGAAGGAGCGTATGGAAATTAAACGTGATATTCATAAAGCAACTGACAATAACACTCGTGTTGCCCGAGTTAGCGTACTAATTACCTACTTAAGAAGTACTTCGACAATCATATTTTTTCCTTAAACTATTCAGAAGAATCTTAACATAAGTAATTAAGGTCTATTTTATAAAATCAGCAATCTATTACGCTTGTAATTTGTTTAAGAATTTGACGAACATGTTCGACATTTCGTGTCAAAAAATATTCCTGTTATTAATGTCGTTATTAGTTAAGTTACGTGAAGTTTGGCGAAACGAATTGCCTCAGTCAGAGCTTGTAAGTGTAGATAATTGTATATTGGAAATATTAATGTTGGCTACTGATAAATGTATTGTTGTTGCGATTTTGAAGCAATTAGTGAAATGAACCGATGCTCATTGTGCCTTAACTCAATTATTCAGTACGTTGAAATGTAAGGATGATTTCTAAATATTTTTCTCGGCTGTTTATTTCAATTTACTTTAAGATGTTTTGTATGTGAATTATATGACATATATTCTTTATTATAATTGGATTGATAGGAATGAATTTTACGATTCAAAATTAAATCAGTTGATCTACATTTTTTGTATATTAATGAAGTCAATCTGTGATCATATGTATATATGTATATATGAAATGTAGCAATGAGCTAGCTTTAAGCAAAGGGGAAGTTAAATATTGGTTAGCGGTAGACTCAGGTTTATCCATGTAGACTACAGAACGCTTCTTTATGGGTTCAAGGGAGGTTGGCTATGTGAGCCAAGCTTGCTCTTTCTAGATTCGGAAAAGATTCCTGGGATATTCAAAGGTTTCTGGGATCGATTTTATATCAGGTATAATACTTTGTCGGCCTCTACACGCACTCCACTCTTTCTTTGTATGGGAGCAGACGTATCGCCTGATGTTAAGCGATTACTGACGCTCATGGACTCCCGTAACACCAGAGGCGTCACAAGTGCGTTGTCGGCCTTTTATGAAGGAGTACACTTGGTTATTATTACTAGTTGGTTCGATCCTCAGCTTCTCGCATTCAGCTCCTGCCATCCATCTGATGATGGTCTCTAAAATGGTATTTGGTTTCAGTAACCCTCAATTTACGACCTTAAAATTCGAACTATATTATTGATTTGAAAGTAACTCTGTTTGTTAAAGTTTCATGTCTGAACTGCTGCGCCGATTTCAATGAAATTCGGCTACGAAAACAATTTAATTCGTAAGACAACGTGGGCTACACTTTACCACGATAACCGATATACACGCGGGTAAAGCTAGTAACATATAAAACATAAAAATGCATGATAAAAAGGAACACATTGTAATGTACAGGGAAGTAATATCATTGTTAGTAAATTGACTACATAACAAATTGTAAAAGGATAATATATATAATACTTAGTACCAATACGTATATACACGTGCACGGTATTGTCTGTCCGTACGTACAACGCAATGGCTACTATTATTGCACAACAATTATATATTGTAGTCAATAATACGAGAATGTGTTAACTACTTATATTTGTGAATGTGATAACAAATTTTAGCGCTCTTTGTTAATCACCACGAAAAGTAAATGCGACAATTTTACGAGTTTTTTTTTAAATATTTGAGCGTATCTATGTCATATGCTTAAGCGATTGTTGAAATTTTTTATATGGTTTACAGGCTTCGGAAATCTGTTCAAATTACTTTGCCAATGAGAGTGTGATCTGATATTTGTGTTAACCAAATAGGTAATAAAACCAAACGTAGTGTAGGACGTCCATAAGCCAGGTGGAGTGATGATTTGCGCAAGACGGCTGACAGGAGCTGGATGCGAGAAGCCGAGAATCGAACCAAGTGGCTTGCAATTGGAGAGGCCTATGTCCAGCAGTGGACTGCGATAGGCTGATGATGATGATGAAATAGGTAATCTTTGTTTATTCATTGTCTTGTCATTGTGCGATAAACCTTCAAGAAAAGAGTGTAGTCCTTCCTAAAAGGCCGGCAACGCACTTGTAACGCCTCAGGTGTCCATGGGCGGCGGTAATCGCTTGCTAACAGGCGATACGTATGCTCGTTTGCCCGCTAAATAAAAAAAAATCGTCGTTATTATGCCGTTACCTCTTTGATTATAATTATTTTCTTTGGCGTAGCGTAAAGAAGTATATCAGTCTAACGATCGTTTTCCTCGCTATATCCTGTAACTTAGACCATTCGAACAGTCGTGTCTATAGGAACCTTTGCTTTTATTCGTCGATTTGCATCGCCAACCTCATAATGGGGTTGTTTGCCACAAAAGCACACAGGCGACAATGTCATTTAGCGATACGATTCTAATACGACTGTCATTCTGTCAAAATGACGTAACACTGGACATGATTGTATACATAAAAACCTGTCAAATCAATGACTAGTGCTAATTTGAAATTTGACTTTTATATTATATGCTGATATTAATATTTACTTACCATTATATATAATATCTGTAGATATGTGGTTCCGATTTCATAGTTTTAACCGTTGGAGAGCAATTTTTGACACATATGGGTTGGTCATTAAATCATTTTTATTTTATTTTAGAGCCTGTTAAAGTGGCTCTACTTTGCCCGATATAAAGCATGAATAAAATTCAAGAGGGGATTCACCATACTCCTTGCGAATGTAGACAATACAGCATGGTAACCCACTCTATGGCTAGGTCGCCATGTGAGACGCTTTTTCAGAACTCGCTTAAAGGATCCGGGATCATCAATCTATACTTTTTGTTGATAATCTATACTAATAATAAACCTGAAGAGTTTGTTAGTTTGTTTGAACGCGCTAATCTCAGGATCCGCTGATCCAATTTGAAAATTCTTTCAGTGTTGGATAGTCCATTTATCGAGAAAGGCTATTGGCTATATATCATCACGCTACTACTTATAGGAGCGGAGCACCAATGAGTAATGTTTCAAAAACGGGGGGAAATTTTCACGCTACGGGCAATATAAGACGCAAACGAGGTTGCGTGGGTCAGCTAGTCAGTAATAAACCTGATGACAAAAAAATAACGCGACGAATAACGAATCTACACTCCATTTTTGAAAACTGTCAAAAAACAAACCAGCACATTTTTCTGCTTTATATATCAAAACTGATTTCTATTCTTCCTTCCTTTTCTAATTTAATGAGTTAAGGTCGAATTTCGACCACTAAATGACAGCATCTTTGTACATTTTGGATCCGTAGTGGGAATATTTATTATCCTTCCTGATAGAGTCCATTACTAGCATAAGAAATAAGCACAGTATGCTGTATCTTAATAAGTATTCCGATCCATTTCAATCGATCTCAGATTGACGTCCTCACAAAGGGACACTCCTTGACTTGGACTCGGAGCTTTCTTATCAACATCAAGATAATACTGCTTCTGCTATAGTGCCCAGATATGTTGTTTGTAAGAGGTCAAAGTTAAAGGAATTTGCGTGTACTTGAGAGCTCTATCGAAGTTTTGTAAGTGGTTTTTAGGTGTGAGAGTTTAAGTTGATTCGTACAGGACTGTATTTAACAATAACTGTATTTAATAAATATTATACAGTTACGTACCTAGTATTTATTTTTATACTGACTGCTAAAATAACATTGCGTGGGTGCTCTTAGGTCCCAGGAGGAATTACTGTTCCACGTTTGAGTGTTTTTAATTTTTTAATGTAGAACAATACTTAAACGTTTTTATCAGGAGTCTGGTACATCCATCCATCATACATTCTACCTCGTTTATTTATTAGAAGGCCATATATGAGATGATGCTGCTATTATTCTTAGGTATGCACCTATTTTTTATTGCTTATGTATGCAAAGGTATGCGTACTTAAACGCATACCTTCGTTTCTTTGTAATAACACCAATACAGAAATAAAAATTTCTGTATTCGAAATAAATCTACGTCTTTGTAAAATTATCATAAGTCTTTTAAACATACTGTTATATAAAATAAAAAACTATAAAAAATAAAAATAATAAAAATGCATTAAATAGCAAATGTCCCCAATCGTAATTATTATAACATTACAAACATAATCCGTCCCTGGAAATATGACTAGTGATGGCCATAATTTAAGACGAGTATCAGTTTAATGGTGGCCGGATCAGATAAACGATATTTTTGTTTTATGCCCTTTAGTGAACAATGGCTCAATAATTCTGTTATGGGACCTGTAAAGTGATGGCGGACAAATGAGTTGGACAAGCCCTGAGTTACTTACGGTGTTTTGATATCTTTTAAAATATCCTTTCGTATATTGGCGACATTTTTTTGTGTTTATGGTCTTTCCATAGTAAAGGTAAAGGATTCTATATAGTTGTATTGGAGGGTTGTTTTTTGATATAATGTAGGAGAGGGAAGGTCCCACGTGAAAGGTGATCTGATGGTAAGTGACTATCGTCGCCAATGGTCACCTGATACTCAAGACTTGTTACAGTCTTTTGGGGCCTTTTCAGAGGGAGAGAAGCTTAGACTCCGGTATACTCACTCATTATGTAATAATAATAATGTTCTTCTAGCCGATTACGGCACCAGTTCGGCGGCCAGTCTCAACGGAAACCAACCAACTATGCAGGAGATATTAAAGTGCACAAGTAAATAAATAAATAATAAAATAAATAAATATTTCGGACATCTAACACACAACGCCATCTAGTCCCAAGCTAAGCAGAGCTTGTGTTATGGGTACTAGACAACTGATATAAATACATATATACTTTTTTTTTTTGTAAATACATACATATTATACATAGAAAACACCCAAACTCCGAAACAAATATTTGTAGATTCCACAAACATTTGGTCCGACCCAGGATTTGAACCCGAGACCTCAAGCTTAGCAGTCGCATACGCTACCACTACGCCACGGAGGCAGTCAGTCAAGTGTGTGCGCAAACAGAGGGGCACCGTCTGTTCCCTCCTCTCTCATAACCTGATGGGATGGATAATCGACACGATCGGAGAGATATCAGGCGCAGGACCGACAGCTTTACGTGCTGTCCGAGGCACAGGGGTTCAGACCCTTACTTCCAAACTCCGAGCTGTTATTAAGTATTTCTATAATCAGTAAAACTCAATAGAACTTTTGGCCCGATCCGGGATTCGAACCCGAGACCTCTTGATCGTCAGTAGCATACATCAACCGCTAGACATTGTTGGTCCCGCTTTCACGCCTAAACCGATTTTGAGAATTCTTTGACCAGTGGAAAGCCAATAACGATTAACATTGGGTACTTTTAACCGCGATGACCGACACACACGCAGACGGAATTGTGGACAAAAGCTAGTATTTTTTTAAATGCAATATATCATCATCACATACACATATAATATTCACACCTCAAAGATGCTATTATTATGCAACAATAACAATTTTATTATTTATCTTGAAACATCATTAATTCATCCAACATAAGCAACAACACAATTTTACGACTTTGCAATTCATACAACACTAATATCGACACTAATTAATCTAACCCTCAAATGCACCCCTCGGTCTCTTAGACACCACCATACAAAATATACAAAAAAATTGTAAGGTCCTTAACCGTGTTGGAATACGGACGACATTAGTTTGCATGTCGACTGTAGGGTATAATGGGCCATGTAGTTAATATAAAGTACAAATAAGTAGTTAAATATTTTTATGCGATATTGGTCGTAAAAGTTGATTGAAGTTACATTTATAGGCTCCGAACTGACACTTGCTTATTGGTATACATGTATGATGTAGGTATACAGGTGATATTATATCGTCATTTTAATATTGATTGTATAAACATTCAATTAACACGTTAATTAGTATTCGTAGTGTATAAATTGTGTTCCTAACAATTGTTTACTGTAGCTTATGAAGTTCTTTGATAAAAGCTCTTTGACCAAAACTTTTTTACAAAACAGCTTTTAAAAGAGTTGAGTTTAGTTTTACAGGTTGGTCTTTGTAAAATTCTTTTGACTGAAAGCAATTGTTTTTAGTACAATTATAAAAAAGCTTAACAGTCAAGTTGTGCTTGTGTGTTCCATTTCACTTAAACAGTAGATTTTCAGCCTAGATTACAACTTTTTACATTAATTTTTTTTCAATAACTTGAAAAAACATAGTACGAAAATAATTGTTCTACTTTTTATACACACAGTTAAAGTGGTTTCTGACACAAATCGAGCTGTCAATTCGAACGTATTTAAAATTAAATTCACATAAATGTCACTTGCATCATAACCACCGAAAACACGTCATGTCCATTTAAAAAGAATAGACACATACTTTACCTTACAAATCGATATTATTGTTACAACATGACGATACAGGAGCATGGGAAACTCAATCGGACATAACAGAACAATGTACTAACCCTTCAACTGGTTTAGAATAATACGTATTTAAAATACATGTGTCCGTGCTTACGTGCACACATTATTGATATTATATGATAGTTTACTTTAGTTTCATTGTGACGTGACGGTCTTAGAAAACATTGAGTTGTTGGGTCAGCGTGCAGAGGGTTACTCGTATGACTATAATTTAGATTTTTCGTGGATTTTTTTTAAAGTATTAATGGTAGCGTTGATTTTTCTTCAGCCTATCGCCGTCTGCTGTTGAACAAAGGCTCCTCAAAAGAACTCTAACTATCCCGGTGCAATTTATAGAATAATAACTATAAAAAAAATTTACTTGTTAAAAGTATTATAAATTATTAACAAATTTTAGGTTTAATTCATAAAATATAAGTCTATAGGCGAAATATTTTATCGAACGTAATACACAAACGATTTTTAACCGTCAATTTATAATCTTATTTCTGTATCTTACACAAATTTTAACACATTTTACATGGTCACTACAATGTCTACTCTTCCCTATTATTATTTAAAAAAATGTAGTCACCCTCTGTCTTAGGGTTGCTTCTTTCAGAAAACTAACGCGTTTTGACAGACAGAGAAAACAATAAGGGGATTTTGGTCTGCATAGTTAGTGCGGGTCATCGCGTCCCGATGCGATTTTGGACAACTTTTGACGGGAACGTCAGTTATTGTTATTCATGTTGATTGACAACCCTAGTGACGCTTTCAAAGGAGTCTAAATAAGATACTTGTTAAATTTATTTTGAAAATAGAATGACTTTGTTTCTTTTCTTTAAATATTACACTCGAATCTTCTGCATTGAGAATAGATCAAATTTTATAAGTAGTACTTCGCCAGTAGCCACGATTTTCATTATTCTTAGTTCAACTGTTTAGCTAGTGGTTAAAAAAATGCATGATAATAAACCGATTCAAAATCGAATAGTTTTTCCTTCGTCACTAGTATATACATTTTGGCTACTCGCATCCCTTATTGAAGATAATTTTTCAACTGCCCAAATTCTATGCTATCATTTAAAGAAACAGTACCTAATGAATATTCTACTAAAAGTTCAACCCAACCACAAAGCTTTAGAACACATCCAGACAACGCCAAACTCTACAAATTACACATTACATTGCCTATCATTTTAATTAATTTGAGTATATAACAATGCGTGCTTTGCTTTCGTCCTCTTTTGTTGCGATTCAATGAACGTTTTGTCGCGTCGCGTTACATCTTGCGACAGTCGCGCGTGTACCAATCGATCAATGTGAGTGCGCCCTTAATTGTACCTTATTTGATGCTGACTAATGGAGTAGATTTAAAGGTACACTGATTCAGTTCATTTGTTTTGTGAGACAAGTTTAGACGTGTTCGATTTTTCAAAATCTGACAAATTTAATTTGAGAACTGTGCTTAGAAAAAGAAAAAAAATGGTTACTTTAGTGGCCAGTTCCTTATGCCTATACATGGTATTAATAAAGTACTACAAAAGCTAATATTGTTTATATACTTAGATCGTAGTATATTAACGAATTTATTGGACAAATAATAGAAATACGGTGATGGTATACGATCCTGATCTTTCTGAGTGACTGCTTTTGTGATTTTTTTGATGAGGTTGATTCTCTAGGAACCCCACTCAACCGAAGAAAAACGAGAAAAGAATTGCTTAACACACCTATTTTCTGTTAACTCATACTCTTCTACGCCAATTTCAACTATGTTTCCCCAACCTCTTTTGGTATCGTTCTAGACAAATCTATTTGTATTACCTACTTCTCTATCTCGTCTGAAAGTAATAATGTACTCAAGGAAGATATGTGCAAATAAAACAAGCTTAAATCTTTCACTTATGTCTAATCCATATATTAAATATGTTAAATTGAACTGTCTGTTTCAAATTAACAACTAATCTATGGAACAGGTGGACCGATCTTAACCGGCAGGTAGTTTATAATATAAGGAGTAATTTGGACCACTATTTTACACTAGTTTTAACCCACGGCGTTGTGTAACAAACGCGAGTAACACCGCGGGGCTCAGTTAGTCCATAAACAAATTGAGAATCAGTAGACGCTATGGTGATCATAATATGTGTATAGGAGCAGTCCTTTTATATTTTGTAACCAACAGCATTAAAACAAAGTACTGTTGAAATCTTATATCGATGAATGTTATCGAATCGAATATCGATTAATAGTATATTTCTCAATAGTATCACATACGATTGCCAAACAAAGCGGCATTTGTCTATTTGTATTGACATTTGATGACATCTGTCCGCATGTTCGTACGAAATCACCGTGAGAAAGAGAGGCTGGTTCGATCTAATCCATTGTTGGAATGTCTGTGGGACGTTTCTAAATATATATATATTCGAATGAGAAATAATTAAGCAATTTACTTTACATGATACCGTTTTACATTGTTATATTACAGTACACATTATAATTATATTGATGTTGCCTACATAAGTTGTAAAATTTTATAATCGTTAGAATAAACTGTGTTTCTAAGTTATGGACATACTGCCATTTAAATGCATGAATTTTCGTGTGATCTAAACAGCACAACAAGTCTAAGACAAGTAACGTAAGTATTACTTTAAAAGGCGATAAATATTAAAAAGAGTAAGATATTTACAATTAAATTAATACTCTTAAGATTCAAGAAGACGCGTACAATGGGCGGCCTTATTGCCAAAATTAATCTCTTCCAGGCAACCTTTGGATGGACATATTGATCGGGGAAAGAAATGAACGGAATAAAGGGTAGTGTAGGTGTATCAAGGCCATGGTGATGTTTAGTAATGAAATACACATTTATATGTTCTGAACTGCTGCTGTTACTTCAGTTGGTTGAACCTTACAAATTTGATTAAAAGCAGAATTAAATATTAATGTTTTAGATATCTGACACACAACGCCATCCAGTGCCGAACTAATCTAGAGCTTGTATTATGGGTAAGGACAACTGATATAAATATATATATATAATACAATTTTTGAAGATACATACAGGCAACATCCAAACTCCGACATACAAACATTTGGTCCGACCCGGGAAACAAAGCTGAGTTCTCAAGCACAGCAGTCGCATACGCTACTACTGCACCACCAAAGCACTCAAATTCTTAGACAAAGAATTAATGAGAAATACAGTTTATTATCATTCTTTATAACGTATTATGCTGACATTACAGTACCGGTTGTTGGGCCTATAGCCTTGGATGAGTGATAATATGAAACTAAAAAACAGCTACAATATAAAAAAGCTTAAAAGACAAAATTTGCTATCCAAAAATGCCTCACAAAAATCATAATCAAACAACAGACGCATTCTAACACTCAAATAACCATCCGTTAACTCCGTCAGGTCTAATTCTGTTCTTTATCTATACAATTATCAGCTTAGAAACAAGACTAGCGTGCCACTCGTGTTTGCCTTATAATGCTTTAACAACTCGTGTTAATGGGTACCACAAATAAAGAATTGGATCGAGGTGTAATATGGGAGGCATTGTGGGGCTTTTGTTTTCTTGGAACATTTAGATTAAAGAGTTTTAGAGATACTTGCTATGCTAACCAACAGTTATGAATTAAAAGGAATTGGTGTTATTATCGTTTGACTGGATTGTTGGTTAAGTGATTAGATACTTTGTCTGTTGAACCTGAGGACGTGGGTTGGGCGAGTACGATAAAGTACCTAGTAGCCGAACTAGACTTTCATTAGTCCATCATTTCAGTCCATTGGTTACTTAATTATGTAGAAAGTCAACATACGGAAGATGTGCTGTAACAGATTGCCCTTAAAGAAACTACGTATGTGTGTAAATAAATATCATAACTCATTTATCCAAGATAACCCGACATACATCAGCACCCCTCGGGAAGTTTGAACCACCATCAGCACGCATCCGTCACATTCATATGAGCTTGATATGTCCACCAACATTATGTTCTGGCTACAGATACTGCCTCACGATCGTCAACCGGTTCACACATTGACCTGAGGCGTATCCACTTCAGGACATAACCACAGAGACTTTGCGTTGCAGCCCTCGAAAGAAAGATGGATCTCACGCTTTTGTTGTCCAGAGCACATCACCACTGACCGAGATTGACAATTCCTATCGCATACCTTTAAGGAATTCACCACGCTGATCAGTGCAGCGCATCACACAACCACCCCCAATCGCCCATCAGCCAACGGTCTCGTAGAGAGACTTTACCGACAGTTCAAATCCGCCATCATATGCCACGCGTCTCCGAACTGGGTTGAGACCCTACCTTGGGTCCTACTCGGCATTCGCAATACATGGAAAGAAGATATCCAAACGTCTACTGCAGAACTGGTCTACAGCGAACCACTCCGTCCACCTGGACAGTTCTTCTCTTCTGCTCCTGACGACGAGATGGACATGACATCATCAACAGACTTCGTGCTCATGTCAGAAAATTAACCCCACAACCAACATCCTGGCCCGGCACCTCTAGCCGTACCGTCTACATGCCCAGTGACCTTAAAACTGCCAACGGACTACTATCAGCCGTAGCCAGCTCCGACTTCAGCGAAGGAGTAGTGTAGCGGTCACGGATTCGATAACATTATATCTTACTACAAATTGCCATATTTCTTTCTTTAATTTCTTGCTTCGTTCTTTTTACAAGGTCGATACAAGTTTTGGCGTACATAGAAGCTGCATTACTTACCATGTAAATTAGTTGATAGAAAAGTCCCAGATTTAGAGTAGGTACATCTATTTCAAAATATGTAAAATTCCTCCAGTTTAAGTGTTGTATACAAACTAACTTTTGCATTCACATATTTTGAAAGTATAGCTAATGGACAAGCCCCAATGCGAGGAAGTATTGGATTTTGTAACATTGGGAACACACTTTTGCGCCAATATTTATTTTAAGTTTGTTGTTGTTTTTTAAATCTTTTATACTTGTTGACATTATATTCAATGATTGCTCTGTTTTTTAACATAAAAAGTATGTTAATAATTCTTAAAATACAGGAAACTATAACAAAGGGAGTGTGTGGTTAAAAGTGTTAATTTGGACAAATAATGATGATAACCCTACTTAGTGGTCGTGTGACGGTTCTGAGAAGGACACCAGTTTATGAAAATAGACGTCGACTTCTGTAGTACGCGCCACCGACGTATTACGTTAGGGAAAACTGTAGAGTCGACCTACATCTTTCGTTTCCACAAGATAATTGTCACGCCCTTTACCTTTACTAAACCATCCAAAGGTTGACTGGTAGAAAATGCCATTCGGCATTAAGTCCGTCTCATGCAAATGTAATGCAGGAAGTATTAATAAATAAAATAAAAAATAATTGCTTTTACTACCTCTTATGCACAATTTTCTATAAAGCAGTGTACTATCAAAGACTGCTAATGTGATATATACACTTTTTTTGTACGCATTTGTATATTTTTGCAGTGAAAACGTGCATAAATCTAATACATTGGTTTCTGTAACTCCGTCTTTAGTACTATAGAACTATGTTTTACAAATATCTACAGTAATATCGATACTAACTAGGACTGAGACTATTTTATGAGATTTTAATTCTGTAAGGTAACACATATTTCTAAATTAACGATAAAACATACCATACGATGTATTCAGTAAATTAAAATTTTATAACATGTAAACATAACGAAATCGAAAATTTCTGCAAATAAAAAAAAACAAAAATGGTAGCTCCATAGCATTCCCTGTCCGTTACGCTACTGGCATAGTCCATTACTTAAACAAACCAGGGTTTGTGTGTAGTGGCCCCACTTTACACCCACGTACTCTTGTGACTCTCTCTGCCCAAGTCATATGCTCGCTGATGAAATGACGAAGACGAAAATTGTCTTCATTATCTTTAGGGGATGCTGCGAGATAGGGGTGACTTTTGTTGAAGTTTTCTTTGACGAATCTTAGCTTAGGACTTTTTTCAGTATTATCTCACTCACAGATATCTGCAATATTTCTTTTCTTTAATGTCTGTGTTTATCCTACTAATATTATAAACGCGAACGTTTTTGAGTATGTAAGTGAGTATGTTTGTTGCTCTTTCACGTAAACACTACAGTTTATACATCAGAATAACACATAGGCTACAATTTATAAAGATACTAGCTTCGCATCGCGGCGTTGCCCGAGGTTCAGCTAGTTAAGTTATATTTTGATACGAGTGAAATAATGTATGACTGGACGATCTTAAGGAGCCCGTATACATCCGCTGCCAATCATGATTCTTTCTTTAAGTTATTAATCATTTAATTAATTTAATAACGTTAATTTATTGAACTCGTATTCATTTATAGAAAATGGTAAATAAATACCATTAAAATTACATTACATTGACTTTCAACATACACAAAGATTTGAACACCAACCTCCAACAATAAAACCATTTATACCAAAAGTCAACACCACATATATTTACCATATCTCATTCGTGGTGTTATCAACAAATGTAAAGCGGTCCATCACTACGAACACACCACAAAGAAGCAATACCTTAGACGAATGCTTCAGTAGAATTTACACATCAACCATTAAACTACATCTTCAAAAAGTCGACTTTCTAACCACAAAATCATTGTTGTTCATAGAAAGCGTTCGTACAAGGCGATATTTACATGCAGTACTTATGTTATTTAATCAGTATTTTTGACAGGAAATGACGTGTTTGCATATAATGTGTGTCTGAGGCGGCTAACACCCTGTTGCGTTATGAGACGGTTAGGTTTTTCATCAAACATGTATGGTGAACAGACGTATGGTGTTTAATGTATAGGCTGGTGACACAGTTGCATCTGTAGCGTGAGTAAGCGATGTGACGTCAGTAGCTAGCTTGCATTTAATTCAACGATATAGTCAATAACATTTACTTTTAAAACACTTGCTACTTGCTTTACGTAGGACTATTGTAAGTGATTAAGATGATCACTGTGACAGTTGTAAAAGTTTTCAGTTTAATAAAAAAGTTACAAAACGTTTTATTGACAATTTGTATATCTTCTGAAATAATTTATCAACATATGATAAAGCGTCGTGAATTAGTTATAAAAATCGTTATCGATTCTTGCATCAGACTCAACTCATATACCTAATTGACGTGTAATTCGTTGAATTTAACAGTTTTGTGAAGTGTTAAAGGTATCATAATCAACATGTTTTGTGTAGCTCCATCTCCGCATAGCTTTCATTGCCCTTCAGCCTTTACCATTCACATTGTTGATTCATAATGAACCACATAATGTCGTATTGCTCCCCAACACTGGACACCCGAAAAAGGAAATCACGAAATGTATTACTACAACACTGTATTTGACACTCAGTGACATGTTTATTTAAAGCCAAACTCGAATTTTACTTAGAAAAAAGTTTTATGACCATCTTTCCGTATTCGTCGTTTAGCATTGATTGATGCCTTGATGGATAATGCTTAGATTTTATTTACAGAATTTGCTGAGAGAACAAATTTAAAAATCAATCATATAAATAATCTTGCACTTCTTCTTTAAAAAAATATGGCGCAAGATTACAGAGTGGAACAGTCCACAGATGGGTGTAAGCCTTTCCTTAGACAGGAGATTTTTGTTAACTATTTCATGGTAGCCAGAAAGGTAGCTATGCTTTTCTGTTGACCTAGCACATACGTGACGGAGCATGATACCCATTAGATATAGAAAGAAAAACAAATCTGTCAATGGAAAAAAGTTAGAAAAAAAAAAATAAAAAAAAAATAAAAACAATAAAAAAACCGCAAGTGCCAATCCGACTCGCGCACCGAGGATTCCGTAAGAATCTCTAGGTATATTAGTAAAATTTATGCTTTTCGCTATTTTGTCTTAACCTGTGCTATAAGACGTTGCTTTGTACCAAATTTCAAGATTCTGAGTTCAAGAGAAATGCTCTGTTTGGATTCCCTTGCGAGTGTTGAAAATTTGCAGCATAAACGGCTGTATCTTCTGATTGCGTTGCCTTAGAAGTTGAATTTTCTCACAGCTCCAAGGGACAGTAGACCTAAGAGAGAGTATGTGATATGAATTTCAGCGTGATACCTCCTTCCTCATTCCTGAGAAAAAGAGTCGTTACAAAGAAATAGGACAACAAAGTGATCCTATAAGTGTTCAGATTTTTCCCTTTGATATACGGATCCCTAAAAAATAGGTAACGTACAGTGGACCAAAGTGATTCATGACCCCCCTTAGAGTCATTTTCCTACAATTATTCTATACCATTAGGTTGAAATTAGCTTGAACATACATTTCATAAGTGACGAACCATTATCATTCTACTAGACACTGACAAAGCCATGACATAGACATAGACGTATACTATGATAAGTATTGCACGAAAAAGTTTGTTAGCCAGTGAACGTCCTTATCTATAGGTATATTAGGAAAGATGTAATTGTATATTTGTTTGAGACATAGGATTGACTTTATTTCGAACTAGCTGACCCCCGCAACCGCGTTTGCGTCTTCTGTTGCCCGTAGCGTAAAAAATTTCCCCCGTTTTTTAAACATTCTTCATTGGTGCTCCGCTCCTATTATATAAACGAAAAACGCAAATGTCTTACGGAACCCTATTTAATCGGTCGGTAAAAATAAAATCGGTCCAGTACTTTTTGAGTTTATTCGTTACATACAAAAATACAAGTCTTTCCTCTTTATAATATTAGTGTAGATAGTGTAGATAATGGGTAGACTTGAGGTAGGAGGGTAGAGGTACCGTAAAGGTAGCATAGGGTACTGTAGAACAAAAATAGATAAGCATTTATTTAACAGAACGAAGTCTGTCGAGACAGCTAGTCATACATATTAGTAAAATAAAACAGTAAAATTAGAGACCTTTGTTTATTTCATATTATTAAATTAAAAATAATGGCATTCACTTCGTAAAGCGAATAAAAAAGAAAACTTCGCAATAGTTAATTTGTGGGTTATAATGGTTCCAATTGTTTGGGTCTGTAGGATTACTGGTTAAACCTAAAACCGAGTGTAAGCGACATGGTTTTCAATAACGTCTAATAATCGATTACGCATAGACCCGGTTAGACGACTGCAAATGTCACTTCCCCTCATGAAATCCCAGATTTCGTTACAATGTAGCTCGATTGCTTCTTTAGTCCTCTCGTTCCTGTTATCCCACATTTGAACCATCAAAACCCATAAATTTTATATTGGGTTAAGATCTGGTGACCTAGACGGCCATGGAAAGATGTTGTTTGTCCAGTCGAAATCTAAATAATTACGTGTAAAATTCAATCTCGCAGTTCTGTGTGCATCCGTTAAATGAACTTTCTTAGCATGATGTCTGTAATGCAGCCCAGTGCGGTGCAAATTATTTCTAATTGTTTCTAGACAAACGTCGTAACGTGCTGCAAAATAGCGGGTACGAGTAAAAGGATGTTCTTCGTAATGGTGTTGCATTTCCGTTCTCTGTTGGTTTGTGATTCGACGAACCCCATGATTATGTCGTCGTCGGTCTTCAAGGATACCCTCTTCAGCGTGCCGTCTGATCCAGGTTCTGACCGTGTTACGACTTATATTTAACTCACGTGATATTTCTCTAACGCCGCAACCTTGCTCACTGAGCACTACAATCCGAGCTCTTTGTTCTACGAAATTGGCTATTATACGATTCGTTTATAGATTTTTAATTTAATATTTTCAGATTGACTACTACTTGACATCTTACACATAATGTCATTTCATTTTACTAATTATAATACTTTTTCTTCGCTATTTAGAGTTTGGATTATAAACGATTATATTATTTTAAATTCAAATAAGACTGCTGTATCAAAAATATATCTTGTTCAGTGGTGACAAAGGTTTAAATTGCATTGACATCTAACCCGTAATGACGGATTTATGTTTATATCCAAAACGTACTATGTGCAAATAGCGAAGAAAACCTACTAAATGTATGATTACAAAGGAATAATTGTCAAAGTGGGTCACCTTTCAACTGGGTCGATAGTACAATAATTTTGCATGCTTACAATGGTCAAATTTCAGCTTTAAAACCCTGACACAGGTTTTTAATTGGTCCAAAATAACGACATGCATAAAGCAATATTTAAAATTTATTATACAGAACAGAAAACAATAATACATAATATTATATCAAATTTCACTATATTTTAAACCGCCTTCAAAAAAAGAAGGAGGTTTTCATCAATACCTATGCTTAGATAGTCAGTATAACCCAACCTTAGCCTTACAAGATCATAACAATCTTAGTGTTAATGTACCAAAATTATTTACTATTTTGTAATTAACACACACATAGTTGCATATTAATTAGTTACTACCAAGCAAGATGACCTTTCTGTTTTATGTTCGTATTAAATAGCTGTAGGTCATCATTATTGGTTTTTGATATTATGTTGCAAAATCCATTATGGTTAACCTTCTCATATAGGGCAAAACTAAACTGCCTCGTTGATCTTGCGGTTGACGTATGCGACTGCTGATCAAATGGGTCTCGGGTTTTAATCCCGGGTCGGGCCAAAAGTGTTATTGAGTCTTTCTGTTTATAGAAACACATAATGACAGCCTGTAGTACCTTGGAAAGCACGCAAAGCTGTCGATACCGCGCCTGATCTCTCCTCGATCATCTCGGTTAACCGTCCCATCGAATTATGAAAGAAAGGGAACAGAAAGTGCACCTGAGTCTGCGCACACACTTGTGCACTAAAATATCTCCTGCGTAGTTGGCTGGTCTCCATTGAGACTGGTCACCGTGGCCGTTATCGGCTAGGAGAATTTTATAGGGCAAAGGAGTAATCGGATCATCCGATGTAAGTGATTCACAGATCACCCCCAATAGGGAGTGATCTGTGAAGTGATTACAACTTTCACCATTCAAGAACATCCACAGCTTAAGAGTTGCAAATGCATTTCCAAGGTTCGAGAGCCAGGATGGAGAACTATAGGGAACTTAATACTGGTTTTATTGCAGCTGTGCTATTGTGGCGACTTCCACATACAACACAACAGTAACCTACTACAGCACCATCTAACGAAGATAGACTGAACTACGAAGTAACGCACTACACTGAGTAACTACAAATCCTGAATCGCGCAATAGATAGTTCTCGCGCCGATTATCATATATACAACATCCCAACATCAACTATTGGGCAGTGACCCGCCAGGCATGATCACTTCGCCTGGTCGGAGGATCCTCCCTTTGTGTTGGGTGGAACATGACACCCGTTCCCCCACACTATCAGCCTGGATGAGTGAGTTTTTGTAAGTCAAGACATGACTCTTCCACAGTTACCAGTTTTCGCATTCCAAGACTATAAGACGACTTTATCAGGTACTAAAATAACTCTGATCAATATACAGCCGGTCATTTTTTGTTTTCGTTGCATCATCTAGCAGTTGAAAGGTAATGAATGCTTAAGGTATTAAATTCGTTAAATGCGCATGCTGTTTATGCGTTAATGGGTTCTTCCATCGACCGAATAAAACGTAAGAGATCTATTTAAAAGCAGGTTATAAGCGTAACAATTAAATTAACTTTTGCTTTCTCGGTACTGTTAAATTGTTTTGTTTGTAAAATCCAACATTTTTATCTACTAAAAGCTATTCCATATACCACGGCTGCGTCTGTGTATGTATTGGTATCCCAACAAAAAATATCTTATATATTTCTCCAATGTCCCATTTATCTAACTGCTTTGGTGGCGCAGTGGCAGCTATGAGGCTAGGGTACTTGGTCTAGGTCTCGGGTTCGATTGACGGGTCGGACCAAATGTTTGTATGTTCTGCAAATATTTGTTTCGATGTTTTATATGTATACTATGTATGTATTTACAAAAAAAGTATGTGTATCAATTGTCTAGTACCTTGCTTGAGACTAGATGGTGTTGTGTTAGATGTCCGAAATATTTGTTTATTATTTTACCGAAACTCATTCCAAAACGGTTAAGCGATTTAGCTGTAAAACGTAACAGATAGCCAGTTACTTTCGAATTTATAATATTTATATGCATTACCTATGGATAATATAAATAAATTTAAAACATTGCTTTAAAATGAACTGATCGTGGAAAGAATTTCAGAATTCCACACATCATCAATTTCACGCGTCCCTACAAGTTAAACTTTTAAAATCTCACCGAACACTAAAAACTTAATTCCTTCGAAGCCTATGTTTATAGTCTGTGAAGGGCTGTTAAAGCTTAAGTTCGATCGTAAAGTCTTAGTGTTTATGTGTGTCGAACAATGGAAAATAAATAATGAAAGTTATCGAATGTTGGTTAACAAATACGGGAAGTGCGGTTAGAGGCGAATTCTTATTACAAACGGGACGATTCTGTGACGACTTATAGGACAGATAGTGCACTAGTTGTTACAATGACTCCTTAAAGTTATAATTGTATTATTTTTAATCCAAAACTAGCTGATCCGGTGAACTTAGTATCGCCCTGACAATAACAAACATATAAAGCAAAGAATTATGAAATTTGGTGCAGTCGATAGTAAGCTATGCGCATACTACATTACATTCGGTAATTGATTTTTATTTAACTGCACGTTTGGCCTAGTGGTTAAGCGGTCGCTACGCCGTTTCTTACTTCGCCTAGTGTTGTGGGTTCAAATCCCGCATGGAACAACACTTTGTGTGATTCACAAATTGTATAATGTTCTAAGTCAGTGTGTTCTTCGTGTCCGTTTCATGTGTGTTTGTAAACTCCCCCGCGACACTGGAATTATTCCTAGTGCGGGAGTTGTCTTTTTTTAAAGAAAAAAAAGTTTTTTTTTTTATATGATTAGGTAGTTATCTAAAGGCTTGAATTAAACTCAATTACTCTCAAATAGTCACACTATTAGTATTTAAAGTACGGTTCGTGACAAAAGCAAAATCCGTCCGTTGGGAGATACAAATGCCGAAAAGAAGATGACCATAGGAGAGGAATGGACTAGATATATAAAGTGCGATGAAGGTGAATACTAAAATAAAATGAATTGCGTAGACTTCAAATAAAATTGGATTAGAAAATTGTGGTTATGGACAACCATAGCTACAAAGCTATATATCTACCAAACGTCATACAGAATTATAAGTTTGGTGTTTTATCTAAGTAGTCACACGAATCAAGGTCAACTCTAACTTAGAATCTCAACTCTCTTTCATACGATTAGCGATCTGTAGAATTTAAACTACGCAAATTGAAAACCATTAATCCCTAAATTAATGACTTTCATTGCTTCAGCTGTATGAGGCCATTTGAGGTTATTTAAAGCAATTTTAGGACTATTTAGAGCCGGTTAATCGGTATTTACGACACCTGATGCGGCCTGGCTGTGTTTATAAGGCTTTTGTGAGCGGACAAACAACAATGCTTGTACGGATTTATGTAGGCATTGAATGTTTTTCTTGGTACCTAACCAGCAGATTGCACCACTTTGATAGATGCTTTTAAACTGTTAGTCATTTCATAGGTTAGAATTTTTTTCTGAAGTAAAGAAGCAGATAGCTCACTATTTCATCATTTGTTCTTAACGTGGGTTAAGGGACCGTTCAGCTCCATTAAAATTTATTTATTTTTAGCGGGGCTTAATGATGTGTTTTTCTGAACGACTATATTCTTTTCAAGTTAGATATGTTTATGTTAACTAACCTTTTAAATACAGCATTTTTTTAATACTGCTATCTCAAATACTAACAGACAGTTGCACTAGTCAAAACCTACCTCAAAACTTTGGTAACAGGGTTTAGTCTTGCTTGATTTAAAATATAAACTCCAGTTAGTGTCAAAGTCATCGGATACGGTGCAACCAACCATATAGAATTTTTGTTTTACGACTGTGTCCCTTTGTGTCAGTATAAAGACGAGTGTTGGGCGGTGGTTGTCACGGACGGATTACCGCTGATTTAGTGGCCATACACTGGTCGAACCTTTGACTGCTCTAAAGCGTACCTTTTCGCGTTATAGGGAGACCAGATTGAATAAAGTTTTCGGAATTTAGAACTTGTTTTGGTCATATTTTAGGATTTTTGTTTTTAATTTCTAAATGATAAATTTCAATCGAAGTAATCTTTGGTAAATATTTTAATGAAGAAAGGTTACCATAGTTTACCATCTCTTTAGAATTTTAGATGCTCTTTGATTGGCGGTCTAGTAGTTAGAGGATCTATCTGTAAAAGCCTCAGATCTTAGGTACGATCTCCACTTAGGCTAATTTGATTGTATACTGAGTACGTTTATTTGCTCTATCTCTGGGAAAAATCTTATTCTAACAGGTTGACAGAAATTTAAATATAATTTTCTTTTCATTGCTCAATACGTAAAATAGGTTATTGGTGAGGCCGTAGCACTCTTGTCGAGCGTACTCTCATTTGTTATACATAGGTAGAGGTAGGCATAAAAAAATGATCTCCACCTACTACGGTCCTGACACACCTCTCATACTTCGCTGTATGCAAGCTTGTCGTTTCTTAGTGCTTTTCACATGGCCCTTCTTTTGTTTTTATTGAATAGTTGGCAAACGAGCAGACGTATCAACTGATGGTAAGCGATTACCGCCGCCAAACACACCAAAGGCGTCACAAGTGCGTTTCCGACCTTTGGGGGATGGGAAAGGGGATAGGGGAAAGGGTTGGGGTATGGGCCTCCGGTATCCTCACTCACTCGGTGAAACACGGCGCAAGCGCTATTTCACACCGGTTTTCTGAGAGGCCGTGGTATCACTCCGGTCGAGCCGGCCCATTCATGCCGAAGTGCGGCTCTTCTACGGTTATCCTTCATCAAAACATTAGCAATTTGATCTGTAAATGTTCGCAGTGGACAACTCTTCCGACGCTACCACACACATATATTATGCTCTTACGTTACCTGACCAAACAATCAATTCCTGTCACTACATCTTCTTTCGAACTGCAAACGTTCTCTTATCACTATATTCATGACTCTATCATTAACATTCACACTACACGTACTTCTTTCTTAGAGATCAGCTTGTACAGCATTAATTTTACTTTCGTGCCTCTTCTGCCAATTCACAGATTCGTTACCGGAATATTAATTTATCTTAACAGCCTAGGCTTTAGTTTACTGCTGGATATTGGTCTGGCATTAGAAAGGACGTAATGACCTACAAAACCAAAACCTGGTCAGATTACATCATACTCATTTGTAAATGTAAAAGTCGGAAAACACTTAACGTATTATCTCTATATTTAAGTGCATAGCTTGCGTATGTGTTAAGCGTTCACTACAAAGTGTTAAATAGTTTTAGAATGTATTTTGCTAAAGTAAAAACTTAATTATATTCCACATTGGGCTGCGGCTAGCCAACGATATAACCTCGTAAGTATATTGAAATATTATCCCATAAAAGTCAAAACCGCACCGTCTCGGGCTAAAACCGATACGAGATTGAAGGAGATGACGAATGACTTCATTTGTCAGATTTCGATATTTCTTTGCAAGGAATCTTTACGTTCAGACAAATGAAAATGATTCTTATAATTTAAAAGATAAGGTTAACATTCGTTTGTTAGATTTTTGAGTAGTTTACTATCGCGAGTGTGTTTGCAAAATGCTTTTTCGACCGCAAAGTTATGAAGTATCTCTCCGAGTTCAAAACAAAGATGTTTTTTGATGGGCGTCAGTGATTTAGTGATTTGCGTAAACGTTTGTTGTGTTTGAATGAAACAATGAACGTAAAAGACAAATGGATGGTATTTGTTGGAAATCATGGGTTTTTGTTTTGTTTATTCCTTTTTTGTGTTAGTCTAATTAGTAATACGACGATTTCAAAGCACAATAAAAGAGTACTATAAAGCGAAGGAAAACTTGTAACACAACGCGTCCATAAGGCGTGATACTCGTATTATAAGTAAGGAAAAATTCTCATTTCTATAGAAAAACGCACTTGTAACGCCTCTGGTGTTGATAGTGTCCATGGGCGGCGGTAATCGCTTACCATCAGGATAGATACGTCTGTTCGTTTGCCCCATATACAATAAAAAAAATAACAAGAAGAGACAGAAAACCGGTGTGAAATAGCGCTTGCGCTGTGTTTCACCGAGTGAGTGAGGATACCGGAGGCGCACACCCTAACCCCTACCTTATCCCCTTCCTCTTCCCCTAAAGGCCGGCAACGCACTTGTGACGCCTCTGGTGTTGCGGGTGTCTATGGGCGGCGGTAATCGCTTACCATCAGGCGATACGTCTGTTCGTTTGCCCGATATACAATAAAAAAAAATATAACAAGAAGAGAAGAGAGAACATACCTAGAAATATTCACAAAATATAACATAACATATATATACATATCGTTTATTTTCATAAAACTAGCAAAGTAATCATGTCTTGTCTAGGTTGGGATTAGAGGGCTGTGTCTGGGGATGTATGAACTTGCTATTAACATGTGACAAAGTAACAGCATGAGACTCCACTTAAACCCGAAGTTATAATATACAGTTCCCAAATAATAGAAAAAACTAATTATTTTAACAACAATATATTACTATAATATAGATCACGAAACCGTTTTAGCAAAACATATTATTTTTATTAATAACAGATTTTCGGAACAGTTACAACATTTAAGTGATTCATTATGAATTTATTAAAAGTTTTCTCGTAAAAACTACCATAAAACTATACTTCATACGAATTGAAACTCTCTGTATTACATTACAGGGTTACTTTTTCAATAGATCTCACAAGACACTTGTAATATTTCAGTCTTCTTATTTTCAAAGAAATAAAGACCTAAGTTAGTATTTTCGCTTAGATTTATAGTGACATGGCACGGAATTACATTTTTGTTCATCCATTGTTAAAGAACAAGTGTATTTTAGTGCGGTTTTGCCTCTTCAATTATTCAAGTTATTATTTTGTACGTATATTGAGACGTTACAGGGCTCTTTGCCTCTTGTTGTATTACCATTGTCGGGATGTATGGGGAATTGTTCTCCTGAAGTTAGTTTTCAAACTTAAAAAGGTGACTATTATGAGCTAACGGGCGATTGACCGTTAGATTTTAGATGATAGATATATTGATCGAAATCGTCGTCTCCAACAGTCTTTAACTCTCTCCTGATGCACATGGACCTCTCCTAAGACCAGATGTTTTGGCTTACTATGCCAAGGCTCTTCTCGCAGACCCCAACTAGGAGTCTCGGGGTGACTCATCTAGGTCTACGGCCTGTCACAGTGGTTTCCCGAGCCGTTTGCAACAGTCAGCCCGTTGGGAAGGGCGTAGCCTACTCTGCCCACTAGCCAGGCGGATTGATATAAGATTGAAGCTTTTCTTCTTTAAAGAGTAATAACAATTTGAATCATATTTGATATGATATGGTTGCTGAGTTGGATTAATACATAGTGCAAAGAATTTAAATATATACGTTTGAAAACCGTGTGTAACAGCACAGGGCATCACTAGTTTTAATAAATACATTTTATCAACCTTACCACTGCTTCAATGTTCCGTGTTGACATTTAAATCCTTGCCCGGAGGCTATCACGGGAAGAACTCGTAAATTCACGCAGTACTCTTTATCGTAGGAATGACAAGAGCCCGCTGGGACCTTCGGGTATACTTGGTATTTGCATTCTAGTATTATAGGTTAAAAATTGTTTGGTCAATTTATGAGTATTTTAATTGGTTCTGCAATAAATTGACTTCAATAAAATTTATTCAGCATTAAACCTTATTTATATTTACCGTCAGTGGCGCTAATTTTTTAAACATTCTTGATTTACCTGTTGTTTCAGTGGATAGTAATATTGAATGCTGAACCGTAGGTCATGGGTTCGATATCCAACTTGGACAATTCATTAATTGATGTTTGTAATTTATCTAAAATATGTAAAACCGTTTATATATTTTTTCATATAGGCTCAGAGAAGGACCTATTTTTAATGTTAAAGTTTAAAATATAAACCAAATAGTCAGATCTACTACGTCTTTGGTGTTTGAATAAACAGGGGTCTCATTAAGTTGGGAGATTAGTGCCCCTAATATATGATTTACGTAATAATAATACAATGGGCACAATAGTTTCGTAGGCGCCTGCGCACTTATTTGGTACATTTGATTTGATAGTACATAGAGTAGTGATTAAAGTTAGAGTTATAGATAGCTATATTTGAATGTCTGTTTTTTAATTTACGGTGATGAATGATGAACAAAAAAAGGTTTAGTTTCTCATAATGCAGTATTTTTGTAAGTAAAGTTCAGATTTGAAAAAAGAATGTTTGTCATTCTTTTTTCAAAGAAGAAAGAAACAAGAAAATTTTGAGATAGGTATATGTATATACACACACACACACACACATATATATACACACACTTACACACAAGTTAACGCGCACAGCAAAGCAACAGATAGAGAAAGCAAATTTTGCCACTAGCAGCGATCAGCACGACGAAACACACTGGTTCTCAAAACACAGGCCTTGCTTAGCTTGAGAACCAGCAATGTACGAAATGTATTTAGTTTTTCTTTTTCTGTATCATTCTTTCTAATCTAATATACCTAAGTTTTTAAGGAAAAATCTAACATTTTGCGAAATAAATGTTATTATTATTATTATTTATCTCTGTAAATGTGTTTAGTAACATATACGTATGCTTATCAGCAATTTGATCACAATAGTCTCTCTACTTTCCTCTATCTACTTTGAAAGCAGATGGTCGTGTATCAGGTATCTGAAGTTATATAATGAGTTAATAACTACAAGGCTCTATCTTATAGATAACTGACAAGTACCACTTACACTAATTTGAGTTTCAAATATGCGACCGTGAATTACTCGAATCTTCATATTACCTAGCGTCTATTTCACAACAATTCCCGTGGGAGAGCCACGCTTCGGCCTGAATGGACCGGCTCGACCGGAGTGATACCACGGCCTCACAGAAGACCGGTGGGAAATAGTGCTAGCGCTGTGTTTCACTGAGTGAGTTTGCCCGATAATTCATAAAAAGAAAAAAATAATGGCTTGTTTCTTCTTAACTAAGTGGCACTAGGATTAAGTCTACAAAATGTGGAAGTTTAATCACCTCTGCCCAAATACCGTTTCAGGGATATACCTAGAGGGAATGTTTAAATATTTTGAGGTCTCTATGTCGACCCTACTCTTCGCACTAATACCTCCGCAACGATTGTCGCTGTCGGTTCGCGTTATGTCGCTCGCGGTATTAATTTTACATTCATACGATGACGTCACGCCTCATGCCACTATATACTGTAATCTGTAATCCTCTTCCCATGGCCAGTCGTGAGTACCGTCGGCAAAATAGTTCAACTTGAGTTCTTGCTATCAATTAGTAAAGAAGTTTTAAAAAATATTATTTTCTGTTTTATTCTAATTTTTTTTTTATTTATAATTAAAATTTATTACAATACGTTAAAAATAGCTATTATTCCCTTCAATGCCTAAGAGATGATGAATTGTATATATTCTCCATCATCATATCAGCCAAAAGACGTCCACTTACGAGACATAGGGCTCCCCGAAGGTTCTCTACAGCAAATAGATCCAACGGCTTCTTGTTTCTCTTCACTAGGTCTTCGGACTATCAATTTCTTGATTCCCGATATATTTTCTTTTCGATTAATGTTTTTGTTCAACTTGACAATATTTAGTAACTTTTCATAATATTAAATACCTGTCTTGATCCTGTTTATTCTCGAATACATAATTGAATGTATATTATTGAAGTAACTAGCTTCGAATGCAACCAATTCAATATAAATAATAACGATATTTAGCCAAATTCAAACGTTTCCTTTGAAAGTCCGCAGAGAGTTGAGTCAAAGTATATGTACTTAGATATTACGGCGTTTTCTGTTTGCATTTCTTAATAATAAGGCGCCGTAGTATAGTATTATATCTATACTAATAATAAAGCTGAAGCGTTTGTTTGTTTGTTTGAACGCGCTAATCTCAGCAACCGTTGGTCCGATTTGAAAGATTATTTCAGAGTTGGATAGATCATTTATCGAGGAAGGCTATAGGCTATATATCATCACGCTACTACTAATAGGAGCGGAGCACCAATGAAGTATGTTTCAAAAACAGTGGAAATTTTCACGCTACGGGCAATGTAAGACGCAAACGAGGTTGCGTGGGTCAGCTAGTACTCGTATATATACGAGTAATGCATTCTCCATACTTTTTGCACCACTATAACAGATCAGTTACGATTAATCTAATCGTCAAATAGCTGCATAAATCGACACGATCTCAAGTAATGAGTTGTGTATAATGAGCAATAGTAATAAAATGAATGCAATAATTACTTGATCTTCAGTGTTGGTAGTTAAAATAGTTAGTCGGTTTAATTGTCAGTCATAATTAGAATTCTTCTTCATTAGAATTTACGTATTTTAACAGACTCTGTTTAATCATTGCGAGAAGATTGGTACCGGCGAGTTAATAAAATAATGTAAATTTTGATTTGTATAATTAAGTTTATTCATGTATAAATATAGAAATACCTTTAAAGATTTCGTTAGCTAGTAAATTTTCTGTTCCTTTGCAATGATCTACCATTAGACTTTGACTGCACGGTTGGCCTAGTGGTTTAACCGTTCACTACAACGCTTGCTACTGCGCCAAGTGCCGTAGGTTCAAATCACACGTGGGATATCACTTTGTGTGATCCACAATGTGTTGTCCTGAGTCTGGGTGTTCTTTGTGTCCGTTACATGTATGTTTGTAAAGGCCCCCGCGACACAGGATGTAGGTATACTCCTAATGCGGGAGTTGTCTTTTTTAATAAAAAAAAAAGAAATTAGACATGTCAATTTGATTCTTAAAATGTATCCAGGCCACTTCGTCGCTTCCTACAGGGCTGCATGTTGTGCGATGTGATCCCTACATATGACAACACTGTGTTTGATCAATTATTGTTTTGAGTCTGGGTGTTCCCTATGTCCACTTCATATTTTTTTGTAAAGTCCCCCGTTACACAGAACATATGCCTGAATGATATTTAAAAAAAACTAGTAATAGCTTACACAAAAGCTGAAATAAAAAAAAAATGAATATTTTAAGTGACTGACGCTATGTAAATGCTTTTAATCGGTATAATATAATCGCCTGCGGTATTCCCGGACCAACACGACCTTCAAACCTTCAAGAAAAGAGCGTACTCCTTCTTAAAAGACCGGCAACGCACTTGTGACGCCTCTGGTGTTGACTCGGCTCGACCGGAGTGATACCACGGCCTCACAGAAAGCCGGTGTGAAATAGTCCTTGCGCTGTGTTTCACCCAGTGAGTGAGGATACCGGAAGCCCATAACCCAACCCCTCCCCCCATCCCCCCTCCCAATCCCCATCCCCCATAGGCCGGCAACACACTTGTGACGCCTCCGATGTTGCGGGTGTCCATGGGCAGCGGTAATCGCTTACCATCAAGTGATACACCAGCTGATCATCACCATCAGCTTATTGCACTACTGGACATTGGCCTCTCTGATTGATTTTGGGCTACTCGTACCAAACCCTAACCAAATCTGCGTATGTCATTACTCACCAGGTACACCAGCAGATTAAAAATTATTTGATTTTGTGACAAATCCAAATTGAATATGCTGACGGTACTTTATAGAGTTGCAATCACCCTTATCTGTACACCTTTACATAAACAACACTATTCGCGTATTGTTGCAGAACAGATACTTTAAACGCATCCCTATTGTTTGCGATTTGAGTGACAGCTAAACATAGGGCTGTTGTCTACTGATCTGTACGTCGCGAGATTTCATATGAGTACTTATGGGAATCAGGTTTGGTATTGTCTTTAAACAATTGATGAAGGGAGACGATTTAACAACGTCAAAGGATATAATACGTTTTTGTAGAATTGTGTTTCTGTTAAAATTGTTATATTTCAACTTCTATTGTTTTGCTGGTCTTGGTGTTATCTTACCTGTTCAGAGTGGATGCTGCCAGCGGTCATATGTTCGATTCGTTTCTAGAATATATTTGTGCTATGTGCTTAATGATTTCGTTAGTGTCTGGGGATAATTCATTTAAACATGTTTTTATTTAAGTATATAATACACTAGCTGACTCACGCAACCTCGCTTGCGTCTTATATCGTTCGTAGCGTGAAAATTTTTCCCGTTTTTGAAACATTCTTCATTGTTGCGCCGCTCCTATTAGTAGAAGCGTGATGATATATACCCTATAGCCTTCCTTAATAAATGGACTATCCAACACCGAAAGAATTCTTCCAATCGGACCAGCGGTTCCTAGGATTAGCGCGTTTGAACAAACAAACAAACAAACTCTTCAGCTTTATTACATTAGTATAGATGAACACCATACAAAAACACTTATTGTTTGTCAGAATTTTATCGTTATATATCCAAACTATTGTTATAATAGTACTATGTAGAACATTGTAAATAGGTATTACTGAGTATTTTGTTGATATTTAGAGTAGTCGAAGTTTACATATTTTTAATACAATAGTGAATATACTCTAAGCTTTATTGTTACAAAGAAATTTCTTACAGACTTTTTGAAAGCACAAAACCTATTTTATAGACACTATTAGTTTTGAAACATTTAGCTTTTGTACATTTATGTATTCAATATAAATAATAGTTGGAATTGAGACGTCTGGACAAGGTCACTCATTAATGTTCAAAATCAGTAACAAAGGCGGTGCGGAGTCTCGAGTAGCTGGTTGAACAATAATGGTAGTACTAAATATGCTGTTTAACTAAAATACAGTAGGACAAGTTAAGGTGTTAATCTTTATTATGGAATAGAATACAAAAGAATAGAATGAAATATATTTTACACCTCTAGCTTGCATCTAAGATTGGTTTCATAATGACTTTTATGTTTAAGAAGATTTTTTTATGGAAAGGCGGCAAATGAACAGACCCTTTACCGATAGTGTGTCATAAAATGCGTTATCCACCCCTCCGTCCTTACCCAGAATCAGAGTAAAAAGGGTCGTGCTCCTTGAAATCCCACTTACTCAGTGCAAAACAGCGAAAGATTAACTAGACAATGATCTTCTGTGGGAGACCACACCGGACTAAGTAGCGTTATTAAAAAACTAGAACTCCACAGAACATTCAAAATGGTTCAAAAGCTATTTAAGTTACTGTATAGTTCCAACAGTGTCTGATTGTAATGACAAAGGACAGGAGAGCACGTTACACGGTCACACTCAATGTTATCGACGCACCACAAATGCTAATATAACACACAAACGGCCGCCGACGTGAAAACCTTTTCTTGGTGCAGCCAAACACTGTCTGTCGTTGTTTGAAGATTTGGCCGAAAAGTGTGTGTGTTATTTTATGTTCTCTGGAAGAACAATTCAATTTGTTATTCGAATTTGCTTTAAGCTACGTTTACCCTAATTTTCAAAATTCGAATTGTGATATCATACCCGAGACAACACTTCATTACAACAAAACCTCCGCTAAGATCCTATGATGTATATTTCGTTTAGACGTGCTCACCTTGTGGTTATCAAGTCCTAAGTTATACAGAGTAAAGAACTTATAGAAAATCTGAAAAGATGTAATTGGAACAACGTTCTGAACTTCAGATAACAGCAGTTCCCAAAAGTCGCCAAATTGCCAAGGCTCAATGTAGACAAAGAATATGCCTTACTATGAACGCATTTATATCCAGAACTAACCAAATTTCTTTCGACATCCAAATTACGCAACGAACGACCAAATTTTCCATAGGCTACTTTTTAAACTAACTCCTAAAGCGATTACCTTAATACCTTCCAAAGAAACTAAAGCTAAAACTATTACTACTAAATAGTCCCATTATGTAATAGTTACGTTAAATCGGTAACCGTACGTGGAAGAGTCATAAAGAGCTCTCAAACAAAAGGCTTAAATAATATCTGTCAAACTTCTGTTTCGGTAGTAAACGGGATGGTAGTGCGCCTACAATGGCCGACATTACGTGGACTCGAAGGAGGTATATTTGTCATAGCAATTGTTTCTTGTATGAACACGACAGGTGGGCAAGACGTTTTTAAAGTAAACAGTGTCTTGTGTAATTATGTCGTTTGGTTGATGAGAATTATTTATTACTAGGGCGGTAATAACATTGACGAATATTTGAAGAACAATTGTTTTGAAGCTAAAGGCTATCAAATGTCCTTTTATATGGTCATTTTTGTCTCAGGGAAGAATACTAGTATTAAGTGTACTATAATAATAAGCAGATTTAATACAACATTATTGCGGCCTATTGTAATACAGTACTAAATATAATAATTGACTTTAGCTAGGAAAGTGCTGAGCTAAACATTATTATTACAATGTCACATGAATTTAATTTCATGAGGAGCTCTCGACAAATTATTTTATACACATTTACCTTATAAGGAAAGTATTTAGCAAAATTAGTTTTTTTTCAACTTTAGTTCTTCTTACTTCCACCTTTATGGTCTATTTTAGATTGTCGGGTTTATCATTCGTATTAAGTTTTGATCGACAATTAAAATTGTTCAGTTTTCTTTTTATAGATTCTTTTCTAGTCATATAACTAACTAATCGTCTATTATAAGAATATGTGTTATATTATTTTTGTTCCATTTCAACATTTGTTTTAACATGACCTTCAGTCCACAGTCTGCGGACGACAGGAACCAAAAATGCACACAGATTAAACCACTCATACGTCACAAAAATCGATACCTGCTCCACTCGATGCCACTCGATAGTGATTCTAATCGATTATATTATCAAACACAAGAGGGTATTACACAAAAATCGTTGGAGGGCCATCGAAATCAGTTCCAATTGAATCTTTACCCCTTAAAACGGATTAGCGGCGCCCCCTTGATATGGGGGAGTGTTGTGTTCATAAGTTTATTGTCAAGAGAGGTATCTCTTTGGATGGTGTTACTATTACAATGCTGGTTGTGATGCAAATTCGTGAAAATTTAACATCAAGTATTTTTTTTTGTTTTGCATATGAATCTTAATGCTTTGTTTTAATATCTATGCACGGCATTAATTGTTCTTTCTTATTTTAATATGTGTCTTCATAACTATGTTTTCTTGAATAATTTTCAATTCAATTTCTATACCAAATTTCACAGAAAACCGGTGTGAAATAGCGCCTGCTCTGTGTTTCACCGAGTGAGTGAGGGTACCGGAGGCCCACACCCCAACCCTTCCCCCATCCCTGTTCCCATTCCTCCAAAGGCCGGCAACTCACTTGTGACACCTCTGGTGTTGCGGGTGTCCATGGGCAGCGGTAATCGCTTACCATCAGGCGATACGTCTGCTCGTTTGAAAAATAAATGTATTTGCATTATCCGATTTAATGTTTTGCCAAATTACTTTATTTGTAAGTAACGAAGCTATTGCTTAAAATACATGCAATGTATCAAAAACAAGCCGATAAAACATTTGGTTAGTAACTGGGTGCAAAAGGGGTGGCTAACTCGTGGTGGCTAAACTATGGTAGCAAACAATATGTTTTAGGTTCGGTTGATACGCGAGTGGCTCCGGGGGTTGAACAGGATTAACGCAATAGCCTTGTAAATTGAATCGTTTTTAAACTGCACTCTTGTTAATTGTTGGGGAGTGATTTCGACGAGGTATATACAAGATTTTTATCGAGTTTTATATGTTAACGAAAAACATGGGATTTTAGAACGGTTTTCTTTAAATATGATCAAACTGAAGAGTGGTATTAAAGTGATTTTGTGTGGTATTAAACTTCGTGTCGCCTTATTTATTTTTAAGCTAAATATTAGTAAGCCCGTTTCAACTTCCCGCAGCGCTGCAGTGGAACTAAGCAGACTAAGATAAGACTAAAAAGAATATAACACTGCATTTCCTAACTTCGTAACTATTCCTAATGTCAGATACTTTAGTGTTGTCTATTGCCTATTTAAAAGTTATCATTTTTTTTTTATTTAGTTACCTGATACCTTTTTTTATAGTCCATATAAATATTTATGCATAAGCGTACCCGATCTTCGGTCTACATTTTTTTTTTTCTGTAAATGCCCTACTAATACAAGTAAGACATTGTTATTACGATCTAATCTACTGACTAATGAGTAATTTTCCTTTGACCTAAATTATTATTATTATTTTTTTTTAATGTTGAATAGTGGGCAAACGAGCTGACGTATCACCTGATGGTAAGCGATTACCGCCGCCCATGGACACCCGCAACACCAAAGGCGTCACAAGTGCGTTGCCGACCTTTGGGGGGATGGGAAAGGGGAAGGGGGGAGAGGTTGGGGTATGGGCCTCCGGTATCCTCACTCACTCGGTGAAACACAGCGCAAGCGCTATTTCACACCGGTTTTCTGTGAGGCCGTGGTATCACTCCGGTCGGCCCGACCCATTCACGCCGTAGCATAGCTCTCCCACGATTATCATTTATTATTATTTATTAAATAAAACTATAATAAGATTGTGTCCATTAACACTTTTCTTATTGTCTCTAATTAATTGAGGACACTCTGTTCGTGTGTCCTTATATTACACTGCACAAAAATGGTAGTATTTTGTTCACTTCGCACTTTCACTTAACTAACTCAAAGGGTTTTATCTTCTTAAGTCTCCTTGTAATATCCGTATTGTCAAGAAGCTGGATAGCCTCAACGTTTACGTGATGTTGGTCTACATACATAAAGAGTCAATAAAAGAAATAATACTCGAGACAGCAGTACATGCTCCCTATCATTAAACCGATCTAAAACTGTGTGAAAAATCCACACTTAACCATAACAATACCAGCACCCACACTTATTTGACGAACTGCAATGAAAAATCACCCTCTATAATACCCGTTAATCCCTCGCAGTGTTTAATTTTATTTGCAAATTAATTGTCCGCCAGTGTACAGTACAGTGCGTGCCAAATAAACTGGCTCGTTGAGTTGAGAGCACGGCCTCGAGTGTTTGTTGTTCCTAATGAGATTAGATTCTGGGTATTTTTTTTTTGGAATAAGTGTAAATGTGTAGTGCAAATAAAACTGGGTTTAAATAAAAGTGTCTTATTGTAAATAGGAGTGGCTAAATGGATTTTCGAGTGATAAGTTGTTTACGTGTGGAGCAATAAACAACGATATCTTTCTCTACTTTTGAGAACCTACGGGTTGAAATTTTTTAGTAACTTAGTAATTGCCTCGATGGCGTAGTAGTAGCGTATGCGACTGCTGTGCTTGAGGTCTCGGATTCGATTCCCGGGTCGGACCAAATGTTTGTATGATCTGCAAATATTTGTTTCGAAGTTTGGGTGTTTTCTATGTATAATATGTATGTATTTACAAAAATGTTAAATGTCTGTACTGTTGAATGTATGACCTAGCTGTGCTCAGATCTAAAGGTAAATATTAAAAATGTAATGTGTAGGGTAGATATTAAAAAAGAGAGGTGTGTGACGTAAGAGACACAAGTTGCTTCACTATAAGTGAAACAGTAATGAATGAAAGAGGTTGTAGGTTAATAAAAAGACACCTTTTATTCGGCAGAATAACAAAATGTGAAATTTAGAAACTATTAATAAAATATGCTATTTAAGAAAATGTACTCTCGAGCCATATTGTTATACGCATATAACTAAAGATAGAGGGTTATAATTATTCATAATACAATTAATTTAAAATTGTCAGTTTCTAAAATAGAAAACCGTTGTACCTATATATAATAAATACTCCTAGATGAAGCGCAACTAATTGAAATAAAAAAAGAAACTTTTGAACAAACCCCTAACAGCTATTACAATTGTAGTTAAAAAAGAAAAATGCGTGTCATCATTCAGCCTAGATTACGTGCAAATCATAAGATACTCAAAAAAAAAGAAATAGAAAAAAATAAAAGTACAGTCAAACCAAACAATACTTCGTTAGTTGACCCTTTTGAGAATAGAATGTGTTCTTCCACTTATGTCTCACGTCAATGTTTACATATATAAATCTTAGAGACACACAATGAATGTGTCGCTCCGGTAATAATATGTTAATTTATATGTAATGTAATAAGTTCTTGTGTGAGCACAGAGGGTGAATTGAATCGCGCTAATCCATTTTATTGCGTGTCACGAGCAGTTGGTTTTTTAAGTTTAAGTACAGTCGTCCATAATATTGTTTGGTGTCCCGCAATAGGTGCTTAAAAGAACAAAGTAGTTGAATTTGTTTTATGGCAATTTATTGCGGTGGTTTATACCTTAATGTTTAATATTGTTAGATCATGTTTTTCGAGAAATGTTTCATTACATTGTAAATGAAGTATTTGTGTACTTCTAGTGATAAAATTGATTAAAAGTCATAGTTGATTTTGGTGTGTTTTTAGTTTAACGTCTAATTAAAACAAATTGATTTAAATACACAGATACTTGCTTTAATAGATAAAATCAATTAGACTAAAACACTGCTTTACTACATTAAATATTAGTAAATTAGGTAGACGTAGAGATTATGCTATGCTTTTTTACGTGAAATATTAAGCTTTCACCAAACACTTTTTCTCCCGACTGTACACACTAGACAATTTCTTCCTCATGGTCCACGGCGTCACATGGAAATCCGGCCACCCTAAATCACTTTCAATTGTCCCCAGAAACTATGCAAATGCCACAAAGGCCTAGTTGAGATTAGTGCACTATGAATTGTAGTAATTAGGAGATTTATATGCAAACGCCTTTCTGTGGTCCACATTATTAGTTCATAAAGGGCTATGGTAACACGGCTTAATGTAATTTTGAGTAGAACATATTGTGGAATGAGTGGGTCACTCCTGTTGTCCCAGATTTATGGGCCGCAATGATTTAATAACTGAATGATAACGAATAATATTTATGGCGCCGACTGTTCCCAAGTGACCGTTGCATCGCATATAATTAAGTGATGAATTTTTAATTAAAAAAAAATCTTTTGAGAAATAACGATTTATTATCTGTATTGAGAAAGTTATCATATGAACTTACATATAATACCTAGATGTACATATCGTATCGGTACGGATATACATACCATGGGTGCAGAAAGAACCGACTCATTAATCAAACTACGTAATAACACAGAAAACCGGTATGAAATAGCGCTGGCGCTGTGTTTCACCGAGTGAGTGAGGATACCGGAGGCCCATACCCCAAACCTCTCCCCCATTCCCTCTCCCCATCCCCCAAAGGTCGGCAACACACTTGTGACGCTTTTGGTGTTGCGGGAGTCCATGCGCGGCGGTAATTGCTTGCCATCAGGTGATGCGTCTGCTCGTTTGCCCTTTATTCAATAAAAAAAGCTTTGCTGAAAGAGAGAGAACTTGACACAAATCGTATTGGTATACGATTTGTGTCGTCATGATATATCAAGACATATTAAGATACGTCTGGTCATCAAAGAAGGTTTTAACCTTAATATATAGGTTAAAACCTTCTTTCATGCCATGCCAATGTCCAGCAGAGGACTATAATTTTTACACTGTACTAACTGTTACACCTTACGTGTTTCTCATCAAGCTTTTTTTATATTTCCTCAGATAATCAGCAAGTTTATTATACTGCCTCGGTGGCGTAGTGGTAGCGTATGCGACTGCTAAACTTGAGGTCTCGGGTTCGATTCCCGGGTCGAACCAAATGTTTGTATTATCTGCAAATATTTGTTTCGGAGTTTGGGTGTTTTCTATGTATAATATGTATGTATTTACAAAAAAAAGTATATAAATATTTATATCACTTGTCTAGTGCCCATAACACAAGCTCTGCTTAGCTTGGGACTAAATGGCGTTGTGTGTTAGATATCCGGAATATTTATTTATTTAAACTTGTTAAGTTTGATTTGTTTTATTATAAAAAGTAATTTGTACCTCATAAAGAACTTCGTTTGTAGACTCTCAGATATCATATGATCTGCACATACTTGCAATTAATTGAGTATTTTTTATTGGTTTAGGTACTAAAAAACTTATGAACCTAGAGAAACTATAACAAAAAATAATAACTTCATATTTAGGAACTCGTTGCGAATAAATCGTTTCATCAATCAATCAATCAAATTCTAAAACGTTTCATCCATTAATGTTGACCGACAAAGTTAGTTGATGGCACATCGTGTTTATTTAGATACTTTAGATAATTTTATTACCCGCACATTGCCAAAGATTGTGGCTTCAGTAAAAAACGAGAACAATTTGTTTAACTACACGTTCTTGTTCCTGAACTAGAATATCTCAAGCTCAGTGTCACTGTCCGATGTGTGATGATTCATTCATTATTATACTTGTATAATATATTTTTATTGAAGTTTGTCTAACAGACTTTCAATGGCGTCGCTTTTATTTCGTAAGCTTTGTTTCCTTGCGACACTTTCATTGTAAAAGCGATCTTTGGACTTTAACAAAACGACCTATGAACTCTACCTATTGTCTGGTCTTCAAATATTTCTAAAGACATGTCTACGTCAATCAAGGCCCCTGTCAATTTTTTTGCTAACGCGAGTTTAATATAAGATGCAAAACTTGTAGGGGATTGTGAGAAGCTCGCCGTGAAGGGGAAATATCGTATTCAGATACGACTGTGGCGAAATGTTGGGATCTCCAAGATGTTTAATGAGCGAGTTCTTTTATTATTGTTATTATATGTGGTACTAGCAGTCGTCTTCAGAACGTCTATGCTGCAAATTAAGTGTTTTAAGCAAATATTATATAAACAAAGCAAATGGAAACACTTTGAGCTTAATACAAAAAAAAAATATCAATTAATATTTAGCATAGAAGGGAAGGTATAAATGTAAAATTAATAAAATCTTGATTGAAACTTGAAAGTTTGACCATTCGTTAATCTTAGTTTCTTAGTACACAGCTGAACATAGCTACCTCCCAATAAGAGCTATAGCACACGGTATTCAACTTTCTACATTCAATTCAACCAGCTACTACCTCAGCGAATTTCTGCACCTATCAATTTAAATCAACCTTTTTAAAATCTAAACACTTACAAATTTAAGCCTGCCACAAATACAACAACTTTGCGAGGAGCCAATTTCCTATTTCATAATAGAAATCAAGCAACCTCTCATAAATTTTTGTGCTGGTAGAAATTTATCAACCAATTGCGTAGTTACAGAAACATTTACAAACAAATATAGCATCCCTACTTTTACTTCTTTTACCGAAGGACCAATCGAGGAATGAAACGCAAGCCATACAAACTCCGGATAAAAGACTCGACCGAAGTTTATTTTTTAAGAACTCCCGACTGTTTCTACCACGAATGTTTATACTTTAATTACTGTAGGAAAAAAACTTTTAAAACAAGAATTTCTACGAAGTTGGGCAAGGCTTCCCAATTGTTACCAAGCCAAATATCGGGCTTGAGTTTTAAAATACTTTGCCTCAAGTTCGAACAACTGGTCTTACTTTAAAATTAAAGGTATTGTAGAGAGGGTACATTGTGCCAGGCTCATTGTTAGCCATGTGACTTAATGTATCTGGATTCTGAAGTGAACAACTTCGTACTTATTGTTGGAAACATATTTTTAATTGGTTAATGTTCAAAGACGAAATACCATTGAATTTTATTTGATAATTATTGAATTGTTTCCATATTGAAAATAATTTTATCATTTGAACCGATTGTGCGGAGGAATTAAAAATAAGTTTGTTATGAAAGAAAAGAAAAAGAGATGAAAGGAAAGCAGGGAGATAGGATAGTTCAAGATGTAAATATGAGTTAAAAGTTCTGTTGATGGTCAATGAAAAGATTATAGTGTCCTGTCCTGTTATGTAAGCAGAGCTAAAACTATAGTCCATTAAAAAAATGTCTCATTTGTTTATGGTCTTGCATCTGTACATAAGAGGCCTGAGATGTAAATTAAGATATTATACCAACTTGCTGCATCTGCGTACATTGGCTAGACGAATAGAGGCACATCAAACACTCAGTTTTCAAACCTCCTTTACACCGACAATACTCTAGAATTGTTTGGTCAAACTAACCATTGTACCCTGACCCACGTATTTCTATGACAGTTCCCCTTTGTTAATCGTGAGTTGTTTAAGCGAGGGACGGCTGACGGGTCTCCTGACGGTGGTGGTGTTCGTGTATTTGTCTTTAGGCTTAGACCGACGTGCATGCTATATCTGAGACAGGAAATTAGGTTTCGATGTTTGAATGTGGATGGTATCAGGATGGTGCTATGTGATAGGGAGCTAGTTGGGATGACTTTATACACAAGTGATATTCATAGTGGGTATATTTAGAACCTAAATAGGTATTAGTTATCAATCTTCATTTTTTTTTTTTATTGAATAGTGGGCTTACGAGCCGACGTATCACTTGATGGTAAGCGATTACCGCCGCCCATGGACACCAGCAACACCAAAGGCGTCACAAGTGCGTTGCCGACCTTTGGGGGATGGGAAAGGGGATGGGGGAGGGGTTGGGGTATGGGCCTCCGGTATCCTCACTCACTCGGTGAAACACAGCGCAAACGCTATTTCACACCGGTTTTCTGTGAGGCCGTGGTATCACTCCGGTCGAGCCGACCCATTCATGCCGAAGCATAGCTCTCCCACAGTGAAAAAAAAAAATTTGAAAAACTAAATTGAAGCTTAAGACTCTATTGCAAGATGTAACCTAGTAATCAATACTATTTCGATACACACACATATTTGAAATATATTTACTTGCTCGTAAATAACGCAATCGATTATATGTGTTCAATAAAATACCTTCAAGCAGAGACCATCTTTCCGCTTGTCCCACACCTTCCTTATTCGCATGCAAGAAATATATACTATCACAAATCTGACGAATAGAACGAATCTGACAAATATTACCGGTTATTGACCTTTGTTCAGTGCTTATTTGTTACTTTCAGGGAGAAACAAACAACAATATTTAAGTAAATTTTAAGGCAGCCATTATATTTAAGTTAGGACGTCTTATAAAGAAAATTTCAATATAAATGTTTATCAAGGTAGGAGAAACACTATGATTTCTGCACGAACGAAACGCCTCGACCCTCGCACAGAAGACCAACGAAAAATAGGTGCCTTCGTGCGGTAGTACTTCGTCAGCGTGAGACCTGATTCCTAATGATGCAGAAGCATCTCAGTAGGTCGCAATAGTGTGGTCACCATACTGCATTTTCAACATTCGTAATGTATAACCACTACTCTTGAATTCTGCTCGTGCTTTCTAACAGGTAGCGTAAAATCACTTTGGCAGGCTAATATATTTAAAACAAAAAAGTCCATTGAAAACAAAAAAGGTGTGTGTGCGATTCACACATGATAGAAGTGAAACTTCAGTAAATCGACAAAAGAATGAAACCGACATTTGCTCTCTCGCTCTGGCTCACTAATTATAGGCGACTTTTTGTATTTGTGTCTCTTACCAGTCGTTTTTTCCGTTGCTTCCAGTTTTAAATCACAACGATTCTAAAGAGTCACTGACTGTCTCCATCCTACATGAATCGTCAGCATTCATTCCACATTCGGCCGTCGTCTTCCATCAGAACAATGTTTTCGGAGATAGTCCATCTATCAGTCCAGAGGTATATTTCATGCTTTAGTATATTTGGGCTTGACTGTACATCATATGATCCATGAAAAGGAATATGTTCTTTTATATCTCTATCGTCTTTTTTATATATCTATGAGTCTACTAAAATGACTACGACTTACTGTGCTGATGAAAACCTTGAGCAGAATCCAAGGGTAGCGGTCACATGCAGACAATGCCGGACTGCCTCGGTGGCGCAGTGGTAGTGTATGCGACTGCTGTGCTTGAGGTCAAAAGTATTTACAGACTGTCATTATGACAGTCTGTAAATACTTTTCAGAACAAACAAATCTATAGATACTGAGCTTCCTTACCTGAAGAAGAACAAACCTAATAAAACCATGTAAGTACATTGTATTGAATTATCTAAACCACACTGACTTTTTTTTTATTTTATTCTTCTATTAATACATATTCTGCTTTATATAAATTTCGATCACAGTTCATCGTCAGAAAGGCCTCATATTTAATTATTGTGTTAGTTGTTAAAAAAAGAATCTACGATAAATATTAATTAAAAACTATTTTAATTATAACAAAAAATAATGTGGCGCTACATTTTTAAGCCGCTAATAATGTTATAATTTGCGTGAAATTATATATCGCCTGCAAATTATTGTCGGAATAACATGTCAGAACAATAACCCTCCGATGTCGCTGCGTCATTGAGCGGCATGCGGCAGTAGGCGGCAAGCGGCGGGCCAAGACACCTTCGCCTAATGATTTTGATTTCAGTTGTTATGAGTTAATTATGACGTGTTTTAAAAGGAGTTTTAGTAAAAAAAAATGAGTAATAGGGTTTGGTTTTTAAAACAATTTATTGGCGAGCAGAATAGAATAATAACAGAATAGAGGCAAAAGTTTTTATTAATTGTAATAAATAGTGTATTTAAATATGTATGTCTACTTGTGATATGTTGTGTTGTATGGACACTGTGCAATCACATGCTGTGTAACCTCCGTGCACCTAGCTTAAAATATATCTACACCAACGAAAGTTGACCGGAAGAGAATGCCCTGGGTATAAAGTCCACCGCTGTATAAAGGTACATAAGGACATAAGTTTAGAAATAAAAAAATGACTATTAGTGCCTTGTTAGTCGTATAACTTGAATTTCAATTCTAGTCTATTCTGTTCAGTTTAAAAATTACAGTGAAATGAGCCTAATTTACAACAAATAATTTACAATAACACACACCCGAACTTTGTACATATAGTAGACTAAAATCTTTACCTAAAAAGAACCAGCAGTTGGCCAGCAGTAAAGGCTAATGACGACACCTGAACAAAATAAGTAAAAACAAAAATAAAATGTACGTATTTATATAAAATATGATTATATTAATATAATAGTAAAACCTAAGAAGAGTAAGATTTTATGTTATAATTTTCTATTTCCAGTTTTACAACCATACAAGTTTTTGTTAATGAGTAATTATTGTAAACATGCTAACTCACGACACACGTGAATTAGTGGATTCTCGAGTTAATTTAACGGTGGCGCAAAGGGTGCGGGCGCAAATTGGTTCGTCTCGCATCATTATACCTTGTAAACAAAAGCATCGATTATTTAACATTATTAGGCGAAAATCGTACCATGCGATCTGTTTTAAATAAATCTTAGTATTCTGTCAGTGTTGTTAGGGTTAAGAAATGCCGCAATAATCAAGTTCTGATTTACACTTTTATTCTAACCAATTTAATAATAATTTGTCGTTTATTATTCTTTTTTCAAATATATATTTATTTTTTCTGCTGTTCGTTTTAGGCTATATTATGAAAATGTTTTTAAATTATTTGTTACAAATACACTATTCTAATATTTCTTTGTACTAGTTACATTAACTTTTGTATTTGTCTAAGGCTTCGATCTTAAATCTTCGACTGACACCGCTATTACCTGAAAAAATCATAAAATTTGTTGTTTATATTACAACTAGTTCTTGCGCGCGTCTGCGTTTGCGTGTTTTTCGGTTATCGCAGCCAACATAATTCTATATCCTTCATTGAAATTTCATTGGAATTGGTGCAGCGGTTTGGTCGTGAAAGCAGAACAGACAAAGTTACTTTCGTATTTATAATATAAGTATGGATTACATTTTAATATTAAAAACTGTATTCTGCCCGTGTAAAAATACAACCAATAAATACATATATATATGTTTAAGATGCTAACTTTTCATAACAAAAGGAAGTGTAGTCATTTTGGCTTGAAAATACAGAAAGAAATCCAAAAAAAGTTAAAAAAAACTGACATAATATTGTATTTTTACATTTTAAATATTTGTGGAATTGTTATTGTTAAACAATTACAATATATCCTCAGATAAATGAGCATTCAATGATACTAGATAATATTTACTAAATGAAATATAACATTACACGATATGTTTATTAATTGAACATTTCGTGTTATGTATATTTATTAACCACTAGCTGAACCCCGCGGTGCTACCCGCGGTACGATGATAACTGCGGGCAACGCCGCGAGGCGAAGCTATATCTTTATAAATAGTAGCCTATGTGTTATTCTGATGTATAAGCTATATTGTGGTAAAGTTTCATTCAAATCCATTCAGTAGTTTTTACGTGAAAGAGTAACAAACATCCATACATACATACATCCATACTTACAAACTTTCGCCTTTATAATAGTAGTAGGATTTAAATATCATTTAGACACTGGTTCTTATTTATCGAAATAATAACATTTCTAATTTCGAATTTGGTACTAGTGTTGTCCATAGCGGCGTAAAACGACACTCGTCGGCAATCAACGTCCCTACGGGGAGTCCCACGTGGACGCCTATAGTGACACGACTACCGGAGATATACGCACTCACGCGGTACAAAACCGGCAATTGTCAAGACTTGGAATATATACCTCGAAAGTCAACTTTATTGATGACAGTATAAAGACGATTATATTTCGTAACAAATATTAATCGCCACGAAGATGGATGCACATCGCATAGAGCTTTCCGCTAATTATCATGCTAATACTCGGCTCGAGCACCCCTGCGGAGCTGAATTTTAATTTAATGAAGGTAAGTAACAGTGGTGTAAAATATTTGTATAAATTAGAATATCTTACTCATACGTTTCATACAAAATATAGCAATAAAATTTGTAGTTTTGATATGTATCTTAATAGCTTTTTATCGAAATAGGTGTCTGTTTCTATTATGGGTAAGCATAAAGGAAGTTCTTGAACATTTCTGCAAGTAACGCGCCTAATAAACTAACTGATTACTATTTTCCTCTTCATAAAAGAGAACACAATATAAAATAATCTTTTACTATAGAGGGGAGTGAAGAATGCTATTCACGATATAATAAAAGCGTCTATCAGTCTCAAGCCTGCTGTTACAACAGAAGCAATCCAGATAATTCTCATTACACACATTTCACTATTCGATGTTTCTAATACACCATTATGTTTAGCGGCGGGAGGTCTCGATTGTGGCAATCGGCGTCTTTGTTACACATCACTACCGAGTGAACGGATCCCGCCAAAATTTAAATGTCATCGTTCCAATTCGAAATTCAATTAGGTGTAATTAATGCGGTGTGTTCCAGTGGCGGAACTGAATCTTTTACAGATTTGAAAACAATGGAACGAGGCTCGTCGGCGATTCAAACGATATGGAACGCAACTCATGATTTTTTTCCTCTAGGTGATAATAGTTGTCTATGATAAATATGTTTATAATTTTTTTTTTATTTTGTCTTCATTTATTCAACTAGTATTTTATTATATAAGTTCTGTCGTAGGTTATTGACAGTTAGAATCATTTTTTGTATTTATAACGTTAAACTAATAACCGATGGTAGGTGGAGCCGAAATGTGCTTGAGTGGAGACCGCGATTAGGCAAACGTAGTGTGGGGCGCCTTGCGGCACGGTGTGGATGCGGACTGCTCAAGACTGGGATAGTCGGCGCTCCGTGAGGGAGATCTACGTTCAGCAGTGGACAGTAAATGGTTGTAAAGTAATAATAATATACGTAGTTTACAGACGTATAATAAATAAATATTTAGAGTCTATGCTTACGAACACAAGATAAATTTACAAACAAAGATTAGTGTAACAATTGATTTTGAGGAACGAATGCTTTAAATGCTCCGTTTGCTGTGTGCTGCTGCATTATGCGGTAACATCTAAGTTAAATATTTATTGTATGAATATAATCAGCGGAATGACAAACATCTAGATTCGCACTCAGAATGACAAGCTATCAGGCCATCAACTATCAAACTATCACATTAAAGATGTTTAATATGCTTAATATTACTCCATTATGTGTTAAAATATTTTCTCCTTACTCTGAGGATCACCAATCATGCTTTCATCATCATTATCGCAGTCTACTGCTGGCAATAGCCTCCTCCAATTGGATCTGTCCTCGACTTCTCAATTGTTTGTGTATGTATGTAAACTGTACGTGTGGTGACGAATTAAGAATTCGGTGTCACCATCCCTGCTCAAGCCACGGGTGTCGTAAGAGGCTACTAAGAAAGCAAAACTACGCAGTACAACATCACTACCAAGAGAACGAAAACTTAAAACATACCTTATACCAACCGGTCTGTATGGTATAGTAAGCTAAAACCTCCTTTTTAAGGAGAAGCTCTATGTCCAGCATTTTTTTTACGTAATAGGAGGCAAACGAGCAGACGTATCGCCTGATGGTGAGCGATTACAACCGCCCATGTACACCCGCAACATCAGACGCGTCTCAAGTACGTTGCCGGCCTTTGAGGGATGGAGAGGGGGATAAAAGGAGGGGTATGGAACCCTTCCCCTTATCCCTCTCTCCATCCTCTCACTCGGTGAAACACAACACGGGCGCTGTTTCACACCGGTTTATTGTGAGGCCGTGGTATCACTCCGATCGAGCCGGCCCATTTAATGCCGAAGCGTGGCTCTCACAGTGGACTGTTATAGTCTGTTGATGATCATATAATTACATTTAAATGTAATAATACCTGTTGGCATAGCAACGGTAGCCGGAAAGTAATTATTCAACAGACAACGCCCGGAATAGAACTATGGAACAGAAGTTTAGTGTTCAAGACAATTGTTCATTGTGTAGAACAGGTATTAGGTACGCGTCGCTGTTTGGGGTCGCCATCGTTCTGCTTTATGTGAGATAGTTGTGTCTTTTATTCATTTGTTAATCGATTTTGATTATAAGAAACTACTTAATATAAATTGGTTTTACTCACTTTAGTTTTGCAAGACAAAACAAATACTATGTAACATGGTGTTTGTTTTGTGGGAGAGCCACGAATAGACCGGCACGACCGGACTGATACCACGGTGTAAAAAAACGGGTGTGAAACAGCGTTTGCGCTATGTTTCACCGAGTGAATGAGGATACCGGAGGCCTATACACCAACCGCTCCGCCCATCTCCGTCCCCTTTCCTCAAAGGCCATCAACGCACTTGTGACGCCTCAGTTGTTGCGGGCGGCGGTAAATTCTTACCATTAGGCGATACGTCTGCTCGTTTGGCCCATATTCCATAGAAAAACATTACTTTAATTTGATACATTTTCACATTAATAGCAATTAACTTTATTTAAACACACACACAAAAATATTAGAGACTTAGCTCGTTAATCTTAGAAGTTAATCGAATACCTTTAAATCAGCAGTTTAGTAGTATATAATCAGAATATTTGAAACAGCTCCAACAATTTTAATGAGATTCAGGATGCAAGAGGTTTCGGGGCGATTAATTGATCTAGCTAGGATTCATTTCTAGAAAATTTACCATCGTACTCGGTCATCCAGGTACTATTTCGAATTTATAATTATCATCTCACGTGAGCAACTCACGATGTGATTCTATCAGTAATATATTTTCCTTTATTTTAAATGATAAGATATTATAGTACGCTCAGACCAATAGTAGCCGAGCATAATTGAAAAGAACATAAACAATATTTCGTCTTATTTCAACATTTATGTAGGTATGTTGGGCTAAAAGAATAAGGTGTTTCAAAACTCGCGTATGTTTCTGAGTTTTGCCAGTTTCTTGTGCCAGATATATTTTCAAATGAGGCTTCCTAAAGAAACCAAGCTATGGATACCCTACCGAACAAGAACTACATATTCTAATAACGACCGTAGGCGAACTGCGGTGTTTAGGACTGAACAGGTTATGTTTAAAACTAAACAATTTGGGGGTGTGACTGACGCATCCGTTGTACAATACCGAGGTGTTAAAACCATTGTCCTGATGCCTTTTGGGCACTCCGACACATTAATTATAATAAGTGTACAGAAAAAATGTGGTGAAGTAGCCTCATTAATTATTAATGAAGCCTCTTTGTAGACTAACTAGTTCATCCACTGGTAGTTGTATTATAGTTGGAATGTCAGTTTGTTTGTCACGCTTTCACACCTTAACTGCTCTACCGAAATTTAATGAATTGGGATATGGATGCTGAAAATCGGATGTGCAAAGTATTTAAAAGTACTTGAATTGTAATTAAAACCGAAAAATTTACTTTCATGTTATACCACATACTTCTGGCTCTTGCGTCTGATTATGTTGTTTGGATACAACCGGTTTTCTTAACAGCCGGCCTCAAGTGCTTCTGACGTGTACCTACACGAACTCTCAGAGTAGAACACCATACCACTGTAAATTTCTTTTTTCACCCGAGATCGGCCCACTCTCTCTCCCGGTCAGAATATTACCACTTCAGAGAATGGCACCATTAAACCGAGCCTTCTTCACCCGTTAGCACACAGCAGTAATTGCTGATAGGAAAAGGTTTTTGACGAAAAAGGACGCGCGAGAGAGACGCAAGACAATGATCCAGTGTATTCTGGGCGGAGTCAAAGTCAGTTACCCAGTGTCATCATCATTAGTAGCATTGTCCCGTATTCTCGCGTCGAATCCCATTCAGGTACTCACCGAAGCAGCCATGCCCAATTATTACCTTTGTCAAGCGGTGATTGGCGACGCTTACCTCACTAGTCTGGTTCATAGTCATTCTAGCTTATTTGTTCTACAGTGACAGTTAGTGATAGCAGTGCCACCTTCACTAAGGATAGGCCCTGCCCATTGCCAACGCTTTTTATTGTACAAACCATGCCTATCGGTTTCGATGGCGTCGGAACGACTAACAACACTTCTTCTTTCACGGAAGGTCAGTTTAACAAAGTTATACACGTGTTTTAATAACATTAATTTTATTTAGTCGTGTGTTTAACTTTAACGTCAAGCGAAACAACTCAAAGAAACCGTACAAAATCGACCTAAAACTTTACATATTTTTCAAGTAATAAAATTACAAAGTAAACATTTTTGTGTTGTTTCACCGCATGGCCGATCAACATTTACCATTGCTAATTAATGTTATAAATTAGCACCAACTCTGGGGTTAACTGAGTAAAAAATTAAATGAGTGAAAAGCTTAATTACCGCGCGGGCTTTTAATATCAATAATATTTTTTAGTTTAAGACACCCTCTTTGGTGGTGTGGATTTATGAAAGGTGTGCGTACTCTTGTGTACTGGATGCGTTAGTTCGCTTTAACATTTCATCTCTGACCGGTTTATGCCATTTGTGTTAAATATTTTACAGTCCAATTTGTCTTATTCTTAAAAGAAATAGGATAAAATAAGAAATAGGGATGAAATATTTTACAATGTATGAACATTTAAAATTTGACTGCCTCGGTGGCGCAGTGGTAGTGAATGCGACTGCTGTGCTTGAGGTCTCGGGTTCAAATCCTGGGTCGGACTAAGTGTTTATGTGATCTACAAATATTAAAAAAAAAATATATATATAAATGTATTCATATCAGTTGTCTAGTAACCACAACACAGCTCTGCTTAGCTTGGGACTAGATAGCGTAGAGTTAGATGTATCATTTAAATCTTGCGGATACAAACAAAAAACAGAAATTAACAGCCAAAATAGATATCTAAAGGTTACTGTAAACATTACGCACCTGTACGACCGATATATTTTCAACATAATATACCTAATGACTATGATGTCCCTTTAACCGTTACATCATTATGAATAAAAACCAGAGATGTATAAAATATCATTTGTGTAGAAACATTTGTAACCCAACCCGCTTAGTTACGCCCATGCATGAGTCTGTCGGGGATTTCATCAGCAAGTGGTGAAACTGTGCCTCAAATATATATTTGAAATAGCAAATGAATTCAACGTGTATCTATAAAATCGCACTACTATTAATGTGGACTTATTATACTCGTATTTCCAACTCCTCCAGTTTTCTGCTGGTTAATTTCGTTGCGGGTTCCAAGACAGTTTAATTTTCATGGAACTTCCCGAGTGCCACGAATCTGTGTGGTCACTGCCGTTGATCAATGTGTACAGGAGTTACAGTAGTGAGCGGGGTTAATACCATTAAAAAAAGTAGTTATAAAATATATTACTGACAAAATACTTGTAAAACTTCTGTAATATCTTTGAAAATAATATGTAATTGTATTGCAGTAATCCTACTATTATTATAAACGCGAAAGTTTGTAAGTATGGACGGGTGGATGTTTGTTACTTTTTCACGCAAAAACTACCGAATATATTTTGATGAAACTTTACAATAATATAGCTTACATATCAGAATAATACATTAGCTATAATTTATAAAGATACTAGCTTCACCTCGCGGCGTTGCCCGCGGTTATTGTCGTACCGGACACGCGGGTAGCACCGCGGGGTTCAGCTAGTGAGAGCAATTATAATACTCCATCATGTTTACTTAATTTTAAAGTTTTTAAGTTGCTACTCCACGTCTGTACAATTTAACTTATATGCTTCCATTTTGTCACCGAAATTAATATTGTTCCTGATTACAAAAGCTTTAGAAAGTTAGTACGAAATATGGATGGGTCATGGATGCTAGTTTAAATATATTTGTTTAGAAAAAGGAGACAGGTTTTTGAACGGGTTTTGATCTTAGATGCAGATAAAAGATCAATGGGTTTAACGGCCTGGTCTAGGTAAAACTTTGTTTAGACAAAGAAAAAAAAATCATGCAACTAGTTAACACGACTAAGAATAAAAATTAAATTCCTGTAGGTACTTCGTATGGTATAAAACCTATTTAAGATACCTACCGACTGTTCTGTGAGTTCCAATCTCAATTCTATCTCTATCTCTTCTACCAAAACCAAATCAATATACCGCCTCTAAACTTCCCAGATCTCTGTGAACGAAACTACTTCATGCTATAATTGCATAAGGCGCGAGAGCAAGCGCTGGCAGAACTGCTAACTAATTGCCATTGAAAAAAGGCGAAACCGCGACTGAAAACATTTCCACCATGCTTTGATGTTTTTTTCTAAGGCCTTTTTACCGTCAAAGGCTGATAAGCTGTACTACGCAAAGCTGGTAATAAGGCACTTTGACGCAGGTGTGACGTACTCGCGTTGAAAGACGAGTGTTGACAGCTTTAATAAAGACATCTTGTAATGTGTTGAGGTTTTTCTTTAGAGGTGTTACAACGCTGTGGGCTAATTAATGTATTTTATTGGCAAGTGTTGTTTTTAAACTTGTATGTAATGAGTTAATGTGGCATTAAATACTCTTATATCTATCTATAATGCATGTTAATGGTGATTTATTATCTATACTTACACGGCTAAAGTGCTGCATCGATTTGAATGAAATTTAACATGGAAATACTTTGATTGTTGAGAAAGGATTTAGGCTTCTACTCCTTACCGTAATAAACGAAAAACACGCGGCCCAAAATAGCTTGTTTCTTTTAAATTAAAGGAGTCATTTTTTTATTTATATGCGACCCGAGATTTTAAAGACAAATTGTATTATTATTACCAACTAAGCCATAAAAGTAAAACTAAGGTGTTAATAGTTTAACTAAATTTAATGATAGTTTCAAAGCAAATTACGTAACTACACTCAACTAGTCCATCATCAATACGAGTACAATAACTCCTCTACCTCGTACAATATATAAAACGCTACTCCATAACACACGATACTCAACCTTTCGCATCAAATCCACTGCTCCCATTATATTTATAGCAAACACATCTAAAGTTAATTTATTGCACAATGCATAATAAAGTTGACATAACTGTCAGCGTCTTTTCATTTACACATGAACATAATACCAATTTAATCAATTGAACACCTTTGTATACTAAGAAACAATCAAAATCCTTTGGTCCTGTAAATTCGTGATCGGTTCGGTTCGGATCGGTTATTGATCTCATCGCAATGTTGAATATATAATAATTGGTATGTATATGTTACTGTGAGATTGTAAACTGTCGTAAGATTGTGAACTGTAACATACTGCTTACAATTTAACGTATTGTTTCTAGTTAGTTAATGCATCGAAGTGTAACCGTCTAATTGTGAAATGTTTTGCGATGGATTGCATATCGCGCGCTGATTGGTTAAACAGCATATGTCCCGCGCCGCCATATTTGTTTGATAAAGTGTAAAGTATTTTTGTGATTGTAAATTGATTTAATGTTGAAAATACATTGCAGCTTTAGAATTAGTTACAGACAATTGTTGTGGCAATAAAATTAATTTGCAATTAATCATAGAAGTTATAATCTAATCTAACTCTATGGCCATAGAGTGACTTGCTGTAAGACCGACCGAAAAATGGTATATTAAATTGTAAGTAGTATGTCACAGTTGACAATCTCTCGACAGTTTACAATCTCGCTATGAAGATTATAAACTAACGGTCTTACGGTGACATATATAACGGTGAGCATTACATAACCTTATTTATTTAGACCATAAATTCAAAATTTTTGTTTATAGGTTTAGGTTTGTCCGGATGGCGTAGTGATTATGAAGTCACATTGCTTCTTTCTTTTGCGCTGAGTTTTGTGGGTTCAAACCTCACATACGAGAATACATTTTTTGTGAATAACTGATAGTTGTCCCGAGTCTGACCGTTCTTTGTGTTCGTATTATTGTATCTCTAAAGTATATGGCGGCACAGAATATTTTTTCATATTTCGAGTGCGGGAATTGTTTTTTTAGAAAAACTCGCGCAAAAAATATGTTCATAATGTAACGGAGGTTCTTTTTTTAAGCGGTCAACACAGAATTGTTGAATAGTTATTTGACAGCTGTCAAGAGCCACCCGCTTTTAAATCTTCCGGCCTATAATGTGTTTATTTCTTTAAATGTTATTTGACATTGCTGCCATAATGACAATAATATGTATAATAGGACCGACAGTATACTCCTGAGTTTTGAACTGCACGTGTCCGTTGGTAATCACTTAGGTTATTCGATTGTTCGTTATTTTACAAAAGTCGACTACAAACAAACACACAGGTGAAGCTAATAAAAATATATTTAAATGGTTAATTAAGGTGACGAAATTAAACACATCAGTGGGAGATCCACGCTTCGGCCTCACAGTAAACCGGTGTAAAACCGCTGTGTTTCACCGAGTGAGTGAGATACAGGAGGCCCATAACCCAACCCCTCCCCTCATCCCTCACCCCATCCCTTTCCCCATCCTCCAAAGGCCGGCAACGCACTTATTACGCTTCTGGTGTTGCGAGTCTCCGTGGTCATCTTTAATCGCTTACCATTAGGCGATACGACTGCTTGTTTTGCTCCCTATTCCATAATAAATACTTGGAATTATATACTTACATGTAAAGCAAAACTTTTATGAAAAATTTCGTACAGTTAAAGTTCATATAGAGAAAAATGTTTCCCAATGTTTTCGACCCTTTTGATCTCGTAAACCCATATAATTACTATACACTTATGTAACATATCAACTCCTTTTTCTTTTCACAAAATTTTGTATAATAATAAACAATAAAAAATTACAACAAATTTTTAAACCAAGTGCTCAAGATCGATCGACCGGCCAAGGACAGGTCCTTAGCTTCTCGGCCGTTGACGTCTCATGTCAGGTCATACAACTTTAATAACGTTGTACTGAGAAGACTTAGCAGTTCCATATTATTGTATTGTAAGCTAACAACAGGACAATGTATTAATTCATATTCTCCTAATATTAGTATGTTAATTTAACTTTAAGTTAACAGTTTAACAAATCTCTAACTTATAGATAGCTGTTTCTAAGCGGTTTGTTAACAATTTAGAGAATAAAGTAAGTTTGGTTTTAGATAATCATAATATATATTTTATTGATTTTACAATATACTGGCCTGCTAAATTAACTCTACTCTACCTGATGGAAAGCACGAGTAGAAGTAGAAACCGTGGGAGAGCCACGTTTCGGCGGCACGCATGGCCCGGCTCGACCGGAGCTTCACAGAAAACCGGTGTGAAATAGCGCCTGCGCTGTGTTTCACCGAGTGAGTGAGGTTACCGGAGGCCCACACCCTACCCTTCCCACATCCCTCTTCCTATTCCCCCAAAGGCCGGCAACGCACTTGTGACGCCTAGTGTTGCGGGTGTCCATGGGCGGTGGTAATCGCTTACCATCATGCGTTACGTCTGCTCGTTTGCCTCCTATTCCATAAAAAAAACTGAGAGTAGTGATCACGGTGACCATTGCGAATGCAGACAATGCAACATGGCGGTTTTTATACTCATATTCTTGTCTCTCGTCGCTTACGTCAAGTGGCCAGGATGCTCGGTTAGCCCTTATACCTACTATTAAAAAATATGAAACCTTACATTTATTAACAGGTTTGATAACTTGTAGTATTACCGACGGACAATTAAAACTGTGCAATTAGTTTAAAAAGCTCATTATCTTTTGAACAACAACGCATTTCAATAATTAAACAGTCTCTACAACACATTAATCCTCATTAAAACACCTTTGAACATCAGATAAAGATAAATACTGACTATTAAACCCTACCTGACACCTCAGTAACACTTCACATTAAATTGTTATCCAAAATGAAAGTCCCTTAATTTTTTTCAAGATAAAATCTCATTAAAATCATACAATCTAACCATTAACTAATTGGTACGGCCTTGTATTATCCGCACTGTTAGAGACAGACATTTTTCCGAAGCAACTTCTAATTAAACGAGACACTTCTCAATTTGTTCCCTTATCTTCGACATCAAAGTTGACATTCTCGAGTTTGTAAGGAAATTTTTACTTTATGCCTACCTACATAAGATTTATTTTTAATGGTTTTGGAGGTAATGTTATTTAAAGAAGATTCGTCGAAGTAACACTGCATCGTCGGTTTTGAACAAAAGTGACTTGAAAAGGTAAATGAGCGTCTTCACAAAGTTGAAGCGATTAGCGTTTAAGCTAAGGGAGTTTGTCGGAGTGTGAAAAGTCTTACATACTTGATGTAGGGAAGTAATTAAAGGGTAAGCACGAAGTATGCTTGCAAGAATGACTTTTGTGCAATAATACCTGTTTAAATAAGAAAATATAAATTGCAGCTTTTGTCGGTGGCTTCGAGCACGAGTATGTCGGTTATCGAAGTAAAGAGCAGCCTATACCCTTTTTGAAGATACAAAGTATCTCTACATTAAAATTCATTGAAATCAGTACAGCAATTTAGCCATGAAAGTGTAACAGACGGAGAGACAGAGACTAAGTTACTTTAGAATTTATAATAGGTATTGGTATAGATAAATTTACCTTTACATCTTACCGAGATAAATAATAGAGCTACTTAAGCAATTTGTTTCATAATGTCATTGTTAAAGTTTCTGGTACTTCTTACATAAATTCATAACTTGGAACAATAAAAAATGTTCGTTACGAAACGACAGAGAAATAATTCAGAATACTTTTCAAGAAATGGTTAAATAATATAAAACAATATTCAGTTCCATTATATTCAGTACTGATCGCACATAAAAGGCTAAGAATGAGTGAATACCGCAGCCTCGGTAGTTGGTCCGAGTTGTATAATTTTCCAAGTCAAAACAATTTTTCAAGAATTATGAAATTTGACATAACTTAGTAATTTTTTTCAATAGAAATTTATCGTTACGTTGGCTACGTAATTTGTTGAAAACTGCGGTTGAATGCTATGCTATTGTCTGCACAAAACAAGTTGGAACAAAACATTCCTGGGAATAAAAAGCTTGGCAGCGACTTGGAAGATTGTTTTACGCATACATACAGTAAACACTCACGGTTATAACCTTAAAAATGTAGGCTGAGGTATCATACCTATACTGCTACTTACCTAACAGGTGCCAGACTATTTCTCTCATCCTGGCACTTTAGAAATGAGGTGGCAAATTAAGGAGTAAATGGGAAAACAAGACAGATGAAATAAAAAGAAAGTCACTTTTATGAAGAGATTGCGGAGTTTAAGTAACAGTGAAAGTGCAGTGAGACCTTTTGAGACCTCTCTTTTTTAGAAATAGGAGTTTTTATATAAAACTAGCTGACCAGACAAACGTTGCTTTGCCATGAAAAGAAATATAGGTATAGTTTAAGGGTGGGTCAAGAAAAATAGAGGTTGATCGAAGAGGGTAGAAAATTCATGGTTGTATGTATTTTCTAATGCTGTATCTGAATAAACAAAAAAATTAAGGCTGGACTACCCTTAACATTTAGGGGGATGAAAAATAGACGTTGGCCGATTCTCAGACCTATCTATAATGCTCACAAAATTTCATGAAAATCGGTCCCGCCGTTTTGGAGGAGTATGGTAACTAATATTGTGACACGAGAATTTTATATATTTCTTATATATAAGTTACTTTAGGGAAAAACAACGAATAGGTAAATCAATTAACTTTGGGTTTCTGTAAGGTCTTGGTATAATTTCAGTCGACCCAACCTAGGTATTTGTGCTGAAGTACGCACGATTACTTTTTTTATTTCAAAGACAACTCTGGCATTAGCAATATTTCTACATCCTGTGTCGCGCACAACGACAATTGGAGGATCGCAAGGCACCAACTCGTTGCCTGATAGTCGTATTTGTCACTGTTTCCTCTTTAACTTACATAAGAGGAGGTTATGGCCTCCTATACAATGTCAATATTAAGCCGTTTATCTTAAAAAAAACAAAACAAGTTGCTTACATTTAAGAAAAAAAACACACAATTAAATTACAATGTCGATTTGTTTTTTAAACAACAAGTTAGGTAATGGTTCGGTGTTTTCTGTTCTTGTTTCTTTCTTTTGTTATAGCTAACAAAGAACACAAATGAAGTTAATAATTATTACGAATGTTAATGAATTAATTTGTTTAGAAACTTTTTCAGTATTATGTAAAACGAAATATTTATTAGTTGTCATAACAGTACTTTCACTTTGATTGTTTTTGAAATCGTAATGTGGTCGATCTGTGAGTTTGTGCAAGACATTTATGGCTAAATATTTAATTTGAATTGTAGGTTAAGTATGAGGCAGAAGATTATTGATAAGAATAACCTGTCCGCTGGTGGCATGTTACCATGAGCGTCTCCGTGATTAGGACGTCACGTTAAACAGTCGGTCCCGGTTGTTATCATAGGATAACAGTCGTGAAGGTTAGCTGGAGTCCTTTGGGCGGCTTAAAAACATCCAACGGCAAATATTACGTAGCGACAACGTTGTCTTGCCAGTCCCCAACCCGCTCTTGGTTAGCATGAGGACGCATGGCCTTAACTCTCTCCTGAGAGGAGACCCGAGCCCAGCAGTGAGACATTATGGGTTGTTGATGGAGATGATACAATTAACAAAGAGTACACTGCACTAATTTGAATGCACGGTCAGTGGTTAAGCGGTCGCCATGCCGCTTTCCACTGCGCCAAGTGTTTTGAGTTCACATACCACATGGAACATTTTGTGTGATCCACAAATTGTTGTTCTGAGTCCTTGTGTTCTTTGTGTCCGTTACATGTATGTTTGTAAAGTCCCCCGCGACAGAGGATGTATATTCCAAATGCGGGAGTTGTCTCTTTTAAAAAAAACTAAACATGTCGCCTGAAAGTTTATGATCTCAATCTGAAGAGAATAAACACTAATTAATGTAGCTGTTCTTTTTAGCATTTGCATTGTCTATGGCTGAAACAAGTGTATGAGCTTAACAATACTGCATAGAAAAAAAAAATTACCGGATTTAGCTTGTTCTGAGAGTCGAATCGAGTGAACCTCACTATGATCTCACAGAAAATTGGTTTTAAACGAATACCTCTTAATTCTTGGGGAGAAGATTACTTACAGGCGGCATTTGTGACTTTTGAATTGTCGATTAAGTGATAAATCAATATCTAAGCTTAAGTAGACTAGAAGTACTACCTACTTACTTTTTTATGGACACCACAACACCTTTGGGAGATGAGTAGGAGGATGGGGGAGGAGTTTGGGGGAGGAGTTTGAGGGGGAGGGGTTTGGGTATGTGCCTCCGGTATTCTCACTCACTCGGTGAAATACAGCGCAAGTGCTATTTCATACTGGCTTTCTGTGAGACCGTGGTATCACTCCGGTCGAGACGGCCCATTTATGTCGAAGCGTGGCTCTCAGATTATAAAATTGTACTTTTACAATATTATTATTATTATATTAATATTATAAAATCGAAAGTAACTCTGTCCATCTGTTTTCTTTTTAACTTTCACGGCTGAATGGTTGCACCGATTTGGATTAAAATTTGACACGGAGATACTTGGATTTTTGAGGAAGGACGTAGGACTACTCTTTACCGCGTTAACCGACATACACACGGGTGAAACCATGGACAAGATATAATTAATCATAAAAAGAAACCTCTGAACAAATTACTAGGTAACGATAGTAAATATATAAATATTATCGGACATTTAACACACAACGCCATCTAGTCCCGAACTAAGCAGAGCTTGTACTATGGGTACTAGACAACTGATATTAATACATAGATACTTTTTTTTTTGTAAATACATACATATTATCATAGAAAACACCCAAACTCCGAAACAAATATTTGCAGACCATACACACATTTGGTCCGACCCGGGAATCGAACCCGAGACCTTAAACACAGCAGTCGCTACAACTAAGCCACCGAGGCAGCAATAAAAAAAACTATAATTATCCCTTCTAGAAGGGATATTTGTATGACACTTAATTACGTAATACCTACTACAGTCCTCCGAAACATTTTGACCCATGCTAAGGTTGCCTGGAAGAGATTGGTTTTGACAATAATACCGCCTTTTGTACACTATATACTTACCTGATATTTTATGTGTACCTACAAATAAACAGTTTTCTATCTATCTATCTAAATCTCAAGAAGAATTTAGTTAAGACGTTTACAAGATAACGGTGCCTATTAACAATGATATGAATAATGATAATTACCTACGTGGATAAAGCTATGATAATACACCGTTTCGATCACTCACAATCAATGAATAGGTAATTTACTCCTGAATGTCTATCGCTTCTTTTAATAAACCACACCAATCGAAGCCTTCAAAGTCTCCGAAATAACTAACAGCTTCGTTTGGCGCCATTTTAAAGTTCTAAAATGGCGCCAAACGACGACGACGAATAAAGAAGTTACTAAACGAAGTTTTTTTTTTAAACTGTCTGTGTATCTTTTTAGTTCTTATAACATCCATTTAAAGTAGAAATGGACAATCGATCAAATTTACAGTTGATAAAAACATCAGATCAGGCATTGTATACAACATCATCATAGAAACATCCATAGTTAAAAGCATCATTTGGAAACGCGCGCGCAAATATTATTAACAAAAATTTTCACAGTTTTTTAAACTTAAAAACATCTTTATTATCAGGTTGTTAAGGTTTAAATTTAATATAAATTTAATCTTTCTTATGCAAATAGTACATTCGCCTGTAACGGCTGATTTATGACGTGGTTCGGACACCCAAGGAACAAAAGCTTGTTATCAATAGAACAAAAAAACACAAATGAATACGTGTTACAATACACACTGTAATTGTTTAGACAAAGGCTTCATGTTTGAACGTTGTAGTCATCAACGCCTAAAAAAATTTTACTAATTTGAACTTTAAGTTAAAGTGACAAGTTTATATTTTGGGTAAATTGCTTGTTGACTTCCGACGTTACTAGATAAATAGGTACTAACTAATATCTTGTACCATCAAAGCTTTTGCCGATGGTTTTAAACTTAATTTTTATGACATCTATACACAATGGAAGTGCATTATGAAAGAAAAGGCATTCCATAGCCCAGACAACTGTTGTTTTAAGGGTCTTTCATTCCCATTGGGCGCTTTCAACTTTTTTGGCATATTACTCGTTTATTATTTAAAATAATAATATTTGTGGGTGTATATTACCAGTTTTTCTTTTTTAAATCTGTTTAAAGAATTTTCTACACTATTGTCATTGTTTATAGACTAATTTTCAATAAGTTTTAGCAACGTCATGCTATTTCGGTACCACAGTACCTAATGAGTTTTGTATAGTTTTCTGGGAATACAAAGGCCTAGACGTACCTATACAAATTAGATAATTGTTGTTAGTTATGGTAAATTATACGGTTAGTCAAATTATAACTGTTCCGTTTTACAGAAGAAAGGATATTGCATTTGTTTTACAATGCTTACGCCATTGTCGAAAACTTTTATTGGACAATTACTGAAATAACTTTAATAATGGACAATGGTTTATTTTTTGTAATACGGTTTCTTATGAAAATGCAATAATGAAAGTCATAAACACAAACATAATTATGAACACGCGCCTTTTACCTTGAAAAGGATAGCCGACTCATAAACTTGTTGTGGGTTCCGTCTCGAACCCATCTAAATGAATATTGTGAGCGATCAATTATTTTGATTGATTTAATTATATAAGTATATGTTTATATTTAGAAATATAGGTAAATAGGTGATTTTATTGGAACGAAGTTCCTTATGGCGCGTTGTGTAAGGGGGCTAGACGGAAAAATTGTCACGACACAATTTGTTGACACGACACAATTTGTTGTCACGACACAATTTGTTGTCACGACACGACGACGACACACACAGATATTTTCGTTTCGTCTTTCTATTTCGAACTTCGTTCCATCCGGGTGTCCCTTGACACCTCTCAAGTTTTTTTTTTAAGAAATATAGGCTCCCGGTTAACGCCAATACTATCATTGTGTCACCGAAAAGTAACATTAATCCAATTTATCAAGTTGGATTAAAATTACAGTCGAAAAAATGTAAGGCGTTTAAAACACCATACCAACATTTCAATAATCCTCAATAATATCTATCGTTGAAGGCACATAAAAACATATTCTATTTGCATATTTCCAATTTCGATTTAGATAGTTGAATTCTCAATCATAACTTTGAGAACAGACTCTTCGATTTTTAAATTTCCCGCCAAGACGGAGGGAGGAATAAAACGAAATAGAAAAAAAAACAATCAATTAGGTGACCTGTCATCGGCAGTAGCAAGGGCGAATGATAAAAGTCCAAGTTTCGACGATATTATTCGCTGTGGGACAAGATCTTTGATTTTATTGATTTGTTTGTTCAGATGTAAAGGTTTATTTATAGGTGTAATTTATTAAATACAAATATTATTTGAATTTTTTTGTGTATTTAGAACATGCATTATTAAACAATTAGTTCTAGGTTTGTAAAAAAATTGCTGTACAAGTACCTATAGGAAAAACAATGTTATAGAAAAGACTAAATACCTTTTTAGTCCTGTTTAGTATAAAAATGTGATAGAAAAAATGTGACCAATCGTTTTTTACCCAAAAGCCTTTTTATATCAATATTTCTTAACGTCACATATTTATACAAAACTATCCGCTAATTGCACAAAAACTTCCCTCAATACAAACAAACAGAAACACACAAAAGACAGATTAGGGAGCATCCAGATCGTATTTAAGATAAATGAGTATTTTTGCTAAGCACGGCTTTAGATCGACGAAGATAGAGAACAGATGTGTGGTGACTTCGGGATGTATGTTTTATCGAATGATGCGACAATATTACGTAAAGTGAACTGTTTTGTTATTTTTTTTTCTATAAATAGCAAAACATGAAAAAGTATCAAAAAAACTATAATCTGACTTTGTAAAAACTTTTGATACAATTTGTATATACCTATATATGTATACCTATTTGTGTTATTATTGCAAATCTATTGACATCTCATTCATTATGATTAGTTTAGTAGTTAAACTTTGGCTAGTCGGGTAAAACAGTCATTTCCATTTCCAATATTTCTTTAGCGATCAAATTGTATCTTCATATATTTCCTGCCTTGATTATCAAAGTATGAACTTAAAGTAAGTTAAAATAACAATACTACCTGAAGAGTAATATATTATATGTATGTAGATACTTTATTCTGAAGAGGTCATAAGCATTTTATTGATCTTTCACACAACTGGCAGCTGCTACACACCTACGTACTTAGCTGACCCAAATTTTATACAGTATTTTAACACAATGGTTACGTTTATATCGGGACAATAAAGCACAAACGCATTTTAATTGTACTACAATAGGACGAATAGGATTATGTCTTTGCACTTCACCTAATTGGTAACAATGGGCCGCCATTTTGAAATGGATTTTCTATTTGAAGTTTTGATTCTGTGGCGACCTCCACATACAGCGCCATCTACCGAAGATACACTGAACTACGAATTAACGCACTGTACCTACAAACTACACTACACGGAGTAACTACCAATCCTGAATCGTGCAAATAAAGTTCCCGCGCCGATTATCATATATACAGCATCCCAACATCAACTGTTGGGCAGTAGCCCGCCAGGCATGATCACCTCGCCTGGTCGGAGGATCCTCCCTTTGTGTTGGGTGGAACATGTTACCCGTTCCCCCACAGTGGTGACCCCGACGTGATTGGAAGCAGCCTTCAAGGATGCAGATCCGCCACCATCATGTTCACTCCCACAGCAAGTCTCAAGCCAGCCAGCAACTTCGGCCTCAACTGGGATATACCACACGCAGGACGCGACCGCTCCAGCCTGGTAACCCCTACGGCCTCTACAGCGTCTAGGCACAGCACACTGCACCTACGGTCCATGTAAGCAGAGCACATCTCTCCCGTCTACGCAGCAGCCAGCCACTACGCAGCAATCGCCCCGACTCACTGGGGACCTCACCGCAGCACCGCGCACCGCATGCGATCCCGACTCACTGGGATCAGCGGACTTCAGCCCCGACTCACTGGGACTAGCGGCATTCAGTTCCGACTCACTGGAACTTGCGGCATTCAGTTCCGACTCACTGGAACTACTCACTCCTGGCACTGGCAAGCTCCGCATCAGAGCACAGACAGCTGACTCAACATATATCGACCTCCAGTCTTGGAGGGGAGTGATGTGGCGACCTCCACATACAGCGCCATCTACCGAAGATACACTGAACTAAGAAGTAACGCACTGTACCTATAAACTACACTACACGGAGTAACTACCAATCCTGAATCGCGCAAATAAAGTTCCCGCGCCGATTATCATATATACAACATCCCAACATCAACTGTTGGGACAGTAGCCCGCCAGGCATGATCACCTCGCCTGGTCGGAGGATCCTCCCTTTGTGTTGGGTGGAACATGATACCCGTTCCCCCACAGTGGTGACCCCGACGTGATTGGCAGCAACCTGCAAGGTGCTACCTTCGATGATCCGCAGCACCATCATGTTCACTCCCATAGCAAGTCTCAAGCCAGCCAGCAACTTCGGCCTCAACTGGGACATACCACACGCAGGACGCGACCGCTCCAGCCTGGTAACCCCTACGGCCTCTACAGCGTCTAGGCACAGCACACTGCACCTACGGTCCATGTAAGCAGAGCATCTCTCTCCCGTCTACGCAGCAGCCAGCCACTACGCAGCAACCGCCCCAACTCACTGGGGACCTCACCGCAGCACCGCGCACCGCATGCGATCCCGACTCACTGGGATCAGCGGACTTCAGCCCCGACTCACTGGGACTAGCGGCATTCAGTTCCGACTCACTGGAACTTGCGGCATTCAGTTCCGACTCACTGGAACTACTCACTCCTGGCACTGGCAAGCTCCGCATCAGAGCACAGACAGCTGACTCAACATATATCGACCTCCAGTCTTGGAGGGGAGTGATGTGGCGACCTCCACATACAGCGCCATCTACCGAAGATACACTGAACTACGAATTAACGCACTGTACCTACAAACTACACTACACGGAGTAACTACCAATCCTGAATCGTGCAAATAAAGTTCCCGCGCCGATTATCATATATACAGCATCCCAACATCAACTGTGGGGCAGTAGCCCGCCAGGCATGATCACCTCGCCTGGTCGGAGGATCCTCCCTTTGTGTTGGGTGGAACATTATACCCGTTCCCCCACAATTCGAATATGGAACGTTTTAAAACGGTGGGTGCAAGAGATGAACCTGGCTGATATTTGTTATTATTTTTTTTATTAACGATTTGATTATTAATATTTAATATAAAACGATAAAGTAGTCGCTCGTCGTCGATTGGTTATTCTCACTTTTTTCCAGTATCATAATTAGAGTGAACAAAAAATTTCATGCCTATCCTAAGTATATATGTTACATGCTATCGTTAGTACACGAGTAATAAAGGTTGTAAAATACGTATTTAATACGCTTACAAGGAACAGTAAACTTTTCAAAAGAGGATCTGTTATGTTCCTCATAGTTCTCCATTATCATAATAATTTAAATTTCATTTAGGTACCTTTCACAGTGCTTTTCTATCGTGAATCAGGAAAGCCGTGACCAAACAAATTATTGAGTCAAAAGTTGAATGCAATTGTATTGTATCTCCATCCCTCTCACACCTATCGCGTTATCTCTTTCGTGTTCACTGTCGGACACATTAAGGGTACACGTTTAAGCTGCTTATTGTATTTTTATAGTTATTTTGATCGTCGTACACAAGGTTTATTGTATGGATTATCCTATATGAATACGGAATGGGGTATAACATTTATTGTGTTGGATGTACACAGCTGATGTTGAACGAAACAATGGCGATGTTTGCGAATCGCCGGTACGAAGCTTTGTCTGTGTTTTATTTTTTAAATAACTTGTAAATACGTTTCGTTTTCATTGAAAACATGTTGTGCAATGTGGATTTATTGATAGTGTTATTGAAAAATTAGTCTCGCGTTTTGTTTTTATTATTATTGGCATGTGTAGTCGTGTAGTAGTGTAGTACATAATTGTGTTTATACAAAATTTATAGTACTCATAGCATAGGTATGTTATCGGTGTTACTTCACTCAAGGTTACGTTGGTTAGTTATAAATGATTTTATTAATGAGTTTAATGAATTTCAATACAGTAATTTAAATATATATTTTTTATTAAAAAATAAAAAACAATACTGCATTACAGTTTAGTTACAGTATGTACCCATACTAAGTTTGTAATTACTAGAAACTTAAGTATAGGTACTTTACTAAGTTATAAAGAATACCTCCTTTGACATTTAAGTTTGATAATGAAAGGGAATTCGTATAAATAAGTAATAACAAGAAACAAGAATTTCTCAACTAAAAACAACATCTTACAACTAGTAATAAATAGTGGTTCTGTAATGATAAAGGGTAAGCAGCATTTTTACGTATTTATACTTACTAATATTATAAAGCTGAAGAGTGTTTGTTTGAACGCGCTAATATCAAGGACCACTAGTCTGATTTAAAAAAAATTTTCAGTGTTGGATAGTCAGTTTGTCGCTAATCATCACGTTAATACTAAAAGGAGCGAAACACCAATAAATAATGTTTCAAAAACGGGGGAAAATTTTGACGCTACGGGCAATAGAAGACGCAAACGACGTTGCGTGGGTCAGCTAGTTAAAAAAATAAACTTACTAATATTATTTTAAATAAATACATAAATAACTTTATTCATAGTGAGGTCACCATGCTATTTGTCTGTATTCGTAATGAGTATGGATTCTGTTCATGCTTTATAATAATAATAATAATATTAAATCTCTTTATTGTACACCAGCTTCTATGATTACATAGTAAACTTAAAACTATTATGAAGTATGTACAAGTGGCGGCCTTATCGCTCCATGGCAATATCTTACAAGCAACCATGGAATGGAAAGAAGAGTAGGAATGATAAAGTATATGGTAGTTGCTGGTGTATTGTTGGTGGAAATCAAATTAAGACTTTACATCAGGAATAGTACTACCTACGGCAAGTCCATACATCAAAAAAGAACCGGAAATTATAACCGAAATACTGATAAACATACATAGTTAATAGTTATGTTATGCACTAGCTGACCCACGCAACCTCGTTTGCGTATTATATAGCCCGTAGCATGAAAATTTTCGTAAAATAAGTAACTTTTCTGGTTGATTTTTACACTTTGTGTCCGAAAAACCCAAATATCTTACGAAACCCTATTTTTTTCAAAATAAAATATAGCCTATGTTACTCGTGGATAATGTAGCTTACGAATGGTGAAAGAACTTTTAAAATCGGTCCAGTAGTTTTTGAGCCTATTCATTACAAACAAACATACAAACAAAGTTTTCCTCTTTATAATAGTAGTGTAGATAAATAAGAACCAGACACAATAATTTGTCGCGGGTTTAAATTAAATCCACTACCTCTAGCTTAGCACTATCACTACATCACTAACCACTAGAGTAATAGGCCAATGAAGATTGTGATGAGCATAAGCGATATCACAATCTTAGCGTAATTCTTTTCTAGCAATATTATAAATTTCAAAGTAAAACTATGTGTCTGTCTATCTCAGTCTGTTACGATTTATCGGCTAAACCACTGCACGTACTTATTTAAAAATATATTTGGACTGGGGATACCTTCTTTGATTCTTGAGGACTGACAAACATCCAAGAGGAGCTGCAGGCATATATATAACTATAATGATCCAATACTCAGTACGTAGTTAAAGTCATTATGAGAACTATTATATTAAAAGCGAAGGTGATATTCAACAAAAGATCACACTTACGGCCAATAAAAATATCTAAAAGCACATCACACATCAAACTTTTTTACAAAAACCCTTTAGCAACCATAAATCGAACGTAATAAATGCCACTGCCGACAATACCAAATTAAATGAAAACCCGCACGTACAAATACAAAAAGTAATGGATAACGATACAAATAGAAATATTCTCTTTACACGCATTCAGCTATAGACAATTGGATACCATAAATCATAGACTTGACAAGAAAACACAGACGTACAAATAACATTATGCACCTACAAAACTAAACACTTTTACAAATTTCAACTTTATTATCAAAGGATTAAGGGATACAAAATAAAGCAGTGGTGATAATATAATTCCGAACACGCAACACGCATTCGCCGCCCCGTCGCTTAAAAACGACTTCAATCGGGTTTCGCGTAAATTATGGGACAACCCTAAACAATGTAAAGAAAAAAAATCTATTCGCTAATGGATTTTGTTCTCAAAAATTAATTTGGGGGTACTTGACAAAACTGTATGCACCCAATCAGATGTGACCCTAGGTTAGGGTTGTCGGGCTTTTGTTATGTTTGTGGGAGAATAAGATAGAGTTGAGAATCTTAGATTCAATTAAATGAAAGTTTCGAGATGACGTAAGAAAAAAAAACATGACGCTTGTTTATGTGACAGAATATTTTATTGTTATATTATCCGGCCAAAGGTTTTACTTCAATATGATTGAAATAAATCCTAAGATTCAATTATATCATTATTTCAACTTATAGGCCACATTACATCAATTTTAATTACTTATCAAAAAAAAGGTTTTTTAAAGTATGTCCTAGATTTAAAGCATTATCCTCTGCAGTAAATAATAATACGGAAAACACACTAAAACACCAGACTTTCTAAAGACACTTTCTAAACAAAAAAAAACAATAAGCATACTTTCCAATGACGTCAACCAATTCGCTTATCTGTATTGTCAATAATTCTATACATCTATTGTTTTTACCAGATAAAATTGTTAATTTATTTCTTTAAACCATTTGTTTAACGAGGGCTTAGTTATTTACCATTGATAAGAGTAACAGATAATAGACAGGCCATGTGGTCAAAATTGACAACAAATAAAGAAAAAATATTCTGACGTTTACATTAGCTGACATGTCAACATGTGACAGCTTGTAATTAAAAAAAATTATATTTACAATACTTGTATTATTAGTATACTACACTCTTTTGAGCACTTTATCCGTTCATTATTAGTCCGACTATAGACAAGAGACATTTGAACAGAAAAAAAAGTAAAAATTTATACTGCCTTGTAAGCGGCCTAGGTCTGGTCTAAAATATATAAAATATTGTTCATTAAATAGCAAGGGTTATTCTCCTTTCAATTTAAAGTTGTAAAATTATTACACAACTTCTAACTCTAAGAACTTTCTAAAGATTTATTCGATTCTTAGCAACCCTACCCACCCCTATTACCTAAGGGCGACAAAACTTAGATCTCCGGGTTACAGGGTGAAGTGGCATTGTTTCACAACCCTAGCTAACTTTTTAATTTATTAACGAAAGGGTTGCCACTCGTAAAAATTACTTTTATTGTTTGTAACGACATCTCGGCCTACGTGATAACAATGTATAATATAATTCAGTTTTGGAACGTTCTTTACCAGTGTTATTTGATCTGTTTTGTGGAGAATAATGTTCTTGATTGGGGTTTAATAGTAATGGTTGATGTTTAAAAGGAGTCCGCGTATGAAAGTTGAGGATACAAAGTCAAGTGGTTTTGTTATTAAACTTATGTCCCGCTAAAGGTTGAGACAACCGTTTGTACAATGTTTAGAACCTGTTTTTAAATTGTGAGAGTGATTTAGTGTACTGGGAATGGTTTTTAGTGACGTTTAAATGTGTTGCTTAAACAATGATCTGGTTATAAATTTAATTTAAGACTATTCATGGTCGTGACTACAAACTTGTTTAGAAAAGAGGGTTTTGACTAAGTAACCTAATTATCTCAGCGATTTATTGTCTAACAAGACCTTTATTTCTTTTAGATGATTTTCTAAGTGTGGATCATTTAAATTCATGACTACTTATCATAAACTCATACTTACTAATATATAAAGCTGAACAGTTTGTATGTTTGCTTGAACGCGCTTATTTCAGAAACTACTAGTACGATTTGAAAAATCATTTCAGTGTTACATAGCCCATTTATCGAGATCATCATGCTAAGATCAATAGGGGCGGAGAATCAAGGAAGAATGTTACAAAAACGGGGGAAAATTGTAACGATACGGGCAACAGAGGACGTAAACGAGGTTGCGTGGGTCAGCTAGTAATTAATACTTGTTCCTTTAGCACTTATTATCCATACATACTTCTATGTTTCTACTAATATCGTAAATTCTCAAGTAACTCTATCTGCTTGTTATGCTTTCACGGCTAAAACACTTAACCGATTTTGTTTCAATTTTACAATTACTTTGATTCTTAAGGAAGGATATCGGCTACTCCTTACAACATATGTACGGGTGGAGCCGCATGCAAAAGCTAGTACTAAAATATACGTCTTTTATAAGTTATATTACGCATACACTTCTACAAACATTTGAGTTTACCAGTAACGTATACACATCTTGATCAATATCAAACACAAAACAATGTAATTTATAGTTTTGTACCCAACTAAAGAACTAAATAAAATTCCTTAACCCACAAACCCTTCACGAAATAACAATCTATAACTTTTCCGGCGTTGAATTGAAATCGGGAACTTTGGTAAACCAAATTTTACTTCTTATTCAAACGGGTCTGTAAGGGGAGACATTATCGACACCGCTACACCACTCCATAGGGTCTTGTGTGGATTCTATCAAAAATCTCCTTCAAATCTTCCGGTTCTGGTAATGTATGTTGATTTGACTGGGATACATAAAAAATCACCAAATGAAATTGATGAATTCATAATATAATCAATTGTTTTTTTTGTGTACACACGTAAGCCGAACGATACGTGGATATTAATATGTATATATTTTAGAAAATACCTTAGAATGGTAATTCGTTTACCGACATGTTCGTGGGACATATCTGGCACACAAAGACAAAACACAATACAATACTCATAGCCTCACAATAAACTGACATCGTGTTAATTAAATCGTTACTTGTTACTTTTATCGTTACAAGTTACGTTACTCGTTGTTACTCATTACTGCACGTGTCGTACTGTTAATCGTTACTGTTTACCAAGTGAGTCAGATTACCGAAGGTGTTCAACTCTTCTTCTCTTAATTCTGGAAGAGGTTGGATTCAAAAGACGGCAACATTCCTGTAATTGTTACCGTTGGAAAGCCATGCTTCGGCATGAATGGGCCGGCTTGACCGGAGAGATACCACGGCCTCACAGAAAACCGGTGTGAAATAGCGCTTACGGTATGTTTTACCGAGTGAGTGAGAATACCGGAGGCCTCTGGTTTTGCCATGGTGTCCATTGACAGCGTAATCGCTTACCATCAGGTGATACGACAGCTAGTTTGCCACATAATCCATAAAAAAAAATTTTAGTTACTAGTGTCTGTGGATGGCGGTGGAAACTTAACATCAGGTACGGTCTTAAATAGTCCATTACCTCTCTTTAGCAAGGAGGCTTTACTATACCATGCTAGCCAAACGGGCAGGTGTAGGTTTTATTTCAGTGCAGCGACGTTGCCTATCACGACCCTTGGGTTGAGTAGAGTACACTTTGTGCTCTTAACCAACCTTACCACACGAATTCATCAACATTATTTTGAAATATTTTTAGTTTTTCAACAAATCTAACATCAAACTCTTTGACATTAACGAAAGTGATATCGGGTCACACACGTAAAGGTCTATTCGCAAAAGGTCAGAGCAATGTAAAATATATTTTTATGTAAATGTTATAAGGATGGCGGCACAATGCCTTTGTATATATCTGTTTAGTGATGTTTCAATATTCACAGCACAAAGCAAAGCTGAAAGAAGTAATCTACGTAAGTAATAAACGGGAGAAATCGGGTGTAGAATATTAATTGTTGAAGCTACAGATTGGAACAATTGAAAAACAAATTTCCATAAATCAGTCCCTATTACTCTTTCTGTGATATATCTTGATAATTTTTATATATATATTTAAGCGTGGGAGAGTCAATTCTTTTATATTATGTCTGCTTTTGGGGACGTCATATGAATTATTTATGTTCGACATTTTAACAACACAAAATTAATATACCTATAAATCCTTGCTAAACAGTAACCAAATGTAAGAAAAATCCATAATCAGAAAAATCCTATTATCCCTTAGCAGTTTCCTCAAGAGACGTCCCATATTTCGCAACACGAATCGGCCGTTTTCAATTGTGAGCGAACCTTGATAAATGTAAATAACAGCCTACACTTGACCAACATACATAGAGCTACACGCTAAAACCAGTCGAACATATTTCCATTGAATAGTTGACTACTGTATACCAAAGCAGGGATTAAAATATACTGGGTAAAGTTGCTATGGTCCAATTTATTAAGAACTGTACTTTAAGAGAGTTTAACCGGCAGCCTCGAGCGGGTTATACTGGTTAGTAGTAGTTCCAGGTCGATATTTTATTCGTGCTTGTTAAATTTCATTGTGGCTTCACTTTGGTTTAGTTATTTTATTTGTTTAGAAAACTGACTGCAGGTGGAGTTTTATTTTCGCCCGTATCACCTGGATTCGAGGTACTGATTAAATTGAAGTCACAATTATGCGTATATGTTCTATTTGTTTGTATATTCAAATCAAGTGATTTGATATCAAGCCATTTTAGGCATAGTTACTTCGTAAAGTTTGAAATTGATTTTAATATTAAATATTAAGATAATATATGATGTAAAAGGTGTTAGATCTTCAAGATTCTTTTAAAAGTTTCATTTTAATTTAAATAAAGAGTTCTGATATACGGAGCCGAAACGTGTACAGTACATTACAGTTGGTATGCTCAGCGATTCTCTGAGGAATTGTATCAGGAATAACGTAATCCGGAAGAGATTTAAGTCATTGACACAGCCCAGTGGACAAGCAAGTTTAAGTGATAGTGAGCTGGCAATACTAGACATAGGACTGACAGCCGCTGAAGAACAAGAACTGGAAGAGGTCTGGAGTGAAGAACGTGTTTTGCCAAACGTAGTGTAAGACAACCATAGGTGACTTGCATAAGATGTTTTTGAGGGTTTTCGTTGGAGAGTCACGCTTCGACATGAAGGGGCCGGCTCGACCGGAGTGATACCACGGCCTCACAGAAAACTGATGTGAAATAGCGCTTGCGCTGTGTTTCACCGAGTGAGTGAGAATACCGGAGGCCCATACCCCAACCCGTCCCTCAATCCCCCAACCCGTCCCTCCATCCCTCAAAGGTCGGTAACGCACTTGTGACGCCTCTGGTCTTGCGGGTGTCCATGGGCGACGGTAATCGCTTACCTTCAGGTGATACGTCTGTCAATAGTCTGATGATGATAATTATATTGGGTAGTTAACTTCTATGTGTTCTAGTACACCTTATTGGATCTTTTAAATTCCACTGCTACTAATTTTTTTTAAGAATTTTGTGAACAATCCAAGGAGATATAGCAGAAGTTCTTATAAAAAAATAGTGATTTTAAAATAAAAGTTTAAGCCTCATTGGTCAATTAAACGCAACCGTACCTTAGGTTTTCGAATTACAAAATTACATATTTGAGAATGTACATTAATCAAACAGATTGAACCGGAAACACAACAGAACGAAATGCAAGCATAAATCAAGGAATCAACAAAAGTGAAACTGTCACACGTTGCGCATAGATCTGCGCGCGCGCCTATTGTGAGCAACTAATTGTTGGCAAGTATTGTTGGTCCTGATGTCACACCTGCTTAATGTCACACTGGAATATATAGCTCTTGTGGTATTTGTTATATTTCATAGTATTTTGTTGTTATATAGGTTTTGATATAATCGACTCCAAAAAAGCAGAATCAAATATTTTCAATTTTGTCACCTCATTGTTCTAACACTTGTAAACCAATTGGAAAATCAGTAAATCGAAACAATTCAGCCATCTTTTTTTTATTAATAGATTTAAAAATCTATAATTTTGTATTTATAACGAGTCATCATTTACATAAATAAATAAAAATATAGTTATACATTAGGTAAAGTTACTTGTCCTTACCAAGTGTCTAATTCATCAAAATTAAAATTTCTCCAGCTCATATTCCTTATAATTTTATAAAACATTATGGAAAATAATACTCCCATGGACTATCTACTAATGTTCCGCTAAGATGGTAAAAAAGGTATGCACAAATTTATGGAAGTTTGTTGGTTTTTCATTTTAAAACAACAATATAATCATGCGAGCAGATCCGCAGGTGGTAACTAGTATTGTATTATTCTTCAGTACTTTAACACTGGAGGTATTCCAGATTCTACAGTTAGATAACCACAACATTTACTAAAGAACAATCGTTAGCAGTGAGCCTTTATTCGAACACATCCAACAGCTAATTGTCACAAAATGTGGCGACGAAAAGGTAAGAAACACATAAAGAACAAAACAATATGTTACCGAACAGTGCCCGCTGTGACGCCCGCATCTGATGGGTCTAAAGCCACAAAACTAAATACAGTAGTACAAAACCACCCTTTGTGTAACACAATACATTATTTTTGTATTTTACCAATACAATACACAAATCGCCGTATCCCGAAAAGTTCGCAAAACAATCGCAGCACCCCGCGGATCAATCTCTAATGAATAGGAAAGCTGTCGAAAATTTAAAACTATTTGCAGTCGTCATTGACAAAACCAGATAAATACCAACCTTAAATTTATTCGAATAAGAGCTATTGATTAGCCAGCGAATGTATTTTGAGTATTTGTAAAAATTCAAAATCGTCATTGCAGTTTGAAGTTGAGCTTTCGTTCAAAATTACGTTTTAGTGTCAGAACAATAGAGTTGGAAGTTAAAAGAAATGTTACTCAAGACATATCAGAAATAATGTTTTGTATTTATTTTATTTTTATTTCTTCACTTGTAAAGGATCATTACAGTGTATTGTTGGATAATTTCACGCATTTGGACGACACTGCGGGCGTTTGGTGCGATTTAGCGGGAATTTCATTATAAAGGTTTGTGTGAAGGTTTGTATTGTCAACCATTTTTGTTACAGTGGCTTTTGACTGTGTAATATATGGATGGAGTCATCATGAATACTAGTGGGGCTTTTAAGACTTTCTTTTAATGTTTCTATTGTTTATTTTTGTATTCAACATTGAAAATCTTTATTGTTTTAACTATAATGGCTTTCTAAAATGTCTGAAGGAGTATTAAAAACAATTGGTTACTATTCCGACAATTGCTTGAAATGCTTTATGTGGGTAATTTGGACGGGTCCATGATGAAAGAATAATATGCAGTAGCGATAGAAAGTAGAGTTTTGTGCACACTTCAATGCACCTGGATGACCAAGCTTTGCCCGATATTTTTTTTTTGGTAAATTTCCTAGAACCGAATCCTAGATCGGTTTATTGCCCTCGGAACCCGCTGCATAAAAAATTTCGTGAAAACCTTTGCAAGTGTTTACATTGTAAATTGTAAATACCTGAAACTTATGAAATATTGTATTTATTCCTGTTTTTTTCGCAAACAATAGGTATAAAGCAACAATATATTTATTTATTTATTTTATTTATTAACTTTATGCACAAAATGTACAATGGCGGACTTAATGCCAAAGGCATTCTCTACCAGTTTACCACACACATGGTGCACAACACTTTATGAAGAAAACATTGAAAAATAATATATCTGCGTAATTATACAAGAATATATACATATATACAAACAATGAGACATATATTTATATATACATACACACACGCACATTACATATACATACACACAAATACATATTCATACACAAACACACATATTCATATCACAATAAATACATTATCCAATTCGTTAAGAATCCGCTGCATTTCGGGCAAGGAGAGTACGTACCTTGATCTTGAATGAATTTAGACTTTGTGCCATTCTGATTTCCTGGGGAAGAGCATTCTAGAGAAGGACAGATTGGATGAGGAATATAATGCATGGTTTACTTTTAATACGAGTACTATTACGTTCTTGTACGAGTGCCTGTAGTGTTATACATACCTATACCTAGTATAATCTATATGTATAATAATAATAATATCTTTATTTATTTCTCCTCATAAAAAGAAGACTTTATGCTACAAGATAATGAGTAGAACTTAATGAAAATACAGTTCATTTGCAGTCTAGTGTATGCGAGGAGCTGGTGTCTGTTTTAGATGCAAAACCTTTATTACAGATCACCAGGACCTCATCCCACGGTAAAGAATCAACATTTAGCTTAACATTAAGATACAATAGTAACGTACACGAAAGTTTATATCTACCTGATAAGGAGACAGTACCATATATATTATTATGTTATTATTATACTTTTATGTCTAAATAAATATATAATATATACTCGCAAAGCTCTACTTTATTATCCATTTTACTTTAACCTTCACCGATTTCACCTTATGACCTTACCTTTGATAATGCCACAGGGCAAAACCGATCAGGATTAAAGTTAATTAAAATACTCAGTGTTTAATTGTTGAATGTACCAGTAGTCATTAAGATGGTTCGTTGTTCATGATACGAGTAGGACAATTTTTTTTTGATGTCTACTCCCACTTTAGGAATAAACATCCTGTGTCGTGGGGGACTTTACAAACATACATAAAACGGACACAAAGAACATCCAGACTCGGGACAACAATTCGTGGATCACACAAAGTGTTGTACCGCGTGGGATTTCAACCCAAGACACTTGGCGCAGTAGCAAGCGGCATGGCGACCGCTGAAACCACTCAGTCAACCGTATAATTGAGTAAGATAAATAAGTTTGGATCGAGTTATATAATATATAATATTTTAAAGTTTTATATAATATAATTTTATATATAATATTTGTTAGTTTAAAGTTTTACAAGTAACAGTTGATATCTATTCTGTTTGTATTTATATTTTGGATACCTGGCACACAACGCCATCTAGCCTCAAACTTAGCATACTTGTACTCTGAAAGCTAAATTGACTGAGAGAACAATTATATATATTTATATATTTTTTTCTTGTAAATACATACACACAGAGATACATTTTGGGTTTGGTTTTGGTGGTTTTAGGTAACAAATATGTGCAGATCTTACATACATTTGTATCGACCTAGAAATTAGACCGAGGGACCGAAGAATCAAAGAACATCTTTGAAGAATAGGAAGTATTCCATTTTTAAAGTCGATAGAAGTATAATTTCTATAATTGTCATTGCCTTCAAAGTTCTCTATGCCGGCTATACTTTCTATATTTACATTTTTATATGCCCCTATTGTGTTTTGTAACACAAAAATGCTTTGTTTGTTTATTGCAGAATTATGGCAAAAGTAAACAATTTATCCCATTGTTTGGAAGAAAGGGCTTGTAAAAGCAAATATACCTACAATTCTATTAAATGGGTTTATGGACTTAAATTTAAGGGACCGCTTAGAGAGATTAACATAGAGAGGTACAACAGAGGACAACAACAACACAGAGAGGTAACCATTAGTTATATTTTCGTTTTCACCAACCTATAGGGGATACCTAAAGCCTAAGTCCTTTATAGTGACTCGAATTTTTAATTACTTAGGTGTCACTTAGCATGGTGAAAACAGAAAACCAAATTAGATAAGATTTGTTTATTTACTTAGCTCACCAACAATTGCATACACTGTTTAACAGTTATAAATATTTTACAATAAGTATATTTACTATATTATAATTGGCATAGTGTCATAATTACCTACTTATAAGGTGTTACCTATTACGTAAGCATCACGTGCACAATAAACAGCAATATTATCGTAATTTTATGCTTAAAATGTCGATTGCTCCAATAATAATACTAAGGAAAATGGAGATAATAAGATCCACAAACAAATTACCTAAAGACATTTATTTTACAGAGGACTATACAAGATACATTCTAGAAACGCGCAAGGCATCGCAACGGAAGATCGAAGAAAATCGTAAAAAGGGCAACATAGCAGTCTATAACATGCCTTCGTTTTTCGAGTGTGACTTGCTTCATATTTAGGAGCTATCTACGTTAGGGGGCTCCTAGTTACGAGATAATATTAGTATAATTTCGGGCGTTCCACCCCTATCTCTCTCTCCTCTCTTTTAAATTCTGGGACTAACAGACACTCAAAGTCTGGCAAAGCACTTGTGAATATTGGGTTGCACGTGCTTATGGTCAATACCAAGATGTGGCAGTTTATTTATTTACATCATACATAATAAAAACATATTAAAAAGTGACTATAACTGTTTATTTGCCTTGTCTTTATGAAATTTATGTTTGATTGAATATAACTTTTCTCTATTAATTATTTCTTATATATTGACAGAGACGTGGACACTGACTGTAAAGCTAATCCATAAGCTTAGAGTCGTTCAACTGCTTGGAGTTTCTCTAAAGGACAAAATTTGCAACGAAGAAATTCGTCAGAGAACCAAGGTGACCGACATAGCTCTGAAAGTTAGTACGTTGAAATGGCAATGGGCTGGTCACATATGTCGTAGAACTGACAACGGCTGAAGTAAGTGCATTCTGGAGTGGAGACCACGTCCTGGCAAACGTAGTAGGATGGGACGCCCTCTGGCCAGATGGCGGGATGACTTGCATAGGAGGGCTGGCAGCGACTGGATGCAAAAAGCAACAGACCGGGCTCTGTGGTGTTCCTTGGGAGAGGCCTATGTCCAGAAGTGGACTGATGATGATGATCAACTATTTTGTAATATACTTGTTATAAATAAATACCTTGTGATTGGCACGTGTTATTTTTCAGTCTAGACAATTATTCAGTTTTATTTCTGACAATAGCTATACAGGTAGGTCCAAATATGACTCAACCAAATAAAACGTTTCTAAATACATTCCTCAGTGTGACTCAACGAGTCATAAACACTGACTCGCTGCTGTTTCGAAAAATTTTAGGTGTTTCAATAAAATTACATTGTAATTAATTGGCTCACTGAAATAATTAAAATACAGTTTTTGGATATTAGTAAACCGAAGTAAAAATGCATACATACATATACATATGCCGACTACCGTGCTGAGGTTTCGGGTTCTATTCCCGGGTTGCACTAAATGTTTGTATAATCTGCAAATATTTATTACTAGCTGAACCCCGCGGTGCTACCCGCTGTACGTCGTACGTGTAATCACAGGCAACGTCGCTAGGCGAAGCTAGTATCTTTATAAATTATAGCCTACGTGTTATTCTGATGTATAAGCTATATTATTGTAAATCGTACAATATGTAACTTTTCTGGTTGATTTTTTACACCTTGTTTCTTGAAAAACGCAAATATCTTACGGAACCCTATTTTTTTCCAAAATAAAATATAGCCTATGTTACTCGTGGATAATGTAGCTTTCAAATGGTGAAAGAATTTTTTAAATCGGTCCTCTACTTTTTGAGTTTATTCGTTACATACAAAAATACAACTCTTTCCTCTTTATAATATTAGTGTAGATGGAGTTTTGGTGTTTCCTAAGTATAAATGTGGTGTATTTACAAAAAAAGTACTTAAGAAGTTCAGTCAATTTAGCTTTCTTAGTTCAAGCTCTTCTTAGTTTGAGAATGTATAGGGTTATGTGCCAGGTGTCCAAAATATTTATTATTATTATTATGTATAGTAGTACAATATAGTACTTTTAATTACAAATATTTAGGAATAACGACTGTCATTTAACTGCACGCTTGGCCTATTAATTGGAATAATGGGGCAGAAAGGTTCTTGAGTGGAGACCACGTGATGGTAAACGAAACGTAGGAAGACCTCCCGCGAGGTGGACGGACGACCTGGTTAAGATCGCGGGGACTCGTTGGATGCGGGCCGCTACCGACCGGTCAATGTGGAAGTCAATAGGAGAGGCCTATGTTCAGCAGTGGACTTCTTGTGGCTGAGATGATTGGCCTAATTGTTCCAGCGGTCGCCACGCTGCTTTCTACTGCGTCAAATGTTAGTTGGGTCCAAATCCCACGTGGGTTCTTTGTGTCACTTTAAAGTATTTTTGTAAAGTCTCCTAATGCAGAAGTTGTCTTAAACAAGTATGAATTATTTATTTAAAAAAAACCCTAATAATTTTTTTATACCAATTTTGAAGTCCCCGATACTCTCACGACTAAGGCGAATCTATTGACACCACTCATATAAAATGCGACAAGCCGTTTAGGCTCTAGAGCGTGCCAAAGAAATAAACATACATACATACCTATATATACTCGAAAACATAACCCTACTTCTTCTTTTCGTAATCGGGTAAAAAAAAAAGATTCTGCGGCTGGATTCGAATAAATACCTAACTAAATGACTCAACAAGTCATAAACACTGATTCGCTGCTGTTTTTGAAAATTTTATAAATTTCAATAAAATTACATTATAATTTATTGGGAGACCTAAATATATATTTTTTTTTTATTGAATAGTGGGCAAACGAGCAGACGTATCACCTGATGGTAAGCGATTACCGCCGCCCATGGACACCCGCAACACCAAAGGCGTCAGAAGTGCGTTGCCGACCTTTGGGGGATGGGAAAGGGGATGGGGTATGGGCCTCCGGTATCCTCACTCATTCGGTGAAACACAGCGCAAACGCTGTTTCACACCGGTTTTCTGTGAGGCCGTGGTATCACTCCGGTCGAGCCGGCCCATTCATGCCGAAGCATAGCTCTCCCACGGTCTATTAATAATAATTAAAATAATAAATGTATAGGTACGTATAGACACGTTTCCTATCCCCGGAGAGGTTAGTAGAGACGAATTAATTTCCCATATTTTGCCGATTATGATTTTAAGATCAAGTTATGATAACTAACTTACTTGCTTAATTAGTTAGGTATGCTTGCATATTTAGCGTGTATATTTCTATATATATATACCTACGTAATATATCCGTAATCCGGTTCCGGTTCCGGTTCTCGTTCCGGTAACACGTACGTTACAAGTTTCCGCGAATAAACTCGTAAAAAGTGTGAAAAGTGCTAAAAATCTCCGTCCAAAACGTGAAATCCTTACAACAAAACATAACAAATCTGTGCATCAAGTGTACTAAGTGCAATTGTTAAAATTTTGTTAAAATCTCAAACCGAAAATATAACCTCAAAACTGTCACCATAGACAATATAGAGAGAGACAGCAAGAATACTAACATAACAAACTACCATTAAAATGGAAAAAACTATTATAGATTTTTTGTCATCGGAACTATACAAAAAATTCGCTCAGGAAACTGCCGCCATAACTACATCTGTCACCCAAAATGTAATGGAGGCGTTAGATTAAAAGCTAAAACGAATTATGGACGAAAATGTTGAGCTAACCCGACTATTTTTTTATACCAATTTTGAAGTACCCGAAACTCTCACGACTAAGACGAATCTATTGACACCACTCATATAGAAATGCGACAAGCCGTTTAGGCTCTAGAGCGTGCCAAAGAAATAAACATACATACATACTCAAAAAACATAACCCTTCTTCTTCTTTTCGTAGTCGGGTAAAAAGAAAAGATTTATGACTTCTTGAGAACTAAATGACTCAAGAAGTCATAAATACTGACTTGTGGCGACCTCCACATACAACATAACATACTACATCGCCATTTACCGAAGTTACACTGAACTACGGAGTAACCTACAATAGGAATAAACTACAAATCCTGAATCGCGCAATTAATAGTTCTCGCGCCGATTATCATATATACAAAATCCCAACATCAACTGTTGGGCAGTAGCCCGCCAGGCATGATCACCTCGCCTGGTCGGAGGATCCTCCCTTTGTGTTGGGTGGAACATGATACCCGTTCCCCCACCAGACTCGCTGCTGTTTTTGAAAATTTTACACATTTCAATAAAATTACATTATAATTTATTGGGACACCTAAATTTTTTTTTATAATTTTTTTTTTATTGAATAGTGGGCAAACGAGCAGACGTTTCACCTGATGGTAAGTGATTACCGCCGCCCATGGACACCCTCAACACCAAAGGCGTTACAAGTGCGTTGCAGACCTTTGGGGGATGGGAAAGGGGATGGGGGAGGGGTTGGTGTATGGGCCTCCGGTATCCTCACTCATTCGGTGAAACACAGCGCAAACGCTGTTTTACACCGGTTTTCTGTGAGGCCGTGGTATCACTCCGGTCGAGCCGACCCATTCATGCCGAAGCATAGCTCTGCCACGGTCTATTAATAATAATTAAAATAATTAAATTCAATTACATTTCTTCTGTTAACCATCATAAGTAATCATAACCTTTTAATAATAAATGTATAGGTACATATAGACACGTTTCCTATCCCCGGAGAGGTTAGTAGAGACGAATTAATTTCCCATATTTTGCCGATTTTGATTTGAAGATCAACTTACGATAACTAACTTACTTGCTTAATTAGTTAGGTATGCATGCATATTTAACGTGTATATTTCTATATATATACTTACGTAATATATCCGTAATCCGGTTCCGGTTCCGGTTCTCGTTGCGGTAACACGTACGTTACAAGTGTCCGCGAATAAACTCGTAAAAAGTGTGAAAGTGCTAAAAATCTCCGTCCAAAACGTGAAATCCTTACAACAAAACATAACAAATCTGTGCATCAAGTGTACTAAGTGCAATTGTTGAAATTTTGTTAAAATCTCAAACTGTGAAAATATAACCTCAAAACTGTCACCATAGACAATATAGAGAGAGACAGCAAGAATACTACCATAATAAACTACCAGTTTGTTTTTGCACTATTCAAAATTAAAAAAGTGTAACCACATTAAAATGGAAAAAACTATTATGGAACTTTTGTTATCGAAACTACACCAAAAATTCGCTCAGACACACTGCCGCCATAACATACATCTGTCACCCAAAATATAATGATGAGCTGTAGAACAAATTCTCTACATTAGAACAAAAACTCAGTGAGATAGAATAAAGCTGGCTTTGGCTGATTTGGCTTTCATCAAATATGACAAATTAGTAGTGAAAAAGGACACAGAACTAACTCGAGATAAAAGGAAATGGGAAGATTCAAACTCACCTAACAAAGAAGCACAGAAGAAAGTCAACGCTAAAGACAAAGATCCAGCAAAAAATTTTGCAAATAAAACCACAACTAAAGAGATCTTTAAATCTAGTATTTGGAACGAAACCAACCAGCTCCCTCAACATAAAGAAACTAAAAAAAATAAACAATACCAAAACGGACTCAACCTTAAGCAAAACGAAACAAATGCTTGTAAACAAAATCAAAATGAAAATATTCTCAAAACTGGATAATTAATAAAGGAAACTGAACAGATTACACCACAGAACAACATATGTCTCCCAACACGGCTGGTCACCGCGGGAGAACTAGAGCAAAACTCTCCAATTAAACCACGAAAATCAGTAATAATTGCAACACTGAACACAAGAACACTGAGAACAAAAGAAAGTCAACTTGAATTATAAAAGAGTCTTGAAAATATACATTATGACATTTTAGGCATAAGTGAGATGAGAAAATTGAGTAAAAATATAGAAGAATACAAAGGCTACATCCTGTTCTACAAGAAAACAACAGCGGGCCATGCAGGAGTTGGATTTCTCAAAAAACACTACCTGAAGAACAACATTTTGGAATTAACGGGGATTTCCGATAGACCAGCAATATTAAACATTAGACTTATGCCCCAACTGAAGAAGCTTACAAGGAAGAAACAGATGAGTTCTATTACCAGCTATATGACGTCACAAGGAACTACCTTAACAACAACCTCATAATCATGGGCAACTTCAACGCTAAAGTCGATAAAATAGAAGCAGGTAAGGAACATATACTGGGGAAATGCGGCTACGGAATTAGAAGTGAGATCCCAAGTCGAGGAAAGAATCTCGAAGAAGAGTAGCAACAAATTGAGAGAAAAGCTATTACAGCTTCTAGAAGAAAGAAATCTATTAATTTCGCAGAAAAACAAAGTAAAGATATTCGAAAGAGAATCTCAACTCTCAGCAAACTTAAAAGAGAAAGTATAAAAAGGAAAGAAACAAAGAAGACTAAATAAACTAGAAGACATAATTCAGAGAACAGATGGAACTAAGAAAGATTTCAAGGAATTAAGAGACCAATGGAAGAAATGGATATAGAGACTTAAAAATACTAAATCTGAACCCACAATAAAACTGCAATTTAACCACAGAATATTACAGAACTCTCGACTCAACATAACTCAAGAACCAGAGGAAGTATTGAGGCCAAAAAACAACCAACAGAAAACACCCTCTATACTGCCTGTGGAAGTACGAAAAGCCGAAAGCAGATGATGATGACCGGTCAACATCCCAAATGAACTGATAAGAGGTACCGTAGAGGAGCTCCGACTCTAACGAAACTGTTTAACGACATACTAAGCACAATGATAATTACAGACCAATGGGGCGAATCACATATTATTCTACTGCACAAGAAAGGACCCAAAGATTTCAAACCTTTACAAGATGTTCGCAAAATTAATTTTAGAAAGAATCACGCAAACCCTCGAAGAAAACTAACCTATTGAACAAGCAGGCTTTAGTATTGTTGATTATATCCATACTATAAAGTAAGTTCTAGAAAGGCATTTGACAGCCTCAAGCATGAGTATATATATGAAACTTTAAGACAGCAAGGAGTGGACTGGCACTACATAGATATGATCAAAAACATTTATAAAATAAGTAAGAGTCGTGTACTGCTAGAAATCGTCGGAGATATATTCCCCATAAAGAGAGGCACCAGGCAGCGGGATCCCCTCTCTTCAAAACTATTCACTAATGTGCTTGAAAGTGTCTTTGGAAGACTAAATTGGGATGATTACGGCCTTAACAGCAATGGCAACCGACTAAATCATCTAAGACTTGCAGATGATCTCATTATTCTAGAAAGTTATCCAAAGATACTACAAGAAATGGTAAAGGCCTGACATACGAAAGCAGAGAAGTCAGTCTTGTGATTAATACAAGCAATACCAAATTAATGACCAACTCCACTGAAATGGATATTGAACTGGAAGGGAAAAAGCTCGAATATGTCAGCGAGTACGTACCTATATTTAGTACAAATAATATCACCCAGTAACCAGATGGAAAGGAGGTTAACAAAAGAATTGCTTGTGGTTGGAAGAAGTACTGGTCTCTCTTTAGATATAATGAAAAGCAAAGACTTGAGCGTATACCTACCAAACGGAAAACGTTAAATATATGCATCCTTCCATGTTTGACATATTTATTTATTTATTTATTTAAACTTATTGCACATGTTGTACAAAGGCGGACTTAATGCCTTTGTACAACATGTGCATGCATGCATACCTATAACATATGAATGTGAAACTTAGTCGGTCACTTAAAACCAACGTGAAAAGCTTACCAGGTGCCAACGTTCGATGGAAAGGAGTATGTTGGGAATAAAGCTCAGTGACAAAATCACCTCAACAGAAATACGATGGAAAACCAAAGTCCCTGACATACTCACTGGAATTGACCATCTTAAAAGTGGCTGGACGGGGTATATGTTACGGTGCAAAGCGAATAAGTGGAGCCAACTGGTCACGTTGTGGTATCCAAGGGATGGAACAAGAGAACCGAAACGTCCACTAAGAAGAAGGGAAGATGATCTTCGTCTGGTCCTAAGACCGTACTGGATAAGTCCTGGCAGACAGAGAGCAGTGGAGGCAGTTGGAGGAGGCCTATGTCTTATAGACCGTAAGACCAAACAAAGAGGAATCAGCTCGGAATAAAAGGTTACATCATCATCATCATATATATATTTTACACTCGGACCTCTATCACCAATAAAATTGCACACCCCATAATACCTATTGGTAAAATAAAGTTATAGGCAAAATGGGCGCGTATCCATTTTAATATTATTAATTCTAAAGTTACTGTCTGTCTGTCTGTTACGTTTACATGCCATAATCGTTGAAACGATTTAGATGAATTTCGTTATCTAGATATATTGAATCTTGGAGCAGGACATAAGCTACTTTTTGTCGTGATAACCGACATACATTCAGGCGGAGCTATAGTCAAAAGCTAGTATTTCTACTCGTACTCTATGTGTAATGTTTTAAAAAAAATACTATCATCTAAGGAATGAAAATGATGACATTAATTGTACCACGATTAGTTATAATCAACGAAATTCCTTAATAAAAAGCTTTAACAAAAAGTTTTATATAACTGTTATCTTTATTACTAAGATTCTAAACAAAGCACCAATCCAGTCGCTTACTTAATCCCGTATAACATACCTTCCCTCCTAAAAACTTATGAGTGCGTATGTATCACCTTAGTGTGTGTAATAATATAGTTAAAAGTAGGTTCTTTATAGTGTGTTACGTTTGTGTGCTTGCGTGTGAGTCAGTGTGTGCATGTGTCGGCGACGCTGCGTCTGCGCACGGCTGCATTGGAATGCGGCCGAAGAGGGGGATCGAAACCCGAATGAATGTGTTCCTTTTGAAATGGATTTTTTGTTTCCATTTAGATGTTTTGATTTTAAATTCGATATCTTTATCTAAAATAGATGGATGTACGTGCGTGCGTATTTTAAAACATAATTAGAACGAAAGAAAGAAAAATAAAAATTTATTTCAAAGGACTCGGTAACTATAAGGTACTTTTAATAAGAGTTTTAATAATGAACAAATTTAGTTTTAAAAATACTAGAACATATAACAACTATTTACAATAAAATTGAAATTCATCTAAAACAATTTATTTCTAATGACAAATATACAGATGTTGTGGATGGTTCTAGGTTGATTGTCAAAATATCAACTATTGATGAAAAAAATAATGTTGTCTATGAGCCAAAGAATATTAACCAGATGTTTTTTTCCCAAAAATATCTTCATATGACCACTACTCCCTATTAATAAGGAAAATATCTACCGTGTTTATGATTCAGTAGGTAAAACGCTTGACTTCAACGTGAAATAGTTAGACCTTAATCAGGACCAGTCCCACGTGTTGCCTGAAAATAATCAGAAAATCTCTACATAACGAACACTGTTAGTTCACAAAGCATTTCCTAAATTGTGATCCATTGATCTTTGGATTTCAAACAACCATGGGAAAATACCTTCAGACTTGGACACACATTCCTAAATAGCCCATAACAGTCGAATTTGTACCACTTATCGACAATATGTCCATTTATAAACATATAACGGAGAATATAACCATCTGAGTTTTCTAAATTAAATCATAATTTAGACCGCGCTCGGTCAGGTATTGTCATTCTTTTATCTCCACTTGTATAATTTATAAACAGTGTTTGGTCGACAGCCGTACCGATATCCTATGTTACAGCTATAATCTCGGCTTGAACCACAAAATGTTTGTATAGCTCAACTAATAACGTTTAGGGATCCCTGAGAATTATAGCAGCTTTGAAAACAATTTTACAAAGAAAGTTAAATTTGTTTAAATGAACAGGTAACTATGTAGATAGATAAATAGTACTTGAATAAATAACGTTATTGTTGTTAAAGGTTTAAAAGTTTCTTTATTTTATTGAAGCTGTTGCATTTTTAAATGGTGTAGCAATTAAATCATAAAGCCTTGAAATCGTTTGTAATTTGATATTGTATGTCTTGAAAGTATAGAACAAGTGGTAATTTTTCTCTAACCTTTGAAAGTTAAAATCTATACTAATATAATATTATAAAGCTGAAGAGTTTGTTTGTTTGAACGCGCTAATCTCAGAAACCGCTGGTCCGATTTGAAAATTCTTTCTGTGTTAGACAGCTCGTTTATCGAGGAAGGCTATAGGCTATATACGTTAAGACAAATAAGAGCGGAGCACCAATGAAGAATGTTACAAAAACAGACAAATTATTACGCTACCGCCAATAGCAGACGTAAACGAGTAAACGAGATTGCGTGGGTCAGCTAGTATTAATATAACACTACACCGTAGGAGGATTCTTCTATATATATATATATATATATATACATAAGAATAGGTAGGCATTAACACTGCAATAGTTTCATTTACGTTTACTGTCATTACCCTACTCTTACGGGTTGTAGTGTCATATTACATAGTCTACAATATTTTAAATTTCATATTTGAACAACCAAATGTAAAATAATATGAAAAACGTAGGGAATTTCAAATATCTATAAAAGGTGTAATTCGTTTTGTAAAGAATACAATACAATTACATATACCTATTGATCTCAGAATATGAGTGATGAACCTTAAATGTCTAGATCGTGACTAGGTTTAATATAATCAGATGAATTGTAATACTTTGTTAACAAAATTTTTATACATTAATAATCTCAAATTTTATATCAACCTAAAAATACGGAAATCATTATTGGAAGTTTATACATAATTAACAACGACCTTATTTTTTTTATATCAAGAACCCTTTCAATAGAAATTTTCACACTTGACCGCATTTATACAATAAGAGCTGTATGCTTGCTTCTTTACCAACAGAATAGGCTATGATCACCAACCCACTCGTTTCGAAGCCTCGAATAATAACATTATTATGTGAACCACAACCTATGAGTCCACCAAGATATTAGTCATTTAAAAAATCAATCGAAAACGGACCTTATTGCTTTAAAATACGATATATACGTTTTGGGATTGATAGTAATCGTAAGTTTGTATATTAAGAGTACATTTTTAAGCGTCTTTGTCGCTTGATCACCGCCTCACTGCGACAATGCTTACTATAGACGCATTCAAACCTTTTTGGTAACAGTTCACCTTATAAAACTAGTGAAAAGAAAAAAAAAGAAAATTCCAAATCTGAATTTCAAACCTATTTAGCTATAATGTTCGTGTTTATGGTTTAAACATAAAGTCATTTTTCTTATATCGTTATATACATATATTAGTTTTCGTTTTATTTCCATTGTCTTAACAGTTAATACTGAGATTTTTCTAACAGAAAACTTTAACAAGAATTAAGTCTTAAGTAAATTCCTAATCAGAAATCAAGCACAAAATTAAAAAAGTACAGTCAGCATTAATGCAAGTTACAATACAGATTCTATTCTAATTAGATACCCTTAGTTTGAGCACAAGATTTCCTTGTATTTTTAGTTATAAGAATGTTAAATATGTCAATCCCAAATTAATAATGAGATAGAGTACTCTCTAAGAAAACTAAAGCATAAACTGGAGTACCAACAATACAACAAATTTCATAGTAGATAAAGAACAAAAAATTTTTCAGATATCCAAGTTCAGTCTTCTGGTCCATAGATGCGTATAAAGGGCTTCGATAAAACATATTTTTCTCCGAAACAATTGACAAGTCAAAGTATCGATTCTCGATTGTTTTGGAAATAAATTCGATTGTCATTCGATGGTATCGTCTCGTCTCACGACTGAAGTAATCTTGGTGTTGCGATCGACGCAAAATATTTACGAAAATAATATAAAGGTTCGGTTTGATCGGTGCGATGCGGTACGGTTTGATCTTGTTAAGATGGCGTTCCACTAATGCGATTAAATAACATTCTTGACACCTTGTTCTAAGAATTTATTTTTTATTTGGTCACAGTACATTCTTTAATATTTTTAATGATCAATTTAATTTTATGAATAGTTTTAAAATAAGGTACAACTTAAAAAACAAAATAAGCATTTAAAATTATTTATTATGTTACGCCTACGTTAAGCAGAAAAACATTCAATGTAACAATTGCTCATCTACATATAATTAATAATTTTCTCTCATCATCGTGTAGGTACACTTTTATACATAATCTGACACTGAACACATTATCCGTACATATGTTATTAAAAAAGATGTACTTATTAATCGATTTTTTAAACTTTAATAAGTCATAATCGCAGTTTAAGAATCATACCTATAGCCATCCTTGATAGCGGTGATCAGAACACCGCTTAAGATTCACTTATTGTTCGATCAGCTTTTAAGATGTGACTGATAACACGAACGGTGACAAAAGACCGGCCGACCGATGCTTTGTCAAGATTTAGGGGTCTTTGATACTTTGATTTTATATCATATTTATTATAACATCAAATTAAAAATAGAAAAAAATATTTTATTTTGGTTTAGCAAATTGTTAGGCCATGGAATGTAGAAATTTGCCAGTGTCCTATCTATAGGTACTCGATATAAATAAATAAAATTGGAGTGCAGTCAAAGTCTATGTTTTATAAAACAAAAATTATTCTCTCCTACTCACTTAATCTATAAGCATTCTCTTTGTTTCTATAAGTTGATTCTGGTAAGTAGCCATTCTAATATAATTATGTTTTTAATTTCCAATAAAAGACGTCAGAACTGACATGGCATTGGAATTAATTAGATTTCCAATGAAAACGAATAAAAAGTTAGAAGCTACAATAATAATTATGCTTTTCGTAACCTCGAGTGTCGTCTGAAAATTAATGTAATTGATGTGTCGGGGATGTGAGCTTAGTATAAACAGGCGCTTAGGTAGTAACATTTTATTAAAAAGTAATGTAAATAAATCAATAATGTATAGAACTTGAAAACTTGTAACATATTATAGGATATCTATCATTAATATACATGAATACACTTATTTTAAGTACAGGAGTAAACTACACGGTAGCTTCAAGAGAAGGATAACTTAACACTAGCCTACCGACCCGTTTGGCTTGCATTGTACAGTACGTTAAAACTTATTTCTAAGGAGTAATCTATGTTCAGTAGTGGTCTATTAAGGCTCACTTACCGTGGGAGAGCCACGCTTCGGCATGCATGGGACGGCTCAACCAGAGTGATATCACGGCCTCACAGAAAACCAGTGTGAAATAGCGCTTGCGCTGTGTTTCACCGAGTGAGTGAGGGTACCAGAGGCCCATATCCCAACCCCTTCCCCTATCCCTCTTCCAATCCCCCAAAGGCCGGCAACGAACTTGTGACGCCCCCGGTGTTGCGGGTGTCCATGGGCGGCGGTACTCGCTTACCATCAGGGGATACGTCTGCTCGTTTGCTACCTACTCCATAAAAAAAACTAAACGCGATTATTTAAACACTTATGTGTCGTGCCACATTGTATTAGTTAGCATTTTTCTTACAACAAATCGGTGAAAACCTGGGTGACAATGACGGTCCCATAAGGGTTTTTACTCGAAAATCTGTGTAATTCTAAATACAATTCTTGCTCTTTACAGTGGCAGCTTTTTATTGTTTGGAGCCTGGATACGAAAGAAGAAGGTTTACATTCTTCAGGAAGGTTGGCGTTAAGCAAACAGAAAAGCTAAAACTATTGCCAAAAGGATTTCTAGTGACCAAAGTGAAGGGAAGAAGAAACCTCATTGTACCGGCTCCGAACACATTCTGGAAACTGTTTGGAAAAATTTGAAGTATTTTAATATTATACTATAGAGCTTACAAACCAGTAGTAAACATAAGTACAGGTTAAACACATGTAAAACACGGCGAACAGATCTAACAACAACATTCCTATAAAAATTCAATAGTAACCATGTCTAATTAGCAATTTATGGCAACCCAAGTATAACCGAACGTTATAAATCGTTCATAAGGTAACATACAATGATACCCAATGTTCTTTTGGTTTTATTTTCATACAAAAATAAACTGCGTTATGACCTTGAGATTATAACCGCTAATCATAAAATACAAAGCGATATCATTTTAGTTATTTTTAAATTAGAAGTAGTACAACACTTGCTAGAGGATTGTGTCAAATATCGAAACTAAAGGAACTCGTTAATGTGCAAATATAACTTTAATATGTCCGATATAGGACTTTTCATCACTATATTAAGTAATCCTAATACAAATGCGGCGTTAGACCTATTTGAGATATTTGCACAACATCGGATTCCTCTATCTCCAAGGTAGTTAGTATCATGGAATAAGCCACGATAGGGCTAACATATAACTTTTTAATAAAAGCATAAATTAATAAAGATCAAAAAAAAAAATAGAAGTTGAGGACAAAGGTCTATTGGTAATGTGATTACTCGTATTACCATATACCTACTGTTAGAAAATGTAATTTCATTCAATAAAAACCCCTTACGTTTTCCGCCGCCTTTTTTTCATAAATTAGCCAAGGGACGGCTTAAAGTTTTTTTTATTTATGTATGGGACGTGGATCTCCCAAAATGACTCTACTCTACCTGATGGAAAGAATAAGCAGAATCCAAGAGTGGTGGTCACCATACTCATTGCGATGCAGACAATGCAACAATGCAATAACATGACCCACTACAAGGCGGCCTAGTGATGCTTCTGCATCATTGGGCCTCCGGTCTCGCACTCACCAACGGAACACAACTGCACGAACGCTGTCATTTTACGTTGATCTTCTGTGCGAGGGCAGTACCGCCCCGGTCAAGCCGGCTCAACCGTGCTGAAATCAGCGTGGCTCTATTACCTTGAGGGACAGACTTTTAGATGCGACTGAGCCCTATTTTTTTTACGATGAGTGATTGCCATAAGACCTCTACAACACAAGTACTAAGCGATATCTAAATTCAGGAAAGGCCTTTTATCGGAGTTCTTAGGCTCTAAGGATTACAACGCTAAGCAACTGCCTCGGTGGCGTAGTGGTAGCGTATGCGACTATTGGGCTTGAGGTCTCGGGTTCAATTCCTGGGTCGTACCAAATATTTGTACGATCTACAAATATTAGTTTCGGAGTTTGGGAGTTTTCTATGTATAATATGTATGTGTTTACAAAAAAATGTACTCATAACATAAGCTCTGCTTAACTTGGGACTAAATGGTGTTGTGTGTTAGATGTCCTTAAAATGTATTTATCTGTAACGATTGCTAAAGATGTTCGAATTGCAAACAGTAACGACAGCTAAGAGTGTTTTCCGGGACACAATAGCCATATCTGACTAATTTCAGATTATCTAACGACTGAAAATATTCAAGACTTTGTCTGTCATTTACTGTCTCATAAAGAAAAGGTAAATGCAGAAATATGGTCCAAAATATGGCTCACTGTCTTAAGAATCATAAAGATGTTTATGACTAATTTGCTTGCAAGTAAATTCAGAGCAAATCTTTTGTTAAATTTATTACAATAAAGAACGAATGCAGTGTCTCATAAAATTTATTAGCACCTCGTATTTATTGTGTCAAGAAATTTTTGAGCGTCCCTATTAAGGTATTCAATTTACGCGAGTCGTGTAGTATAAAAATGCATTATAAGCTTTTTAATACTCTATAGAATTCTCAGTTAACCCCAGGATATAGTAACAATATTATCAATCAAGAAGGTACCAGTTTTCTAATAAACACTTTGTAGTTAATGACAATTAAACACACTGCACAAATGGGTTTAGTTTATCTTTTTTTTTTTTTTTTTTTTTTTTATTGAATTGGAGGCAAACGAGCAGACGCATCACCTGATGGTAAGCGATTACCGCCGCCCATGGACACCTGCAACACCAAAAGCGTCACAAGTGCGTTGCCGACCTTTGGGGGATGGGGAGAGGGAATGCGGGAGGGGTTGGGGTATGGGCCTCCGGTATCCTCACTCACTCGGTGAAACACAGCGCAAGCGCTATTTCACACCGGTTTTCTGTGAGGCCGTGGTATCACTCCGGTCGAGCCGGCCCATTTATGCCGAAGCGCGGCTCTCCCACGGCTCTCTAGAAAAACTGTTCAAATGCCAGCAAATTATTTATGACTATTAGATTATAGGTGTGATTATGCAAGACCTAAGTTCTAGTTTTAGTAGTTTAAGATCTAGTTATATTCATGAGGTGATGGATTAAGAATACGAAGTGTCCATCCTTATTCATCCCATGGGTATCGAAAAGGCGACTAGGGGACCGAACTATGAAACCATATACCAACCCGTATGGCCAGCGTGATATATTAGCGCAAAACCTCATCTACTCGTATACTAATAATAAAGCTGAAGAGTTTGTTTGCTTGTTTAAACGCGCAAATCTCAGGAACCGCTGGTCCGATTAAAAAAATCTTTCAGTGTTGGATAGTCCATTTATCGAGGAAGGCTATAGGCTATATATCATCACGCTACTACTAATAGGAGCGGAGTACCAATGAAGAATGTTTCAAAAACGGGGGAAAATTTTCACGCTACGGGCAATATAAGATGCAAACGAGGTTGCGTGGGTTTCTAATAAGAGGCTTATGTCCAACAGTGAACTGTAAAAGGCTGTTAATGATTATAATCAAGCTATCCTTCTGATCAATTCCCCCTTATACCATTAAAGAACCTCCAAAGCTCACCGTCTCAATGTTTCGAAGAAATTACTTCATCATTCGCTTTCATAACGTACAATATCATGTAAGTTCCTTAATCCATTCGCCACAGTCGCCAATGAGTGTAGTTAATGCGTCGAATACGGCCACAATTGACAGGTCGATTGACGACGAACAAAAGATGTTATGCTAGGAATGTCGGCTGTGTTCTCCTAACTGACAATTAATTTGTAAGCTTGTAATTTATGCAGGACTGGTGTATAAGTTTTGTGGTTGAAAAGGTGTAAAGTTATTATGTTTTATTAGTTAAGTTTTGTGGCCATATATATGAATAAATATACATAATATAGGTATACATACATTTACATATAAGTAACAGGTATTGAAATCGTTATAACTTGTGTGTATTCAAACATTCATTATTGTAAAGTAATAAATAAAATAAATAAATATTCCGGACATCTAACACACAACGCCATTTAGTCCCAAGCTAAGCAGAGCTTGTGTTATGGGTACTAAACAACTGATATAAAAACTTATATACTTTTTTTTTGTAAATACATACAAATTATATATAGAAAACACCCAAACTCCGAAACAAATATTTGCAGATAATACAAACATTTGGTCCGATTATGTTTTCGTAATTCGATATTCTTGATGTGTCACATTGTCTCTACACTCTCTACTCGCTTATTCCATCGTATAAATGATTTTTTTCTTGGTCACTTTTCTTGGGTCTACTTCCAAAATATTTTTAAAGATTGTCGTTTTCTTCAGAATTACTTCTACCATCAACTATTACTTCCTTCTTAGGATTAGGATATACGTAAGGGTATCTCTAGCGTACCCTTAATACCCCAGGAAGGAAAACTAAGTTAATGGGTATTATTGACTACCTCGGTGGCGCGAGTGGTAGCGTAAGCGACTGCTGTGCTTGAGGTCTCGGGTTGGATTCCCGGGTCGGACCAAGTGTTTGTATGATCTGCAAATATTTGTTTCGAAGTTTTGGTGTTTTCTATGTATAATATGAATGTATTTACAAAAAAAAGTATGTAAGTATTTCTATCAGTTGTTTAGTATCCATAACACAAGCTCTGCTTAGCGTGGGACTAGACGGCGTTGTGTGTTAATAAATTGTCCGAAATATTTATTTATGTATTATGGCTATAGAGAAAGATTCCCACGGAATTTATTCTTTTTAATCCAAAACTGTGTCATACCAGAATCCTCAGTCCATTTTAGAATCAATTTATTTCTAATGATAAAGCTATGCCCGGTAGCTTATTTACGAAGACAATGAAAACACAGCGATCCAATTACTTTCCCATACATTAATCACACTGATCTTAAATATCAATCTCGACTTTCATTCGGCTACTGTAGAAAAAGAACCATTAAAATTCTTTGAACTAAATTAAAAACGATTATTTTTTCTACCACATTTTCGTTATTACAAAAGCATCACACTTTTCTAAGATATTATTCGATGATCCATACTAATTGGTGATCGATATAGATCGTAAACAGGTAAGCGATCATCGCATTGAAAGCCTTAATTAAAAGCGGTATACAACCTCCATAAATATGTCTAAATGTAAGCTGGCAACACTCGGAGTTAGAATAGCCACTAAAATAATTATGATGGCAATGTGTGGTATAAAAAATATTGAATGTGTTTGTGAGGGTATTTTTTAATGTGTAAGTAGTTGGTACTAGCAGAGATTAGACAAGGCATTGTGGTTAAAAAAATTACCGACTTCAAAAAAGATAATGTACATAGGAATATATGAGTTTTCTATTTATTGGGTAATTAAAGGTATCACATCTTGCGTTATTTCTGCTATCGTAAAATAGTTTCAGGTGCTTTTGGCTAGTCATGTTTACAATATTTATGGTGGGTTTATATTTGATCAGTTAATAAACCTAATTAATTAATTAAAACTAAAACTTATGCAACAAATAAATATCTGATGAATATTTGTGTTAGAATGTTTTCTTTTGTATAGTACCACGGTAATTAAGAGGGCACATATTAAAGAAAATCGAAATTAAATGTATCATATTAATATAACTTATCAGCGTCCGACTAAATTACAATAATTAAAAGACATAACAATAGGATGGGTTACGGAATTAATAGCCATGATCGAGAATCCAGGAACAGTCTTTATTAATAGGCTCAGGAACGTTGCTTTATAAGCCGTCTATGTACCTACGTATTTTTCACACAAAAAATAATTTGAAAAAAGAATGTGTCAGGTTGGTTTCTTTTTAAAAAAAAACTTTAAAAAACAAAGCAGTCATAAGAACTGACGACAAAAGTGAAATATCAAAACTATTAACAAACAGTTGTTTAAGGTCACTTGAAATGAATGTCTTTGCAAAAAATATAGCTCATGGAAAGCGTTTGGCGACGATAACGTGATCTCCATGATTTTTGTTCACCTAAGACAGTTTTTTTTTACCAGTGAAAACCCCTCGGGCCGTCACCCCGCCGCAAGCGGGGCGGTTTGTCGAAATCGAACCGACTAAAACCACACGGTGTACCACTCTGCGCCTGAGAAGGGAGGGGTCCGGGAACTGTTGTTATTAACACGACCGGACCCCTCCCAGCTCACCTAAGACCTTACCACCACATAACGCGCCTAAAGAAGTTTTTACTTCAAAAATAATACCTGGCAGGTCTGTACATTTATAATCCTTTCGAGGACGGTAGCTGTCATTAGACTGGCTGCAAACTTACGACACCAATATAATTGGTGTCTATATATCACCCCGTCCGTCCGTTCCTTTTATTGTTGGCACAGTAGCTCTATAAACATGTGAAACGATTGTTATTCTTGTACCTCGTAAACGGATTGAAGTAACTGATAGAGAAATAGGTTAGTTTTGGGGTTACTGAGTAAATGTTGAGTTTTATGTTCATATCTTCCTTGACTGCCTCATTGGTCTAGCGATTCAAGTATGCAACTGCCAATCAAGAAGTCTCGGGTTCGAATCTTGGGTCGGACCAAAAGTGTTATTGAGTTTTTATAATTATGGAAATACTTAATAACAGATCGGAGTTTGGAAGTTGGGGTCTGAACCCCCGTGCTTCGGAGAGCACGTAAAGCTGTCGGTCCTACGCCTGATCTCTCCCCGGTCGTGTCGGTTAACCGTCCCATCGGATTGTGAGAGAGAGGGAACAGAGTGTGCGCCTGTGTTTGCGCACACACTAGTGCACTATAATATCTCCTGCGTAGTTGGCTGGTCTCCGTTGAGCCTGGCCGCCGTGGCCGTAATCGGCTAGGAGAACATTATCATAACACACAACCAAATAACAACTATATGTAAGGGATCACAAAGCGCTTTTTAAATCTCAATTAAACAGATTTTAACTTGCTTAGTTTTATATTAAGCTGCTTTTTATATCATCCGCTATATTCTAGTGAAAGTCCCGGTATAATCAGTCCAGCCGTTCGACCAACACAATATTTAAAAAAAATGTCTTTTGATGTAAGTACTGCATGTACTTTCATATGCATTCAGTAAAAATGGGTTCATTTCAAATTACAAATAGACACTTCAATCTTATACTAATATAATAAAGCTAAAGAGTTTGTATGTTTGTTTGAGCGCGCTAATCTCAGGAACCGCTGGTCCGATTTGAAAAAATATTTCAGTATTGGATAGTACATTTATCGAGAAGGCTATAGTTATATATCATCACGCTATTACTAATAAGAGCGGAGCACCAATGAAGAATGTTTCAAAAACGGGAGAAAATTTTTACTCTACGGGCAATAGAAGACGCAAACGAGGTTGCGTGGGTCAGCTAGTTTTATTTATATGTACAGATAAATTTTTAAACCTGTCTTACATTTGTAATACTAGCTTTTGCCTGCAACACCACTCGCATGTTTATTGAATATCGCACTTAAAAAACAGTCTATGTGTTATTCTGATGGATGAGACCTCTACTCCTATAAAGTTTCATATAAATCCGTCCAGTAGTTTCGCGTGAAAAAGTAACAAACATCGATACATCCTTATAAACTTTCGTATTTATTATTTAAGTAGGATTAGTAGGATTGAATTATAACAAACATATCATAACTAGTTTAGTTCAAATACCTACTTAAGTAATCCCCAATTTCCAATCAATCCCCAATTTATCCAAATAAACAATATCTCTCTTTTACTATTGTCTTCCCCATTTCACACTTTTCCTTTCACATTAAACGGCCAATTTTCTTATTCAATTTCCAATGTGCCCAGTTAAGAGCAATAGTATTGCTGTCTATTATTTGATAGGATTAAAATTATAGTCAGTGTTAACCACAACCCGTCGGAAATATATGCGAACCTGGCTTACTGATGTCATCCAAACTAGAGAGTTAATATTTCACTGAACAGAGAAACAATACACACACATAGGCTTACATATTTGGGAATATAAGCACAAGTTAGTGAGCACTGTTTGTTTTTTTAATATATATGTGCCAACCAAAGTGAATCTATTCTGCCTGATATAAAGCAAGAGCAAACTCGAGACCTAACTCATTGCGAATGCAATAATGCGGCATGGCGTGATACCACGGCCTCACTGAAAACCGGCGTGAAATAGCGCTTGCGCTGTGTTTCACCGAGTGAGTGAGGATACCGGAGGCTTATACCCCAAGCCCTCCCTCCATCCCCCTCCCCATCCCCTAAAGGTTGACAACGCACTTGTGACGCCTCTAGTGTTGCGGGCGTATATGGGCAGTGGCAATCGCTTACCATCAGGCGATAGGTTTACTCGTTTGCCCGTTAATATAAATAAAAAGTCGACCCACACTATAGCAGCGCATTGAGATGTTTCTACATCATTGGTCTCGCATTCACCAACGAAACACGACAGCACGTATGCTTTCATTTTAGGTTGGTCTTCTGTGAGAGTTAGTACCGCCCGGGTCGAGCCGACCAGTTCGTGCTAAAATCAGCATTTCTCTATTACCTTCATTGATATTCCGGACCACTTTTATTATTAGGTAAGTAGAAGTTCTTCGCTTTAAAACAATATAAATTAAAAAGATAATTCTGACAACCACCACAAACAGTGTGCCAATTCTCCTTGACACATCTTCATCATTTCGCCGGTTATATTTCTCACGGCTACCGAAGTACTGAGCCTTGACAAAAATGGCGTTTTGACATTTACGCCACATCCGGAAGCCGTGTCGGAATGTTAATTGAACAAGATGGTATCTTATAATAAGTCATTGTATGTCTTAAATGCATTTGTGGACCACTTATGAAGTGTGGAGATTGTATTGTGCAACTTGACTGTTTTATGATAAGAATATTTAAAGAAACTCATGTACCTACGTTACCTAATAAGAAGACGAAGTAGTTAGGTATTTGCGTAATTGGTTGCATCATAATAATAAAAGGAATTCAATGCTAAAGTAAAGTATCAAAAATATCGGAACAAAAGGAATTCAATTCTAAAGTAAAGTACAAAAAAAAACGGACTATATGAAACTCCAATTTTACAAAGCGGACAATCTAATGTTTATATAAGTCAAATACGAAGTGACACACTTACAATTAGGACGAATTGAATAATACATCAAACGCAAAAGCTTAAGCTACAGAGTGAACTAAAGAACGTAGGTACCAAAGAACCCGTATAACACAGTCTAAAAAGAATCTAAAAATACATCAAATACCAAAATATATCAAGCTATTTAGCAAGCCAAAGAACGTATTTACTTCTAATATAGGTTTATCATCATCATCCTCCTGGCTCCAGTCAGACATCTTACGCAAATCATCACTTCAACTAATCCTAATTTAATTTTAAAACTATGAACGATATCGAGGTCCATTCCAAAAACTGTTAACGGAATATATCATAAAGAATACATATTATGATCTTAATCAATAGTAAAATACATTATTATCTGTAAAGAGTACTTTCGATATAAGCGACTCCTACATCAATTAAAGAACAATCAAACTACCTACAATGCAACCTGAACATATTTAATATAATAAAAATCAGAATAACGTTAAAGGATAAAGCACAAGAGACCTCACTAGTTGATTTGGCAACCGTGACCAAGTCCAATATAAATATATATATCCAATATAATAAAACTCAGTTGATATCACAAACCGTAAAATATTCGCATAAACAAAAAATATTCTGCGGTTTACAACCCAAGATCCCATAAAATAGGTCGTCCCATAAAACAACTGGCTACTAATCCTCAAGGTATTGCCGAAATTATGAATAATATAAGTAAATAATTTATACATTTTAACGGAAGAACGTCTTAAGACAAATATTCAAAAAATGTCGCCGTAACCATTTGCGATTAATCAATATAAAACCTTACAAATTAAATTAGATTTCGTTCACAAATTTTTTGTTTACTCTTCAAATAACACATTTTCGTTCTTATTTTTTACACGATAAGGTTTATTTTGGTTTTAACCAAATGAATTTTATTGTATGTGTGAACTTTGGCCAGTAACTTTAAGAAAAAGATTTATGTCACACTAAGCTTAGGATTAGAAAAAAAAATCGTTGATTACAAATTGTAAATAAGATCACTGATCTCCATGTTTTGGTGATTTAAGATTTTGTAATTGGGTTTTTGTGTTAATCACGCGTATAAGGTAAATTTGTTTATGAGATTAGATTAAACCTAGATATAGATTGTGTGAGTGTAACTTGGACGAATCCCAGATGATCAATTTGTTTCTACTACAATAGAGAGATAAATAAATAAATATTCCGGACATCTAACACACAACGCCATCTAGCCCCAAGCTAAGCAGAGCATGTGTTATGGGTACTACACTGACACAAATACTTATAATACCTTTTTTTTGTAAATACATACATATTATACATAGAAAAGACCCAAACTCCGAAACAAATATTTGCAGATCATACAAACATTTGGTCCAACCCGGGAATCGAACTCGGGACCTCAAACTTAGCAGTCGCATACGCTACCACTGCGCCACCGAGATAGAAAAATACTTGTAGTGCGTACTAGTATAGTACTCCTAACAGAGAACTTCTCTAAGTTCGTGAATTTTGTGTTGCTAGGTTACCTATTTCATAAAGTTTGACTCATTCTGCTTTCTTACACCAAAGCAAGAGAGACTAGGAGAAAATAACGATATCATTAATTCTGCCATTGTGCAATTTACATTTACGCATAAACAATAAAATAAAAGCAACAAAATGATTCATTAAACGTATTCCAGATTTAAAGTTCAGATTAAAACTATTTCCTAATCTAATCTTTAAATCTCGAATCCGGCTCAGGCGGTCAGAGCTACCGTTTCAGCATGACATCACCATACCAGTAGGATCCTGACTGGCTATGCCGCTAATAGGTCCCTGTCCACCGCTACAAATGATGGCAGACCGCGTCATTAAGGGGTCAGGTGGAAAAATATGGATTTTGGTTATAGGTTAGGAAGATTATACACTGGGTGTTAGGGTAAAATGTGTTTTTTTATCAAAAGGAGGGCAAACCAGCACACGTATCGCTAAAGAGTACGGTGTTTTCTTGAAGGAATTGTTATGAAATCTAATTAAAGAATTTAACAACAGGAACAAACGACCATTTTCGATTTAATCGGGGATCTATTTGTACTTGTAGAATATGCAATATATTTGTTAACGTTCAAATAAATGTTTTCTTTCTCTTTTTCTATTAATTATCTTTCTTTTAAAAGAAGAAGTGTATGTTAAGATATTTCAGTATTAACGTAGTATTACATATTATTTTTTTATGTGACATACGTCGCCGTTAATTCCCAGATCAGAGTTTCGGAGCTTATAACTCTATTTCTAGATTTATTCTAGACAATCAGACACCTACTTACTAAGTATAACATTGAGACATATCAGTCAACTGGGTAAAGATTTTTGAGTTATTTCCAAAGATTTGTCCTTTGATTTACTTAATATATTCTTAAGTATTATTAGTTATTTCTTTTCTGTTATTGTAAAACTCTCTTTCATGTGATATAAACAAACAGTTTCTACTTTTGGCCGGTCACTTTATAAAAACATTTCGCACTGGTCTGCGGCCGCCTTTACAACAACACTTATTTTATTCGTACATAATGGGTCAGCCCCGAGGCCCGACTCCTGCACAGCGGGAGACACTGGAACCAACCACCGCACCGCATAAATTCAACATTTGTCACGGTATTAACACTCGAAAAAGGGTTTTATCATGTCAACCCCGTATCCGGTAATCTTGGTGTATTTTTGCTTTTAAATTTAAAAATCAGACTTATATTTGTCATGTGGCTTTTAAATTAACTGGCACTTTTAAAGTAACTAAATAGCGCTTGGTAGACCTCTAACATGTACTATGAAAAAATGATCTTTTTTTGATATTTATATTTATTGCATCAATAAAGTTTTGTGATCCAAAAAAGCTGAAATGCTTACCTTGCATTAGGACTTTTACCTCTGCTGCATCAATTTACAAACCGCATTTTAGGCGTTACTTAATGTAAATGATTCTTGATTAAATTTAAGGGAAGTGTCCCTAGAAAATCTTATATATACTAATGCTTTTGGACTACGGGCTGCTTGTTCTTTAGATCTCGTAAATTTTAGGTTTTACTCATTTAGATTTTAAGAACGCTATTTAACTTTGAAGGTGTTTAAATTTTCAACCTTTATCAACACTGCACAGCACTTTGTTAAATCAATAAATTTACGAAATACAATATTTTCTATGGAAAAGTAGAGCAATTTATTATACTTTACATGATTTATTGAACTGGTGCAGCATTAGTGGCCATGTGTATAATAAAAATAATCTAATTTATACGCTAGCAACCCAGTATAAAAGGTTACTACAAGTAATATTGTCTGTGATACAATACGCTGAATGGACGCGTTAAAAATCGCAAAAAAAACCTATCGATTGGAGTAAAGAGCGATTGTTGTGCAAACTTATTCGATACGGTTAAATGGGGCGATGTAAACGCGAAGTCATTTACCCGCGTATGTGAAACATGCTTAATGATTTAGAAGTAATATCACTTGATAGTTATAATCGACTTTGAATTTTATTGCATGTAAAAAGAGTAAGTTTTAAAATGGCTAATAATTAACAAAAATCTGAAAATTATTATAAATCGAAATATAGTATTGTTAAAGAAACAAACAATAATCGCTTATTATATTTTTTCTGTAAATATCGGCGCTATTGATCGCTGTAATGGATTGCAACGTTTCCGTCGGCGCTTTTGCGCAAACCAACTCATGCGCAAACAAGTGGGTAATTTTGAAGTAACTCGTCATAAACGGTATCGGATATGATATGATATTTCCGTTCCTAAGTGGCGGTACCTTTTGATAATAACTATTTATTTCTTTCATTATTAAATTATGATCTATTATGAAATAAGTGGGTTATACGATGAATAATAATGGATAATCTATAATACAACTGAATACAAAGCCCAATTTGCTTTTATAAGAAAACCTTTTTAAAGAACTACTTATCCGGTACGTAATATTTCAATAGATAAAACAATAACTGTAAAACTCTATGATCTCAAATAGCTAAGTTACAAAAGCTGTAAAACAAAAGAAATCATTTTTAATTACCGAGTGTTCCAGAAAAACAAAACAAGAAATATAATCCTCTATTAAGTTTCATAACACCCATTTTATTGAGATACGATCTACCCAGTGTAGATACGACATACATACAATCAAAAGGAATGCGCCGCGCGATCATATAAAAGACATGTATCCAACTAATAAAAACAAAATAGTATTAAGTAGACAGAGAAAAAAAAACTTCATTGACTAAGCGGCGAGTGGACATCACTAGAAATAACCGACATTGTGCACATTACCACAAAATTAAACTCTATCCAATAATTATAAAGATCGAAATTAAAAATCCATATGTGGTTTCAAAGCGGTTAACTTGTACACCTGTTAAAAACCTTTAAATCCTTTACATATTTTTATAACGCATTCTTCAGAACACATTCTTTGTGTTTATTTTAAAAATGATTTTTTAAAAGAGGGTAGGATGATAAATAACGTATGTTATTTGATTAAAATGACGGTGCAGTTTATCGATGGCACAATGCTTGAGCTTCCGAACGGGTCCTGCTCCTGCAGTATTGATCATTTATTTCTTACTGACTTCAATCAGGAATTTATTGAAGTCTTGACGATCATGATTATTATTTCTTTAATAATAGTGCTCCTAATGAATACACTTTTCAAATACAGTATTGTGGGAATTCTCGTTTTATTTACTACATTGCGTACCACATATGGTAATACAATTAAATTTTAAATGAAAATCTGTAATGTACAGCAAAATTCTCGGCGCTTGCCTTCTGTTTTTATCATCTTATATCTTGCAAAATGGTTTTGGCTACCTCTAATCCCAGTTTTTGTTCCTTAACCTTCTTGATCCTCTATTCAAAATGGATAATTCTCTAAGGAATCGTGATTCCTTTCTATATTGTCATTGGCGTCGGTTCGTCTGCCCGCTCCTAAACTCGTTTGTACGTCTACAATGCTCCTCGAAAGAGTCGGAAGGCTATTGATGTCCTTTTTTCTTGGTGAGTCTTGTTGTTGATTGTCTATGGATTGTTATACGGTTGTAACAGTAATGTGAGACTGAATAAATTGTATGAGCCTTGGTCCAAATGTTAGATCTTAATTCAAAGACCAGACTAGTAAAATATATCGGGCTTTTGCCAAATAATTTTGTATTTAAGATTCTTTGCAAGAAGTTTATGTCATGTATTAACGGCACAAGCTGAACAGTACACACGAGAACCACTTAATTTAATCCAAAGTGGAGAAATTGGGCTTTTAATACTTTCAAATATAAGATACATTTGAAGGTATTAGTATGGTGTAATGAACTCAAACTTTCGACCACATCAACTTGCCTGTAGCCGTTCACTAATGAACCTATTACGGCATACTTAGAATAAACCAATTATTTCCTAAACACTCTTACAAAAATAACAAAGTCACGCCCTCACAAGAAAAACATTTTAAAATTACAATAGTGGCGCAGTAATTATCTACGGTGAATCTGAACAACCGATTTTAGGTCGACAATTTATTTGACATACTAAACGTCGAATTCAAATGACGTATCTTTCGTCACATCATCTACAACTTTATTATCATCATCTATAACAGACTTTATAACTTCAGTAATAGGTCCAAATTGTCTAAATCATTCGTAGGTTTAAAATTGTCATTACAAGTTAAGTTTTTTTTTATCCAAGACCATTTAACAGTAATGAGTGGACTATGAAGTGGTGCTAGATGTACCACGTGCCACTCACAACCCACCAAAGAAACCAACTACCGTTCGTTTTGATACAATAGTTAAAAATAATTGTACTATTAAAGTCTTGGAAGAACATGCAGTAGTTAATGGCTCTTGAGACAGCCTTACAATTGGAAGTCAAGACTTTTTGTATTATATTAATTTATTCTTTTAATATTACAATGACGATTTTGATGTCAAGTTTGTATTTGTGTTGTTTTCTGTAGCTTTTATTGTGTACTCAAGAAGTTTTATTCAATTATTTTTTATCCCGGTTCATGTATATATTTATTTCTTTAATTTCATTAATTTCTTGCTCGTTTGTATAATTTCTGATACTGTATAAACGAATATAATTTCTTTGACACTAGATTTTCTATTCTTTTTTTTATCTTTACAAAATTGACGTAGACTCAAAGTTTCAATTACACTTAAATTACAGGTTCTTCACGCTATTATTATATATATATATATATATGTATCTACATTATATGTCTTAGGTTTTCGATATATTATGATCATATATACATACAGATAGATTTATGACACTAGAGAAATTAAAAGCTTCCGTTTATTTGTATTGCATTCAATCTGTGAAACAAATTTTCGTTTGCATAATCGTTGGAATAAGGCGACTTTAAAAAAAATGGCAAAAAATGGTATTCATTTACCATCAGTACTCGGTACCGGTTTGTATTAAAGAAAAAATATTGCACAAACATATTTTTACCATCTTGAAAGCCATACAAACTAAACCAAGACTCCAATACAATTCCATAATTCACACCCTACTTAAATACAATCAGAGTTAAAGTCCAAATTAAAATCCTATTGAAATCCTTTTTGTTATCTGACCGCGATCGTAATAAGACAAGAGAAGCTAATTCTATGAAAGCAAAGGGCGCTTTACAATAGATAAACGATAATAAAAACCAAACAGATAAATGCACATTAGAAACTAACAAATCACACAAAATGGACCCTTATCTAGCCGACATAAGGGCTAAATAAGCTTTTGATATAATAAAATAGTTTGTAGATGGAAAATATAATTCCGTGTGTTTTGAAATATAGGATCAGTTAATTTTTCTAGTCTAATGCCTTTTCTGAATGGAATGTCATAGTTTCACACTAGGGGTGTCTGATTTACGAATCTTCTCACGGTAACTGTTATTGGTATCTTATCTAATAAAATATAGTGTTATTTAATTTCAAGTTTATGTGTTTTGCCCATTTTTCGAATGTAAAACTAAAACACTTGGCATACAATTTTTAAATTAAATCCTTATTTCGTAGCCAAGAAATTTTCAGATAGTTCAAGCGAAAATTCTTCTTTGTCAAAGTTTGTTAATTTCAGTGTCGGAATAAAATTTTGTTTCTTGGCTTCTTAGTTAGTCTTGTTAGCAAATATAGATTTCGTTTGCCATATTTTAATTTTTTGATATGAATGACAAAATGAATATCGTTGTGTTTTTACTTCCATCCCAGCATATTCCAGCATTATTGGATAGCTATATTCACTTAAAACATGAATGAACCATTGTGTCACCTCAAACAAAAGGTACTACCTAACTAAAACCGAGACTATGTACATACACCCATCTCCACAAAATGGTGGTGTACGTGGAAGCACACAAAACCAATAGATTCATAATTGCTTGTGTTCATATAACAGAAGCCATTCACAGACCCACAGAAGCCGAAAGGAGATTTTAAACAAACACATCTTAGAATTTCTTTACATGACCGTCTGTACAAAGAATGATTCAAGTGGCCAAACCGACCAGACACCACAATGGTGGGCAACTTGTGAAAAAAACCAAATATTATCACGCACAGCTTGACTCAAGGCTGTTGCAAACAAAGAAACTGAATAACTGAAAGGCAACGATGATGTATTTTTTGTTTTTCAAAACGACTATACATTACGAAATTGGTCAATCATTTATAAGGTCACGACTCAAACATCTGCGTAAGAAGAAAATTATCAGCCCGAGGGCTGCAAATTCGTTAGCGTACAGAGACAATTCCAGTTTCGTGAATTCTGATGGATACAATAAGACTCCAACAATTCCTTTTCGACAACAATAGAGTTATTGTCATAAAATAGCCAATAGGTACGAAAATGACGGGTTGCGAACTGCTTTGTGCGTACCGAACTTTCGGCTATTATCGTGGATTCTTTGTTAGTGGATATCCTCGGGGAGTCGCGAGACAACGTTCATAATGCCACCGTGAAACGTATTTATAAACGTTATGATATGAATGGATAATATGCGAGACGCCATTGTGTTATTGTGACTCCACAATGATGGCAAATCGTAGCCTTGAGTTTGTACAATTATGAGATTAGACACTCAACGAGCAAGGATGCTGATTTGACACCAGATGTTTTAAGAATTGACCCTTTGTGAGCTAAGATCACAATACAAGACCAGTTCACACTAACATGAAGACTACAAAGGTAACTTAGAGCTATATGGGCATATTACAAGCAAGATGTACCTAATTGAATAACGGTGAAATAACAAAAATGATCCAAATGTATTACAAAATGTAATTTTTGACATGTGCGTGCTCACTTTATTTGCACAGAGTGTTTGTTTGGGACACAAATTCTTTGTTAAGGTGAGAAAAGAACAAATAAAGGGGAATATTCGATTTTGAAGATAAGTTAGAAGAACGTAATGCTTAAAACGATTTCCAAGCGTAGAAGTTCTAGGTTCGTGACAAACATCTTACTAGGCGAACATTTGACATTCGCAATGAGGATGCTGACCACCACTCTTAGATTCTGTTAATGCTTTCTATCAAGCACAGTAAAGTGATTACGGCAGACTCATATTATAAAAAAAATTAGGCTATGTATCGAGTTTTATACCTAAGCTGATTGAATTTTAAAATTAAAATACATTAAACAAAACTTCTCTTGATTTGCCCGGACAAAGATGTTCAATATGAGTCTTACAGTATAACTTTTATACGAAGAAGACAATTTAAGACAAGAGCATGAATCAGCATTAATCCTTCAAGGTTCGGTTACATATTCATAAAATTAACAAACTATTAGTTGTCTCATTAATATTATTACGTTTAAAAAGACACAAATTTCTTTAAAACATTGACAAGACAAAACTCAATTTTTTACTGCGCTCAGGTTATAAACCTTGACGCCCTCCAAAAACAAAGTGAAAAACATAGATAAGTAAAATACCACTGGCACAGCGCGCGGCCATTGTGAACGGAATAGAATAAAAGAAATAAAAAGAAAAAAAATATTGTGTCGTTTCTGTTTGAACAATGACGTTGTCAGTGGCAGCCATATTGTTTGTGACGCGTGATTGCCACAAATGAACATATTTAAATATAGATTTACAAGTATATATTAAAGTTCGTAATATAATACCCATTCTTATTAACCCTGGATCTAAATATTGCACATTGAAATTTATTGTGAGATAAATGCATAACCTTTTATTAGTGCAAACATTCATTTCGCATAATTGTGCAATATACGAGTATCACCAAAGTAAACCGCTTCTCACACTCAATGTGTATCAATAATCTATTACCTGAAAACCAAATAAAAAATTCCAATTTATAACATCTGTAATGAGAGCATGAGCTAAATATACTTTCTATTAAATATGTATGTTAATCATAAATTACTAAGTAATTGTTAATTATAACAACGATTTTTCGTTGATAACAATCGTAATTTGAGTATGTTATAGTATAATTATTTCGCTATTGGAACGCACTGGACGAATAACATAATACTTCAAAAGCGCATGGCTTACAATAAATATTTAGAAAGGGACTTTATACTTCATCAAGTGCTATTCATATTGATTTGTTATAAATATCCTATGGACAATATTAATTTAATAATATATTCTCACTGAATTTACAAATATTACACAACCTTGTAGCAAGCGTTAATTATATCTTCAGAATAATGGAAATAAACTTTCGACGTAGTGACATAAATATATATATATTTCCCAGAAGCGAAGGCTTAAACGAAACCTTAAAAATATATGTTGATATTTGTGTAAATCGCAACAAATTGTGTAACGTCAACAGTAAACCGATTTCAAAGGTTCATAAAGTTTCGCGACACAAAAGAGTTTATATCAGACCGTATTATTACAAGTGTTAACCCAAAAATCAATTCTGATACAAAAACAGATGAATGCCTAATTCCTATTCTCACAGTAGCTTTTCTACAAAACACAAGAGACGGCTTTGTCGCCATATTGGATTCTAAGATTGCGTGCACCAAGCCTTTGTCACTACTTTTTTAATTTTTTTAGGCACAATGAGATTTGATACGTCGTCGGATCTGAATAGATTGTTTTTTTTTTTATTATTTTTAACACCTGAAACTTGGTATCCTTTTTTAGGCAAAACGCTGATCAATTTTATTTCTTTTGTTGAAAGATTTTGTCCGGATGTAACAGAATAGCGAGTATCATTTCATTGATATTGGGGGTGGTTAATCACCATTCATTGTCACCATTCAATGGGATGGTTCATGGTGTGCAGTGACATCAATGCAAGTATTTTATTTCAATACGTTGATATGGTGAAAGTGTGTAAACGGCTCTTGTGTTCCTTTGAATATTTTTTTGAATGGCAATAACCTATGATAATTGGTAAAGTTTATATTAGTGCTGTAATATTTATACACTCTTTGAAGTATTTGACAAACAGCTGCAATTTAAGTAAACAGACAGCTACTGATTACCCTTATATTCGTGTTTCCAATACTATCCAATAATCTAGTGATATTTATTTATATCTTTAAGGATCTAACAACGAGGAAACCACAAAAAAAAACAAATAAATATTTAAAAAATAACAATTTATGTACTTCTTCTGTGCTTGCTTTTGACTGCCTCGGTGGCGTAGTGATAGCGTATGCGAGTGCTATGGTTTAGGTCTTGGATTCGATTCCCGTGTCGGACCAAATGTTTGTATGAACTGCAAATATTTGTTTCGGAGTTTGGGTGTTTTCTATGTATAATATGTGTGTATTTACAAAAAAAAAGTATATAAGTTTTTATTTCAGTTGTCTAGTACCCATAACACAAGCTCTGCTTAGCTTGGGACTAGATGGCGTTGTTTGTTAGATGTCCGGCATATTTCTTCACTTATAGGAGACCACATCATGAACAAGAGAGTTCACAGAATTTATTTATTTATTGAACTGAAGGAAAACAAAGAGGTTTATAATAAAATATAGGTACATTGATAAATTAGTAGTTTGAGTAATTGTACACCCAACACCGTAACCCCCTGTGGAGGAACGGGTGTAATGTCCCTCCGACACAAAGGGAGGATTCTCCGACCAAGCGAGGTGATCATGCCTGGCGGGCTACTGCCCAACAGTTGATGTTGGAATGCTGTATATATGATAATCAGCGCGAGAACTATTTATTGCGCGTTTCAGGATTTGTAGTTACTCCGTGTAGTGCGTTACTTCGTAGTTCAGTGTATCTTCGGTAGATAGCGCTGTAGTAGGTTATTGTTATGTTATATGTGGAAGTCGCCACACCCCTTTTGCATAATAAGCTAGTGTACTATGAACTAAGTGTGAGTTGACATTACGTTGACGATCAACGTCATTTCTCTGTGTAATACAAAGTAATAAGTATTTAAGTATATTCTAGAACGTACAGTATACCTACTATTCTATTGAAAACCGATGGAGAAGATGTCAAAATATTTGTATTCTTTATTTTATTGTAGCACCTTTTCCTGCTCTTCTTTCTCAGCGAAAAAAGTACCATTGTTAAAGTAACTCGTGTATTACACAACGGTAACTGTTATTATGTACATAATCATTATGCACTACCAAAGGAATTATTCAAATTACAATCATATTATTTGACCGCAGGACCGCAGGGCTTTTAAAAAAAAGTAAATTCCCTTAACAGTTCCCCAGTTCCCCAACTCTTCTTTAGTTTCAAAATACTAAAAATAAAAATTATACAGATTGTAATGGTACAGATTCCATTGTTTAAAAACCCTCTTTAGTTTACTAAAAATCACAAATATAAGTTTTGTTTAATTTGACTGCAATTAGTCATATCACACTAAAAATACTAATTTAGATCAGTTTTAGTTTAGTTAAGTGACACAACAGCAGAATTAACAGCACTGACTCTTGTGACTCATTACAGTAGACCAAAAAGCGGTGACTGTCACTTCATTCACTCATTTGATGACAAGGTTGTATTTAATAATGACAGAATATTAATTATAATTTTCAGACATGGGACACACAGCGCCATCTAGTCTCAAACTAAGCAGAGTTTGTACTAGGGGTACCGGAAAAAGACAACTAATATAAATATTTACATCTACTTGTTTTGGTAACCACATACATATAAAACATTATTAGTAATAATACATAACAAATATCCATGTGTTAGATCGTATGCCAATTTCAGCTTAGGTGACTATTATTTACTGCTTATAGTGCTGATTTAGGTTTCACTAGGTATATATTAGTACTGTACTGTAGGTACAAGCTAGCATCCTCAGGATAGAGGCTGACAAGGACCTGAAATAATCCAAAGGGAAGAAGAAATCTCAGAGAAGTGAGGTCGCATTTAAAGGTGGTTTTATTGGAATTGCCACTTAGTTCTGGCTGTATCCCCTAGATGCAAGTGATCTGAGGGGATTTTCAACTCCATCAATAAAAAAAAATCAGTATAACACACCTGTAAGTGTTCATGTACACATGTATTTAGTAATCTGTATGTAAGAGCGGAAAACATGTCATGACCAAGATCCATTCATGAATATGATGACGAGTACATACGACTTCATCCGTAGAAGAAAGAAGCACCTAGACATAAATATGTATAATTTAAACAAATTTCTTTACAACATACTTTTTCGAAAAAGTTCAAACTGACTACCTCGGTGGCGCAAGTGGTGGCGTAAGCGACTGCTGTGCTTGAGGTCTCGGGTTCGATTCCCGGGTGGGACCAAATATTTGTATGATCTCCAAATATTTGTTTTAAAGTTTAGGTGTTTTCTATGTATAATATGTATGTATTTACAAACAAAAGTATATAAGTATTTATATCAGTTGTCTAGTACCCATAATACAAGCTCTGCTTAGCTTGGGAATAGACGGCGTTGTGTGTTAAATTGTCCGAAATATTTAAAAAAAAAATTACTTAACTTCAATCAAACGACAATACACTATTTTAGCAAAACCATCTGGGAACATAAGAAATAATCCTTTCACACTTAAATATGTAATTTGATTTCAACATAAAAACCATTAAACCGCTCATGAAAACGCCCATTTTTCTCATGAAATATGTTTTTGTTTAAAACTTAACTTGTGACTTGCGTACCAATCTTCGCTGCATGAAAACGCCTACCGTCTAGAAATCGTAACTTTTAAAAGTGGTAAGTGTGAATACTGAACGTCCAATGGTTCGGTAAGGGGCCCACCCGCTGTTTCCGACTCACGGCCTATTAAACTTAAATTTATCGTTATAAGTGACGAATATATAAATGAAATTATTTTTTTTTAAATGATGATGATGGAATCTGCCTCCGTGGTGTAGTGGTAGCGTATGCGACTGCTAAGTTTGAGGTCTCGGGTTCGATTCCCGGGTCGGACCAAGTGTTTGTATGATCTGCAAATATTTGTATCGGAGTTTGGGTGTTTTCTATGTATAATATGTATGTATTTACAAAAAAAAAGTATATAAGTATTTATATCAGTTGTCTAGTACCCATAACACAAGCTCTGCTTAGCTTGGGACTAGATGGCGTTGTGTGTTAGATGTCCGGCATATACATATAATTTGAGTTTGTGAGTGTTTTTTTTTGTAAAAGTTTCAAGTGAATGCAGTAAGTATATTACAGTCACATATATGATGTTTTGAAAATTTTGATTAAGTGATGATAAGTAAGTATAGTTGAAAGTGAGTATAAATGAATTTATTAAGAAAACCAGAACATAACAGAAACAGAATAAAGAGAATGTTGTATTTGCTCCGTGGGTGCAACGAATGCGTTACAACTAAGATTTATTTATTTAACTAGATGAGCCTGCCAAAAAAGTAACTGTACTGCCTGGTGGACATGATGAGAATGTGCATGAACAGAATTCAAGAATAGTGATCACCATACTCACTGCGAATGCAGACAATGCAACAATGCAGCATGGTGACCCACACTAAGGCAGCCTATTGAGATGATTCTACACATTTTGTCTCTGGTCTCGTACTCACGAATTAAACATAAAAAAAAAAATACACGAACACTGTCATTTTATGTTGGTTTTCTGTGAAAAGATAGTACTGCCTCAGACGAGCCGACACGTTCGTGCTGAAATCAGTGTATTCAAAAGTTATTTAAATTTAGTTCTCGATCTCAAAAGCATAGGATATTTCTAGACGTGTACAGCAAAGCTCTTAGAGGGTAATCCACCCATCTCCACATGACGTCATGAGAGCTCCTCTCGCGGTACCCGGAGGTCAGGCAAGTGAGGCGGTACTCGCACCAGGCGGCCCGCCCCTTTCACAGTGCTCAACTGAGGGAATTTCGTAGATTTCATAGAAAATGTGTAGGTATTCACACGGTTTAGTTGGCAAAAAGGGCGTAATTACTTTTTAAGATACTGGTATATTTAACGTAACTTTTAACCCTTTATAAGTAAAATTATTATTAAACCATTCGTATAAATCGTACCTAGTTTTTTTTTTATCTTTTTTAATATAGATACTTTTATTACATGGTATAATCGTATCTAATTACATTTTTCTAAAGATATGTGTATTGTTGTTTGATTGAAGTTTTATTTTTTTCGAAAATGTATGTCATACAAAAAGTCGGTTTTCTTCTTCAAGCAATGTACTCGTAGAATAAGTTGTAAAATCTAGGAGAAAACCGTGAAGAAATTATGAAATTTGTTTAAGATCTACACTGTTATAAAGTTTGATTAAATTGTAATTATAATATAAATATAATATAAGCACTTGATTTTTTATGAGTTTTGACGCTTATTTTCTGTTAGTTTCAGGCTCAGCCCAAACCACAGTATATCAAATAAAAGAAAAGTTAAAACTTCTGCGTGTATGTCGTTTCTTGCGATTAATAGTAGCATAAATATGTAACTCAATGAGAATGTATCTATGTATTGCTGAAATATTTTTTTAAAACGGTTTGTTTTTGGACTGCCTTGGTGACCAGTGGTAGCGTCTGCGACTGTTGTGCTTAAGTTTTGGATTACCGATTCCCGGTCGGACCAAATGTTTGTATGATCTGCAAATAGCTATTGGTTTCGAAGTTTGGGTATTTTCTACTCGTATATACATCATGAGGTAGGTATAGTATAAGACTTGCACAGGTTCGGTTGGTGACTTTACCTGAACGTACTTGTATGTATTCTCAAAAAAAATATCAGCTGTGTTAACACCTATAGTAGAAGCTCTGCTTAGTTAAACAATAGATAGCTTTTTTTGTATGGAATAGGGGGCAAACTAGCAGACGTATCGCCTGATGGTAAGCGATTACCGCGCCCATGGACATCCGCACACCAGAGACGTCACAAGTACGATGCCGGCCATTGGGGGATGGGGAAAGGGATGGGAAGAGGGTAGGGGTTTGGGCCTTCGGTGTCCTCACTCGCTCAGTGAAACACAGCGCAGGTGCTGTTTTACACTGGTTTTCTGTGAGGCCGTGGTATCACTCATGTCGAGCCGGTCCATGCATGCCGATGCGTGGCTCTCCCACGGTAAAAATGCTGTATTATTAATATTGGTAGTGGTTTAGACGTCAAAGCGATACAAACTAAAACTCTCATTCGTATCATTAATACTAGTCCCAATGACTTTTGTTTAAAGAATTATGTGATTATTATTTCAAATTGTTGCAAAACAAGGTGTTTTCTAGCTTGGGAATACAGTTGCAACATGGGCGCAGGGCGGCATAGGCGGCGCTCTCGCCAGGAGGCCCGCCCATGCTACAGAACAATCTTGGCAGAAAATAAATGTATTGCAGATTCTCACGAACTTTGTGATTTCACATTGTTTGTAAATTCCTCCACATTTGTTAGGTATTTTATAATATTTAACATTGACCTAGATCTACTTATCTATAATCTACGGCTGTATTTACAAAAAAAAAGTATATATGTACTTATATTAGTTGTTTAGTACCCATAGAACAAGCCCTATTGTGTGTTAGATGTCCGAAATATGTATTTATTTATTTATCTTTATGAAGACGATTCTTGGGAAGATATTCTGTGTTTTCATCCTAATTATAATAAATTTATATAACCTTCAGGTTATTTTTATTCAATAGTATATATTTAGGGTAGATGTTCTTAACTTGGTTATTCAATTAACCGTTTTTCTTAAATAAGAATACGAATTATTTACCTTCGAGTGTCTTAAAATTGTCCAAGTCATTCATCATCTGGATAATCCTTTATAGTAGAACTATCTTTACCTGCGGCACCACCGTGTCCTTCATCATGAATTAAAGTATCTCCATGGCTTGGTATTTTATTTTGGTAAATTTTCTAAAAATGATTTCTAGCTAGATCAATTTATCGCCCCCGAAACCCGCTGCATACAAAATTTCACGAAAATCGTTAGATCCGTTTTTCTTGATCTTGATTTGCTTTACAATATTAAATTTGTAATTGTGTTCCACTAACACCAATTACATTGAATTATAATCACATAATAAAGATTACATAAAAAAATAATCCTCAAACAATAAAATAACAATGTTTCGCAAACCAAACAAGTTACACCGCAGACGCTCACAATAAAAATATTATCCGAAAAAAAATCCGACATAAAATGACAATCTGAATCAAATAATCCTTCTAATGCTATCACACTAACACATTCATACCATTCAAGATTCCCATACAAAACTCACTTGCATAGAAAAATAACACCCCTTTAAATAAAATTACCATAAAGCATAATTAGGAGTATTATAATATAGTTAGTACGGTGGGCAGTTAGTTTTTTTTATTAAAAATAGACAAAATAGTACAACAATATATTGTGTTTACATAGTGCTTGAATGTATAATTAATTGTGAAATATTAGTGCGGTCATGAGAAAACGAACGGGGACCAGATTACATTACATGATATGCAATCTGATGTAATGTTGAGTGAAGTGCAATGTTAGGTTAATGTACTTGTGACTGTTTTAGTTTTAATGCTGGGACTTCCCAACAAGAACTACGGAATTACTTAAACTCCTCAAAACATTTGTATAAGTATCATCTCTTTTCTATCAATGTCTTCACTACTTTCAAACCTTACCATTTAGATTTAGTTCCTGAAGTTATTATTTGATGTGCTGTGGCGTCTGTTTGTGTCGGTCTATGATTTTTAACTGTACTTTCAATTTAACGTTCATGAATGTATTACTTAGTATCTTATTTTATTTATTTATTTAAACTAATTGCACATTTTGCACAAAGGTGGACTTAATGCCATGGGGCATTCTCTGCCAGTTAACCTTAATTGAATAAATGATTTTGAATTTGAATTTAATGACATCAGACTAGCTCAAGACCTCTACGCACTGCATACGTGGTACTAAAAGTATATTCAGAAATACATGGCCACTTTACAAGATATATTTATCTATTATCGTGTGTAATTTCAGGATGCATTTACATGTCATTGTGCGAATGTTTTCTTTTCGTCCAGCTTGAGAAATGAAAAATACAGAATGTTTCAGCTTGTCATCCAAACGAAGATTGCAGGAAGGAATAAAGTTAGATGGAAGCGACACTCTTGGCTAAAGAAACTTGCTTTTTAGAACAGCCTCCAAAGTAAAAAAAAACTTAATACTGTCCAATCAAAATTGTTTATTCAATTAAGACACTAAGTGATATTCATGAACGTTAAATTGAAGCTACAGTTAAAAATCATAGATCGACACAAACAGACGCCACAGCATTTACTGTATGGTCAAGGTAATTATGGTGAAAATCCCAAAATCCACTGCCTTTGTGCCGATCTATAACTTCCAGTTTCCAAAGTGCGTAGGGTCTTATGACAAGAATACTGCCAAAGAAATTCAAGGCCACTCCTTTTAAAACTCTGATATTCAGGTAAAATAGTGTAAATAGTACATGAATGATAAATAGTATACTAGCTGTTAATGTAAGATTTGAAACATTTGTTTTAAGCGGTTGGCACACCGTTTCCTACTGTGCTAGATGTTGTCGGTTCAACCTCCACATAGGACAACACTTTGTGGAATTCACAAATTGATTTGCTGAGACTTTGTGTCCCTTACATCCCTCCGTTTGAAAGTCTGTAAAGTCGGCCGTGACAAAGAATATATTCCTAATGGAGAACTCGTCTTTTTATGGAAACGGTAAGCAAAACTGATTGGTTTTCGTCCAGCAATGGTTTACAATGATCTGCTAATATAATTTCCTCGACATTGAAACCTTCAATTCAATAAACAATCCCAACAATGTACTGTATAATCGTAATCGTTTATTCCAATACGTCACAGTTCACGCCCGAGCACCGAAGTCCAAACAGCGGGACGAAATCCTGAGTTATGCGCCTACACACCACTGCACAATGGATGATCAATAACAATTTGAGGACGAGAATGTACGGCGATTTGTTGTTACGCTAAAATGTTAAGTGGAGTATACACTGGCAGTTTTCTTCTGATAACGGTTTTTTTAATGATATCCTATATTTTTGTTATCCTATGTTTTTAGGTTACTGGTGCTTCTCTTATGCTAACGAATTGTATAAAGGAATATGGTTGTTTAATAGAAAGAAACCGCTGATTATTTGAAAATTGCTATTATACAAACACCAAAAGTAATAGAAATGTGGACGTTTTAGCACCTCTCTGTCTACACTTTCCTACTAATTCCTAACATTACAACTTACGTTTATATATTTAACTCAACAGCCGCGGGTAACATAGCGGGTCACCACTAGTCTGAACTGAATTAGTCTAAGTTACTCCTTATAACATCAGATAATCTATTAGTAAAGGTCCCGTTAAATTTGGTCCAGGCGTTTCAGAAATTACTCGGAACAAACAGACTGACAATTTTTTTAAGTATTACTATTTTTTTGTATTTTTTTTATTGTATAGGGGGCAAACAAGCAGACGTATCGCCTGATAGTAAGCAATTACCGCCGCCAACGGACACCCAACAAATTACTTTCAAATGAATTTAGTGAAATGCTATTAAATTAAAATTACAAACAGACAATACAATATATTTAGAGATAATACAAACAAACATAACAGTTAAACCGTAACTTGTCAAAACAGTTATGTCCTGTGATATTTTACCTTAATACATTTTCAAGTAATCGTGTAAAAACATCTTATAAAGAATCTTTAAGACTTAATATATCATAATTATTTCTCCTTAAAAGTTTTGGTATTTTATCTAAAACCTTAATAAAAAAGAACATTTTATCCATACTCTAATTACTCATTATCACAATCTAAATTATCTATTGCAAGTCAGTCGTGATTACGCTGATTGACCACAACAAAGGATTTACGAAAAGCTTGATATTAGTGTGATATAAATTTTCATTCAAAATCAACTGCTAATAAATTTATTGCATCGAATCCATTCAACAAGAATCATATTAATTGTATTACCTGTTTAAGTTATTCAGGGATTCAAAGCATATCCTCATACTTTAGGTATTTACATTCCGGTCAATATTATTTATGGCCGGGCCATTAATGGCTGTCACATATATCAGATGGCTGGTCGCGCGGCACGTCATCGGCCGTCGCTGACGTGCTTTACACAAGTGTGCAAGCTCCTTTATAATTTTAAAATTTAATTTTGTTACAATAAACTACCAAATGAAAGTAAACTTTGATGATACGTATTTATGATATGTATTCGTTTGGATTTAAATAGTTTTTTTTTAAATTTTAAATTGATTTACTTATGTAACCAATTATTCATATGAAGTGTAACTAGATCAGCTAATATACACAAATTAACGCAAGTAGAGAAGGGCCAAGAAGAAAACATCTGATTGTTTAGTTTGTCTCTCGAGGGCAGAAAAATTAACAGCGTTCATTTCAATTAAAGATATTATATATTTATTTTATAATATTTAAAAAAAAATCGTGGAAATATATGTACGTATAGGTTTTTCAAAAAGAACTATACTATACTTGCCCTATAGTGAAACGTACGTTATGAAAAACATCTAAATATTTTACAAAAAATTTGATGTTTCTTGTCTTCTGTTATCGTCATGATCATGTTTTTGTCTCTGCCATAATTAGTTTACGATCGGCACATTGACTAGTGTTTATTTTACTTTTCTTACAAATTAAATCAGTTCTAGTATTAAGTACAGTAAGGGGGAATTCATGCCGCAAGTTTCGTATGAGAAAAGAAATTGAGACTCCAGTTATTCGCAGAGGGAAAGGCTAACCACTGAACGATTTTGATATCCAATTTCGTGCTGTATCTTCGTATCTACGACAAATCGAATTATAAAATCCTAGGTTTTCCCGCGTCACTGCTCGCGTGTATGTTGGCTATCGGGAAAGAGTAGCCTATATTCATCCTCAAAAATCAAAGTTTCTTTATGCTAAATTTTATTGAAGTCAGCAGCGATTTAGCTATGAAAGCGTAACAGACAGACAGACTTTAAAATTTAAAATATATAAGTACATATTGTATGAGGTTACTGTATACCTATTATATTAGGTTATATCTGGATTACTTTCAAAGTTCTAACGAAAGTGTAGTGCACCATCTCACTCATTGCCGCACCGCCCCATGGTTGACTTGATGAGAATGACATTGGGCGTTAAGTCCGTCCAAAAAATTAATAAATATATACAAAGTTTAATTTCACTATAACAATTAGAAGTAGAATTAAATTCCAAGATTTATGTACAACCGTTAAATTTAATTATATTTCATCAAGGGACGATTTTCAATTCAAATCTGTTCAACAATAAAAAGATCGTCTCGAAATATATTCACAAATACATCTAAATAAACACAAATAAATAAAAATAAACTTGAAATAGACTCCGAACATAAACTCGGGACTATTTTTTACATGGAATTACATATTTCTTTCACATTTTATTTCGTTCAATATGAACAGTGCCATGGAACCCGCGATCTGCGGGCCTCAGTAAATCAGGATTAGTGCGACTCCAACCAGTCTCATTTGTGTGTTATTTATAAAGTAAATCCGAGACGCTGTGTCGAGGTCACTGCGTGCGGAAAAATGGTTAACTTGGTATTTTTACGATGACTTTGACTTGAAGTTTTTGTTTTAAAGTTTTAATGGGATATATTTTAAACGGTGTTAGTATGGTGTCTTGTGTAAGAACATTAATCATTTAATACACGAACGTCAAGTTGATGTGATGGATGATCAGATTTTGAAAGCAGTGGTAAGCTCATGGCTTTCTATGGAAATATGTAAACATTGTTAGTTTGGAACTAGATGGCGTTGTGTGTTAGATGTCCGAAATATTTATTATTATTATTTACTAGCTGAACCCCGCGGTGTTACCCACGGTTATTGTCGTAATGCGGGCAACGCCGCGGGGCGAAGCTAGTCTAGAAAAAGTAGCCTAAGTTGTTCCTTATATCATCATCTACCTATCAGTAAAAGTCCCGTCCAAATCGGCCCAGCCGTTCCAGAGACTAGCCGAAACAAACAGACAGACAGACAAAAATTTTAAAAATATATATTTTGGTATGTGTACCGTATATACATTCATATGCATGTAGTAGAAAGCGGTTATTTTAATATTACAAACAGACACTCCAATTTTATTTATTTGTACAGATTTGTTGTGTGGTGTTGTGTTGGTATTTCTGTGGTGTTCTCTACACGGTCACATTTGAATAATCTATGATGTTTTAAAAATGGTGAACTTCTGACTGTATTTTTGAAGAATATTTACTTGTTTTTTTTTATTCTGTTGGCAGTTAGAAAGAAATCTTAGGTTATAAATAAAATTAGAAAATATATAAAATAAATCAATAGTACATATTTTGGACATCTAACACACAACGCCATCTAGTGTCAAACTAAGTACAACTTGTATTATGAGTACTGAACATCTGATAAAAATACATATTGTACTTATACATAAATAGAGAACACCCAAACTCCGAAACAAATATTTGCAGACTATATAAACATCTGGTCCGACCCGAGAATCGAACCCGAGACCTCAAGCACAGCAGTCGCATACGCTGCCACTGCGCCATCGAGACAGTCGTACCTATGCTTTGCTAGTTTCTAGCTTTTCATTAAGACCTAATTTTAAGACCTAATTAGAACCCTAATTGGGTGTGCCTAAAGTTTGAGGCATTTCTCAGATCATAAGAATACTGGGCTAACGAGCAGACGTATCACCTGATGGAAAGCGATTACCGCCGCCCATGGACACCCGCAACACCAGAGGCGTCACAAGTGCGTTGTCGACCTTTGGGGAATGGGAAGGAGAATGGTGGTAGAAGTTGGAGTATTAGCCTCCGGTATCCTAACTCGATCAGTAAAACACAGCACAAGCGGTATGGTATATAACACACCGGTTTTCTGTGAGGCCATGGTATCACTCCGGTCGAGCCGGCCCATTCATTAGCGTTAGGCAAACGTATTACCATTTTAAAGAAAGTGGTAGCTGATTGATGTGGACTGAAGACCAGGAAGTTGGCGCTTCTTGAGATCTTCGTTCAGTAGAAGACGGCATTTGGTTGACATTAATGAAATGTATTATCTGTTGTGATGTTAAAGTATTCGCCATTACTACAGACTATTGTACTACAGTATGTTTTGTATTGAAAATAGGTTAAAATAAGAGTTCCACAATAACATAAGTGAGACAAAATAATGAAAGAGCATATGGCGATATAATGCTGAATATTTTTTTCATTATTGTATGTACAAATTGTTGTACAAACTATTGTCCTGTGAATGGCTGGTCTAATATATAAGTTTAGAGTAAAACGCTACCGCTTATGTTGGATTGATGGACGAGTAGTCTCCGGTTAATTACAAATCAAGTCTTATCTACTTTTTATTAGTGTTAATAAAGTGATTTACAATTAACTTTGAACAAGAAGTCGTTCTATAATTGATTTTAAATTAACGTATTTGTGTTGTAAGTGTATATTTTATACCGTGGAAGAGCCACATTTCGTCATGCATAGACCGGCTCAACCGGAATGATACCACGGCCTCACAGAAAACCAGCGTAAAGTAGCTGTCAGTTTAAACTCCACCGAATACAACACTTCATGTGATCCACAAATTGTTGTTCTAAGGCTGAGTATTATTTGTATCAATTACAGGGATGTTTGTAAAGTTCATCGCGACAAAGGAATATTCCTAGTGCAATAGTTGTAAAAAAATATTTGCCTGGTCTAAAGATTCTACCAGGCTCCATGCGGTCCGTTCCTACATAACACTTATTGATCGCGTCATTACCTTGATCGATATTAATATTTGAAAAAATCATAAAACTACTACAACTAAATATGTTACAACTTTTAATTACACTTTCAAATTTCGAAATTATAAAAACTCATAAAACTTATTCATTAACTTTAACCATGCTTTAGCGATAAACGCTAGAGCACACGAACACTTAACATTAAAACGCCTCGCTACCACTCATAACTTACACCACTCCTGTGAAAACGCCCTGAAGCACTACACATGGCAACATTCAGAGGATAATACCTTTTATTCTATCACAACACAGAACTGAGCTCTTTTCATGTAATTGTTAGAGGTGGCGTTAATTATTTACAAAGATCCTTTTTATTTATTGTTCAATTAAATGTACAAACATGGCGTACTCTAATTTGTATTGTTCTACTTGAGACAAAATAGAGGTAAATTATAATGTATGTGTTGTTTCTGATTAGAAAACCTAATATTTGGCTATTCGATCTAGTTGTTAGTACTCACTGTTAAGGAGACTGCAGACTGTAAAAAATTGAGTGTTCCCAAAAGGGAAGGTAGATTAGCAAAACGTATACTTATATCAATACGATTGAATCTCCGGATAAAAGTTATTTTGTAACAAATTCTAGATCGGTTAGGAAATATTTTTTGAAGTAGGTGTATGTTAGACAGCCTTGTTGATTTAGCGGTTAGCACAAGCGACTGCCAATCAAGAGATCCCGGGTTCTATTCCCAGGTCGGACTGCTGTTGGGTTTTTTTTACAAGAAATTCTTAACAGCAACCCGGAGTATGGAATATGGCGGCGTTTCCCGCCCGTGCCTCGGAGAGAACGTTAAGCCGTCGGTCTCGGTTGACATGAGCACCTATGACAATCGTTATTTATATACCGACAACTAGTGCAACCTTCAAATTTAGTTCACCCTCAGGGTTGCGGAGGTCCGATGCCAGTCGCTCCGTGGAAAAACTGATGTTCAGGTAAAACCGGTTGAACTAGTAGCCGGCCCCAAATAATCTTGGGAATAATAAAGGCTAGGAAGATGACGAGGTGTATGTTAGTATAAGTCTGTCTATCAGGGAAACCTATAAGTTATGGATAATATAATCAAGTATTTTTCTGGCTAACTAAATAAGGAAGAACTCTGGTTGTAAATGTTTATGGACAAATTTATCGCTTTCGGCCTCTTAAGTGACATAATCAAAATAAAATAGGTAAATACTATTTGAAACATGGCTACTATTGTATCCATATTCACTAATAAAGCTTTAAAGCACATCTTTTTAAATGGATAATATCTTCCTCTCAAAAGTATTTGCTCTCGAATCAATAAACAAATTTCATTCATGCAAAAATTCCTTTCGTGGGATGAATAAAATGACTTGAAGAATTCCGCATGTGACGCGAAATATTGCCTTTTGTATGGCTAATGTCCAACAATTGGGTGCATGGGCCCATATTTTGCGCGTCTCTGCTCCCGTTCGGCCCTGGCGAGTGGCGGGTGTAACTTCGATTCGCTTGAATCGTCACATTGTCATTCGACAAGTAGTTTCGGGAAAATGTACCACCCTGTAACTGGCACTAATTTGTACAGTGACGAACTTAGATTTATATTGCAATTTAAATAGTCGTTATAAATAAAGAGGGGATAAACTTTTGACAATAATGTTAAAACTTTTGAGGACATTTTTATTTATTTAGTGTAATACTTTTTAATGTATGAGTATTTTTATATTACCTTTCATGTTTATTTTTCAGACTTAACAAAATCAACCATCTGTGTTTTAACTGTAGGTGGACGAAATATATTTTGTGTTTATATGAGTGTGCACAGTGTCATTAAAATCTTAATCTAGAAAATCTAAATATTTTTTTATTTGTAGTAACTATTTTGTAGTTTCAAGTAACTTTGTTGGATAATATGGTTTCACCAAAAAAATTTGCCAATATTTTGGGGCGAGTGATGTAAACTGGCTAATAATGAGTTTCCTTTGTCATTATTCTTTAACACCCACTTTGTCACTGTCACGGTGACGAATAGATGGAGTAATTAAATATTTAGTATTTTTAAAGTCTATATAATTTAAAAAACTAATTAGGTAGAGTAAAAAACCTTAAATAAAAAATGTTATACACAAAATTAAGGCATCAGATAAGGCATAGAAACATTGAAGAATTGTAAAGTCCTCTAATTAGTATCAAATTCAGTTTTTAGAGACTGAAGAATAAATTTATATTATAATTATAATTTATATTTTTTTTAAATAGATTAAAATTAAAAAGTAATTCAACTATATTAACTTCATTCGACGCACAGTTGATGAGAAGACTGTTTTAAGAGAATATTCACTTTGTTAAAATATATTAAGATTTATATCTAAGTCTAAATGCGGCACTGCAATAAAGGTGCAACCCGTTGCAAAAATAGACAGAAATTGTCCAAAAATTCTAAACGTGATCAGTTCATTGTGTCCACACACCCGCCACAATGGCACACAATGCCCATCCTTAGCCACTCTTTATTCCCAAACAAAGCCACTTTTACTAACAATAAATCGTACCAACTACCAAATGTTTTATTTATCTCAAATTCGTAATCGAAATTAGACTTTCAGGTTAATACTTAGGAATTACTTTTGTGATTTCGCGTTCCATATTTTGGGATGTTTCGTAAATGTGAGGTGTTGATCGCGTGTTTGCTAGTTGTCATTGTTACCTACACCCATTGTGCGATTGTTCGAACTTATTGAATGGGATCAATGAGAAACATTTTAATATCACTAAATTATAAACGTCTTCCGTGAGCGACCAGCACTGGGAATGTATGGAGTCGCTGTGGTATGTAAAAGTTAATGTCATACGTACAAAAGTCACTTCATCTATTTATCTGTTATGCTTTCACGGCTAAAACACTGCACGGATGGGAATAGAATTTTATTTGGAGATACTTTGATTTTTGAGGAAGGACATTGGCTACTTTTTATCGCAATAACCGACAAATACGCGTGCGGAGCCGCGGGCAAAACTTAGTTGCAAATAAATTTAACTATTTAATATATTTGTAATACGTATGTGTTTAGAAATATTAAAGCATTTAGTCTGTAGTCTGTTTATCATAGCTCTGGTCTCTAACTAGTTTTAAATGAAGACAACAAAATATTGCTAACTGCCTTGGTGGCGTAGTGGTAGCGTATGCGACTGCTAAGCTTGAGGTCTCGGGTTCAATTCCCGGGTCGGACCAAATGTTTGTATGATCTGCAAATATTTGTGCCGGAGTTTGGGTGTTTTCTACAAAAAAAAGTAAATAAGTATTTATATTAGTTGTCTAGTACCCATAACACAAGCTCTGCTCATCTTGAGAATAGATGGCGTTGTGTGTCCGGAATATTTATTTATTATTTATTTATTGTAGTCATTATCGCTTATATTACTTAACCACGCCTGTTTGTTTGATCTCATTTTACATATTTACTGCAATATAAAATATATTAAGTTACAATGTTAATAGTGTCATGGTATTATTATAGGAAAAAGGTTTTCAATACTTTCATACAAATGCGTGGCAACATGAAAAAAGGCGAAGCATTTATAATCATGAGTAAATTACGTTCTACAAATAAACAATGCTACAAAGCAGAAAAACAACTACATTTACATGGTACTTGCTTTTTTCTAGCCCAGTCCGATAGTCTTATTTATAGTCACGGTTGAACTGTCTACCCGTCACTATAAATAAGTCCTGGTATACAACAAACAGAATTAGCTAGCTGAAGTGGCAGTGGGCTGGCCATATTTGCCGTAGAACCGATAACCGTTGGGGTAAACGATTGCGTCTCGACCAAACTTAGTATACAACGTCCAGTGGCCAGGAGTGATGATTTGTGCAAGATGGCTGGCAGGAACTGGATGTCAGAATAAATAATAAATAAATATTTCGGACATCCAACACACAACGTTATCTAGTCCCAAGCTAAGCAGAGCTTGTGTTATGGGTACTAGACAACTGATATGAATACATTTATACTTTTTTGTAAATACGTACATATTATACATAAAAAACACCCAAACTCCGAAAAATATATTTGTAGATCACACAAAGTCTTGGTCCGACCCAGGATTTGAACCCGAGACCTCAAGCTCAGCAGTCGCATTCACTACCACTGCACCACCGAGACAGTAGAAGCCGAGAATCGAACTAAGTGGCGTGCAATTGGAGTACTATACTAATTTAAATTTTATAATAATAACTACTCCTCTCATTTGTCTGTCCACCCCCGCACAATTTATTGTAATATGAAACTATTCGCACGCATTCATACATCAAGGTAGACACAAACACTATCTCTGCATGACACATCCGGACCCATACAACACATTACAACATCTTTGCATCACTCTTGCAATATTTCAACACTGATACAATTAAAGCTGTATTTAACTCATCAAGCTATTTTAAACCTTAACCTTTAACGTCAAAGTTTGAAATTGTATAAACAATTTGAGAGTTAATCAGGCAGCGGTCAGTGATTCTCGTGATTGGACAATTGAGATATTTTTGACGGAAGTGAAGTGGATTTATTGTGGGTTGTATTTGCACAATTAGTTATCAATGTAAGAATGAATGGTGGCGAAAAAGCTTTGCACGGTATCATAAAGTAACCACATGGTGCTATTTCGTAATATTATATTATACCTAATACTCTGAAGAACATGAAATGTGTATGTTAACTGGTGAATGAAGTGTAACTGATAGAAATAAATGTAGATTCTTAAGATATACAATAGTTATATACCAATAAATAATAATAAATATTTTGGACATCTGACACACAACGTCATCTAGTCCCAAGCTAAGCAGAACTTGTGTTATGGGTACTAGACAACTGATATAAATACATAAATCCTTTTTCTTGGAAATACATACATATTATACATAGAAAACCTTCAAACGCAGAAACAAATAATTGTAGATCACACAAACACTTGGTCCGACCCAGGATTTGAACCCGATACCTCAAGCACAGCAGTCGCATTCACACCGAGACTGTCCAATGATTGTTTATTTTGCTTTTGTTGAGTAAGTAATACTGAGCAAACGAGAATAGCATATTTTTTTCTAAAGCTATTCTTTGTTTTTTTACTTACTTTTGTCCTACAACTGTAACACTCAGAATATAAGCACACAAGAAAACAGATAGGCAATGACAAAACCATTACTAATTTATGATACAACTATAATTGTGTTTGTTAATCCTTGCTAAATATATTCTGCTCACAATAAATCAATCAATCAATCATGCTCGACTCCTAGGAACTATGGTCCTACAACATACTCGTACTAGATATATCGTTGGCATGCCAGCAAAACACGAAAATACTTGAAAATTTATTAGATAGTTCCGGAGTTTATCGTGAGTAACAATGTGACACGAAAATTATATAAAACAGACGTTGAAAACATCAATAAAAAATAATCAAAGAAATATATTCAATATTGCATTAATAAAGTTAGCAGTAACTGGCCATCATTCAATCAAAGAAAAGACCTATTCTTTAGTCCAACTGCAAACAATCAGATCATCCACATGTATATCAGAACGAAAATATTGTAATAAAACTAAATCTCCCCGAAAATAACAAGGCGATGCTTTACATACTGTTCAAGTTAACTGTAATAGTACATAAGTCTTCCTTTCTGTTGTTGGCGGTGCATCTGAAGTAGTTCGTCTGAAACAGTCCTCATCGCTTTCATTCACAAATATTTACAAATGCGGATTTGAGTGACAATGTCTCATTCATAAGTATTCCATTCATATTTGTCCGAGATCTAAGGATGCGATCTTACTGTTAATCCTCTACTGTCCAGATAGATAAGGTTTAATTTTATAAAATCGTTGGCCTGCAGTTTGTGTTTTATGTTCTTTTTTTTCGATTACGGCAATACCAAAAGGAAAGATAGTAGTTTCTACGTACGCCATATATACATAAATTTCATAAAAAAAATAAGTGTTCGGGTTATAGTTTATATTTTTTTCTTATATAAACTATAACCCAAACACGTATTTTTTAATTAAATTTTTCTATCCTGTCATCCGGGCCGTTATTCAAAATCTGTTGAAATTCAATAAATTGGCGTACGTAGAAATTACTATCTTTCCTTTTGGTATTGCCGTAATCGAAAAAAATAACATAAAACACAAACTGTAGGCCAACGATTTTTTTCTTTATTTTTATCTGTGAATCTAATCAATTTTAATATTTGCTTAAAGACACAATAGTAATGACCTCCAGTGTTTTTGGCACTTATATAGATTGTATTTTTAAACATGTACATGTTATAACTACCTTATTATTGATAACTTCTTGCTGAAAGCAAGAAGACGTATAATGAGAGCATTTAAAAAAAATCTTTCATTATACGTACTTTACCGTTAATAACATTTTCATTCACAATTCCAACCTCTTTCGTAGAACCGGCCAATCTAACTCAATTAATATCAATAGCACTGGCTGTACATAAAATGGTATTTATTCCTTTGATTCCATTATTAAACTTAAAATTGGAATTCATTCATTAATACCAAATCTCTTTTCATGAGACACCTTTCGAACGGGACTAACGCTTAACATTGAATTATAAAATTCCAGAGGCGGTTTTCATTCATTTCGGTTGGAAGAGACTTTGCGGCACCAGGATTATCCACTCCTGTCTGAAGTTTCATTAACATGTGGTATAAAACTTTTTTTAAATCTCTTTCTAAGTTTGTCAGTTGGAGTGTAAACTTTGTATTGTGTACAAAGTTGGATTAAGGAAGTTCGTCTGGTTTGTTTCTTTTTTTGCATGGGTTTAGTGAAATGTGAGCAATATTATCACTTTTTTTTAATATCATTTTTGTAAATGTTAGGTGTTCTAAAGTGTTACAGTTTCGAAAGAATGGAACATGAATATTGATTAAAGGTCATGCAATCGCGAACCGCAATATTCACAGTAATTTCTGTGAAGTCATGTGTTGACGATTTGTCTTATGAGCATATGTTATATATTTAGTTTGTTATGTTGCAACCAATGTTTGACTCCGTTGAAGCCATATTGAGCATTTTCAAAACCAGTATAGTCAGAGAGTGTTATTATTTTACCCTTATTGATTTTGAACTGGCACAGTTTGTTAATATGCACAAGAATTAAGTCGGGTAAAGTATACTGCCTTGTGGTATCCCCAATTCAATGGATTTTTTCGTACTTTTTACTCTGCTAATTTTCGGGTATTTATTTTCCATATTTTGTTTCCGTAGCATTCGCTAGGAGTGAACTAATTCACAGAAATAAACATGGTAAAATATATTGTTTATTGCATACCCAGTAAAAAATACCCATTTGACACTTTGAATCAATATCTTCAGTCTCAGTAGAAACATTTCCCATGGTAATAATAATAATAACTTTATTGCACACGTGGTAAATTATAAAAGGTCTTAATTTAAGATAAGTAGGTACAATTGGCGGCCATTTAGAGGCAATATTTTACAGGCAACCTTAGGATGAAGACAAAACAGAATAGGGAAAGTAGAGGGTTGTGTCTGCTGCATTAAAATATTATATATGAAGGCAAAATTAAAGCAGTATACATGATATATAGGATGGAAGTTAGATAAAATGAGGATTATTAAATAATAACTTAGAAGAGTGTGAGTGAAATGACTACGCGAGGGAAATACGTAGGTTATGAGACCTAGATGTCTTCATTGTACTACTGTCTAGGAATGAAACCAAAAACTTGTCAAGTAAATATATGTAATTAAAGATGAAAAGATTTTGCAATGATAACAAGAAATCAATCAATTACTATTCAACAGTCGCCGTTGCCATTGCATCATTTAGCATGAGACAAGCTCCATCTTTATTGTCACTGCGATTGAGCCGGAAATATCCTTTTTCACCAAATGAACGTCCCCATGAGTTCTTGACAATCCAGTAAGGCTTACCTTTTTCTAAAATAAATAAAAAGAAATAGCAGTTACTCCAGGAGCTATGAGAGTATCACATTGCAATTATAAAAAGGTAATTTTTTATCTGTGCAGTGAGTGAGTGATAAGTCCAAAACCTGCTTACTTAAGAGGTTTGTGTTCAAAAGTGCACTACTAAAGATTTTAGATGATAATGTCCATCCATCCATTTATATGAACTTACTGTGATGGATTAGGAATACGAAATGTTGCCACATAAACTCAATAATTGCAAAGACAAAAGCGCTGCAACCAAAAGGATTTGACACAAACCGATACCAATTCGTTTGGCCAGTGTGGTAGATAAGTTAAAGCCTCCTTTATAAGGAGAGGTATGTATTCAGTACTGAACTATTAAAAAGTGTTGATATTAATAATGCGATGTTATCAGTTCAGTACTCAGCAGTATTCTTATTTCAATTCTCAAATTTGTAATTTGACCTTGTAATTTTTCTCCAAAAGTATATATATTTTATGTGTGTGTCTGGATATTTTATAAAATATCAGTATACACTTCAATACACCACCGTACACGAGAGATGGATGGCTATCATATACCAGTGCTACAGTCACTCAGGCTTAAGCAAATGCTATAATTGCTTGTGTTACGTTCCTTTAATTCTATATCTGATTTATTTATTTATTTCAAATAAATAAATAAGTAGTACTCCTTGTACTAACTTACAGTACATTACCAAAACATTTATGAAGCAAAACGTGCATAATGTCTCTCCTAGAGTGTAACGTCGAACCTTATAGAAATGATTAATATTTGTGGGGATGTTTAAATAAAGCTTAGGATACTAAATGCAATAGGTATAGCTTGATATATAAAAATGAGTTGTATTCGAACTTACTTTTTCGTCTTTTGTCTCTTGCAACTCAAGAGACACAAATACGTGTACCTTTGAGTTATCTCCTCTTTGTAGAATGAGTATAGGTCACATGCCTGCAAATTTCCCCAAAAACAGTGGTCAAACTGTGAAGTGAATGTGCCGGTGGAGAAATCTTACCTGATCCATATCCCACGAGGAGTACGCCATGATTGATATCGCCTTTGCAAGATTGATCTGGAACTATTCCTCCAGTGTACAACTGCAAAGGTGCACTTTGTACACCTGTAAATACAAAATTAAATTTTGTTTCATTGTCAATATTGAATCAAATCCATAGTGATCATGCCTGGCTGCTGACCAACAGTTGATGTTGGGATGTTGTATATATGATAATCGGCGCGAGAACTATTTATTGCGCGATTTAGGATTGGTAGTTACTCCGTGTAGTGCGTTATTTCGTAGTTCAGTGTATCTTCGGTAGATGGCGCTGTAGTAGGTTATGTGAGAGTCGCCACAAGACTATTAAAGGCCGATTTCATAGTTAATGTATTGTGTAGTTAAAGTGTTACAGGTAAGAAACTTACCGATAGAAATGGGCCCAATCTTATACAAAACTTGCTTGACTTTTTCCTGAGACGTAAGGTTATATGAAGTACAATCTGTAACCTTAACTACAACTTTACTTTTGTCGAATTTGCATTCACCATCAGAAGCCCTATACTTATAGTCTGTTTCCTTCATTTGCCCCCCTTTTGCAATAAGTGTCCTGTAAAGTTTATATATTTATTTATTCACCGATTTTAGACGAACAAGGCCTGTTTTCATTTTTAACCGACTTCAAAAAAGGTGGTAGTTCTCAATTCGACTGTATATTTTTTATGTTTGTTACCTCAGTGTCTCATTTGTTACTTTCGACTGGGTAAACCAATTTTGATGATTCTTTTTTTATTTGAAAGCAAGTGCTTCTCATGTGGTCCCATTTATATTTGGTCTAGGTTTTGAAGTCTATTTTTTATTAAACTTTTGTATTATTCACTCAAAATTACTAGAAGCAAAATCCTTGAACGTAAACGAAATACGATCTGTCTAAAACGACTTCAATCACCAGAAAGGCATGCTAAGCAGGAGATCGATAAATCTTTGATAAATTTAAAAAATATTCAAACAAGTGATCGAAAGCTCTCGGGTTCTATTCGTGGGTTTTTGTTGTTTGTTTTTTCTTATAAGAAATTCTTAATAACACCTCCGGAGTACTTATGACTATCAAACACACAAACATTTATGATAATTACAATAAAGTCAATGCCCTCAAATATACTAACAATTAGTTCAACCTTCGAATTCAGTTCGCCCTCGTGGTTGCGGAGGTCCAATGCCAGGGACCGACTGAGCGACCCCAAACAATCTTGGGAATGATAAAGCATAGGAAGATGATGATAGTTTTTTTTTAATTCATCAAGTTTAAACCAGGAAGTTATCTTTGAAACTAAGAACAAAGAGAAAAGAGAAAAAGCCTATTTTGTACAAACTAAATCTTTAAAAAGTTCTTTTAATAATATTGAAAATTTCTGGAATGTTTTTTTACCCGACTGCCAAAAAGACTTATTGACACTGCAACTTGAGAAATCATTTTCATATGGTTACCTTAAAGCGTTAGACATATATCCACCGCCACATCCATTCGAGGTTTTATCACAGTCCACAAGTTCTTGTTCCGAAAGTGGTACAGCCTCGTGATGTTTGATGGCGTACTGGCTCTCAATAGTACCTGGAAAAGAACAGAGATACCACGGGACTATAAGGACTTTATAGACTACTCATTGATTCTAACTAAATTCACAACCAGTATTGTGGAGATGAGACAGAATATTATACCCAGTCTCAGAATAAACATTCACCATCATATTACTTGTACGTGTTGGAAAGCGAACTCTCGATCTATTTAATAGAATTACGAAAACTCGATCTAACGTGAGTCTACCTTTAGAAATAAATTTAGTTCTTGGCCTCTGACGATTCACTACCTTCAGTATGGTCCGATGTTTAAATTCTGCTTTTCTATTCACCTTTTCCAATTCATGTAAAACTTTGTATAACTAAAGTTTATAATCTAATCTCTAATCTCGTGGATATCGTAAGAACTTAGAAAGCAAACTACGCAGGATAACATCAACTTTAACTTGAAATAAGCCCGACACAACCCCGTCTGCTGAAAGTGAACCTCCTTTCCAATGGCCTATATAAAGCATTGGTCTATCAAAAACGGTAAATGAATAGGTTTATACGAACAAAAATTTACTAAAATAGAAAACACTAACCAGTTGCACTGAAGGCCCAACAAGAGCCACATGAGTCTTGGTTTTTCACACTAGTGACAACTTTCTTATCACGCCAATCAAATGATTCTGGTGCACCTGAGTAGTCAACATCTGCGTCTGTAACGATTTTATCGCAAAAAATCGGGGGTGAACCTATACTTAAGCATGAATAAGTTGCTTTAAATTCTTCATTAGTTAGGTCCATAAATTGAGTTATACCTGAAAAAGTATTTGTGTGATACATATTATTTAAATAGTTTCTAGAAAACAAAATGTGAAAAGAAAGGCACTGAGTCTAGGTAATTCATACATCAAAAAAATTTAATTTTTTTTTTTCAGCAAGTTAATAACGTTTATTTTTAGATTACGAGTGGTAAGAAGTGTGATATAGCACTTCTTAACATCACCAAGGATAGTCGGTGGCCACTGCGAGGCATACCAGCAATTGTCTCACTCTCGTATATCTGCAGAGTACTTAGTAGTAGTTACTCAGCCTGCAATTTAGCTCGCTATCGGTTGCATCAGCGAGGAGTCACCTAGTTCCTTGAGTCTCTGCAGTTGCAAAGAGATGTCGCCTCTATGGCAGTTCTCCTTCGCCTTTGTCATGGAGACTGTTCTGAAGAGCTCTTTCAACTGGTTCCTATTCTCCTTTTCTCTACAGGGCAACACGTGCTGATCTTGGAAGCCACCGCTTTAGAGTAGTTGAAATACGGTTCGATTCTTCCTTTCTGTGCCGAGTAGTTAAAATCTGGCACTTAATGCCAAAACACGTGTTTCCCTCTCTCTATAATCCTGGGTCCATCAAGCGGTACGTCAAAAAGCATTTCACTATGTCGCCATAGTATAGGTTACCAAGCTGCATTGTCTACATTCGCAGTATGAATGGTAACCACAATTCCTGAATTTCACTCATACTTTCCATCAGGCTGAATTGAGACATTTTGTCATCTAACTACACCTACCTCTTTATGGGTAGTGATAGATTATAAAACGTAGTGTCACCACCCCAATAGCGGTGTCGAAAGAGGCGAAACGGATCTGATGCTAACAGTACTACAAAAGGAAGGAACACAAACCCAATACCAACCCGTTCCGGTTGCGTTGTGTACTTGGTTTGTGTGCGTTCTGGCCTACTGGCCAAAATCAATTAAGTGGTAAAATAAAAGTGCCATTAATCTGAACCTAAAATTATGAATAGCGTAAGTGCTTACCAAAGACAGCGTCTGATTGTTCCTTGTTCATGCGGTTAACTGTTTTCAAATTGTTTTTGAATATTTGGAAACGATTTTCTTTCTCAACTTCATGAGCGTATTCTTTGCCATATTTTAGTATGAAGTCTTCAAAGTGTCTGTCAGCATCCTCAAGAGGAAAATGCTCTACAGATTTAGCGAACGTGCTTACACACAAGTAAGTAGTAATTAGAAAGACTACGTACATCATTGATTGTTTGGTTGTTTCTACTCATCTATTAGCGCTCGTCGCTCTTTTTATACTAACTTTTAATCAAAAGTATGTGTTTATGAATAGTCCATAAATTTAATGCACTATTTGGTATTTTAAACATTGCGATAACGAAACTATTTATCACAATACGTTAAATGGATTTTTAATGCCAATATATGGCCACATTGTTAGTATAGGGTGTTTTTTTAAGCTAGATAGAACTTTAAATTGTAAAAAGTAACACAAAAAATTAAATTTTGATGAAACTTTTTTTTTTATTTGGTTCAGTATACTCTGACAAATCATCATGAATAGACTCACGCTTGAACAACGCTACGAAATTATCCAAATTTACTTTGAAAATCAGCTCATTTTTGAAGAAATAAGGTCCGATGATGCCACCAGCGTGAAAACCGCACCATACGGTGCATTTTTCTGGATGTAATGGAATCTGTAGGGTCTGTTGTGGATTGGTCTCACTCCATATGCGGCAATTTTGCTTATTAACAAACCCGTTAAGCCAAAAATGCGCCTCATCGCTAAACACAATTTTGCGATAAAACAGTCGTCTATAAGTTGCGCGAATCGACGACTGATTTTCAAAGTAAATTTGGATAATTTCGTAGCGTTGTTCAAGCGTGAGTCTATTCATGATGATTTGTCAGAGTATACTGAAACAAATAAAAAAAAAAGTTTCATCAAAATTTAATTTTTTGTGTTACTTTTTACAATTCAAAGTTGTATCTAGCTTAAAAAAACACCCGTTACATAGCTTATGACGGGTCAGCTAACCGATATTATTAAACGATAAAATATTAAAATAGAGTTGGGTATATTGTGGCGGATTTTTTTTTTCTTAAAAGACAACTCCCACATTAGGAATAAATGTCCTGTGTCGTGGGGACTTTACAAACATACATGAAACGGACACAAAGAACATCCAGACTCGGGACAACAATTCGTGGATCACACAAAGTGTTGTAGGTACCGCGTGGGATTTGAACCCACGACACTTGGCGCAGTAGCAAGCGGCATGGCGACCGCTGACACCACTCGGCCAACCGTGCAGTCAGATCAAAAGAGATCAAATTATTATAGCACTTGCAATGAAAGCTCTTAAAGGGAATAATTTTTGCTCGTTTTTGTGACATTTTTATTCATAGTCCTCTCCTTTCAGTCGTAAATGATATATCACTTAAACTTTCCATATACCTAACTGGAGTATTCAACATTAACAACTAGTAGTTACAGAGATTAGTATGTACAACCAAGTAAACAATTCTTCAGCTTTACATAGTACAGATAAGTAATGTAGATTCGTATGTTTAGTAGTAGTATCTCAATTAAACTAGGCAATTTTTTTTTATGTAGTACGGGGTAAACGAGCTTACGTATTGCCTGATGGTAAGCGATTACCGCCGCCCAAGGGTACCTGCAACACCACAAAGCGTTGCCAGCCTTTTAGGGATGGGGAGAGGGATGGAGGAGGGGTTAGAACATGGGCCTCCTATATCCTCACTCACTTGGTGAAACACAGCGCAAGCCCTGTTTCACACCGGTTTACTGTGAGGCCGTGGCACTCCTACGGCAAATTTCGATTGTGTTTAATTCATGATCGTCTTCTAATTTACCCATTTTTGTTAAATAACAACTCTGCTAGTTTTCAGCTACCATTTTATAATTAATTTATTTAAACTAAAATGTAGAAATGCAAGTCTGACCGCGAGATTGAGTTTACTGCAATTTAAATTGACGATTCTACTTTTCTGTTTATATCTTCTTTGTCGATAGAGTGTTGTGCTTTGTCCGTGTTTAAACACGAAGCACAATGGTCTCTGTAGGTTTTGACTAAAGTTAGTGGAAGTTGATTTAATTTGAGTTTAACTTTTAATGGTTTTAAATGGTCGACGACGACGACGACGACAGATGTATAACAGGCGACGGTTCACGAAGTAATTTTATTATAGTAGCTATTTCCCTTTTACATAATTAGAAGTGTGTGAAAGTGTCCCTAGAAAGAGTTGTTTTGAACCGTCGAGATTGTGGTTTTCTGATAGATTTACAGTATAGATTTAGTAAATATTTCCGTTACGAGTACTAGGCACGTGAAAATCGATAGTAGTTAGCGTCACTTCAAACTTAGTGTCCCTATCCTTATCACAATACATTTTGATTAAAGAATTGGTTAGACCTTCGTACTGATTTATGCCAACGAAAATATTGCATTACATCAACAGTCTTGGACAGTCCACTGCAGGACGTAGCCCTCTCAATTTATTAAAGCATATTAGATCTTTGTTTGATATCTGTCGAAGATAGGTTTCGCAGTAATAAAGACACAAAAAATCAAGTTAAATTTATATACATATAGTAAAACATACACAAAATAAAATTCATAGTATAATAGTATTATTCCGTTCAATTAATCCGTTAAAAATCAAAATCTGTATAGTCGAAATTATTTATACAAAATAACGATTTTACATTTCAAAATTGAAAAATTATTCAACAATAGCAGTCGTCATATGACCATTGAGCATACGACAAGCTCCATATGGATTGTCACTGCGTTGCATTCGAAAATACCCATTTTCTTCAACAGCATCACCATAAGAATTTTTCACAATCCAATAAGGTATTTCATTTTCTAAAAAAATTACATAAATACAAAATAAAAATCACTCACTATGAGAAAGAAATAATTGTCTGGAGCAGTCAAGAAGAAAAACAAATATCCTGACAATGTATGACACGATCGCGGTTCACGGAACTTTTTAGTCAGTAACAACGGTCAGTTGTAGGATAGTCATCAAAGGGGGTAGTACATTTTTTTTCGTTCTTTCAAATAGAAGCTCCTAAGAATCTGAACTTACTAAAAAACATATAATATATCAGACTCGAGCCAGATAAAATAAGCTGATTTTTGTATTAGACAAAATAATGTTTTTGAAAGAAATCACGATGGCCAAAATTTCTTTAAAGGACAGAAGACTCAAAAATTCTGAATAGACTACATAAGAGCGGGACCCGCACCTCTTAGTTTGAGCCTTTTTAAATTTTTTATAAACTTTCACAAATTCTTTAAGAATTGACTTAGCTAAATCAGTTCAGTCATGCCCGAGTTCCGGTAACACTAACGAACGAACTAACTTCAATAGTTACATAAAATTATACCTATTCCATATCCAACCAGTAGAACTGCATGGTGTATTTCTCCAATACATTGGTCATCCATAATTATTCCCTTCGTGTATGAATGCAGAGAATCACTCGTCAAAGCTACAAAGAAATGTTTGGAATTTAATATTGATGTTATAGTGTGTTGGGTTGAACTATCTTAAGAAAAGGTATTGTTTCTGGTCACGGTGATGAAGCAGCAGTAGAGAAACGTGTGTCTGGAGTATTTAACTGCCATTCAGATAATAGAAATCATAGAAAAAGCACTTTGGCAGGCCCTTACATAAAAGAAACTAGCGAAGCAACTGATTTATGCTTCTCTTGACCGTGCATTACCATTCAACGTGGCAATATTGTTGAGGTTTTTTTCATATCCTAGTATTTTCTTCTAATTTTAATATGTGTAAGTTTAGGATTAACTATCTGTACAAATATAGAAAATAATACAGTAAAAATAATAACTTACCAATAGATATTGGTCCATACTTGTATAAAAGCTGCTTAACTTTTTCTTGACTGGTAAGGTTATATGAAATACAATCGGATACTTTCGCTACAGCTTTACTTGGGTCAAATTGGCATTTTGTCTGTTCTTCCATATATGGATAGTCATTTTCTAACATGAGTCCCTTTTCAGTTTTAATGCCCCTGTGGAATACAAAATTCACAACTTTTATTTAGGTCCGTAGCTTAGCTCGCGTCTAGTTATTTATATATAGTATTTGAAATAGTGTTGCAATTTTACTCATTAGTTAGAATAATGGTTCTGAATAACGTAGCTATGATATTCTGATATAATAAATAAATGAAGTGTAATATTTCATTGACTACAAACAACGTTATGGTTACTAGTATATACGCGTATAAATATGATTATGTATAAATATGTATTTGTATAAGTGATTAACATTAAATATTTAGACTCAATTTATATTTTTCGGTTTTCCACAATGTTTTTTAAACGTCAAACTATTGTTTATGATGGAAATATATTTCTATTTTTTATTATTGAATAGAGGGCAAACGATCCGACGTATTGCCTGATGGTTAGCGATTACCGCCACCCATGGATGCAAAACCAGAGGCGTCACAAGTACGTTGTCGGCCTTAATTTTTGAAGACTCAGCTTTATATCCTATAACCTAGTTCGAGTTAAAGACATGCGAGCTTAAAAGATAGTTATCCTTTTTCCAATCAAATTTTCATAATTATTATTTTAAAATATGGCCATTTAATATGCTCTGGTCTACCTTTTCTAAAATATAGATTTAAATCAATTCTTACTGAAAGGCCCAACTTATTAGTCCACCGTCACAACCCGAACATTTTGTATTGCAGTCTACAAGTTGTTTTTCGGAGAATTCTGTAAGATTACCATGTTTAAGGAAATACTGCGACTCTATATGAGCTGAAAAAAATATATAAAGTGATATATTAGATCATTTATTTTTTATACCTCACCAATGAAATAGTTTTTTTATGGAGTAGGTGGCAAACGAGCAGGCGTATCGCCTGATGGTAAGCGATTACCGCCGCCCATGGACACCCGCAACATCGGGGGCGTCACAGATGCTTTGCCGGCCTTTAGGGGATGGGGAGAGGGATGGGGGAGGGGTTGGGATATGGGCCTCCTGTATTCTCACTCACTCGGTGAAACACAGCTCAATCGCATATTATTTCACACCGATTTTCTGTGAGGCCATGGTATCACTCCGGTAGAGCCGGCCCATGCATGCCGAAGCGTGGCTCTCCCACGGTTAAAGTCAGCGTGACTCAACTATCTTATTAATGTAATAATGTAATTTCTACCATTCTACCCTTTTCATTTGTATTCGAAATTCTCCGACAGAATCTACACAAGTTAACAAAATTATTTCCTTACCTACTGAACTGAAAGCCCAGCAAGATCCACAGTCTCCTTGGTTCTTAACTCTAGTAACAGCATTTTTGTCGCGCCAATCAAATGCATCTGGTGCGCCGGCATCAGGTATATCTTTGTCAGTTTTTATGACATCGCAATACATGTAGGGCTTAGCATGACTTGGTTCCATAAGACCTGAATATTTGGTTGTAAATTCTTCTAAAGTTAAGTCTATGAATTTGGTTATGCCTGGAATTTTTTTAAGTTTAGATATATCTGTCTAAAATGCACATGTAGGGACGTACACTATAGGTTTAAATTTGGATACATCAACATTAAGAGACTATTGCTACACTAATATATATTTAATGAACTAAACCAGTTGAAAAGCATTGATTTATTCTGCGGTGTCCTAAATAATATCAAAAGTGTTATGTTTCATGAACCAGAGAAAATGTTCTCGTAATCTACATTCTGTTTTAATTTTTGATTATATTTTACAGTACTGTGTTATTTCTACATGCGGAAGCTTGTAATTGGCATATAGAGAAACAATATCATATTTATATTGTAAATTTAGCTGTAAGCTCCCGAATAAAAAAAAATCAATAGCTCTAATTAGTATAGGATTTGTTTTAATCTCTTTTTATGGAGTTCTGTTTAGAATTTGTTCCTCTATTCAGCTTGTTCGTTATACTTAATCAATCACACTCTGCACAAGTCTAGACCGTCATCAATAAATCTCTAATAACCACGACTATATTTTCACGTTGCATGTACTTTGACTCTTTGACGTCTTGACTAACTCCACCGACCACGTTTTTATTCAAAATCAAATCACGTTTACGTTTCAAAAGTAAAGTACCTGGAAAAGCTTACTCTTTAAGTAAGCTTTTCCAGGTACTTTTGAAACGTTACATAAATGACTCTAGTTACTCGATTCCAAAATGTTATTTTTATGGAGAAAAAACGGCAAGAATCGCTATAAGTTACTCTTTTAAACGCCACAGTAAAGGCCACACACATAAAATACAAGCCATTTTCGAAATACTGTACTGGTCTTGAATAAATAAAGTTATTATTATACGTGACTAAAAAAAATGTACCTGAGAAAACTTTAACTGTAATTAGGTCAATAAAATATTATAGTTACCATAAACAGCGTGCGCGCTCTCTTTGTTCAATCTGTTGACATCTTCTAAGTTCTTCTTAAATATTCCGAAGCGAAACTCTTTCTCCTGCTCATGGATATATTGTTTGTTGAATTTAGTTATGAAGTCGTCAAAGTGTATGTGAGCATCTCCAAGATCGAAATAATCCACTGACCTATCTGATGCGATCGCGCCTACACATGCGGCTAACAGAATTAAACAGTACATTTTAAATTCTTACTGATTTAGTTAATGTTCTTGATATTTATAACAATTTTGATTTAAAAAATGTGCTTATCAGTACAATTGAATATTGTTGGTATGTAAAACATATGGTACTTAACATAATTATGGTACTTAAAGTTAACAGTTCACACGATAAACAATTTTACTGTCGCATATTTCCTTGCATTGTCAAGTGTTAACCCTGGTATATATTAATCCAATTTAAAAAAGATTTAGTACTAGATTTATATTTTTTTGGCCCTACCAAAATGACTAATCTGCCCGATGGAAAGCATAAGCAGAATTCAAGAGTGGTGATCACCATAATCATTGCGGATGCAGACAACGCAACAATGCAGCATGGTGACTGAGACTATGGCGGCCTAGTGTCTGTGCAGGAACGGGTATCATATCCCTAAAACACAAAGGTAGGTTACGACCAGGCGAGTCTGCAGCGGCTGATGGCCATACGGGTCGTACGGGGCTACCGTACGATATCATACGAGGCAGCGACGGTCCTGGCGCGATATCCACCCTTCGACATTCTGGCCGACATGGACACGATGGTCTACGACCAAATTCGTTCTGCCGGTCGGAGTGACGAAGAGACAGCGTCGGACCATGAGCCCGGAATGTTACGGCGGAACGCACATACGCAAGCTCTACGGGCTTGGCAGGCACGGCTCGACATACAGGGCTGTGCTAGCCAACGCGCTGTCGGGGCTGTTCTGCCGAGCTTCGAAGCTTGGATAGGAAGAACCGACTGTGTCACCTACCGATTGACTCAGATACTCACCGGGCACGGTTGCTTCGGTGAGTATCTGAATCGAATACGACGGGAGGCCACACCAAAATGCCACCACTGCGGGTCCGAACGGGACTCCGCCCAGCACACACTGGAGGACTGCCCTGCGTGGGAGTCCGAGCGTCGAGTCCTGGTCAGACAGATTGGACAAAACCTGTCGCCGCCAGCATTGATCGCGGCAATGCTGGCGAGTGGTGAGGGATGGGAAGCCGCGGTCTCCTTCTGTGAGGACGTTATGCTCCAGAAGGAGTCCGCAGAGCGTGATCGGGAAAGGGCCGATCCCGCTCGAAGGAGGCGACGAAGGGGACGTGGTAGAGGTCGCTAGCTCCCCAATCGTCGTCTAAGGGTCGCTGCAGCCACATGTAGGGGAAATGTGGCCGCTGCAAACGACCCGGGCACGTCGTGGGCGGGTCGTTGTTCCGCCTCTTACTGTCTAAAACGGTGTGAGGCGTGACAGCGTACCGCCCTAGGGGTGACTCTGGTCACCCTGGGATGTACCTCAGTCATGGGGTACGGCAGAGGGGACTCCAGAAGCCGCCGAAGCGTTCCTGGAGCTCCCCTTGACTGCCGAGGTAGGCCACCGCGGGGTTTAGTGGGTAGACCGGTCTTCCGGGAGTCCCACACACGCCCTTCGTCTCCCCATGAAGGGTATGGTGCGAAAAGCATTCCGCGCGTAAAAAAAAAAAAAAAAAAAAAAAAAAAAGAAAGGTTACGACCAGGCGAGGTGATCATGCCTGGCGGGCCACTGCCCAACAGTTTTGATGTTGGCATGTTTTACATATAATAATCCGCGCGAGAACTATTTATTGCGCGATTCAGGATTTGTAGTTACTCCGTGTAGTGCGTTACTTCGTAGTTCAGGGTATCTTCGGTAGGTGGCGCTGTAGTAGGTACTGTTGTGTTGTATGTGGAAGACGCCACATGTCTATTCTCTATTCATAAGCTGTATATCATTAGGCCGTCATGTCATGTCCTATTGAGCCTCCGGTCCAGCACTCGCCAACGAAACACGAAGGCACGAACGCTGTCATTTTATGTTGATCATCTGATTGAGGGTAGTACTACCACAGTAGTCCAGGCCCGTTATGCTGAAAGCAGCGGGGCTCTACTGCCTTTCAAATACATACAAAGAAAAAACTGATAACGGAATGAATTATAAAGGCTCGATATTGGGACCAATGATTGCTTTTGTAAAACAGAACCATAAAAGTACTCCAAAAACTAAATAGGCAGCATATTTTTGCTGCTCATACTTGTACCACGTCAAGTATTTTATTTTAACAATCTGCTAGCCGTCAACCATTTAAATAGTAAATATTTTGAATCAGTTTAAGCGAATATTGAATTCACTATATTGATTGATGACCCGCTTAAGCCGGCGATAGGGTATTTTTAAATCACCTGTTTTATTTGAAATGAAGTTTTTGATGGGTAGCTGTTTAATTTGTATGAAGCTATATGAGTGATAGTGACTATAGTAAGTTAGATAGGATTTCAAGCTGTGGAGGAACAGGTATCATGTTCCTCCAACACAAAGAGAGGATCCTCCGACCAGGCGAGGTGATCATGCCTGGCGGGCCGCTGCCCAACAGTTGATGTTGGGATGTTGTATATATGACAATCGTCGCGAGAACTTCTATTGCGCGATTCAGGATTGGTAGTTACTCCGTGTGGTTTTTGTTTTTTTTTATTGTATAGGGGGAAAACGAGCATACGCATCACCTGATTGTAAGCGATTACCGCCGCCCATGGACACCCGCAACACCAAAAGCGTCACAAGAGTGTTGCCGACCTTTGGGGGATGGGGAGAGGGAATGGGGGGAGGGGTTGGAGTATGGGCCTCCGGTATCCTCACTCACTCGGTGAAACACAGCGCAAGTGCTATTTCACACCGGTTTCCTGTGAGGCCGTGGTATCACTTCGGTCGAGCTAACCCATTCATGCTCAAGCGTATGTAATGTAATGTAACGTATTGTATGTAACGGAAAACGCAGTTAGACCTACTTATATACTTCACTGATAGTATAAATATTTGAAACTTTATCTGTGTTCTACTTTTTCACGTATGTTATCTAAATATTTCCGATTTCTTTATTATAACTAACTAACACGGGAATGGATTGCTAAAACCTGTATTTAATTATTTTCCAATGTAATTTATATTTCTACTAAACGTAAATTGATCAAAAAGATCCGTGACCAGCCTTTTCAAGCATATATTTTTGTAATTTTCATGACTTTTATAGACTTGGAATTAAAAATAACTTTTTTAATTTTTAAGCTGACAACACTAAGAACATCTATAGTAGGATTAACATAAAAAAACTAGATATAAGCAACAATATTATGGGATACGAAACTATTGTTTTTTCTTATCTATTAGTTTATAAATTGTGAATATCCAATAATAAAGACATTTAAAACATGACAAGTAATGTCTTAGTTAAACAAGTTTAATTAAAATATTATTATACTAGCTGAATCCCGCGGTGCTACCCGCGGTACGACAAATTGATCTAGCTAATATTCATTTAAAAATATACAATGCAAAGGTACTTTAGTCGTAGTCACAGACGCTAGCTTGTTTTTATAGTATTCTATGCCATGGACACCATCAGGTGATGCGTATGCTCGTTTGCCCCCTATTCAATAAAAAAAAAAGTATCCTCACTCACCCGGTAAAACACAGAGTTAGCACTATATCACATCGGTTTTCCGTGACGCCGTGTGAAGTAATACACTTCGGTCGAGCCGGCCCATTTATCTCCAAGCGTGGCTTTCCCAGCTATGGCTAGGGCTAAAGAAACCTGGTCAAAACTTGAAGTAATTCCACATTATGTACTATAAAGTTATCGTAAACACCTAAGTTAGCGTGAAACAGAGACCTATAATAAAACCTTTAAATATGTTATTTACCCATTAGAGTTCAAAAGTTTGATAACAATATCTTAAGACCTGCCTAATACAAATTGCTGTAGTTTACAAAACCTAAATAACAACATTTTATTGCCAAATATTTTTGAAAGACAAACCTTTATACGATACGAATAGTTTAGTACGAACTCAGTATAAAAGGCAACATGACTTTGAACAAATTTCAATTTAGTTTGGTTCTAGTCTCACTAGCGACATGTATTTGTTTCTGGTTTTATTGTGTTGGGGTGTCAATGCTGACCCTATTAAAACACAGTATTATGCCCTCGAAGACGTAGCCTCATACTTTGAAGAGTTTATCATCAAGCATGGCAAACATTATGCTGATGAGCAAGAAAAAAGGGCTCGTTTCGAAATATTTAAAGCAAACTTGGAAGATGTGAACCAATTGAATAACAGGAGTCAATCTGCAGTTTTTGGTAACTTATATTCTTTAGACAGTTTTTTATACATAAACAATATACTACGTGTACACTGAGTTATTGCTAACAATTTAGGTAAGCGCCACAACCCCAAATTGCTTCTAACAGATGGCCTCATATGTCAACCCTAGTTCGGAGACAATCATCGTTCAGTGACCACCGTTGACTAAGCCACCCATGCCTACGGTATCTTACCAGTTCTGTAGCCTGATGGACCAAAATAATTCTAAACCTTTCCCACTTTTTTTCCACCATCTTTTTCTCGAGCATTGCTTTCTCTTAAAAAGCAGTGGTGGAGTTCCACATGCTCTCAATCTACTCCACAGCAGCAAGCAACTGAGAATCTCCACTCATACGATATTCCATACACTAGAGAACAATTTAAGCAACCGCCCTTTTGAAGTCTATTACATTTCGGCAAACAAATTTTATCACTTCAAAATTTATTTCTTTTTTCAGGAATAACTTCCTTTACGGATTTATCCAAAGAAGAGTTTAATAGAACGTATACATCTTGTCTTGCTGGTCTCCAGGACGATTCGTGTGCTCTAAGAACAGATGCTAATGTTCCGGGATCCGGTGCACCAGATGCATTAGATTATCGCCAAATGGGATATGTAACTGATGTTAAAGATCAGTCGACATGCGGTGATTGTTATGCATTTAGTTGTACGGGTGAGTAACATTCTGTACCTTTAAGATAAATTTCATTGTGTGTTGTTCGCATAAGATGGACATAGATGTATGTATTATTACATTCACTATTCTGTTCGTCTAGTTGTGATTTGGTAAATTCACGATTAGATTTTCCATGCTGTTCTATATTCTTCGGTTTCGTATAATCTGATATCTATATAAGATCAGGTTTTCTTATAAAGCACAACACAATGTGATTCACCTAAAACAGAGTTTTATTTATTAAATACAAATCAGTTTTACATTAAATATGACAAATAAGAAGGTACAAAAAAAATTACCAACCTAAAACAGAGAATCGACAATTAAATGTTCATGCCTTACTCTTTTTACTACAAAACTTTTAATCTTCTTTTGCACAATAAATCTAAGCAAATTCACAATTATAACTTGAACACAACACACATAAATATTAAAGAATCTCCATCTTCCTTATAGCTGTACTAATGTCAATGTCACTGTCAACGTCACAAAGCTTACATCTATATAAATCGCCAAATGTGTTTGTGATTCGCCAACTTGAGAACCTCTGTCTGTTAGGGTAGTAACTTGCTTTAAATACAACTTACCACGCTCCTTTTAGAAATAATTACTGTATCAATAGCTGCTAAACTCAATTGTACATTTAATACACAGGTCCAAACCCTTTATTTTCCAGAAATTTTGTGAAGAGCCTACATTTACAATAATTTCTTTATGACATTTTCAGGACACATCGAAGGTCAATATTTCAAAAAACATGGATCACTGCAAGAGTTTTCTGAACAACAAATTCTTGACTGTAACAATGCAGATGGGTGCAAAGGTGGAGTCATGGATTCTTCTTTCGCGTAAATGATAAACAATTTTGTTTTATGTTATTTACAATAAGATCTTGGGTATCGCTTCTTTAACAACCTTCAAGTAAACTATTATAGTTTTTAAGTTTTTTTTTTTATTGAATAGTGGGCAAACGCGCAGACGTATCACCTGATGGTAAGTGATTACCGCCGCCCATGGACACCCGCAACACCAAAGGCGCGTTGCCGACCTTTGGGGGATGGGAAAGGTGATGGGGGAGGGGTTAGGGTATGGGTCTCCGGTATCCTCACTCATTCGGTGAAACACAGCGCAAACGCTATTTCACACCGGTTTTCTGTGAGGCCGTGGTATCACTCCGGTCGAATATTTTTTTTTAATATTTTTTAATTATTGTCGTGAAACCGCCCTTTCAATAATGGTGCAACATTGCGAGAACTATTAGAACGCCTCCCGTCACAGATTAAACTATGTTTTTTTCCATAATCTATTGTGAGAGTACATTTTATCCCATATTTTTGTGGACCATTAAATTTGCCTAAAAGGTGACGGGAAAGATCCGGCGGTCTCTTGTACCCAAGAACAGATACCAGATACCGAAGAGAGTATTTCTTTTTTCTTTAAAAAGACAGCTCCAGCAATAGGAATATATCCCGTAATCCGGGGACTTAACAAACATACATGAAACGGACACAAAAAACACAAAGACTCAGAACAACAATTTGTGGATCACAGAAAGTGTTTTCCCATGTGGGATTTGAACCCACAACACTTAGTGAAATAGATAGCGGAGTGGCGACCGTTTAACCCACTAGGCCATATGTGCTGCTATTGGCTAATCCAGAGGCCCTGACTCATTCCTGCCCATGAGTCTATTTAAACAGCAAGAAAAGGAAGGTCCTCATTACGGAACAATTATGCAGGGCTTAGATAAAAAGCGTTTACTGGAACACTACTAACTTCCTTTATATGATAACTTATATTCTTCGCTGTTTAGTTCTAGTCGGTTCAACTCCAAAATTCACCGCATTTTATCGCACTCCACCTCTTTTGACTTGGCAATCAAATACCATCTAGTTTTAAATGTACTGAATAACTTCTACGTGATCTTTGAAAGAACCATTGTTGAATATATTTTCAGAAAACTTAGGGATTTGGGAGGTGTTATGACTGAACAGGACTATCCATATGAGATGCGACAAGGCCAGTGCAGGTTCAGGGGTGACCGCGCTGTGGCAAAAGTTACGGCTTGCTACCGATACTCGCTATCATCTCAAGAAAAAGTCAAGCAACTTTTGTACCTTGTTGGACCAATTTCTATAGGTAATACATATATATATATATATATATATATACACTCACGCATAGACAGAAGCCTACAAATAGCGTTTAAGCGACAGGGGCCAAGCTTATACTCTAAACTGTTTTGGTATAGATGGGAAAACTGGGTGTACATTAAAATGAAATTTAAATAAGAAGTGAAGGGAAGACTTATTTCTAAGTTTCCCAAACATTGCCTATAATAAGGGTTTAAAGAGTTAAAGTATTAGAGTTTAAGAGAGCTCGAACTAGTGTCATATGACTGCTTCGGTGGCGTAGTGGTAGCGTATGCGACTGCTAAGCTTGAGGTCACGGGTTCGATTCCCGGGTCGAACCAAATGTTTGTATGATCTGCAAATATTTGTTTCGGAGTAAATAAGTATTTATATCAGTTGTCTAGTACCCATAGCACAAGCTCTGCTTAACTTGGGACTAGATGGCGTTGTGTGTTAGATGTCCGGCATATTTATTTATTTATTTATATGCCAGTCGTGTCATTGGCAGAATCTTAACTAATGCTCATTTACTGACTCAGATCGAAATACAGAAAAAAACTACACATATACAATTGAATTGCGCCCTGATGTTAATTATCTTTTGTACTTTTTAGCTGTACGATCAGAGTATCTACAACATTACAATGGAGGTATTATTCCTGATTCCGTGTGCACCGGTAAAATAAACCATGCAGTTCTCCTAGTAGGATACGGAACAGGTAATATTATTCAAATGTTATAAAATAAGCTTTTAAATTCCTAGCGTAAAAACTAGTCCTTTGCAAATTTAAGCTTAATAATATAAGTAAATGCTTATGTTTTATTTGTTTGTTACTCCATTACGTCAGAATGGCTGCACAAAATTTGATTATTTTAGTCGGGAATACAGAAATTAACTCGACCAAAGTGTAAAACATGTTAGCAAGTTTCGTTTTAAAAGGAAAGATGGTAGTAAAAAGCTATAGTAATAAAAATAATACAGTTTCTTTTATATAACGGAACTAATTCGGGATAAAATTATTGAGAAAAATACGACATTTTCTTTTTCCCGACGTTTCAAACGGGTCACACCACTCGTGGTCACAAGTAGACTGGTGAGAGTTTAGTCCTCATGATTCGCGAGATAGTAGTATTGAATGTTTGTAGTTTTGTATTGTCAGTACTAAATACTACACTTCTCTCTCAAAATCTTTTCTTTCATGCCTTCAACGGGGATTTTAAAGAATGAATTTGATTTGAAAAGATCACCATAAAAATACTAACGTCTCGTCTTATACTCAAATATTTCAGAACAAGGTGTTGACTACTGGATCATTAAGAATTCGTGGGGTACAGGACGTGGTGAACAGGGATACTTCAGAGTTCAACGTAACGGAGGTTCAGATGGTGCCTGTGGATTACTTCATGAAGGCATGGCTTCGGCTGATGTTGAATAATACATTTTTGCCATCACTTTATTAGTCTTTTTTACTCACAATACACTTTATTACTATTATACATAAACATGGAGACATGGGTCTCTCTTTAAATGTTTTGGTCTACCATGTGTTTCTGACTAAAATGTTTGAAATAGAGTTTGCATATGTTTGCGTAATACACAAATAGGTGGCAAACACGTCCCCCGTGGGTGGCTCCGGTTACCTACGTACCTCGTCGTGAGGTACGGAAGAGGGAACTCCAGAAGCCGCTGATGCGTTCCTGGAACTCCTCCCGACTGCCGAGGTAGGCCGCTGTGGGGTTTAGCGGGTAGACTGATGCGTCGGGAGCCCACATACGCCCTTCGTGTGTGTCCCACGAAGCGTATGGTGCAAAAAGCATTACCCGCGTAAAAAAAAGGTGACAAGCTCGTCACAACACCAATAGGATTTCTTAATCAAGACCATCATATTTACAAATGACAAACTTACAAATTATAATCAACAACAATGTACTTTTATGATATAGGGCACTAACAAGTACCTTTTTTTTTTAGTACTTTGGTACTACGTCTGACGCCCACAAGTGCGTGCTGTCTTTTGAGTTCTCTCCTACGGAATCGCGAAGAAAGAATTCATAATTCATTTATTCATAATTCATTTACTTATTAAACAATAAAGCTTACAGTGTTTACACCAAGACGCTTACATGTTAGGTCAAAAAAAAATTTTTTTTGTATAAACATTTACAACAAAAGAAAAGCAAAATAAATTTATAATACAAATAAGTCAAATATAAATAACGTCAACAAAGTACGATCCTAAATAAAAAACAATAAATAATATAAAAAATAAAGTCAGCAATTTCAATCACATGTCTACGTCATATCAATAACTGTCACAACAAAATTAAAATACAATTAATTACAGTCATTTAGGTATGTCATCACACTACCACAAAATACACCAGCCCTGTCACAAAATATATCTACACCTGAGCTAGCTTTTAACAGATCATTTATTACATTGATTGCTGTAACGGTGGGACTATTATTAGTTTTTGTAATATGCCAAGATGGTGGATACGCGAGCAGTGGATGCTGTCTACGACCACAACCACGCAAGTAATTATCAGGCACGTAGAGATGAACAGACTCACGCACCGATGGATTGTCCACTTTATTATTTAGTAGTAAATAGTAGTACATTATGAGCTCACGCTTCCGTCTGAGCTCCAGAGTGTCCAAGCCAACCATTCCAGAAACAAATATTGACGGATACAAAAACGGATAATATCCATATTTACCATTTACCAACATCGGCTTTCTATAAGGCTGTAAGTACTCGTAATACACGATCTGATCTTATCATACATATATAGCTCTCATATAGTAGCGGCTCAGTATGCGACTGCTGTGGCAAAGGTTTTAGACGCTGGTCGGAACAAATGTTTGTATGATCTGCATTTTTTTCTATCTAATAAGTCCAATTAATACAAAAGTACATTTAATTATAGAACTAAATTTATATACTAGGAAACAATAATTAAAAAAAAACAATCACAAAATTTACATACAAGTGTCAAAAAACTCCTCCGCATCATCGCCTACTGGTAGCGTTTTCAAAACACTGACAGCATTGCCACGTTGAATGGCAATGCTAATTCTCAGAGCTAGAAAAAGGGCGACCACTGGTCACGCGCAGCGTCAGCCAGTTGCACCGGCATAGCCGGCTTTACTTGGAAGATAAAATGGCACGAGATGTTGACGCAAGTTGCATCCCATACCAAAGACCCGTCTTCCATGGCAGTAACGAGATACCATCTAGTCTCTTGCCATTGTCCCGTACCAGACCATTTGTTTCACGTACAGCTAAAACGCCGGCGGTAATAAGAGCACGACGGATTATGTCGTTAATACTGACATGTCGAGATAGGTATACGGCCAGCACTACTGCAACAACAAAGGCCATGATGTCCGAGACTGTCAACAGCTTCACCACAGTAAGAAAAAAATTGTATATTAATTTGTCAAGTACCTATAATCACAGAAAACCGGTGTGAAATAGCGCTTGCGCTGTGTTTCACCGAGTGAGTGAGGATACCGGAGGCCCATACTCAAACACCTCCCCCCATTCCCTCTCCCCATCCCCCAAAGGTCAGCCACGCACTTGTGGCGCTTTTGGTGTTGCGGGTGTCCATGGGAGGCGGTAATCGCTTACTATCAGGTGATGCATCTGCTAGTTTGCCCCCTATTCAATAAAAAAAAAAATACAAACTCTTCTTTGTTTAGGACTAGATGACGTTATGTGCAAGATGGCTGAAACATTTTTATTAATATTAAAATATATTTTAACAGCTAAGTACAACATTTAATTTAAGTCAACCTATTTCAGTGACAATCGCCGCTATTGGTTAAACATTCAAAGATATCCATTTGATATTTCCATTAAATTTCAATTTCCGAACTCATTCCACTGACAATGGAGGATTCCACAATAGATGAACAGTGGAACATTCAATAGTAATGCTACTGTCGTATGTGTCTACAAATGTAATGAAAGTTACCGAGAAAGCGCAAATTTCACGCTAAGTATGCACTGACCAAATTTTTGTCAAAGCTGATTGTTAGGCGTTCGTCGATGTTTTTTTCTTTGGTCCGCCTCTTAGGCTATTGTGTTTTAAGACGGTTGTAAATTCTCTCTCAGTTTTGGGGTTCTGTGGTGAAATGGTTCTTTTCGAATGTTTGAAACTCATTGGAATAGTCTTCTAGTTTTATTTCATTGAAAGTTGCTTATATTCATCATCGTCATCAATAACCTATAATGTCTCACTTCTGGGCTTGGGTTAAGACCATACGTCCTAACACTGGCCGAGTGCGGGTTGAGGTCTGTTAAGACAACGTTGTGGCTAACTTAATATTGCCATTGGCCGTTGCCGCTTATGTTTTTAAACCACCCAAAGGCCTTCAAGTATGGTATGAGTTGTTGATGATGTTGAGATCTTGCGTATTTTTTAGCCGCAGTTTTCAGGTACGTTAAGTATAATTTCCAATAATTTTTTAAGATACGGACAGTTATTTATTTTTTTCACCGAGCCCTTTCCCCGAACTAGGTTGGGCTCGGCTTATAAGTCGACTATGATAGGACTGAACTTCGAATTTTACGTGGAACGACTACCATCAAACTTTCACAATCCAAGTACTAGGCAATAACGAATCTTTACAAGTATTACACAGACAGATATACTAAATTATGTAACACAATTACAGATCTATTTTTATTGTACACGTTCTGGGTTTTAATAATTGAATAAGAACCTCTACTCCATACACATCTATAACAAGAAAAACCTACCACTTCAAAAACTAATTTTAGTAACAAAAAAATTAATTACATACGGAACCTCCATATTTTTTTACGTCAAACAATGTGGTGTCATTGTGTTTGTATATTAATGTACACACGACAAAATCGTTATGGATAAATAACTTTTTTTTTCTATCATTTGTTACCATTGAATGGCCGGTTCCAACATGTCTACATGTCTCTGCTACGCTGTTCATTCATCACCAGTGTGGAGAATATATTCGTCATATTATATAACAAAGGGCTTTTATACCTGCTTTATTGGGTCCTCGAGTATTGTGCATGTTTTTGGAAATTATCTGTTGGTTTGTTAGTGGAAGTGGGTGTTGTAACATACGAGTATAGACGAAAGTAAGTTAGCGTGTGGGATTGTTACGTTGATACTGTACTGTGTCTATTATTGAGGTCGGTTTAAAGAACCTTTTCATTTTCTTAGTATTAAAATATTATGTGTGTTATATATTATTTCGATCGATTAACCATGTCCTAAACCCCCTGCAATCGTTGGAGCCATTTCCGAGATTTAGATTATACATAGATATATAATATACGAGTATCACATATATTCGAGCAATTCTTGTATATACATAATATCTACACGAATTGCTCGTTTAAAAGTATTTGATAGGTAAATTATTTTTCTTAAAGTTGTATTCTTTTTCTAAATTTTTTGAAACGTCACTTCTTTTCTTTTGAAAGTACCTATATCACGTAATAATAGTTACCAGCCAGTAACTTTATTTTTTAATTACACAATATGGGTTCCAGTGTCAATCCTATACAAACTCTTTTGTAACTGTCACGAAATAAACTTTGACTTTTAAACGTCAAACTAAATCAAGTTTATTAAGAAAACAACGTATTAACTAAAGGGTGTTTATCATATTTATCAATGTCCGATCACCCCCTTGAAGGTACGCGTCGAACCGTATCAGATCCTAACCAAACTGCCCGAGGCCAAGATTATGAAACGAGTTGGCTCTTTTATCTTTGTCTATGGTATTAGAAAAGAAAGAGATAGTTTAGTAATGTGACAAGGAAAGAGCAGGTTTGGAAAAAATTCAATGTTACTTGTTTGACAGGTTTCTAACAAGAAACGTGGGTGCCATTGTGCATTTAGTACCCGATTGTTAGGAACTGGGGGTCTGCATGACCGAAGGAGCTTGTTGATGTAATAGAAACTGTTTTATGATAATCGAAACTTGTCTCCTTAAAATCCGAATATTAGAGTGTAGACTTGATGTCTCATGGAGTACCTAATTCACTAATTTGGTCATACTGGACTCATATTCATATACATTCCCTCAAAGACGAATTTCATCAAAATTCTCTATGAGAGGTACTCTTCTGGTTGGTTTTGGATAAATAGGTCGGTTCGACTAGAACGAGTGTACTCGCTTACACTCTCGCATAAAACGTTTTAAGTTAATTATATTACTGCTCGCTTAAACATGTGGAGGTATCGTGACTCCCAAAGCCTGGCATTTAACTCATAACTTTGAAGTTTCAGTTAATTTTGAGTGACTCCAGGCATCACCAAATGACCCGAGTGTTAGATTTCCCTTATATATAAACTACTAAACCATAATTCTACTATTTCGAAAACACAGTACTTGCTAAAAATGAACATACCCATACATCCTTTGATGTTTTCACCTTTACAATCGGTCGAACGGTTCTCAAGCGACTGGACACTCCCTAAAGCACTCTTCACATTTTAGCCGGGGAGTTTGTTCTACAACCCCCACGTTCTCCATACACATCAAAGTTTGTATGAAAGGGCACTTAGCTTTAAATGATACTCAACCTGCTTTGATTTACTCTATAGCCTCTGGTCATTACATGTAAGTATATGTGTTATTCTTTATATAAAAATGTAATATAAACTTCTTTGATAGGCTGGTCGAAAAGTAATAAAAATAATGTTGACATATTATTTGTAATTGAAACTATTTTTTTCAATTTGTAATAATCAATTTATATTGGTTCTAGAAGATAGTACCAAAAAAACATTTAATTTGACAGCTATGACAATCAACATTATAGACATTATTTTCACGATTTGAAAATAATATTTTCAACATCGTATTCCATATCAATATTATTTAAGATTAAATATAAAATACTGTAGGTATTACAAGAATCAACACATTCGTGAGCTTTCATTAGTTTCTTTAATTACTTAGTTGTACTTTGACCAAGTAATAATTATTATGTTTATGTCTTTACTCAGGCAGTCAAGCTACATAGATAAAAAATATAAATGTATGAAAGTCAACCAATAACATTAGTTATTATAAAATATGTAACATATGAATATATGTAATTATAATTGTCAAGTCGATAGGAATAATATTCGTAAACCGATTAAAATGAGAATATATTAGCAAATGACAAAATAAAAAGTACTTATTTATGATTACATCAAAGACAAACATGAGCATATGGCGCGAAACGTCACGGTTGCGTTCCTAATTTGATTTGATTACAATTTGAATGTTCGAGTAAATTTACTAGCTGTCAAAATAAGGTGTGAGGACCGTGATGACCCTGCATGTGTTAATTTCTTTTTGAATAAAGAAAGCAAAATAATACTAATATAAATAATATAATTTTTAGATTCTTTATTCAAATGAGATTATTGTGCCTTTTTTATGGAATAGGTGGCAAACGAGCAGACGTATCGCCTGATAGTAAGTGATTACCGACGCCCATGGACACCCACAACACCAGAGGCGTCACAAGTGCGTTTTGCGTAGCTTTGGGGATGGGGAGAGGGATGGGGCAGGGGTTGGGAAATGGGCTTCCGGTATCCTCACTTACTCGATAAAACACAGCGCAAGCGCTATTTCACACCGGTTTTCTGTGAGGCCGTTGTATCACTCCGGTCGAGCGGGCCCATTCATGACATGACCTAAATTATTCCATAGATTAGAATGGAGATGTGGCAGATAATATTTGGTTGAGGAATTAAAAAGTCTAAGTGTGTCCATGTATGCCAGGATTGATCTTTTTCTTAACCTCCAAAAAAATATTTGTAGTTATTATTAAGTAATAATATAATTCAACAGTATTATTAACAGTTTTTATTTATACAGACTTACTTAAAAAAATACTAAACTTAAAAGATAACAAGTGGATACGTTTATTATGTTAGAAATAAAATTTCTCTCACCACCTTGACTTATAAATTTTCCAAATTAAAGCAGAATAAAATTGCAAGTACCATAGACAAGTCAAAAACAGATTCCAGAATTTGAAATTCGAATGCTGGTGCCGTTCTGTCTGCCACGGCAGACGCTACGGCACCTACCTGACTTCCAATCCCTATTGTATCTCTTTCACACATTCTCTGTCTTTGTAAGAATGAGCAAGATAGCATTCCACCGTTCCTTTCATTTGAATGAAACGATGAAAAAATATGGCGCGTACAATTTTGTTTGTTCTAGCCGCCCGAACTGACCCATGTCATTATAAAGTGTTATCTCACATGAATATATTTTTAATGTTGAGGTTTTTCTTTTTTAAATTGTGAGGAATGATATTTTTTTAATATATCGAGTATGGTCTGTAGTAAATGTAAGGATAGTAGAATCAAAATTATTTTTATATATGACTTTAACACAATCTATTATATATATAACAATATTATCGTCGATTTAAGTTAGTGCAGAATAAATGGCTGTTTATATGTTAAATTTAAAGGAGCAGAATATAAGGTGACGACCGTAAGTGGTAAAATTATTCTAGTAAGAATAATTTTTCTGGTATAACTTGCTCACATTCTGCTTCACATAGTTTCATAAAGTATAATTTACCTGTTCAGATACTCCTGCTGATATACGAAATGTAAGCTTATTATTAGTTATTTTTTTTTTGCTCTAGCCTTTAGACTTCATTTACATTTATAACGATATTTTAATTACCCCAGCTGTAATAAACCCAAAAGTAATATTATTTATAAGTACATCCAAAGATTTATGTGTCCACTTTGCATATACTATGGCCACCAGCGCCTGCGCATGCGAAGTGATCGAACTCGGTTTTATTAAAGGTTTTATTAATGTACCACGATAGTCGGAGGCATTTTTATATACCTATCTTGCTCCCGAACGAGCCAGCGTGACGTGGGAATCGAGTGCGGTGACTTTTAAAATTTTTTTCAAAGGACTGTCGCGTTTTTTAAATTTCGTTTATTTTGATTGTGTATGTGTAGGAATATCAGAGGTTATGAATGATAGTGATATTCGAGTATCATTATGACTAGTTGTATTTTTCGGGTTATACACTTTTACATTTAAAGTATCTCGTTTAGAATTGTCACTTCGACTTTGGGCAAGCTGCAAGTTTTGTCCAATATATGTTGAAGTTTTTGTCATAAAGAAGCGTTTAAATGTCCCCTGTCCCTTTAGAAAATCTGAAGGTTTGATAATTATATAAACTTATGTAACTTTGTAACTTTAACTTTGTACTTATTTTCGTTAGCCATTAGCTGCCAGTTTCATTTGCAAATCAACTTATTTAATCATTTTTTTTACCTTTTTTATTGCCTTTGTCCTGTCTTACGTTACCGGAGTTGGGTTTGTTATTCAAATTGTATAGAAGTTAATTGGTAATATACCGATATAAATAAAAAAAAATTCAAAATCGTTACATAAAAAAAGTCGTCTAAAAACATATAAAAACTTCACACGTTAGTAAACTTCCTTGAAAACTTAACTAAAAATTACACAAAACTAGTTTAACCAAGATTAAGATTGCACAACCCAAATACGAAACGCCAAAAGCATACACCTTTATCTCCAAACAGCTTTTATAACAATGCCATACAAAACTAACAATACCTAATTTCAACTGACAATGACTTGGCAAAATGCCCCCAGTTTATCTAGCTAGACAAAAACCGGACATCGGACATTCCCGGACTGTCCCCTAACCTGCTAAGTCGCCGTTAAGCTCTCCGACCACATTTCCCATAAAATAAGATTTAAAACAGGACTCATAAATAATATTTACCTTATTATTCATTGTCGCGTCATTGTGTGGAGCAATTTAATTTAACATGGTTGGTGCGACCGCCTCTTCTATAGTGACACCCCTGGGTACACTGACATTGTAAATCATTGAGTGATTTTATAGTTTTTCTGCAATTGTTTAGAAATATGTTGTTTAGTTTCTATATTTGTAACGTATACTATAATTAGCGTTACTTATGGGCGTGGAGACAATTGGATTTGGGATTTACGGGTGAATATAATATGAAACAACGGAGAAAATAAGTGGAAGTAAATTTGTGTTTTGTGGTTGATGTTATGTTTTACATAGCAAGCGCTAAAATAATTGTTCATTATTAGACGAGGCAAGGTATCATCTATATTTTTGTGATATCTCCATAGTATTAAACGAGCAATTCTTGTTTAAACAGAAACGGCTTCAACGATATTCATGTTTAGTGGGCAGGGGTTTCGGGGGCCATAAATCGATCTAGCTAGGATTTTAGGATTTACATTTTTAAGCAAAAATAGCGAGCGAAGTTCGGCTGTCCAGATACAAAATAATAGTGTAGTATCGGTATTCGTGTTCTGTTTTTCCGCACTTGGTCAGCGTGGGAACGTATGGCCTTAACCCTCTCCTGATGATGTATATCCGTGTATGTAATATGAATCCATATACGAAAAGTACACGCAGTCACATAGAGCGAAATTCAAAAATCATTCAAAAGCCAATAAGCTTCCAGAACGAACGTACACATCAGGCGATCTATGACTATAACCCATTGTATGACTAAGTAGAATAACGAGACTCATTTCTATGAACTATAGATGTTTGTTAATTCTTTTTAATTTGTTAATTATTTTTTAATTCTGACTTCACGGTTGGCCTAGTGGTTTAAACGGTCACTACGCCGCTTGCTACTACGCCAAGTGCCGTGGGTTCAAATCCCACATGGAACATCACTTTGTGTGATCCACAAAATGTTGTCCTGAGTCTGGATGGTCTTTGTATCCGTTACATCTATGTTTGTAAAGTCCCGCGCGACTCAGGATGTATATTCCTAATGCGGGAGTTGCCTTTTTTAACAAAAAAAAAAAAATTCCAAAATATTTAACGAATGATGTCCGACTAAGGAGCCAGATAGATTACAAATTTATTTTTAAAATAGGTACTATGAATTAAATTGGTTCTATAAAAATCACTACTTACTGAATTGTATTGTATCTTATCATTTACTATTTTGTTAGTAGGTAAGTATTATTTACCGCCATTGGCAAATGCAACTAAAGAGCCACGAGTGAGTTTACGCGTTTAGTGAAAGTTACGCTTTTCAATGTTTACGAATTTCTTTACACCAGAAATAACACACAAGGCATTTTTTTCCACGCAATTATTGTACGCACCTATAACTTAGATGTGGGCAGCACAAGACCGGGTATGGTGATATATTTTTTTTTATCTAAACTATGCAGATTAAAACTACGTAACAATAAAATATGAAAACAAATTAACATAAGGCATCCAAAAACAAATTTATTAAAAAGAAAGTGATATTCACGAAAATAAGTTTTTAGTATAAAACTCATAATTTATATAAACACACGGTCTGTCTGTTGGCCGAGTGGCCGGTGTCTTTACAACACCTTCCAATTATAATGCAAGAAATGTGGACGCAAATTATAAGCGACTGGCGACAATAGAACAGAATGACAGACAGAAAGACAAACAGAAGACTTCATGAATAAAACAGTAAAATCATGTAGATATATGAAAAGATAATAACACAATCAATTATTGTGTAAATAAAATATGATTGGGTTTTACTTGAGTACCCAAAATCAAAACCAATTAATTAATTTCGATAATTCCTGTACGTCATCAACAACGACCTTAAACAACACACTGCTGATTTAAGGCTGTTGTTGTTGTAAGAAGTATAGTATAGTATTGTGGCGACTTCCACATACAACGCCTCAGCAATATACTACAGCGCCATCTACCGCTGATACACTGAACTACGGAGCAACGTACAACACGAAGAAACTACCAAACCTGAATCGCGCAATAGAAGTTCTCGCGCCGATTATCATATATAGGCATGGCATGCATGATCACCTCGCCTGGTCAGAGGATCCTCCCACAGTATTAATATGTAATCCACAGTATTTTATAAGATATGCAACGCAAAAATTGTTAGAAGTTGAAATAAAATATACACATACTGTAAAATTAACTGATACAATAATAGTAAAAAGTTTATTTTTTAACACTTTAACTTTGTTGTGAATCATATGACCAGTTAGACATATTTTTCATCAACACAGGCTGAATGTAGGTTTTCTAACATCACCCAAATGCCTTAGGAGTAGAGTAATGACTATTAATATGGGTCAGATTCCTTTTTGCCGTTAAATATCTATATTTCAAATGGTTAAAGGCCTTAGAATAACAAAAACTCAATCCATGAATTATTGCTAAGCGATTACATTTTAAGCATAAGGTAATTAACAGTTTTACATTTAGACCAGCTGATTTTGATAAACTAAGATATAGATGTTTCGCTGTATACTGTATTCACAGACATTACATTCAATTATCTTATATTTGTACCTAGATAACAAGTTGTTCCTTAAACTCTGAAAGGCTTTATAAGGCTTATATATATTATGTCTATCTATATAATCGCTGTCGCTTATAACTTGTAACACCGTTTATAACATTTCGGTGATAACAGATTGACGTTTACGAGTCAAGCTAATCAACTATCAGTTGTTTATGGTATAGAAAAATATTTATTTGGAGGTTAAAGCAAAATTTACCTAATAGTATGACATATAAAGTTCAAATCAGTTTGATTATATATTTGAAGGATGTGTTCTTAAATGCTCGTCTATACTTCGATATTTGGGTTTTTAGTTCACTGATACAAATTCATCATCATCAACGAATCGTGTGAACTCCTTGTGTCGTTATCCTCAATTCTGAGGGTCGTGGAGACTGTTTTTTGGAGCTATTCTGCGAGTGATAGCTTGTCACCTATTTCTGTCTTTAAATGTTACTATCTGAACCTCGCGGTGTTACCTGCAGTTATTAGTTTACATACTGTTATTTTTATTTTTATTTTTTTTTTTGTACAATTAAAATAGCCTATATTAATCAGTGATAACGTAGCATTTAAATGGTGAAAGAATTTTTGAAATCCGTCCAGTACTTTTTGAGCCAATTCGTTACAAACATACTTACATACAAACCTTTCCTCTTTATAATATTATTAGTATAGGTATATTTATATATAATATATATATATATATATATATAATATATAATATTTGAATATTAATAATTCACCAGAATTATGCATAAAAACAACTTTATACCGAGAAAATATACTTTCGAAATACGTATTATCTCCGCGTGTTGATATTGGGATTGACAGCTAAGAGCGGTGACTATAAGTATTGCTTTAGTACATGTGAAATTTACAAGAATTATCAACTGAAATCAATCAATCAAACTATCAAATTAAATTTCTTAAAAATATACTTTTAGATTGTGTTACTAGCGTTACTATTTTGCGATGGATGACGTCACGCGGCTCTTATTATGACAAGGTTCAATCCCAATGTCAACGCGCGGGGGTTATACAAGGTTTAAATTTTGGTTTCTATAGTGACATCTTCAAATTCCAATGTGGTCCCTCAATGGGAACGCAGACCTACAAACAAGAGAGGGTTATCAACGACAAATTGTTAATTATTGTTAACTAATTGAACCCCGCGGTGCTACCCGCGGTACGACAATAACCACGGGCAACATCGCGAGGCGAAGCTAGTGTCTTTTCAAATTGTAGCCCATGTGTTATTCTGTGAAGCTATATTATTCTAAAGTTACATCAAAATCCATTCTGTAGTTTTTGCGAGAAAGAGCAACAAACATACTCACTAACATACAAACTTTCACTTACTATTAAGTAGGATTTTGGCGGTTGGCCGAGTGGTGTCAGCGGTCGCCATGCCGCTTGCTACTGCGCCAAGTGTCGTGGGTTCAAATCCCACGCGGTACCTACAACACTTTGTGTGATCCACGAATTGTTGTCCCGAGTCTGGATGTTCTTTGTGTCCGTTTCATGTATGTTTGTAAAGTCCCCCACGACACAGGATGTTATTCCTAATGTGGGAGTTGTCTTTAAAAAAAAAAAAAAAAGAAAAAAAAAAAAAAAAAAAAATTATACATATATAATTTTTTTCTTTGAGCATGTGGCAACTCTGAAATTTGGCAGGTGTAACATATATGTTTATGTCGAATATTAAAAAGTAGCGCTTTACGAAAAAAAAGAAGGCGTTATAATTATGAATCTCGTTATAAAAATTTGGATTGTCAAAATGAGACCGTCCGCAAATTTCGAAGAATTTCAGTCATCAGTGCATCTCCCATCGTGGGAGAGCTATGCTTCGGCATGAATGGGTCGGCTCGACCCGAGTGATACCACGGCCTCACAGAAAACCGATGTGAAATAGCATTTGCGCTGTGTTTCACCGAGTGAGTGAGGATACCGGAGGCCCATACCCCCCCCCATCCCCTTTCCCATCCCCCAAAGGTCGGTAACGCACTTGTGGCGCCTTTGGTGTTGCGGGTGTCCATGGGCGGCGGTAATCGCTTATCATCGGTGATACGTCTGCTCGTTTGCCACCTATTCAATAAAAAAAAAAACTTTTTCTTTGAGATTTGGTGAAACCTCAGGTTTATGCGAATAAACCAGAAACAAAAATCCGAGATCCAACGCACCATCGGTGAAATATAGCCACATGCAGAAAAAGTCATGTAAATTTTCATGAAAAGATGAATGACCCCTCCTCGGAACCGTGGGCCATTTGAAGGATATTTTGTTCCATAGTTAATAAGAACATGCCTTATTTATCCATCCATACAATCCAATAAAAGAACCGCAACTCTAAAAAAACAAAATATTTAAAATGAAATAAAGCACGAAGCACTCTTACCGGGCCATCCTTTATATACTCGTACCTACATATGACCATACACATACCTACTTAGGTACACATACTTATGCATTTAATAGTCAAACCTATAAAAAATTCAAACAGATTTCAAATTATTGAATTTGAATACATTTCACACTAGCTACGTCTCAATAATGTGATTATTTATTTAATATATTATACATATGCCGCGCCCCAATACGTCTCAATGGATTTCTCTTAATAGTTCAATACAAACGGATTCACGATAAAAAATAATTCATACGGCTATATCTTCCGCACGATTTATTAAAACTGACATCAAGTTACGCCCACTTTACCCTTAATATGGTGCAAATTTACTAATACTTACCCCTTTTTACTGTGTTCCTGTCTCGTTCTAATGTATGACAAATGACAGAGAGGTCACACGACCCTTTATGCAATAAAACTGTCAGCGTACAGTCGCAAATTTGACATTTATTGCAAAATTATACAGGACCATTTCCTATTAAGTTTTTTTGTTGATCCATTTGTGATCAATGATGTTAAGATCGCGAATTGATTCGTTTTTCCTCATAACTTTTTCATCTCATATCATTATCGTCTCCTGAAGATACAAACTGTCATAATAAGTATATGGAACATACATAAACGAGCTTTGCTCGATCGATTATAAATCGATCTTTTAATCAACTCTAATCTTTATTTATCAAAAGATTATTTTAAGGATAGCTACTGCTTAACCGTGGGAGAGCCACGCTTCGGCATGAATGGGCCGGCTCGATAGGAGTGATACCACGGCCTCACAGAAAACCGGTGTGAAATAGCGCTTGCGCTGTGTTTCAGCGAGTGAGTGAGGATACCGGAGGCCCATACCTCATCCTCCGCCCTATCCCCCAAAGGCCGACAACGCACTTGTGACGCCTCTGGTGTTGCAAGTGTCCATGGGCGGCGGTAATCGCTTACCATCAGTTGATACGTTTGCTCGTTTGCCTATGGTTTTAGGTACATGAATATTAGTTTTACCACGAGGCGACTTACATAGGACCTCCGCAACCATAAGATCAAACTGAATTCGAAGGATGCGCTAGCCGTCAGTATATTTGAGGGCACTGACTTACGAGTACCAATAGCAAATGTCATAGATCTTCATGACAACGGAGACTGCCGGCTTAACGCCTTAACCCAACTACACTTTTGGCGAGACTTCCAGATATTGGTCGCATATACTAACCACTAGGCTAACGAGGCGGTCTTTACTCTTTTAATATAATCTTAATTCTAATCATTATTTAAAAACTAATGAAACCAACAAATAAAATGGTTTTTAGTTATAAGGAAAAAACATTTAATTAATAAAATTAGCTAAATGTAAATCGAACTCTCGCAGGAAGGGTTCCGTAAATTTAAAAAATTAAGTTGTTAGTAATTATAATAAATACTAGCTTTTACCCGCGGTTCCACCCGCGTATATATCGGTTTTCTCACATAGGCCTCTCCAATTGCACGCCACTTAGAGCGATCCTCGGCTTCTCGCATCCAGCTCCTGCCAACCGTCTTGCGCAAATCATTACTCCACAATCAAATGGCTCTCTAGAATTATCATTACATGACATACTTTATCTACATTTAATTTTCCACCCCACCCTCCCCTTTAATTGAGAGGAGACGGACCCAAGTGCATCATTTAAATTTACGTGAACAGAATTCATTTCCAAGTGTACATTTTCGTCACAATCACCAAATCAAATAAACATAAAACTGCAAAACCCATTCCCATCAGCTGAGACCTCTCACTTATTATACGCATATTAAGTTAATCTTAAGTTAAGCACTTTCGTATTAAGTTTTATGAGTTATTAACGAGAGAACATAAGTAAAGATTAGCGTTTATGTAACGGGGGCTTAAAGTGCGTCGTAACAAGATGGCCGACGGTTAAACGTGTGATAACTGACTTGATTAGTAAGTTTGTTTATGGGATTAGGTGTAATAATCGTTTTATTTTTGGTTTAATTATTCCAAAGTTACTGAGTATATTACAAATATAGATATAAATAAATGAAAAATGGATTAATTAACAGTGAACATTGGCAGATAGATGGTAGTCGTTTTCATTATTGTATTTCACTTTAATTGTAGTGTAAAGCTGATAAGTTTGTTTTATTGATTGAACGTGCTAATTTTAATAACTAAGAAGGTATTCTTAAACTTCTAGGTTTTTCCGTTCCTCTCTTTTCTCGTCTATGCGACTGCCTCGGTAGCACAGTGACAGGGTATGAGACTGCTGTGCTTGAGGCTCCGGGTTCGAGTACCGAGTTGGACCAAAAGTTTGTATGATCTGCAAATGTGTTTTCTATATATAATATCTATGTATTGTGTATGTCCACTCGCCCACCTAGAGTTTCGTACAAACGTGTAGATATATTACATGATGTAAATAAAAATTTATACTTTTCACAATTTTTTGCTTCGTACCAAATTTCAAGATTCTGAGTTTACGGGAAGTACCCTGTAGGTTTTGATTCCCTTGCAAGAAAATAAGCATTGCAAAATAAGTATCTTAGAAGTTTGGTTTTTCCACAGCTTCAAGGGATAGTAGACCTAAGTATTTGATATGATTTTAGTTCGATACCACCACGCGTTCCTGAGAAAAGGACTTTGACAGACAGACTATAATGGTTCCGCTTTTTCCTTTTGACATACGGAACCCTAAAAAAGTATAAATGTATTTACATCAATTGTTTAGAACCCTTAAAACCCATAGTACAAGCTCTGCTCAGGTTGGAACTAGATGACCTTGTTTGACAGACGTCCGAATATTATTAATAAGCCACAGTGTGCCACAGTGCTCGGCTCGCTATCTAACGCAGCAAAGAGTGAGCAAATAAAGCATTAAATCTCTAAAGAATACTTCTGTTCTTTCATTCAAAGACATTCAAGGCGTGAGTACATAACAATAGCAATTTTTTTCTCAAAATAGAAATAAACAACAGAATCCTCAAAAAACCATGAATCAGCAATCATTAGCCCTTTCAATAGTTTCTTAAAAAGGGTGGAAATTCGCGAAATTATCTCCGTCAATTCTTTTCTCGTGAGGGCTAAATTGAGGACAGATGCAATTGTACAGCGAAATAACAATACACCGAGACAGCATCATAAAAAACACAGCATTTTACAATTGCAAAGAAATTTACTCTTCTTGTATTGATCCCCAATAGAACTTATATTTAATTCAAAACCCTTTAAATACAATCGAATAATATTTATTAGGTTTTTTTTTAAATCGATTGCACCATGTAATGCTCCAGATAACGGCAATTGAAAAAAAAATTGAAAGGGTCCTTTTGGGTAACTTGAGGTCATACTTGCTCACACCCCTGTACTTCCTGTCTTAAACTGATATAGGGTTGTCACTAAGGTGATCATTTAGTTTAATTTATTTTATCATTTAATTTAGTCTATAATTTATTTCATAGACGACTAACATTAGCTATTTTTAATTTGTGTAGGTTTAGTTATTTATTTCCCAAATGCTATTAAATATTAATTAAAATTTTTGCATTTATAAATACAAACATAATTAAATAAAATGGGATTCTTTAACATTCTTCAAATATAATAAATCATTTTAATTTATAACCAATAATGGATTCCTTTGTGAATTCTCATTTTAAACCGATACTAATTTGTGCTGTATTATTTTCAATGCCATTATAAAAGTTAAATACATATTTTATTACTTAAAATCTACATATATTTAGGTTATTAGTGAAAACGTACAAAAGAATCAAGTTTTAGATACATAAATCAAAAGTATTATAATTAATTAACATTATAAGTATACAGAATAAGTTTAGAATTTCTATCGATGAATATAAATTAGTCCTTTAACATAACCTTAAAAATTTGCCGTTAGCTCAAGACTTTCTAGCGGGTTTTTCTTTTTTTAAGTACCTTTCATTATTTCGATTCTTGACTTTTAAATATATCTACCATTTGCATGCTATGATATAACAAATTTAGAATAATAAACATGGGTAGTTAACTAAAAAAGTCACCGTGGGAGAGCCACACTTCGGCATGAATGGGCCGACTCGACCGGAGTAATACCACGGCCTCACAGAAAACCAGTGTGAAATAGCGCTTGCGCCATGTTTCACCGAGTGAATGGTGGTGAATGGAAGTGGAATGGAGGATACCGGAGGCCCATACAATCCCCTTCCCGTCCCCCAAAGGCCGGCAACGCACTTGTGATGCCTCTGGTGTTGCGAGTGTCATCATCAGGCGATAAGTCTGCTCGTTTGTCGCCTATTCAATAAAAAAAAAAGTAACAGATCTGATAGGTGTACAAGAAGCAAATTTTGGCTCAAAACGAGAGGTATGGTCTTAAGGAATAAGAGTTTAGTGTTTCTCTCCTTTCATAAAGGTGATCAAAGGAAGCCAATCGAAATATTTGGTCGGATATCCGGCAATCGTATATCCAGCTATGCAGCTTCAAGATTACCTTAATATTTGGCATTCGGCTATATCGCTCTTACATTTACATATTGATGATCTTTTAATACTAATATTTGAATACAATTACGTACATTATGCAGTTTGCAAAACACACAGGTTTAAAATCAACCTGTATATAGCACATTCACTTTTGAAGTTATAACAAATTTAAATATATATAAGAAAATTAAAAAACGTTTGTTTTATAAATAGTTTTGAATTGGTAATTTATAGGTAGTAAAAAAAGGAATATTTTACTATAATCAAGATATTACATGACATGTTATCAATACCTAATATTTCCAAATCAAAAATTAAAAATGATCATTTTTTAGTAACTCCAAAATTTACATGTTGTTTTCACTTTATGTGTGGAATAAAACTTAGTGACTCGTTTAGAAACATTAATATAGTAGTTCTTGAGTTATAATTATATATAAAATGAACTTCCTCAAGAACTAAAGTATATCCATGTCTTTTATTGAAGTCAGTGCTGTGATTTAGTCGTGAAAGCAAACCAGTAAAAGTACCAAGGAATTTATAATAAAAGTATGTACCAAACATTAAATAATACTTCAAAAGTTAAAAAGCTCAGTATTCAAAAAAAAAATCAACTCAAACATTCGATTTTTAAATAAAATATTGATTTTCTTAAAGTGCCAACCCTGACGCATTGCAATTCGCGAGTACAACCATGCGACAGGTCACGGTGACTATCGACAGCTCCGTGAGAATGCGTTTGCGCAGCTGACGTCACGTCACCCGAGCCGAGCCGATGACAGCCGATGAGACCTATTGTTGTTTCATAGTCAATTTTGTTTATTTGCCAAATGGATTTTGATTGTAATACTTGTAGTGTTAGGCAAACTTAGATCTGCTTGGAGAATCTTGAAATGACAATGCTCGAGAAATTGAAGACAAACATTGGAATCGAAAGGGTTAAGTTATAATTGCTTAATCATATTTTACTAGTTTTTGTCTGTAATTTCACCCTTATAAAAGTCATATTTTCATACCTATAACTTTTTTTCTGGATAGATAATTAAATATATATATGTGTGTCTTTCAGCTTCGCTGTCAACATGTAGGTAGTGATGATAAACGTGAAAACAAAAAATAAAATGAATTTAAAAAAAAATATATAATCGTATTAGAACCTCTTCCTTTTTGAAGTCGGTTAACCGTCAAATCTATCTTATTTAAATATAACATGACAACAAACGGAATGATGTGGTTAACTCATAGACAACTGGTGTTAACCAATTCCATCAAGCGAGTCAGTTTACTGGAGCGAAACTTCCCTGCCCTCAGCCTGAGGGAAAGAGGCACTCAAAGCACAGCGCTCCTGATGGCAAGTACAATACAATACATTTATTTGCATGAAAATGGTACAAAGTGCTTCAAACATACATTAGGAGTCACAGCATATTCTGCCACAAGTAAAGTACAAATCTTAAAATAATCACAAATTTTAATAAAAAAAGAACCGACTACAAGAAATGAATCAAATTAAAATGGAACCACACGGAAAGCACCAGCTTTCAAATAAAAAAATAATCATCAAAATCGGTTCACCCAGTCGAAAGTTATGAGGAAACAAATATTAAAAAAAAAATACAATCGAAAATCCTCCTTTTTTGAAGTCGTTTAATAAAAAATCCATATTGTTTAAATTTAGAAACTGTCATCTAATAATCATTTACATCGTAATAACATACGAGTATATCAGAAAGTATTTATTTTAACTTCTTAACATCGCTTATGTTTAATTGTTTATATACTTCAAGAATGTACCAATGACCAAGCAATTCAAGATACACAATTTCTTTGAGCCTCTTGAGTTGTCGTATCATTCGGTCATTATGTACCAAAGCATGGCTCTCCCACGGTACTACCTCTAGGTACGTTTTTTACAAAATAAAAATACTATCAACTATTTTATACCGGCTTAAACCACCATAGGTTCATATTTAAATTTTACTTTTACATTCATAATGGTCTACAAAATGACAATTGCCCACAGTGGGACAATACACAACGCAGCTTCACGAAATTCAGGGAAACTTTACGATTTCCCAAGGATTCCCTACAAAATGTTAATAGATAGTTTTGCATCTGCCATTAATTTCGAATAAAGAACACAAAACTAACCAAAAGTGGTCCAACTTAACATCCTACAGCTATTCACAACCCGATTAGTTGGTACTATAGCTTTATTCGAAGAATTACTAACATAACAAACCCAGTAGCCAACCGTGTGATTGCTTCAGTACAAATCTTAATGAATAGCCTTCTTTATGGACTTAAGCTGGACACAGGACTTCCGATTACGAAAATAGACCCATTCAACTATTACCTATTATTCATTATGTTGGAAAGTGAATAGCAGGCCTTATAGGCAGATGACACCACTTAACTCTTAAACGACAATTCAATTAACCAAAGATTAAGTGATACAAAAACGTGAGCACTTTCTTTAGTTAATCCGTGTTTTTATTAACATTATTAACTGGTTCAAACCGGATATTGTGGAACCGGCCGCATAGATAACGATCTAATTTTGAATGTAGATTTGCGGGATTGCATTCTATTTAAGAACGACCACTGGTTTATTTAAAATTTCAATTAAACTATTTATGACTCTTAAGACGTTTGAGTAGAGTTTATTATTGATTAATTTTAAATAACGCAACTACGTTGTCAAGGTTGTATATTCGTACTGAGCTTTTGGTGTAACAATGTTTTTCTTGCCGAAGAAATAATTCTTAAGATGTATGGAATAAAGTCGAAAGTTGTATGTCGAAATGTGAAATATATTGGTAAGCTATCTCGTTCATTGGGAGGATTATCGATGTCCGATTTTCGTTAAAGATTCCCATACATTTTGTTTGTATCGGTAGCTTTGACTGTATACATGGTGTTGCGTATTGTTGTTGAATGTACAGCTGGTTGTTTTTTTATAACAACGGTTGGATTGTGGTCCGTAATGAACGGGGTTTCGATATAGTAAAGTCTCTTAAGAAAAACAAATAATTCGAAATGTATTTATTTAAAACAAAACATTAAATAAAAAGCTTTGTGTTTGTTTAATGATTTTTAAATTATCGTGTAGTTTTACGGCGAGTATCTCTGTGTTTGCTGTCTTAGTTTAATGTGTGTAGGTATGTGTGCATACCTCTTAAAATATATTTATTACCAATAGTAGATAGTAAGTAGATACTACGATTTTGATAACTTTAAAGTCCTCTATTGTCATTTTATTATCTATTCAACGTATATAATTGTTATATCACGATGAACTCCGAAACTATAAAGCGATTTTCGGATATTTTTTAATGTTTTTTTTGTTGGTTTGCCTAAGATAGGATAGTTAACATCACATTTACGCGAAAACAGACGCAGACGAAGTTGCGTGGATCAACTAGTATTATTTATTTTTAAAGCACAAATTTTCAAGTTAACAAATCACACATGTTTCCATAGGTGTAAATAAAACAAATAATATTTTGTTAAGAATATTTTTAAAGATAACATAGCTGGCAACACACAACGTTGTGTTGCCAGTCCCCAACCCGCACTCGGCCAGTGTGAGGACGTATGGCCTTGACACTCTCCTGAGAGGAGACCCGAGCCCAGCAGTGGGACATTATGGGTTGTTGATGAAGAATATTTATTAATAACTTATGCTGTACTCATTAGCTTATAATACATAGATTTGTCTGAGAGACAAATAAAAAAAAATAACAACCATTAATGTTGAGTTAGCAACTTAATATTTATAACAAATAGTTATAACAACTTAATAAAATCACGTTTTAAAAAAACTTTATAAAAACATGAACGGAAATTCATATACACTATCTATGATCTAGTGCTGTCATTCAAATATCAACTCTATTTACGGGCATTAAGGTAAAATATATAATGTAGTGTAACAATAATATCCTTGAATTAATATCTCAAATGAAATTGGACTTAAAGTCATTGAGATAAAGTTTAAAATACTTTGAGGTGTGTTAAAATTTAAGGGCTGTGCTGAGAAATAATAATTAACATAACGCTGACAACGGAAGTGGGTAAGTAGATAATATAAATTGTTATATATAATTGTTATAAAGATAATAAAATTCATAGTTAAGGAACAAGAATGTATTAAAATTAGTGGTAAAGGGATGAGCCTCATATTAAAATATTGCTGGACTTATTTTAAAATTCGATATTCGATAATTGAATATGACGTACATATTTCGACTAATTATTTTCTCATAGCATAGAAGTCTGTCCCCCCAATACCCAAAGACACCGGCAAGTAAAGTCCAAGCCCATGATAAATAGGTTTCAAATTAAATAATTTAAAACAAGGTGTCAAAGTTAAAATTCCTCAGAAGAATCGATTTCTTATTCGTATTTTTTTATTATTTTATTATTGTGTAAGGGGCAAACGAGCAGACGTATCGCCTGATGGTAAGCGATTCCCGCCGCCCATGGACAACCGCAACACCAGAGGCGTTACAAGTGCGTTGTCGGCCTTTTATGAAGGAGTACGCTCTTTACTTGAAGGTTTGAAGTACTCATTAAAAAAAAATTTCACTTTTTGCATCAATATAGGTATTACACAAATTCATTAATCATCGTCATTAGCTTATCGAAGTCCACTGCTGGCCATAGGCCTCTCCAATCTCACGCCACTTGTTTCGATCCTCGACTTCTTGCATCCAGCTCCTACCAGCCGTCTTGCGTAGATCATCACTCCACCCGGCCTGTGGACGTCCTACACTCAAATTCATTACGTCCATTCGTGGTGTGTGAGCCATACCGTTTTTTTTATTAAATAGGGGGCGAACGAGCAGATTTATCACCTGATGGTAAGCAATTACCGCCGCCCATAGACACCCACAACATCAGAGGCGTTACAAGTGCGTTGCCGGCCATTGAAGGATGTGGAAGTATCCTCACTCACTCGGTGAAACACAGCGCAGGCGCTGTTGCACACCGGTTTTCTATGAGGCCATGGTATCACTCCGGTGGAGCCGGCCCATACATGCCGAAGCGTGGCTCTGCTATGGTAAAGATATTCCTATTAGATCAATTCTATCGGAATAATATCACGCCCTCACAAAACATCGTGTTATGTAGATAAGTTTTGGAGTTTAATCATTAAAACACGATTTTCATATTGAGTCCGCTTGAAAAAATTTACGCTGCAGCGCTTATCATTATTTATGTCGTCTAACAAACTATAAAAGAAACAGCGCTGGAACACTTACTGTTAAGGATAGTTTTTTCGTGACCAAAATGACGTAAGCGCCGTATACTGCAGTCGTGCGGAGGAGTTGAGACCTAATTTTTTTGATTTGCTTTTAACTGACTGAGAGCCCAAACCCTCCTCCTCTTGACTCTAAGGGCTCCAACACACATACCACACTTGTGTCTCTTCTATTGCGGATATGTGGTAGTCACGTCAGTCAGTCAGGTGACCCACCTACTAATTTACCTAATCCAATAGTTAAAAAGTGAATCAGCAGAAATGCACAGCTCCTGCAGTTCCCAGAGATGAAAGGGGCAGGTTTCACATCATTTTCCACCAGATTTAACACATTGCGGCAAATTCATTGCTTTATTTGATCTTATCATTGCACCTAAACAGTTAACTTTAACATTTTGTATTTTGAGTTCTATTGTTGAAAGAGTAAGGTTTAAGTTTGAGTGAAGATTCGGATAAACTTTGTTTGGGTGAAAAAAAATGTCTCATTATGTCATTTATTAGCTCTCAAATTGTGTGTGGTATAATTGATAAGAAATTAATTATTGTCTTGCAATATTCATGTAGATAGACACACATACATACAAATAATTAAATTAATTAAAAATATTAAATATTCTTATTTATTAAAAAGTAAATTAATTAAGTATATTAACAATTCTTAAATAATTTATTTCATTTCATTTCTTTTATTAGGGTTACTCTTTCTTTAAGTTGCACATACTGTAAATTGGGGATATTTTAAACAGTATATATTCATACATTTCAGTTTAAACTAAATACATTTTAACTCGATAGTTGTCGAAATATAACACTCTGATATGAATATTAAACTACAATTTATCTTGACATTAAATACCTATGGATATTTTACCGTGAGTGAGCCACGCTTCGGTATGCATGGGCCGGCTCGACCGGAGTGATACCACGGCCTCACAGAAAACCGATGTGAAATAGCGCCTGCGCTGTGTTTCACCAATTGAGTGAGGGTACCGGAGGCCCACACCCTACCCTTCCCCCATCCCTCTTTCCATTTCCCCAAAGGCCGGCAACGCACTTGTGACGCCTCTGGTGTTGCTGGTGTTCATAGGCGGTGGTAATCGCTTACCATCAGGCGATACGGATGCTCGTTTGCCTCCGATTCCATAAAAAAAAAATGCAAGGCGATCATAAGATCAAAATTTTACGCAAAAGACCGATAGGACCGGCTGTTGTGAAGAACCGTAGAGAAACCTATGTCCTATGACTGAGATGGTAATAATTCATTAGACGTTCGAAATAGCTAAGACTATTTTTCATATAGAGAATTTAGAACGCCCTGAACTCACTTTGATATTTTTTTATCTAGCCGACATATAAATCGCTACAGCACATAACATATACCACACAAAACATTCACACACAAAATGTTCATTGCAGATTAAGCCATAGGTTTTGCGCTCTACTGACTGCGAATGCTCAATCTTATAGCCCTACAGGGTCTATTGTCGATGACGTAAATACTATAGCTCTATGGTTTCTTTGGTGATCGAATTAACGATAGGTTTGTGGGTTTAATGCTGTAAGGATTTGCTACTGGTTTTGAGGAACTTACAAACTACTTGATACAATTAAAAAAAAAGTAGATTTGTAACATCTGATATCTCATCTGGCGGCCAATTCTAGTCTTGAATGAAATAAACTTGATTATATGTAAGTAGTCCTTATAATATAGCAGTGGGAACGTCCGCGACTGCTTTTCTTGAGGTCTCGGGTTCAATTCCCGGGATGGACCAAATGTTTGTATGATCAGCAAATATTTGTTTTCGGAGTTTGGGTGATTTCTATGTATAATATGTATGTATTTACAAAAAAAAAGTATATAAGTATTTATATCAGTTGTCTAGTACCCATAAGACAAGCTCTGCTTAGCTTGGGACTAGATGGCGTTGTGTGTTAGATGTCCGGAATATTTATTTATAGCTTCATCTCATATCATAACTTCTTTATTTTCACTAACTTTGATTTGATTGTTCCACCAAGGTAACTATATTTTGATAATTGTCTCGGTAGCGCAGTGGTAGTGTATGCGACAGCTATGTTTGAGGTCTCAGGTTCGATTCCTAGGTCAGACCAAATGATTGCTGACTGCAAATATTTGTTTTTGGAGTTTGTGTGTTTTCTATCTATGTATGCATAGGTAAGTATATGTATGCATTAAAAAAGTAAAATATGTACTCATATCACTTGCCTAGCAGGTAGCGCTGTGTTTTACCCAGTGAGTGAGGATACCGGAGAAGAAAAAACCTCAATCCCTACCCCCAGCCCTCTCCCCATCCGTCAAAGGCCGACAACGCACTTGTGACGCCTCTGGTGTCGCCTGATGGTTAGAAATTACCACCGCCCATGTACACCCGCAACACTAGAGGCGTCACAAGTGCGTTTCCGGCCTTTTAAGAAGGAGTACTCTGTTTTCTTGAAAGTCATATTAGTTCGGGAATACCGCAGGCGACAGTTCATTCCACAGTTTTGTTGTGCGTTTTCGTACCTAACCTCTTATTCAGAATATTAATGACATTTTAATACACCTAATAGCAACCATCTGTTTAGATATCAGTTACGGAATAGATAAATACACTGTATATCTATGCCTCTTTCAAACTCTTTTTAACGTATTAAAGATCTTTTCATGTGAATAAGTCGACTTATTCTGATCTCTTCAATATCGATCTCCATAATCCAATAAAACCAAATCGCAAACCTATTTAAATATCAATTAATCAATCAATTACCAACGGTTGCATTTCTCAAGATTAACATAAGAAATAACCTATCAATCAAATTTTGAAATTCCAAATTCAAATTTTAAATATAGAACCATCGTTCACGCCTCTTCATACATAAAGGAACCATCGTATTTTATCGATTTTAAATTTCGAATTTGTACAAAAAAAAATTAGCATCAGAATATCAATATAACGGATTTGTTCGATACATACAATCCGTAACAAATAGCGAATTTGTATCCCTTTTGTATAGTAAATGTATTAACATATGACATTGAATCGTATGGATAGGCAAACCGATATGCTAATGATACTTTATTGTGATCGGTGTGGTGAATCGTGCGCACATCGAAACTATTTGTTGTTACGCGATTTCACGGAAAATCTGATAGCTTTATATCTGACATAAGCTATGGTGAATGTCTCAAAGGTAATGCGATATTATTATACCCTTTCATGTAGTGATAAATTACGAGCGTAATTCAATTTATGATTTTTGTAATATAGAAGAGAGTAAGAGTTCTTTATGATTTTTTTTTCAAAATTGGAATCAATAGAAACAATATTTTCTGATTGAAGTTAAATAATTTAGGGCGCTTGAGTTCAGTCGTCTAGGTCGTTATCAGTCGAATCACTATATAGGTACTTGGCTCCCACCTATATCCCTAAGGAGTGGGTAGGTATAGCTGTAAAACTTAAAAAAGTCTTCAAAGTTGTTTTAAGAAAAAAACCTGATGATTAATTGTTTGTTGCTGTTTGTTGTGTACCTGTTTTAATATGTCAGACTTTAAAAACTAAGTGTATTATCACAAAAATGATTATGATTTCTATTCAAGCCTTAGGTACGAGTATATGTAATACAAAGGAAGTTTAGACAATTGGAAAGAAAATAAAATCATTCAATACTAGTTTTAATTTATTAGATAAAGATCGTTTATAAACTAGTAGGTCTAACTACTATTAATTTTTCTCATACAATTAAATTTAGTGTATAAATTAATCTATATATGTTATCTTTTTCAACACAGTTAGACATAAATTATATGTTCTAATAATATCAAAAGGTTTTTTAGAAGGGTACCTATTTTATTTAACTTTTTACTTCTATTAGTATTCAAAGACTTTTCATTAATGGACCATTTTGTCCATTATCAAATCAAGTATACATATCAGTTCGCCAATAATCGAATTTGTAACGGTCTATCGAGTTCCGTTGTGATCAACAAAATCTCATTTAAATGACAGTAGGTGAAGCAATAAAAATAACAAAGCTACCTGCATTTACACATGTTACCAAATCTACATACGTTGCGCCCCAAACATATGCAAAAATCATTTATCGACGTTTTAAATTCTTTTATCTGTGGCACATGTACACCGTCGCGGATTGCTCTATAGATTTTTTTATTGGCAATAAAATGTGTATGTAGTTAATTTGCGTATGGTGTATTGTAGACCGCACATTGTAACAGTCCGCGTGGAGGGCGCGACCCGCTGCCCTCATGTCGCCAACATTTCACACAACCTAACAATTCAATTATCGAATGCTTTCATTGTGTCATATTCATAATTTTAAACGGCCTACCATTTTTCGGTGGCCATGTCGATTTTTTAACAAAACCTCATTTGAATTTGAAATAAGGATGTGACGTTTGTGATTTTTTTTTAATTTTGATGATGTATTTCTTGTATCACTTACGTATTTGCATATAAGTTTGTATTATGCAGTTATTGGATCATTTCATACTTGTTAGACATATGGTAATTTTTTTCGAATTTTTATTCATCAGTATTCGAAGTTACATCTTTTCTTAGTTTGATGGAATGTTATTCTTCGATCTAGCTTGCGTTATGATTTCTATTGATGTTAAAATATTGATATTGTGTGCATGCATTCTTGACTTTTAATATATTCCAACGGCATTTTACTTAGAAATCGATACGTTATTGTATTTTAAAGTTCAGACGTTATTGTGTAATATTTAACAGTACTTTCTTTTGATTACATAAAAAAACCTTTGAAAGGTAAACATAGTAAAATCATTTATCAGTAGTTAGGTAAATGTTCGTCTTATCATATCTATCATAGTTATTTTTCAAACTCTAACCGTTGATAAGCTTTTGAATATAAATATCTAGAGTTTTATTATCTATTACTGTTTATTCGGGGTGGCGATACCCTGATTGCGATAGTGATAGTACTTTGTTCTCGAAAATATCTCACTCATTCAACTATAATAGAGTTGTTGATAACTGATACGATGTTGCAAAATAAAGTTGTACTACTGTTGTATTGACTATACTGTGACCACGAATCCGAATTTTTAGCAACTATGAGAGGGTATATTTGTATTTTCGTCTTCACTTGTAGATAGATTGAAAACCCACATAAATTTATTTTTTCTGTTAGTATCATAATGTTAATGTCAGACCGTTAAAATTGTGAGTTTTTGTCCTGTTGAATTGTAGTTATTGAGTGCTGTGGTGTATAGTGTGTAGTATGTAACAGGAACCAAAACATCATGTAAGTAAAATGTAAATTTCTTTTTAAGAAAAGATTAATTCTTTACTTAAATTAACCCCAATTAGTTAAGTTAAAACCTTTTATTTGATTTTATTTTATTTTTTTATTATGATCCTAATGTTATTTGTTTTTTTAATTTTTTTAATCATAAATTTTGATGTCGACCGAGCATTTATGCAACCATAATGGTAATGGTTACAGGTATCCACAGGACAGGCTTGCCTAGTGTGGGGCCACTGGGTACAACAATTACTGTATGTTTCATTTGGCAATTTTTTTTTTTTTTTTTTTACACTCCTAATAAATATACTACACCTAATACTTCTATATCTAATATATATCGTATTTTTAAACTGTTACAATCCGTGCATATACCTGTACCTATCAACATGAATTTCAATTTGATGAAAATGTCAGTTACTCAACGGATCTCAATGAAGTTTTCAGTAAAAGAAAAAGTGATTGAAGAGTAACATTTATATATATGTAATAGTTGAGAAGCCTGGCCAGGAAAATATACAAACTACTAGAGAGTAGATTATATGTTTTAAAGCGTTCTATGTAAATTAGAATTAAATTATTTTCCTTGGTACATTTACGTCTACGAGTAAACGTGTAATGATCAACAACTAGTTTATATAAAAAACTACTTAAGGTAACGTAACTTACGAGTACCTTCTTCTAAAAATCATTTAAATTATTAAAACATCATACATTCTTGAAATGTTTTCTAGTAGTGGAAACATACTGTTTCCTAACATAATATTTGAACTACTATAAATATAGAACTTTGAAAATGATACGAAATACTAGTGGTTAATAGCATAAAACGCCCTCTACGTGGCTAGCAACGACGTGTCTAATAATTATTAAGAAATTAGTTTATAATAAAAAGAAAATAACTTAACAAAATATTAGTAAGTTACAGAATACCAATAGCTTAAGTTCTTGTTTTATTCTTTTAGTTACTTTATTGACTTGACTGCCTCGGTGGCGTAGTGGTACGCGTATGCGACTGATAAGCTTGAGGTCTTGGGTTCAAATCCTGGGTCGAACCAAATGTTTGTGGAATCTACAAATATTTGTTTCGGAGTTTGGGTGTTTTGTATGTATAATATGTATGTATTTACAAAAAAAAAAGTATATATAAGTATTTATATCAGTTGTCTAGTACCCATAACACAAACTCTGCTTAGCTTGGGACTAGATGGCGTTGTGTGTTAGATGTCCGAAATATTTATTTTATTTATTTATTATTCTACTGTGCAGTTAGGTCTAGGAAATCGAATGTTTTAGTAAGCTACGTACTACCTATGTTACAATTTTGTTATCTAAATTCCGAAACATTGATATTGGTGGTGATTCTGTTGTTGTCATTACTAAACTAACATTCACTAAAACTTCTTGTTGGATTAAATACTTTAATCTCACCGGTTTACAGTCCATTTTTCGATCTCAGCTTTAACTATATTTAGTTTAGTACCAACCAAAAGTTGATCAGCGGTAAACGCTTGTTTATTGGTAAAAAAAAACTAAACTAAACTTTAAATGTAAAAATTATGAATAATAATTATTTAAGTCATTTACTCGACATTTATTTAAACGACACCTAAATTTATTGTGATTTGTCAAGTTTTACGTCACACGTTTTGAACGTTCAACACAGGAATAGCAGAAGAAAAATGAAAGCCTCAGTTGAGTAATTTAACTAGTTTTGGTTATACCAAAGTAATTTTTAATTTTCAAATAGTAAACACACGTTTGTTTTTGATTAACGTTTATTTGATACTGAAACAAATACAGTGAGTTGTTACATTAATTATTTTCCAACGCAATAATGCAGCATGGTGACCCACACCATGGCGGCCTAAGATATGCCTCTGCCAACTGCCTCTGTGGCGCAGTGGTAGCGTATGCCACTGCTGTTCTTGAGGTCTCGGATTCAAATCCTGGGTCGGACCAAATGTTTGTGTGATCTACAAATATTTGTTTCGGAGTTTGAGTGTTTTCTATGTATGATATGTATGTATTTACAAAAAAAAAGGTGTATAAGTATTTATATCAGTTGTCTATTACCCATATCACAACCTCTGCTTAGCTTGGGACTAGATGGCGTTGTGTGTTAGATGTCCGGAATATTTATTATTATTATTATTATTATTTCTGTATCATTGTATACCTACACCTACCTATGTGAATAAATTCTAACAAGTAGGGAGGAAAAAATATCTCAACTACATTTAATTATTTAACGTATTTCTATGTCTTCAATGAAAAACGCAAGTTTTAGTCAGACTCACTCCTTAAAAATTGTATACTCCCAAAGGAGAATTTCTAGCAATTAGTTTGGAATCAAAATTTTCCAACATAAATACTCCAGAAAGTACCTGTTAATGTGCATAACAAAGACCCAATAGACCTATTCTTGTGTTTTTGTTATACGTGAACGCCTTATTAGAAAAAAACTTATAAGACAAGGTACTTCAATCTAAAAAATAGTAGGTAATTTTCTTTAGAATCGACACAGTATGTATGATGTATTCCTATCCTAGGGAGTAAACAGTCTTAGCCATTTGCCTTCTTACGCAGTCCTTCTAAGGTGGAGTGACTGTATGGAGTGTTTTTTGGTCTTCCTCTTCTCTTAGACGTATGTCTAATCTTATGCTTCTATACTTCTTAATCTTTTATCCAGCAGTGCTACTTGCCTTCCCTTCCCTATTTCTCATTCAGTCACTTACTCAGATATTTCAAATCATTTGCATTTCAGCTACATTCTATTAATGAGCAAATCTTTAGAACAACACGGCAGGTATTATGATAGTTTTATCTCTTACTAATTGTTACCGTTACATATAATATAAATCATAAATAGCTACTACAAAAGAAATGACACTACGTCTACTAAGTCTTTTAAACGTCAAACTAGAAACATCTCTCGAACTGTCTGGTGTTGAAATATCCACATGTTATAAAAATTGTTTATATTAGCAATTATTTACCTATCCACTGACTACTGCCTATTATTTACTGTATAATTAATTGTTAATATATGAGGCTTATTTATCACTTGTGTTCAGAAAAAATAAATATGTTATTGCTAGAAGTAAATCTTGTTTGAATTAACAACTCGCAGTTTGTTTGTTGAGAGTTACATCTAGTTAGTCATTTGGAACTTATTGTGCGATTGTATAAAGTTATTTATTGATTTGAGGTTAACCTCTATGGTACGAGTAGCACGTGTATTCGTGCCTACTGAGAAAAAAAAACACTAATAACGTGATAAATTAAATATCAAATTTGATTTACGTGTCTTGAAAATACACGTCATAGAGAATTTTAATGCTGGAAGACTTTTGTTATTTGGTAAATAAAGTTTTAAACTCCTTTTAAAAATACCTTCTAAAATATTTAAGAAAATTTCCTGTGTTATTTCACGTTTTACCAGGAATCGAATTCTTGAAACTCATACCTAAGTTCAAAACTTTTTAAGGTCACCAAAGCTAAAGTCAATCAACTTTCTTAAATAAACACCAAAAAGTTCATTGTTATTTCTAATTAACGGTCGTGTACTTGTAGGTATTCATATACATAAGTGTACGCACATACGTGTCTGAATATACAAATATAACATTGCCCGTTGCATTGTTTTCTCAATAAGCAGTATAACGAAACGCGCTAAGTGGGCATTGAGAGGCTCAGGTGAGACCGCTGTCATACGAATTTATTTTTGTTTCATACACCAAGTCATCATAAACAAAAAGGTGGACGGACGAGCGAGACCGCGAGCACGACGCGCCAACCAATTTGCATTGTACGCCTGCTAGTAAACGCTTAAAATTCTTATTTCGAACTGTTGGTCTCGTTCTGCATAATAACATCCGTAAGGCAATGCCAGCTGCTTGGCCAATGGCGTCGCTCGGCTCGTACTCGTGGGCGTAGTGGAGCGTTTCGATTGGCGCGCGCACTCGGCTTGATTACTCGATTTGTCGGTAGTCGTCACCGCGGTCGGTGCGCGCGATTGTCGATTGTCGCCATTGTGTCGACCGAGCGACGAGCGCGCGGTACGTTCGCTTGATTCGCACCGATAACGCAAATCGATCGTGTTATAAACTAACAGTTACACAATGACAACATTTGAAATTTGAATATTTGTTTTTGAGTAATATTGATTTGAGTGTGTGTGTTGTGAGGACTGAGTTTTCATCGTGACTGAGAGCAGAGCTATGGATCTGGAATTGCATCAGCGGGCGAGCGGCCACTTCATGAGGTAAACATTCAATACATTCGTAATTTGAAAAAATACTTTTTTTATTTAGATACTGTTGTCTTTGGTCGTTGGTCGCGACGAGGTCAGACTACAATGTCGATGAACCTACATCTAATTGATTAGTTTTGGTGCTTGTTCGGTAACTATTGTGTTCGCCTGTTTTTTATTATGTTTATTATTACTTTGAGGTAAGTGACGAGTGAAAGAATTAGTTATTAAGTTGTTCGGTTGTATTTTATACTTATATTATGATTTTATTTGATGACGAAGACGTCAGTTGCCATCTTTATGTAATTGTTGTAATAGGTACCTACCTATTTTGATACTGTACACAAATGTCACTGTTATAAAGTTGTTGCATATTTATAGATAATTATTTTGTATTATTTCCCATTGTCATTAGATAATTGTATAGCTAACAAATATGTTAAAAATAAAGAATTTATCTTACAGATATAAACCTTCATTAGATATAGTTTAGTTATGTAAATAAGTACTAATACAACCACAGTAGGTAAATAAATAGTTATGTGCTTAACTATATTTAGATTGACTTTTAAGAAATTATATGTACTTGAATATTTATATAATGAAGTCAAAAAAGGTGTGAATGAATGAATTATTAAAACTTTCATTCCTATAAATTCTTATAAGAATGTTTTACCAATAGGGTTGTAAGTTGTAAGATATCTATCGGTCTTAAATAGGCAGGTAGACATTTTATTAGAGATATGTGGGTAGGTATATCATTAGCGTATCTACCCATAAGCAACGTAATAGGTAGGTACCTAATGCTTCATGGGGTAATTTGCCAACATAACTAGGTAGGTACCTACGAGTACCTAAAGGGTCTCTCACACAAGTACGTACCCATCGATTATGAAGGATAGGTATGTGGGTTATGTCGCCTAGGCAAGGATAAGTGAAACTGCCCTTAATTTATTATTAACCGACTTCAAAAAAGGAGGAGCTTCACAATTCGACATTCTCAACTGACTTTGATGATTCCTTTTTTATTTGAAAGCTGGTGCTTTCCGTGTGCTCCCAGTTCAATTTGTTTTTTTGTTGTTAAAATATGTATTATGATTATTTATTTTAAGACAGAGGAATATAGGCATCCTGCATCTATTGCGTCGCTGTTATCACAGCAGTAGGTATATAATTTCAAAAGGGTCCTAATTCATAATGTACCTACTAAGTACTTTCGCGTTAGGTATTATCGGTCAATAATAATGCTCTCGTCTGGGGAACCTTAATTATGTATCTAAGTAGGTATGTTAGGCAATTATTTGGGTTATTGCGTGACAAGGGGTTACAACTGACAGAATACCTGGCTTACCTAGCTACTCCCACCTTGAAGACACACAATACTCTTTGTTTCTTAATCTGCAGGGGTCCATTGGCGGTGGTAACCACTTACCATTACGAAGCTCGCCTACTCTTATGAATACCTACTATAAATCAATTATATTCTGTTCCTCATAAACCGCACGCGTTCTGCTAAGCCCGTACAACCTGACCCTCAGCAGTTACAATAAATGTTACTTTCAGGGATGAAAACACCCTTAAATATCTATACCTAACGCAAGAGTCGTATGTGAACTGCAATAAAACTTCGTTTAAAGCTGATTTTAAAAACCATCCCGACGGCCGGCCTCAGTCGCCCTACTCTGGGAGGACCCGGACTACCTGTCATACCCTATCGCGGACGAAAGTATTTCCCTCTCAATCTCGGTGTGCGTTCAGTCCATTATCTATTTATTTAAAGCAGGAACTAATCTGCCACCAGAGGTCCCCACTCTCTGGCACCTTGCGGCCCGATCGACGGCTGGTATCGCCAACGAAGCCGTTCACGTTCGGGATCGGCTCTCTCTCCGATAACCTAACCTGTATTTACCTATTATGACTGAATTAACGAATTTCTACTAAGTATTCGATATTTACTATTCGAGAGATATTTAATAAACATATGAAATCGAAATATACGACTCTCAGAATAAAATCTCACTACATATCTGGATAAAACCTGCGTTAGTTAAACGTTTCTTTTGGCCAGGTGGAAAATCTCTTCTGGAAGGAACGAATGAATAATCGGCGTAAAAACTTTCATTACGCGTTGCAGATTCAGTAAGCACTTTGCTGTTTGTTATGTTTTTGTACGACACAGATATGGCCTGTTTCCTAATTAATAACTTTCGAGTCAGTACCTTCCTAAACAAGTAATGCCATCTAGCGACGGTGTGCAGAACTGATTATGGTTAACAAAGTACCTACCTATAATGTGTTTAGAATACCTAAACTTGTGTCGGATAAGAATCGTTATTAAAACTTGTGACCAATCCTACTAATATATTGTTATAAACGTGAACGTTTGTGAGTATGTTTGAATGAATGGATCAGAATAATACATAGGCTACAATTTATAAAGATACCAGCTTCATCTCGCGGCGGTGCCCGCGGTTATTGTGGTACCGCGGGTAGCACCACGGGGTTTAGCTAGTAATATAAAGATGGAGTTTTCTAGACTCTGTAATTATTGATCATCTTCATATGTTTTTTTTTAGATTTTTTTTATTACCGAATACTGTCGCCCATGGACACCCGCAACACCAGATGTGTTACAAGTGCGTGGCCGGCATCTTAAGAAAGAGTACCTACGCTCTTTTCTTGAAGGTTTGAAGGTCGTATTGGTCCGGGAACACCGCAGGCGACAGCTCATTCCACACTTTTGTTGTGCGAAGCAGAAAGTTTCCACTGCCAACCATCTAGATGATGGGGATTGAATGACTGACGCGTAGGACGATGGTGGAAAGAGGCGGCATGGATCAGTCCGAACAATTCCTCCCTTTTGTGTATCTACTTAGATTAGCGTTACATCTAGATTATCCCATTCCTTCGTAAATGTCAAATGTGAAATCAAACCATAATTTAGTCTTTCTATTAGGTAAATCTTATACCTACCTAATACCTATATCATTCTGTGTAGCACGTATGTCTGTCTAGTCTATACTTTCTTGAGAAATCGATCTCCGTGGGGAATAGAACTGTAATTCATTAAACTGAAAAGAACAAGATCATTAGGTATATCTTTTGGCTAATGCCTTTTGTCATGTAATCTTTGTTTAAAAAAAAAAATTTTTAAAAGACAACTCCCTCACTAAGAATAATTCCTGTGTCGCGTGCCACCCTGACTTAGAACAACAATTTGTGGATCACACAAAGTGTTATTCCATGTGGATTTGAACCGACAACACTTGGCGAAGTAAGGAACGGCGTGACGAACGCTTAACCACTAGGCCAAACGTGCAGTTTAATTTATAACGAAAAATATTTATACCTTAATTAAGATATTTAGAATGGAGTAGACTCTGTGCTTTAAATATAAAAAATACTTATGTATGTAGGTACCTATACCTACCTATTGACCGTTCAAAGGCGTACTGATTTCAAAGGATATTTTTTCTGAGCTAAGTGCTATATATTTTTGCTTTCAATATGCTGTCGGTAATCCAGTTAGGTACTTACAACCAATGTCAGTCAAGAATAACTTACCTACATCATTATTTTATTAATACAAAGGAGTCATTTCAAGATGACGTCCGTCACGGGAATATGTTTTCTTATTAGAAAAACCTCCAAATTTTTCATCATCACAAAAATAACCTCGTTCATTTCGACCGTCTGATTTCGACTGCACGGCTGGCCTAGTGGTTTAAGTAGTCGCCACGCCGCTTTCTACTGCGCTAAGTGTTGTGGATTCAAATCCTACATACGACAACACTTTATGTGATCCGCAAATTGTTGTTCTGAGTCTTTGTGTTCTTTGTGTCCGTTTCATGTATGTTTGTAAAGTCCCCCGCGACACACGATCCTAATGAGGGAGATGTACTTTAAAAAAAAACATACGCAGAGCCTACAGCTTAGTGACCAGACTGCTAACTGGTTAATCAAAAGTACCTATTTCTAAATAACTTCTTTAAATCATTACAGTCTTGTGCGCTTTGATCTTTTAAACTACGCAACGAAGGAGAAGAAGTGATTCAAGAGGATTGTTTAGGAATCTATGTAGGTAGGTATATAGGTAGAGAAAAACGAAATATTTCTAAAGTTTCAAAGTGAGTCGCTAATTTGAAATTGAAGCCTTAGATTGAGAGGTCTGAGTTACTTATTGCAGGACATACCTACAGGCACGACAACCGATAACCATAGGTTATATAACTTTATGTAGTTATGGGTTGGTTCATTCGTCATTTCGTTATTTACTTGATTGAAAACTGCCGCTATTTGCCATGTAATAGCACGTTTACAAGTTTGTAATATATAGGCTTGTGAGTATTATCATCAATATCATAAACAGCCATTGAAGGTCTACTGCTGGGTATAGGCGTCTTGTTAGAAAGAAGGTTACGGTCTACTTCTTCATGCTATCCTGATGAATTGAGATCTATGAGGTTTATTGTTTGTCCTGCGTAGTTTGCCCTCTTACTTGCCTTTAATGACTCCACACGGCTTATTCCACCATCGTCCCAAGCGACAGAAATGTCATCGCCATCATCTAGATGGTTGGTAATCCACAACTGTGCGCTTTTCTCGAAACTTTCTGCCGCGCACAACAAAACTGTGGAATGAACTGTCGCCTGCGGTGTTCCCGGACCAATACGACCTTCAAACCCTTAAGAATAGATTCTTAAAAGGCCGGCAACGCATTTGTAACGCCTCTGGTGTTGCGGGTGTTCATGGGCGGTGGTAATCGCTTACCATCAGGCAATATGTCTGCTGGTTTGCCCCTACACAACAAAAAAAACACCAATAGGATAAATAGGGATGACGACACTCCGTATTTTTAATTTTCTAACACACGGGGGAATATAGAAGGTCCCGTAGGTAAATACTATTTTGGGTAACTGAATTGTTCTCCATCGGAAACCTTCTGTTTAGCTGAGGCGTTGTTGTGTTCTGTTACGACATTAATGTCGTGACCGATAGTGTTGAAAAGTGGCTGTCACGTAATCGTGACGTGTCTATCAAACTACACCTGAGCTACTGGCTGTCATAACTGTTGCGACACCAGCGCTGTAAGAATGAGTAACGGGAGTGTACCTACTAGCGTGTTCGTCCTTGCTGATTTGTGTCTAGGGTATTTGATGAAGTTGTTTGAAAATGGGTTTGATATCGAAATGGTTTTAATTTAGCAAAAAAACTTACTTACTTACACTTTCCATTTATCTAAAATGTTGTATTAACAGTCGCTGGATGCGAAAAGCCCAACATCGATCGTAGGCGTACAATGGGAGAGGCCTCCAGCGGTGGACGGCAATAGTCTGATGAAGATGATGAATGTAATTGTTGAATGCGCCTAACTGTGATAGTATTGTTAAATAATAATCTACTTTAAATACAATCAATTAAGTTTAACTTTCAAACAACAAGCTGTTGACTTACGCTCTTAAAAATTATAAAACAACAAAATTGACTAACAAAAAGTTCCTACTTTTACCTACTTCTGAAACTGAAAACCAGTTTTAAACAACCCTTTTTTAATCTTCGCCAAGTAAACCCAAATTTTCATCGTGGGAAAGCCACGCTTGAATGGGCCGGCTGGACCGGACTAATACCACGGCCTCACAGAAAACCGGTGTGAAATAGCGCTTGCGCTGTGTTTCACCGAGCGAATGAGGAGGCCCATATCCCAACCCGTCCCCCCATCCCCTTCCCCTTCCCCAAAGGCCGGCAATGCACTTGTAACGCCACTGGTGTTGCGGGTGTCCATGGGCGGCGGTAATCGCTTACCATCAGGCGATACGTATGCTCGTTTGCCGCTTAGACAATTAAAAAAAAACCTTCCTGGTTCTAGGGGATTGACTTAAAAGGGACTCACTTGGGACTTTTGAGGGAAATCTTTCAATGTGGTATATAGCTAAGAAAAAATATATATTTATTGGAAATCATAGGTAAATGTTATTCAATACAAACAAAGTTACCTTCACTTCAAAAAAATACAAAACCACCTACAAAAGCTCCACAAGGATCGAACCTGCAATCTTTACGACCAATTAAGTTCTGAACTGGCCTAATGAGAACGGGCACATCTCTTACACAGGGTGCTATAAACTCTGTGTATTACAGATTTACAATGGTGATTAGCCTTTGTGTTATACCGACAATTTTATATCTGTTATGAATATAAGAGATGTAAGGTTTGTGAACAAAGAAATACTTCAGAACTTGTATTGAGGTTATTAGAGATGATCTTGACTGCCTCGGTGGCGTAGTGGTTGCGTATGCGACTGCTGTTCTTGAGGTCTCGAGTGCGATTCCAGGGTCGGACCAAATGTTTGTATGATATGCAAATGATTGATTCGTAGTTTGGATGTTTTCTATGTATAATATAATATGTATATTATTTGTATCAGTTGTCTAATACCTGCCTGTACTACAAGCTCTGCTTAACCTGCTGCCTAGTCGCAAGCCTAGATACCGTTGTGTGTTAGATGTCCGAAATATTTATTTATTTATATACATCTGTACGATGAAGGACTTTTCATCACTATATTAAGTAATCCTAACACAAATGCGGCGTTAGACCTATTTGAGATATTTGCACAACATCGACTGCCTCTGTTTGTCTCTGTCTCTGGTAGTTAGTATCATAGAATAAACCACGATGGGGCTAACATACCTATTACTTTTTAATGAAAGCCCCTAAATTAATTAAGATTAAAAAAATTATATATATATATATATAAAAATGTTATGTTGGTTTGTATACGCTTCAAAAACTCAAGAAGTTCTGCACCGATCGAGCTGAAATTTTAGAATGATGTATAATCCGCATCAAGGATTGATTTTATCTAATTTTTGCATCAGTCACATATCCGCGACCGCGGAAAAACACGAAAAAACCGACATAATCGCGGGCGGAGCCGCGGGCAACAGCTACTTATTTATAAAAAGGTAACTCCTGCACTAGGAATATATCGTACGTCGCGGGAGACTTTACAAACATACATGTAACGGACACAAAAAACACTCAGATTCAGAATAACAATTTGTGGATCATACGTAGTGTTATCTATATATCTTAAACTATCAGGTCATACGTGTAGTTGAGCGGGAATCGAACTCCTACCCTTTAATATAAATTGTAATGCTTAGATGTGGTGATTGATCGGCATATATCGATAATAAAGTATTTAATGACTTTGCTTCTGTAGTTGGTAAACTCCTCAGGGGGTCGGGATCATACTGTTCTCCCTGGGGGTTTCGATAACGTTTTTATTAAGTATACCACAGTTGTATAACGTCGTTGTCTTCACATTTCTATTTTTAATTTTATTTTGATATTCGTGTAGTAGATATGAAAGCTAAGGGTTTTTTTTTTATTATCTTAGCATTTTTTTTATATATATATATATCATTCTAAAATTTCATTTCGATCGGTGCAGACCTTTTTTAATTTTTGAAGCGTACACAAACCAACATAACATTTTATATATACCTATAGATAATATAAAAAAAGTATAAATGCTACTATACTATTTAGTATCAAGTATTTTTATATACCAGCGACTGTCAATTTTAAATTATCTCAAACAATTTTTTAACCACCACTAAACTAATACGTACTTTGAACATAACATATCCACTATCCACCAATCGTTGTAATTACCACCTCATTACGAGATTTACTTGCGGCGAGTCGGTACGTCGGCCTATGTTCTGCCGCTTGTAAACAATCGCTCATGGCTGCGTGTGCGCATGACATTAGCGTCCAGTTGCTCGCGCCGATTTCACTTGAGCACGTACTTACTGACAGGCGTACTTAAACAAAAGACAATCTTAACTACAAAGGGACACGTCAAAAGTTGTAGTTTATAAGAAAATGTTTTCAAGATATGACCCTGTTTTTGACTTACCGAGTTTCTGAGTTTTTCAACCTGAACTTGGGTCCTAAAAAAGAGTTTTCAATAGTCTTACCAATTCCAGAAAAGTTATTTGTGAACGTCGATATAGGTTAATTGACCGACCTTAAAATTTACGTCACTATTTGTTCAAATGATAGGTTTCTAGGATGCTTCAGTTCTTATAATATGAACTAACTGGTCCTAGATCCGAAAGACAAAATGGGTGTCTAAGGATCAAGACAGCATCCTTGTACCTACTTAATAACATCTACACACGTCGCGCGTATTGACATTACCTACAAGTTTTATAAAAATGCTATTGATATGTATGTTATATTTATAATTATATTAATATGGTTCAGTATTGATCAGCTTATGATAGCTACATAATGTACATAATGTTGTGTATCTATAGTAATGTATAATAGTTACTTTCGATTATTACTTTGGATAATCAAATTTTGTACGACTGTTTATTTTTCTAAATACCCTACAGAACCCTCAAGCAGTATGACCGTATAGGGTAACCACATATTAGGTACGGACGAGCAAAATCCCAAAGTTTTGACGTCCTACGTTAATTGGTTGGACAAGCTGCGCAGTTGTTTGCGTCGGTGTCTTACGACCTCTAAGTAGTTTACAGTAGCGTGTTTGTGTTGCACTGTATGTCGGGAACACTGTGTTTGATCTTTGACATAATTTGTTGGGTGTGAGAAGAGTTATTGCTAATTTGGAGCGATAAGTAGTGTTGGGATTATACGTTTCATATGTGGTGTATATTGATACTTTGTTTCAAAACAAGTAGGTATAAATATAAAAGTGTTTGACTTAGAAATAGGGTAAATGGTTTATTTGTCTCGTTTGATAAAGATTAGTTACATTGATCTATTGTGAGATCACCTGTTATATCATCTGTTAGCTGCAAGAACAATTAAAATTTGAACCTCCAAACGTTGGTTTGCTTGAACATAGCATTATTTTAATTCAAAAAACATTAGTCAAAGAATGGTGGAAGTGGCCAATTATGAACCAAAAGCTCTTAAGAGACACGTTACCTATCTTAGGCTTTTCAAACTCTTTACTTTTCATCATTTAATACACGTTATACCTAGTGAGAGCTCAAAAAGAGACAAGCTTTGCCGATCGAGCCGTTCTTAAACTTCACCAATTACAAATTGTTTAATTATACACATAGCTAGCTAAAACTTAATAGGTGTTGCGAATCATAAGTAGAAATAAAATTGTATTCAATCAACAATTCCACACTATCCACCAAAGATAGCCGCTTACAGTATTTCTGGTCCATGTTTGGATTCATCATCGCCATCCAAGGTAATAATAGATAAAAAAAATATACATTCTACTCACAAAAGTAACAAGGTAGCCAAGTCAAACACACTTCCCTCGCAAAACAGAAAAGGCGCTTCAATGTTTCACATACCTCCGATTGTCAATGTTTGGTCTCAAGTTCACGGGCTACCGTCAAATGTTCGTTAGCTGGAACCGACGTCTTAAAATAAACTATAAAATAACGAACCTCACATAAATGTTGACAAATGCCATTTGTTTGGAGTGAGTCAGAATGTTGTCAAATCTAATTATTGAGGCTATCGCAAGAATAAAAACAAATAGATATTTCACAGACAAAAACTTACACGAATGTAAGATCAATTGTAATCTATAATAATACCATTAAACTATAAATAACAGGTTTTTTTTTTAACTGATTCACTGAATAAACTACAATTAGCAATATTAGTACTGACAATACTCTAAATTAGTTAGTAGGTACAATAATAGTCGGAACAACTCTCTCAACGATAGTTATCCGACTGAGTAATTAGTACATATTATATTAGGTACATTATATTTATGTGTTTCTATACTTATGTATTGTGTAGGGTATGTTGTATTTCTATATATCTATGTATAATATTCAGTATTTATTTGTATATATTAGCTTTATCCAATACCATCGTATCAAATGTATTATTATATATGTCAAATTATACTATTTTTTCTTACGCACCACCTCATCATGTTTTCACATCACCTTAAGGTTGACTGGCAGAGAATGCCCTATGGTATTAAGTCCGCCTTTGTGCAAAATGTGCATCAAGTTTGATGATGATGAACTTTGTATCTTGTGTAGATATTTCTTTATTTTAAGATTATACCTATTATTAGAGATATTTATTCGATTATAGTTGTACCTAATAACCTGAGCTGTTTGTTACATAGCTAACCACCAGTAAACTTAAGGTGTACCTAATGTACTACACAAACTATATAATAAAGTTTTTTCATTCCAAATCATTTTAAAAACTACCAGTACAATCGTTAATTAGTGCTAATTAGTGAGCATAGAGTCCACTATTAAAAATAACCTAAACACTTACCGGATCGTTGCCAAGGGACAAATATTGACACATTCCATAGAAAATATGAACTTTTTGAACCAAATATATCCTTCCCAGAAGGAGCAGATAGGAAGAAATGCTAAAAAAATGAGTTAACTATGTTTAAATCTAATTGAAATGAAATTCCGGATTTTAATTTAATAAGGTGGGCTACCCTAGTACACACACATATAATTGTAATATACATATGCTTGATAACTTACTTCGGTAATGCTACCTTTCTTAAAATTGCATGGATGTGTTATATGTGACATAAAGTGTACAGCTAAACATTTTTTTTTTCTTTATTTGTTTAATGAGGGCTTAGTCACGAAGTGATTATGTCGCCCTCAGCTAAACATGAATAACTAAATATTGATTGCCTTAACAATATTTTGATAAGGTAATCAATTCGACTTATATTCAAAATAGAACTTTATATCTAATTAACTTTAAGGTTCTAATTTCAACTGTTATTTCTAAGTGTTTCAGTTCAAAGAGTTTTTTAAGTCCTTAAAGAATATTAAGAAAGTCAACACCAGGCGTTGCATTTAACTACCGAAATAATATATTTTGTAAGCCGAGGATCGAACTAAGTGGCGTGAAATTGGAGAGGCCTATGTCCAGCAGTGGACTGCGATAGGCTGATGATGATGATGATGATGATAATGATGATGTAGGCACGAGCATCACATACTACAACCTTAGGGTTTTCAACGTACTCCTTCTTAAAAGGCCAGTAATGCACTTGTGACGCCTCTGGTGTTGCTTCGTTCGGGTGTTCGGTGTTCGGGTGTTCATGGGCGGCGGTAATCGCTTATCATCAGGCGATGCGTCTGCTCGTTTGCCCCCTATTCAAAAAAATTATAATAGAAAATTGAATTCTAATATTAGAAAAATAAGATAATATAGCCGGTAACCGAACCCCTCCAATAGTGTCATTAAGACAACAGTAAAATAAATAAATACGTTTACCAAACTCATTCGTGACGACCCTTAATAGGGTGACCAGCTCGCGACATACGTTTTCAGACACATTTTGTCATGTACGATGTTATAAATGATAGCTCTCCCCTATTCGGTTTTGTTTGCGGTTAGGATATTCTACGCTTCTCGAATTGATTTGTTTCGTTTTGTCTACATTTGTCAACGGTTGGTCGTTAGTTATATACAGTCAAATGTTTAATATTGTGGTTGATTATGAGGTAATGATTACAGTTTAGATAATTAGGCGATACATACTTTTTACAATAAAAGGGCGTTAGTAGATACATTAAATTATAACTGAAAAATTAAAAAACGTAGTCTAGAAGTGATGATAATAGTCATTTAACTGTTTAATACATGCATATTTATAAGTACTCTTCATTGTGTTACCTATCCTACTCGTTAGATTCAAGGGTAAACATGAAAAGAGATTTTGCGACTGAGAACTTTTATGAGCTATTTGTTTATTACATATTATGAATTTGTTCAAAAGCAGTTCATCCATTTTGTAGTTACAGAGAAATAGATGCACTAACATACTGATCAAACATATTTCTTGTTTGATTATGACGTAGTGTGCAAAATAAGGCTACTAAGACACCTTTCACACCCTCTAAAACTGTAGTACTATATTTCTAAAACATTAAGTAAATAATAATGTTTTGATCTTTTTAAAATTAATATTTTTTATTATTACATTAATTTATTACAATCTTAGACAAAAGTAAGACCTACACTATGACTGCTTTGAACTAATTTCTTTATAAAAATACCATAACTATTTTGTCAATCTCTCAATGATTTTAATATATATATATATATATATTAAAATTGAAAAAGATAAAAACAAAAACCACTCGTCAAGTATGATCCTCAGTATATCTTGATTACCAACATTTTGTTACCCATTTCGACGTCTCTTACTTAAGGAAACTCCAACTCCACTCGTTGTAAGGGCCAATCAGAAGCTTGCTCTTTAAAACCATCCCTGCGTCATAAGCCATCCCTGACACCCTCTTTAATATTAATATTTTCCACATTTTTGAGCACAGTAATTGTGTGCCATATTAAATGTAACGATTTGATGCACGTGGTAGGCGAGGGTAGTCCTCGTTAAAGGTGGATCAAAATTTATTAATATTTTGGGGACACCCTATTGTGAGTTTTTAAAACCTGGGGATAATTGCATGTTTGCTGCGATATTGATATTAATTAATTTTTTGTATGACTTGTGTAGTAGTTTTTATACGTAGGTATATTAATAGTTGTTCCATATTGATTTTACTTACTTTTGTTCACGGCTCTGCTTATTTTGACGTAGATTGTATCAAACGAGGATCAGATAATTAAATAGATATTACCTTTATTAAGGACCTTTATTTGTAAGAAAGGTATAATGATTTTTAATAATAAAGATGTATGTCTGTCATTCCGGCAATTTGGTTCATTATCATCATCAGCTTATCGCAGTCTACTGCTGGCCATAGGCCTCTCCAATTTTACGCCACTTGGTTCGATCCATGACTTCTCGCATCCAGCGTCTGCCAGCCGTCTTGCGCCGATCATCAATCCACCTGGCTTGTGGACGTCCCACACTACGATTGTCGCGACGCGGTCTCCACTCAAGAATCCGTTTACCCCAACGGTAATCAGTTCTGCGGTTAATATGGCCAGCCCACTGCCACTTCAGCTTGCTAATCCTGTGGGCAATATCGATGACCCTGGTTCTCTGCCGGATCACCTCGTTTCTAATACGGTCCCTTAGAGAAACGCCGAGCATAGACCTTTCCATAGCAATATATTTAACGTTGTTAAGACTTTTGCGACTTTTACACTTAGTTCTTGTACATAAACAACAAAAACTATGTTGTACCTACGCTTAGTTATAATTCACAGTAACCGTATGTAATACACTGACTTTAGTATTTTTTTTATTGACTAGTGGGCAAACGAGCAGACGTATCACCTGATGGTAAGCGATTACCGCCGCCCATGGACACTAGTGTGGAGCATGGATGTATGAAAAAAAATTTTTTTTTTATTTCAGAGTTTTAATAGTGCGGGATTGGTGCCTTATATTAAAGTAAAAGTACGTGTAATTTTTCATTTTATTTGATGAACATCTTTAGCCTCCGCAGTGGCATCAAAATTTAAAAAAATAAGTCAAAATGTTAATCGTTTTTAAGGCGAATCATTGTGCTTAATTTAGTGGTAAATAGACATGAAATAAAAAAAAAGTATAGTTAAGATGTTGATTAAAGTATTAAATACGGAATAAACACACACAAATTTGAAGAAGTTAAAAAAAAAAATATATTAGTTTGCTTTAAAATCTCTTTTAGTTTCAAATTTAGGCATTACTTTCCGTGATCCCAACTTGGCTGTTATTGCACCTAAACGCGCCTTTTTTGTGCATTGTAAAATAGAAGCCTCTGTCGTAATCTTAACAGCTCTCTCAACAGCTTGAGTATTTAAAAATAATAGTTCGCTGTCACCATCAGAGTCGACGATGTACTGAAGGTCTTGGTCAGACACATTTTTCAAAATTGGTGGTTCGGTTAAGTTTTCCTGCCAATCTATTAAATCAATATATGTCGAAGCATTAAAATTGATCAATGGTACTTGAAACAATCTAGGTATTGTAGGTTGTGTCTTATTGCGAGCCTTTAGTATGCGTCGCGCTGCCAACTCTCTAATGTGTTTCCTGTCATCTGTTATCATCGCAAGAAGAATGCTTTCGGGATGCGCAAAATAGCTATTTCTTTGAATAACCGGATCTATAACCTTTTTTAAAGTTTCTGGTAGGTCTCTAGAGGCCATAATAATATTAAACAGATGACGCGTGCCATTTTTGCATGACGGTTTATTTTTTATTAAGTACCAAGAAGGCGCGTAAACTTTAACAACAAAAGTAGCCAGAATTTTTAAATTTTCTGATGGTTCTTCAGTTCCTACATACAAACGTAGTATTCGGTTAGCACGCGTCAACCAACAGGCATGTGATAGTTTGCCTGGACATTTATTTTAAAGATCTTCTGGGAATTCACCTGTAGTTATTGCAGTAATTATTTTATACAAGTACTGTTGATCTGTACTTAGATCCTTGGCCATTTCTTGTAGCAATTGTCCTTCGATGCATATAAATTTTTTGACAGGCAGCTTTTCGCAGATTTCTAGAGTTTTTCTATTGGACCAACATAAGATTGGGATTTAGGTCCCGAAGTACACCCGTCAAGATGAAGAAAAATGTGTCTTAAAGGCAATTCGTTCATGTGCAGCAAACAGATTATCCATTGAAGTGGTTTTTGTAATCTATTCTCAAGAAGTCTTATGATTCCACCGTATTTTCCTGTATTTACATTCGTACCGTCACAACCAATTGCCATAATGTGATCTTTAGAAATCTCTTCATGTAGCAGAAACCCTGTTATCGCATATTCTATTCCTTTCGATGTGCCAACGTCAGGTACCACGTACCCCATGTAAACGGATCCTGGTTCTTGAATCAATGAGATATCTAGTCCTATAGCATTTACCACCTTTTTTAACAATCTTCAATGTTTTATCTTTCCTGCCATCAAAGTACAAAGACGATAGCTCTGTATGAGATGCATTTTTAATTATTTTTTCTCTATGTGTTCTCTCTCTGCGTAACTTGTGTCTATCGATAACCTCAACTTCAGATCCAATGTCAAACAATACAGATGATGCTATTGCTGCTGCTGCTCTGTCTGATACCCCATACCTATCACAGGTCTTCGACAGCGTAGGGAAATCGTAGGACATAGATTTTTTCTTTTTTTTTCAGGAACGCGATCGATCATGATGCTTTCCGCCTTTTCTGACGCTGATGATGCCGCCGAAGAAGTACTACTACATCCATATCAACTGACGCTGAAGTGTTTAAAGATATATGTGTTAGGGTGATTTTCCCGTTCATATTTCCTTTTTAAAGTTTTTTGCAACTTTCGTGTAGCAGTTACGTCGATGCCGCTTATTATCATATTTCGCGACGTTCTTTGATCACTTAAAAAAGCTTGCTCTTGTTTAGGTACCTTTTTATCCTAAGGACAAATACATTGAGCAAATTCTTTGCACTTGCATGCTGAAATATAGAAAAGTATTTTACCGCTTTGCCGAAAACTTTGTAACTTGTAGGCGACGCGCGCGCAACACGACAATTGTAGCTAATTGCCAATTCCCGCGCCCCCTCAATCCCCTTTTTTCAATGTTAACTCGAAGTTAAAGTTATTTGTGTCGAAAATACAATATAGCAGTAACCGTTTTTCATTCAAAAATTGTATTTTTATTTAAATACCTTACAATTAACATGGCGTCTTAATAGAGTCTAATACCAACTATTTTCAGAATTTCAAGGCCGATGCGGAGGCAGTTGTTCTAAACCAAATTAAATAATATTTTGCATGAGTTAATTTAATCCTAAAAGGCACCGAATTTTCACTATTACATTACCATTAAATGAAAAAAGTTTTTTCGCTCCACCCTAATGGACACCCGCAACACCAAAGGCGTCTCAAGTGCGTTGCCGACCTTTGGGGGATGGGAAAGGGGATGGGGGGAGGGGTTGGGGTATGGGCCTCCGGTATCCTCACTCACTCGGTGAAACACAGCGCAAGCGCTATTACTCTTGTTGTATTTTTATTTAGACAGTACTAACATTTTGTCGTGTATCTATCTCTAAAGAGGCATAACCTCCTTTTGAAATAATTTCTAAGAATCAGACTACAATGTATCGGTTTATTCTCTTCCAAACTTATACCTTAACTAACAGAAGTATTTGTCCCCACAGTGCTGCAGGCGCGATGTGTGACCGAACTGGCTTCGGTACGTCAATGGGCCACTTCCCCATGAGCCATATGTCTGCAATGGGGGCCATCGGCACCATGGGCTCCATCTCCGCCATGAACCCCTCGCCGCAGAAGAAAGTACAAGAGGAGCATATAAAGCGACCTATGAACGCTTTTATGGTGTGGTCGAGGCTGCAAAGGCGGAAAATCGCCCAAGATAACCCAAAGATGCATAATTCTGAAATCTCCAAACGATTAGGTAAGTTATGTTATCATTAATTTTTCTGAATTATTGCTATTTGTATTTAATATTCCTGCCATTATGAATGTGTTTCGTTAACATCTGTTTACAATCGTCAAAATATTCAATGAAAGAAATCATATGTTTTTTGGAAGACAGACAACCATCTCAATTACTATAAATATTCATATACCTATATATATATACCTATAGTATATTTGAGGGCACTGACTTCTCAACAACGATTACCTTAAAGTTCATGGAAACGAGGACCTTCGGTCCCGGTTGCCATGAACTTGATCAGCTTTTGCTTAACGTACCTACTCTTCGAGGGCCGTGCTGTTTGATTTACCGCCATACTTCCATTTTGCGGACTGGTTATAAGAATTTCATATACCTACGAAAATCCCAACATATTATTTTGGCCCGACTCGGGAATCGAACCCGAGACCTCTTGATGGCCAGTCGCATACATAACAACAATAAACTCGTTTCTAACAAGAAACTATTAGTAAGAGAATTATCGTGTATATCGTAACAGTGTATTTAAGTGGCAAATTTATGTGTTTATCGACTTCATAAAGTAATGGCAATAGGTATTTATGCATATTGCGTGACATAATTATCTTCTAATATAAGTAAGTTATATAGGTAGGTACTACATACATACTAAGTTTGTATGATCTACAAATATTTGTTTCGGAATTTGGGTGTTTTCTACGTATAATTTTTTTTTTTTTTTTTATTTATTTATTTTTTTAAAAAAGACAACTCCCACATAATATGTATGTATTTACAAAAAAAAGTATATATATATGTATTTAGATCAGTTGCCTAGTACCCATAACACAAGCTCTGCTTAGCTTGGGACTAGATGGCGTTGTGTGTTAGATGTCCGGAATATTCATTTATTTATAGTAAGTTTTTTTTTTATTTTTATTAACATGTTGTCAACACTGATCTGAAAAAGCAGAAAATTCATTTGTAGGTAGGTAATATTAAAATAACACGTTAATATTATGTGGAGTTGTAAATATACTCCATTTATCAGACTTCGACTACTAACAGTATAATCCTTTTCTTCCTGATTTCATTTATGGGAATTATTTTCGCAGTTTAGCGTCATTAAGTGCCTATTGATCTACTCGTAGTACCTACCATAACTCTCCATTAACTGGCAAGTATTAAGTATACAAAAAATACGAACGCACAAGTTTTATATTACAAGATTAAAAAAACAAAGAAAAAATAAGTTTTGACAGCTTTTCAAAATAAGAATATGACTAAAAACAATTAAAGAATAGACAAGTCTTTTGAAATAGTTTTTAAATCAATAACAAAACTGTGATTCCATTTTCAAATTAACGTCAAAATAAACCCTTTTGTTTGTGGAGTGTCTTGATAATGTAGGATGACGTCACTAGTCAGCTCTGGGCCCCATTGTCCCATAGAATCTATTGAAATTCAGACTAAATTACTATTATGCAAAGTGATAGTACCTGCTTACTCGAAAGGGTTCATTTTGATTGCAAATTGATCATTCTGGGGATTTATTGGAGCAATTTTGTTTTAATTTATGAAGATATCTATAGTGTCTGTGGTCGTCATGTTACATAAAATACTAACAAGTACCGCATTAATAAAAGAGATAAAAATTAATATTTTTAAGTTGAGGTACTGCTTGTATTTTTTTTCTAATGAGACGAGTTTTCATTGCATCGTCATGTCAATAGTATTTTTTATTTAGATGACTGTCCTGGTTGTTCAGTACCTGGATGGGTGACCGCTGGTTACGTTAAGCAGTCGGTCCCGGTTGTTATCATAGGATAACAGCCGTAAAGCTTACTTGGAGACCTTTGGGCGGCTTAAAAACAGCGAAGGGCAAGATTAAGTAGCCACAACGTTGTTTTGCCAGTCCCCAATCCGCACTCGACCAGCGTAGGGATGGCCTTAACCCTCTTCTGAGAGGTGACTCAAGCCCAGCAGTGGGACATTATGGGTTGTTGAAGTTGTTGCAAAGGTGTAACAACGACAACGCGGTAAAACCGCGGAGCTTAGCTAGCTTAAAAAGTAATAGATCCTATATGAGTACCTATGTGGGTTTACGATACCTACTGTTATAAGTATGTAGCTATCTAAAGCAAGATTTTCTAATATTAAGTAGAACTCCATTCTACTCAGATTTTATTCAGGTAAATATTTTATATCTACAGCTAAAATAAAGACAGAACAAAACCTCGCCTTTACTCGTGGCCAGTATTAAAAAATCACGTGGACTTTAAAAAACGGTTGCAATCATCCTACAGAAGCGACACAGCGGGGGTATTTTCAAATAAAGAACACCTCAAATGTAAGCACAAGTTTCGTTCGAAATTTAAAAAAGCCCAGAAATAGGGCTGCGACGAACGGAAGAGTATGGCAATACAAGCAAAACCGGCCACGGCTATTCTGCCGGTGACGGCGAGAGGAAACGGCTTTTCTATTTTTATATTTTTTCACCCCCTCCGGGTTAGGGAGATGCTTTTTACGATGTGGTATGTTTTATAGACACTTATTTGTTCAAATTGGATGATGTTTATTATGTACACTTTTATTGAAGTTACTTAGAATTGTAGTTTTTTAACTCTCTTTAAGTACTTATTTCAAAGAATACTCCTTGTACGCCCAAAAGACCAGTCTTCAAACACGTATAGAATATATACCTACACCTGTAATATTACAAATAGAATGGTTTCTTTTGTAAGTCGAATTAGTAGTACTTACACATCCTTACACAATAATTCTCCCGCTTATAATTCATACGTTTCCAACTGTCAGCGCCATCTATTGTCAACCAAAACAACTAAAGCTGTATTAGTTTTTCTTTTTGCGATTTCCCGGACGGAGGGGTGACAATACTTCATGTAAAAGTACTCTTTGTCAAATTCAAACACATACATTATTCATGGTGCACTGTAGTGTTGAATTTTTGTTTGTCAAGGGAGTGATCGTGGAGGGAATTGGATTAAGGAATAATGTACTATAGACGTTATTCTGTTGGGGCGTAAATGTAAAAGACAATATGGTTTCTTCTTTTTAGAGCTTCATTTATACAAATAAATAATATTGCAATGTCTGTTTGTAATAATAAAATAATCGATTTTTACTATTTTTAATATTTTTTTTACAATGTTTATCTGTCTGTTTGTCTGTCTGTCATTTGGCGGGACTTTCACTGATAGGTAGCCAATAATGTAAGGAGTAACTTAGGTTACTTTTTTTAGACTAGCTTTACCGCTCGGCATTGCCCGCGATTATTGTCGTACCGCGGATAACACCGCGGGGTTTAACTAGTTTTAAAACATCTAAAGATACCCTATGAATATAATTGCAGGAAGTAGGCAATTTAGCCAACTGTCGAGAGGTGAGGTCATTTCTCTGTTGTTAGAAGACCTACCTGATACCCTATTTTGACTGGTTATCAAAGGCCTTGAGAGGTTCCTCACTCATTGGTAAGTAACGAAATATTACAGTGGGTTAGAAATCTGGCAGTATCTTTTTAACTTATAAGATGGGCGATATTAATGAGAATCTTTCTGCTGCTTTTCAACTTTTCAGCCACTGGTGCAACTTTCAGGCTTCCTCTAATGTAGTCATTCTTCACCTTATCCATTCTTGTCACACCACACATGCATCTCAACATTCGCATTTCAGTTAAATAACAACTGTAAACTTCGCTTATTGATGAATTTTATTGGACACAAGAAATAACTGGCAAAATGATTAATAACTACTATATTCATAAATTTTTAAGGTTAACATTATTTATAACATCACAAACGAAAACTGTACAAGTGTGTACTTAATAAAATATACTTACTAATCAGTTTGTCAGATGTTTTTGTAATAGATATAGTTAAATATATTATTCTCGAATTTGAATGAACTTGATCGGTGTGATTAAGTCGATATACAAGCAAATATTAATCAGCTAATTTTCTTTACGTAGCTTTATTAGGATCTGACACAAGCACAATTTTTCAACTTATAATTATCCTAAAAAAAAAAACAAATAATTGAAATAAAAATCACTTGTTTAACAAACAATGGTAAAACGTTGGAATATCGTATTGCGAGCATGCTGCAACGCATCTGTTCAACCTGTCACTACCAATTGTTTATCGAGCGGTACTAATAATTGTGGCCCGTTTTGTAATCGAAATCAATCGTCAAGTTGAACAAAGGTGTGTGCACAATAGAGCGAAAGTTTTGCAGCTACGAATGTACAGGCTTTAAGTATGGCTAACATTATGTGTATGCAGTTACGTACATGTAAATATTTACATTGCAAAATATGTGGTGAGTACTGGTGACTATTTTAACTATTACCAGTAATAGAGTAGATACAGGGTGTCTCAAAAGAAATTTTATATTTGTTTAGCTTACTGCGTGAACGCTGCGTACTTGAGGGGTGCGGGGGTTATGTCAATTGGTAGCTTGGCTCTTGGGGATTCAGTCGCTATGGAGCGTTTCTCGGGAGCAGACCGCGCGTTGTGCGTGCGAGAGTTTTACAAGAACGGTGATTCGACAACTGTCGCGCGTAGAAAATTCTGCAGTATTCGAGGTTTTCGCCACTTAAATGATGCGCCAAGCCTTCCTCTCAATCGACATTGGGTTAAAAAGTTTGAAGAGACTGGATCAACGCTGGATAAATCAAAATCCGGGCGACCTAGGTCATCAAGAACGGTAGAAAACGTGGAGAGTGTTAATCAATCTGTACGTGACGACCCGAGCCTTTCAATTCGGAAGCGCGCGAGTGCTTTAAATGTGCATAGATCATCATTACATCGCATTATGCACAAAGATCTAAAGCTGCACCCATACAAAATTCAATTGGTGCAAGAATTAAAGCCCCAAGATGCCGGTCAGAGGCTTAATTTCGTAAATCAGATGATTGAGCGATTTTCAACGTTTACCAACATTTTGTTTTCGTATGAAGCTCATTTTCATCTTAATGGCCACGTAAATAAGCAAAACTGCCGCTACTGGAGTTCAGCCAATCCGAAACGCAAACATCAGAAACCCCTACACTCGCCTAAAGTGACCGTATGGGCTGCTATGTCGGCGCGAGGAATTATCGGCCCTTACTTTTTTGAAGACGAAATGGGGCGTACAGTTACAGTGAATTCAGAGCGTTATGTGGAGATGTTAGACAACTTCTTGGTACCTGAACTGCAAAACTTTCCTGGCTATAACCAAAGAACATGGTTTCAACAGGACGGAGCAACTTCACACACGTCCAATATATCTCTGCCACGTGTTCGTGAAATTTTCTCAGGAAAATTGATCTCCCGGAGAGGTGACATAAATTGGCCTCCACGTAGCCCAGATTTAACCCCTATGGACTTTTTCCTATGGGGTTATCTTAAATCTAAAGTTTACGCCAATAAACCAACTTCACTGGCGCATTTGAAAGAAAATATCCGTCACGAAATGGCAGCCATCCCTCACTCCACCTGTCGAGCAGTCATAAGTAATTTTACTGTTCGATTAAATGAGTGCCAACAACGTGAGGGTTTACATTTAGACGATATTATTTTTAAGAAATGAATTCCCAAAAAGTGTATTTTAACAATAAATAAACATTTTTTCTATATACCGCTTCCTTTTTTTTTAATCAATCCACTAAATATGAAATTTCTTTTGAGACACCTTGTATATTCTAAAATATCAAGTTTTAAAGTAAGTACGCTTACTCGAAATACCTAATTTCTTTTATACTCAACTGCATTGGAAGGACGGTTATGTTTTTTGGGAGAAAGTATGTTTTTGAGTTCATTTCTTTGATACGCTCTGTAGCCCAAAAGGTTTTTTAGTTTTTTGTGTTTCAAGTGTCTATCTTAATTGTGGTGGAAAATTGATCCTGCTTGTTTGTTAATTTTACATATTTACGCAGTCAAATTGTTTGTATTTTCATTCGTTTAATTTATGATGTCCACGACTTATTTTATAGTTTGTTATGTAGCGACCTCCACATACAACGCAACAACATACTACAGCGCCATCTACCGAAGTTAGACTGAACTACAGAGTAACGTGCAATTATCATAATTATATACAACATCCCAACATCAACTATTAGGCCGTGGTTAGGCATGAAGATTCTCCGACCAGGTGAGTGATCGCCTGGTCGGAGAATCCTCTCTTTGTGTTGGAGGGATATGACACCCGTTCCCCCACGGTAAATATTCTCCAAAAGAGTTAAAAATGCTTTCTATGTATTGTTTGTAGATTCAACTGATATATCTATTGTTTGTATAACTTCTATCTATGTCGTTGTCATAGTTTTGTCTATTATATCGTCTTTCGTCTTTTAGGGGTGCCCACGAGCAGATTGGTCAAAGTCACAAGTTTATTGTTACCATACCAGGAACTCAAAGAGCGCCAACAGAGTTAGAGAATCAGATATTTAAAACTGTTTATCGGTAACCATCCGGTATAGTATTTTATGTGGAACGGAACACCCAACTCGCTTATAAAAAAGCTCGCTACACAACACGCCCGTGTGTAACACATGTTTGTTTTCATCAGTGTCCGATGCACCTACCCTTAATAGTTTATACACGAGGGGGCGGGTGCACCACCAGTTAATATTAATTAAGGTGGGGTGAGGGCCACCCCTGCTATTTAGGTGTCGAAGACGTGTACAACTTGATGACTATGTAATGCATATTAATTGTTTAATGTAACTCAATAAGGTTGTATTTGGTTTGTAAATACTTATGGATTATTGTGAGGGTGTTGCATGATATTATAAAATCATTAGATGCTAGCGGTGTCGAACCATGCCTTGCTGTGGCATATTGTGGCTGCATTAATCAGTAATGATTGATAAAAGTGACATGAAAAATGGATAAAAATCGTCTTGGTTGTGTCTGTTAAAATTTCAGCTCAAACGGTGTGGTACTGTTCGAGTTTTTGAATCGCAGACAAACATACATATAAATAAATAAAATAAATGTGCCGGACATCTAACACACAACGCCATCTAGTCCCAAGCTAAGCAGAGCTTGTGTTATGGGTACTAGACAACTGATATTAATACTAATATACTTTTTTTTTGTATACATACATATTTTAGATAGAAAATACCGAAACTCCGAAACAAATATTTGCAGATCATACAAACATTTGGTCCGACCCGGGAATCGAACCCGAGACCTCAAGCTTAGCAGTCGCATACGCTACCACTACGCCACCGTATTATTAATGTGAACTGATTTTTACTGATGAAATTACGTGGAATTTCGTTTGCGTATCTTTCAATAAAACTGGGCTCATCTAAGCGTAGTGTTAACTATCCTATTCCAGGCATGCCAACAAAACATATAGCTTAAAGTAAAACCGTGAAAACATATAGCTTAAAGTAAAACCGTGAAAATCGGTAAGATAGTTTCTGAGTTCATAGTGAGCAACAATATGACACAAGAATTACCTAAATATAATAGATAATACATTTAGATTGAAAACAGTGTTGCTTTTTAACTTATAACGGAATAAAACGTACTTCAGCGCCATCATCATAACACAAGCTCTGCTTAGCTTGGGACTAGATGGCGTTGTGTGTAAGATGTCCGGAATATTTATTATTATTATTTATTATCTAACGAAAACACCAATCACATTCAACTGCAACATCACTAATTACAGAAAATGAAAAAAAACCTTAAACGGCCTACCCTCAAAAATATTAAAAAACGTACCAGATGTTTCACGCCATTGTATTACATAACAACACATGGCTTAATACCTAATTTACTACAATTTTCCTCGGTCCAACTACCATAGGCGTATCGGTAACTTTTTTGTACCAAACTTTTTTGTTTTCACACTTTTTCCATCAAGTAATTACCATCTTACCAAACACTATTGGGTATTTTGAACGGGTCCGCGGCCAATAGTAGCACCGCGACTAATCTCTAAAAGAACTCTCTTGTGATATAAAAGTGGATAGTTTTTTTGCCATCAAAATTTATAGTGTTCAGAAATAACCCATACTCTTTGTAAAGAATCTATTAAAGAGGTTCTCTTCTTGTAAACTTTGTGGGAATGACTCTTCCGTTTGTAGTCAGGGAGCTGCTATTGTAACTGATATAAATTGCATAATACGTTTTTTAAGGATGAGATATCAGAGTTCTTTGTGCTTAAATTGATTTAAAAGGTTATTATACTCTTGATGTTTGGTTCACGCTGTCTTTAAGTCTTATATTATAGTGCATTTTTTACTAATTATTGACTCGTATTTGTTGTTTTTTAACATAACTGTTTGGATTGTCGCGTAGGTGATAAATACTTTTGAAGCTGTCCAGGCCCTTTCTCCATTGCCTCTTTTAGAGAACTTACAATACCTTGACGTGCCTGCTGGTAAACTGTCCAAACACCCAGGACATATATTTATGTGATGTCTTTTCCTGTGATATGTATATGTATTTAGTAACATTTTCGTATATTTATCAGCAATATGGTTATCGTATGCCTAGTTTGAGGAATTTATCTAAAATGCATAAGATTATTTTAGAAATGTTTAAAAACCTATTATACCTAGATATTTAATTCTCGTGTAACGTTGATGCTCGCAATTGACTTCGAAACCATCTAACCGATTTATTTGTTTTTTTTAAATGTGTGTTTTGCTGGCATGCCTAAATTGGAATAGTTAACATCACGCTTAGACCAATTAAAGCCGAGCATAATTGAAAATATAATATAATTGTAAAAAGTAAGTATTTTTTTAAAGGCATCTTCCGCTCTAGGAATAAATTCTGTGTCGCAAAGAACTTTACAAACATACATGTAACGGTCCCAAAAAACACCCAGACTCAGAACGACAATTTGTAGGTCAAAGTGTTGTCACATGTAGGATTTGAACCTACAACACTGCGAAGTATGAAACGGCATAGCGATCGCTTAAACTACTAGGCCATGCGTGCAGTATTTGCAGGCATTGTGAAGGATGTCGTTGCAAATATAAATTGATTCACCACACTACGTCTAAATCCTGAATAAAATGACTCCTCTATACATTAGAGTTATGTTTACGTTAGTTTAAAAACTCTGTACATATTCTTTATATACTTAGTTGAAATGGGAGCGCTTATCGCCTCAACACAGGCACCCCGCCCTACGGGGTGTTCGCAACAAAAATACTGTTGTTTCCTTATTGTTGCCGTCTGTTGTCGACTGTTGTCGGTCGTTGTCGCTTGTTGTCAGCAAGGGCCCCGTTGTTTAATTACTAACGTTTTTGTAACGCTGTGTAAACGTTGTGATATTTTCGTTTGGCTCCCTGTCTAGTGTGGTTGAGGTCTTGTTATGATGTACGCAAAGAGATAACGATTTGGAGGGATCTGTTCTTTGCATAGTAATTTTAATTCCATTATTCTATTAGACGTATCTGGTTTCGCGACAGATTCGATTATTCGTTCGTTTAAAGGAGGGACAAACTGTATTTACATTAAAATAACAATGAATTTGTTACTGAAGCTACCTCACACCTTACCTCACTCTATGTATAACTTTACGTATTGAACTTTACTTTATGTATTAAACTATTTCAAGCAGTTTAACTCGAGCGTTTCGTCTGACACTAAACTTCATTGAAAATAATCTAAATAAAAAACAATTCTTAGGGCAAGAGATTTTTATCAAATTAATAATAATAATAGATTCTGGCTAATCTTAGACAATGTATTAGTTAATGACACACGAGAATTTAGGCGTTAACGATTGCAGAAAGAAAAACGCTCGAGTTAATCTGATTAAAATAGTTCAATGTACCATAACACACTGATTTCAAAAGCTACCAGTTAAATTTTCCCTGATTACTTATATTATTGTCTACAGTGAATATAAACTGGTTAAGTAATTATCCAAATAGATATCTACTATTTAGTTGAAAAAATCGCCGAGTCGTGACTGATAACTAGAGCAATTGCAGAAACCTTGATATCAGATCTTGAACAGACAGAAGAACAGAAGGAAACACAACAAATAATTATCAGATAACAATCATTCCTTGGTCCTATATATCTTATATTACTATGTACCGTTAGACCATGTACCTACTCGTACCTATAATATATCATTGTATAAAATTTTATCCAGTATATATAGTTCAGAGATTCTGGCGTAATTGACTAACAAACCTTCTTCATTCAATATTTCCTAGTCAAACTTTACGTTTATGTACTAAACGACATTTAAATTTATCCATTCCAATTACTTAAGAATCACTCGTACAAAACAAGTCTAACTTAATCATAAAAGCCTACACTATCCACACAATGGCGACACTCCCCTAAAACTCGTAACAAAAAAATCTATTAACATTTAATAAAATCATGACCTAAATAACATTTCTTACCATTTCAATTTTACGGACGAAAGGGTGGTGGGTGCTCCTTCGCCATGCGTCTTTGTAAGACCCTCCCCCTCCCTCTAGCCACTCCACCCCTCTTTTCCCTCCTCCCGTTTCACCATTGTCGCATGGCACACAAGCTTTCAGAGTAATGAAGAGCATTTTCGTCCGATTCTGAACACAATAGCCCCTTTAATACAAGGCAGAGAGGAAACTTCTTTGTTGCCAGGAGTATTGTACCTAACGTGTGTGTTTGGAGCTGTGTATTGTTTTTTGTTGTGTTTGTCTGTTCGATTGTTGTGACAATGGTGTGTTATGTATGATCTATCCAATGGAAGGTGTTTGATGTTTTTATGGCACGTTTAGGGGTACCCCTTTTTACAAAGCACTTACGCTTGACGCCAATTTCATAAAAATTAAATGTTTACAATTTATATAGCCAATTAGAATATCACCAGTCAAAAGAGGCCGCTCATGAGGCCGAGGAATACCGTCTGCTGACCTCCTAACTTCATTTTCAATATGGCAACCCATGCTGATGAATTAGAGTATTGACGATTTATAGACCTAATTGCTATTTGTCAACTTCGAATTAATATATGCTCAAAGTAGATTCACGGATAATGTAGAAGGCTTTGCTTGATTTTGTAAAAAACATTTGTTGTAGGATTACCTCTGTACCTGTAGTAAATAGTTTTCAGTAAACGTTAATAAACCTGTGTACTCATTTACTTCTTCATTTTATTCTTTTTTAGCTTTTGGACATTGTTAAAGTAAATCCTTGTTTCTTTCAAACGATCCATTAGCATTATCTATTCATTTCAGAAAAATATATCTGGCGATTATGCCCTAACTGTAGGGACTATTACGTGTTCCTTAATAGGTACCTAGTTATATATCCAAATTATTATTTTAGTATGAGGTTGATAGAAAAACTAATACACAATTAAAGTACCTACCTTGTATAATGAAATGCCATTTATCGAAGTCACTTGAAAGGCTCATCCACCGCCAGTTTTAATTCGACTAAATCTGCTGTACACCAATACCTACTCTTCCATAGAACCAAATTGTAAATTATATATATTCAAAGACAATTAACTAGCATATAACTAACTATTATACCTAATTTCGCAACTGTATACCGGACAATCATTGTTCAATGTTACCATCCTATTACTATTGTTTCTGTAACGAACGGGCTGTGTAGGAAATAATTATTGTGTAGTGGCAACACTGTAGTATCGACACGTGTCTTTTGTCGTTCTGTTGTTCGTGTTGCTATTAATTAAGAATAAATAAATAGTGTTGGGGTTTTGTGGAGGAGAATGTGGGAGGTTTAAGGCTATTTTGGGATGAATTATAGAGTTGAGAAAGGCTTCTGATGCTGAATTGAGAATGTCTATCGTTTGCTGTTTGTTATTGAAGTGGAGGCCCAATGACGCAGAAGCGTCACTAGGCCACCATAGTGTAGGGGTAGGTCACCATGCTGCATTGTTTGCAAGAGCAATGAGTAGGTATATTGACCACCACCCGTGGATTCTGCTTCTTGCAGGCAGAGTACAGTCATTTAGGCAGGCAGGCATACATAAAAAAATATATTACAGTCATATTATCTGTACTTTTATACAAATAAATAAAATTGAAGTGACTGTTTGTAATAATAAAATAACTGCTTTTTGTTAAACGCAATATGTTTTCGAACACGGTAGGTACATATGCCAAAATATTTATTTTTACAATTTCTGTCTGTCTGTCTGTTCGTTCCGGCTAGAACGGCTGGACCGATTTTGACGAGACTTTCAATGATAGGTTGCTGATGGTATAAGGAGTAGCTTAGTAGTACTTCTTTTTGACTAGCTTCGCCCCGCGGCCTTAGCCGCGGTTAACACCGCTGGGTTCAGCTACTAGTGCTATATACTTTATTATAATCCTAAATAAAGATTGATCTCAGTGATAGCTGCCAAAAGTTTCATTTTCAAAATTACGACGTACATTTTAAGTATGAATTTTAATATGAATTAGGTAAATATGTACCTACATAATTATTTCTGATAAAACTGACATGTAAGGCATCAAAACATAACGAGGTGATATGAAATAAAATCGTTTGTTCAAAGTTTTTTCGTCGGTTTCATAGATCATTTGTTACACTTCAAGGACTGTAGTAACTACATACGTATAACATAACATTTAAATATAATTCAATTTAAACATTAACCTAATGAATTAATATTAGGATACGGAGACTCTTTTTATTGACTTCAGTTCGACGATAAACAATCTATAAATTACCGTAGGAGAGCCACGTTTCAGCATTCATGGGCCGGTTTGACCGGGGTAATACCACGGGCTCCCAGAAAACTGGTATGAAACAGCGCCTGCGCTGTGTTTCAACGAGTGAGTGAGGATCCCGAAAGCCCATAATCCAACCCCTTTCTCATCTCTCTTCCCATCCCTCAAAGGTCGGCAACGCACTTGTGACGCCTCTGGTGTTGCAAGTAATTGCTTTTATTACATGTCAAATAGAAAAACAAAAACTTGGACGTTTTTAAAGCAACTTTTCTTTCTTCAGTTGTAGTGACTTCAGACGTAATAAGTTTAACCAAACTCGCAAAGGGTATTTAACTTTGTTCCTAACAAAAGTCTTAACTTCCACAATACCAGACACAATATCGTCCGAATCAAAACAGATATTCCCAAGACTTCAATCAATACTCAGCTTTCATAGAATACTATAAATACGTGACCTTTCGTGTGAGTACTAAATACAGGATTGATAGAATTTCGTTCCATTGTCGAATTGAGACGCTTGACTTTATAGAGGACCCAGTCAGTTCAGTTCATCATAACTACCTTATAGGAAGAGTGCTAGAACTAAACTCTAATTAACTAAACTACGAAAAGTCTGTGTCCTCTAGCGATCCAAAGATTCTCTTTAATATATTGACGTCATCCGCTAAACGAAGGTCTTAGAAAGAGCTCCAACCATCCCAGATTAGTATGTACTCGTATAATATGAAATTAAAGTAGTTTTTGTTTCTAGTAGGTTTTTTCAGGCACTTTCAAAACGTTATATTAATCTCTGAAAAAACTCTGGTTTTATTTTGTTATGGATAGGCTCAAACGAGCAGACGTATTGCCTGTTGGTAAGCGATTACCGCCGCCCATAGATGCCCCCAACTTCAGAGGCGTTACAAGTGCGTTGCCGGCTTTTGAAAGGTAGGGTGAGTGGTGGAGTATGGGCCTCCGGTATCCTCACTCAGTCGGTGAAACACAGCTCAAGCGCTATTTCACACAAGTTTTCTGTGAGGCCGTGGTATCACTCCGGTCAAGCTGGCCCATTCATGCCAAAGCGTGACTCTCCCACGGTTAAAATTACTACTAGTTTTTCAGTTTCAAAATATCATTACTATGGAGAGAAACTCCATAAGCTACTTCTTTATAAAAGCAAATTCTAAATTTTCGTGTAGGTACATAATTATTTATGAATGTAACAAAAACGTAAAATGGCAAAATTGGTAACTAATTTTCAAATATTAAAAAAAACTACTGCACGCTTGGTCTAGAAGTTTTAGCGGTTGCCACGTCGCTTTCTACTGCACAAAGTGTTGAGGGTTCACACACAGACAGACTCAGGACAACACTTTGTGTGATTCACAAATTGTTGTTCCGAGTCTAGGTGTTCTTTGTGTCCGTTTAATGTTTGTAAAGTCCTGGCAACACAGGATATTTATTCCTAATTAAGGTGTTGTCTTTTAAAAAGAAACAATAAAACTATTCTTGAATCATGGAGTAATTATTAGGAATCAGACAAAAAGCTTTTCACTTTTATTCTACCTACAGATTAAAAATATTGATTGTCCGTCTCTATAAAACATTAGCAAGAATACCACATAAAATCCATGTCTAATCAAAAATGTAGGTCAATCAACTAGATATTAAATATAACAAAAATATTACACGAACGCATTCCAACCTACACAGATATTTACTCAATTGCTTACGCCGAATAAACATTCAATATTAGCTAATTACAGACTGTATTCATTTACAAGACAAAGCGGAAAACAAACCTGTGGCAGAACAAATACAGTGTAAATACGTTTTCCAACTACTAACTTGCATGCTTGTCAACTCGCATTTTAACTTTAAAACTGTCACAATTTCTTTGACTTTCAGTGTGTCTTTGTGGGTCCGAGTTGGAGGAGTTCTTAGTGTAAAACAATGCTAATATTATAATGTAAATAAGTGAAGCACGCTTTGTGTAAGCTATGTTGCTCTAAAAGTTTTATTATTTTTTAGTTAAATACATACCCTAATGATTTATATGTTTAATAGTCTCAATATACAACCTTCAATGCTAGCACAGTGTTTTTTTTCTTTTGTTGGTACGTTATCTTTTAGAGGCATTCCTATATCTAGGTATATATATATATATATATATACAAATGAATTGCGGTTCGTTAGTCTTGCTAAAACTCGAGAACGGCTAGGCCGATTTAGCTGATTTTGGTTTTAAAATATCGAATATGAATTCATATGAATATGAATGTTACGCTACGGGCAATCTCCTATTGCCCGTAGCGTAACATTCTTTACTGATGCTCCGCTCGATAAACAATTTTTTATATATATTTATTCACCTTTTAAACCTTCCCTGGACTACAACAAATATTTTAAAACCAAAATCAGCTAAATCGGCCTAGCTAAATCGGTAAACGAGGTTGGGTGGGTCGGCTAGTAATATATAAAAATATATACATTTTATTAAAAGTCTATCTATAAAAGTATATATATAACATCTTCGAGTTATAGTTTTTGAACTTATTTTAGTTAACCTTTTATAGATAGAGTAGGTACGGTCTAACTGATGTAAATTTTATACTGATAGCTAGCTAAATCGAAAGTTGGTGTAGCTACTATTATTTACATGACACGATGACTGTCGCTGTTACCATGGCAACGGTAATGAAGCGTTATCGTTATGTGATCGTGAAAACTGTTTCGAGTGTGTCATAGTGTGGTGTATAATTTTGTATGTTTAGGTTTCTTGGGTTAAGAAGTAAATGGGTTTGATGCTTAAATAGCACTCACTTGGAAAATGTATGTTAATATGAATGTTAGTAGATCTTGAAATAATATGCTTGGGCTTTACATTTGTTGTATTTACCTATATAAAAGTAAAAGAAAAAACATAAAAAAACTATTTTGAACTCATACAAACAACAATACATTTATATAGTAATTTAAAAACTGTATACATAAAGTAATTAGAAACTATATATACATAATACACTTACATACAATACACATAACTTTATAATACTACTACTAACTTTTGTCCGCGGCTTCATCCGCGTGAATGTCGGCTATTGCGGTAAAGAGTAGCCTATGTTCTTCCTCAAGAATTTTATTGAAATCGATACATCGGTTAAGTCATAAAATCACAGCAAACGGACAGAGTTAATTTCGAATTTGTTATGTTATAGGCCGCATTTGTTTCACAACAGTTAACACACAAAAAATCTCACATTACTAGATAATAATACAGACAATAAAACCACATAAACTTAGTAAGACCAAATCTTGTATCATAAAACTAATAAATGATAATATGCCTCATATTATTCACGCAAATAACACCTCTATTGTTATTTGAAAAGTAGCTTATTTTTCTCAAACAGTCCTAAAACCGTCGTCGTAATTTTAATAGAACATTAGTCTTTTATACCATTGTTGTTACTAAGCACACGATCCTATCATCTGTACCGACAAAAGAGGAGAAAACCCACCCCAAAGTATCGACATAATAATGAGGAACCGGGAAAAACTTCTGTTGTGGAATGAAAAGCGCAAATTCGTCATTAGGCGGCGCTTTCCGCCATTGTTGTAGCTGTCTCACTCCCTCTTAGTAAATTTTCCATAAGCACGAGTGAGAGTAAGGGTGGTCCTTCGAGCCGGATTGTTCCTTTCTATGTTAGCGACATTGTTTTCGCTTTTATACCCGGCTGAATTGGGATTGTCTTGTCTGTTTGAATGGCCGATGGCGCCCCTCCACGGTGGATGAATACAGGCTTCTATAAATGGGGGGAGACAAAGGGTTGGTCTCTTGAATCGGCTGGGAGACAGGTCGTTTGATTATTGTATCGATTCAATGTATTGTCTCTGCAATGAAGGATGGTTAGGGCAAATTACTTTCTGCTTTTTATTCAGTGTTTTAATAGTTCGTGTATTATTGTTTAGTACTGAGAATAAACCGATGTTATTGAGTAATTAGTCATTTCTAATGATTGGTGATTCTAAAAGCACCAAATTAAATAAGTTTTCTTATTATATTTTCTGTAAAAGACAACTCCCGCATTAGGAATAAACATTCTGTGACGCGTGGACTTTATAAACACGCACACAAATAACACCTAGATTCAGAACAACAATTTGTGGATCACACAAAGTGTTGTCCCCTGTAGGATTTAAACCTACAACACTTGGTGCAGTAGAGAGCGGTGTGGCGACTGCTTTAACTACTAGACCAACCGTACATTCCATACGTTATGGATTACAACTTTGCATACTAAAAAATGCAGACTGCAGAGAGCTATATTGGACTCAGGACCTCAGTGACGTCACTCGGCAATAAGCAACAAAATAATACTCAGCTCAATTCGATCCATACATACCTGCGAAAGCACGATTAAATTACTGTGGTTACTGAACCTAAGTAGCAGTCAGTAACTTTTATAGTACTGTCTGTTATCGAAAGCAATTACTGTTAAATTGTTCCTATAATTGGTGTTTAATGTTTATGCACACATAAACAGTATGGGCTATTTCTAAATACATTTTACTGTTTATCTATATAAATAATAATGTTATGTTGATTTGTGTCCGCTTCAAAAACTCAAAAAGTTCTGCACCGATAGAGCTGAAATTTTAGAATGATATATAATTTGCATCAAGGTTTGTTTTTATCTAATTTTTGCATCAGTCACATATCCGCGACCGCAAACACGAAAAAACCGACATAAACGCGGGCGGAGCCGCGGGCAACAGCTAGTTATCAATAAATATTCAATAATAATTATTAATAAATATTTTCGAACATCTAACACCCAACACCATCTGGTCCCAAACAATGCAGAGCTTTTAATATTATGGGTACTAGACAACTGATACAAACACATAATAGTTATATACTTTTTTTAAATACATACATATTTAACATAGAAAATACCCAAACTTCGAAACAAATAATTGCAGATCATACAAACATTTGGTCCGACTCGGGAATCGAATCCCAGACCTCAAACAAAGCAGTCCCATACGCTACCACTACCATTGAGTCAGTTTATAGTAGTATAAGTTAAAATTTAAACAGTCCAACAAAATATTTGAAACCTTATTACAGTTAGCAACATGAAGATTTTAAAGTTATGACACCTCTTCCTGTTCTTTACAAATGGCTGTGTATTTGTGTCAATATTCCTTTTCTTAACGTTACTATTCTCCTAGTTGACTGCACGGTTGGCCTAGTGATTTAAGCGGGCACTACTCCGCTTGCTACTGCGCCAATGCCGTGGGTTCAAATCCCACGTGGGACTTCACTTTGTGTGATCCACAAAATGTTGGGTGTTAATTGTGTCCGTTACATGTATGTTTGTAAAGTCCCCCGCGACACAGGATGTATATTCCTAATGCGGGAGTTGTCTTTAAAAAAAAAAAAGGGTTGTTTAGTTACATTCATAGAATTTTAAGACACCCACGGGATGACAAGTAGTGGTGACCGTCCATATTCTTAATCTCTTACCACACGTATAATAATTTCTAAGTAATTTTAATAAATTGTTTCATTCACAGGTGCGGAATGGAAGCTCCTCACCGAGGACGAGAAGAGACCGTTCATTGACGAAGCCAAGCGCATCAGGGCGATGCACATGAAAGAACACCCAGATTATAAATACCGGCCTCGGAGGAAGCCGAAGACTTTGAGGAAAGAGGGATACCCGTACTCTATACCCTACCCCAGTGTCCCTATGGATGCCTTGAGAGCTGGTAAGTACTCTTTAAAAACTAGTATAGTATTCCGGTGGTTTTCTGTGAGGCCGTGGTATCACTTCGGTCGAGCCGGATGCCGAAGCGTGGCTCTCCCACGGTAAAAATAGATAATTTATATTTGCAAAATATGTCTAATACGCAATTCAGTCAAGATTATAACTTGACACACGGTTGTCCTGGCCCATAGTGGGTCAAATTTGTGCTTTGAAACACTGTTGTACCACACGGTTGAAAATACTTTAATTCTACTTTTCCTGCGTTTCCTTTTAAGATACTTTTAATTTTCCTATTCAGGTATATCATAGTGCTTGTTGGACTACAATTAATTTGTTTCTTTACATTAATTGTTATAAAAATTGTAGTTGACAAAATGCAGCTGCCGCTTATCTATACTAATATATGAAGCTAAGGAGTTTCTTTGTTTGCTTCAACGCGCTAATTTCAGGTATTACAGGACCGATTTAAAAAAAAAACAGTGTTTGATACCCCTTTTATAGAATACGCAAACCAAATTGCAGGGTCAGCTAATAAACACATATAAAAACAGGGGTATATATAAGTACGAGTATATAAACGTAGGGTGTTTTGTATGTATAATATGCATGTATTTACAAAAAAAATAATATAATACATGCATTTATATCAGTTGTCTAGTACCCATAACACAAGCTCTTCTTAGCTTGGGACTAGATGACGTTGTGTGTTAGATGTCCGAAAAATATTTATAAACAAACATCAACAAAGAATTAAAATCCGCACCTTTAGATCTTTAGAAATCAAACACAAACGGTGCCACATAAAGCATTAATACACAAGGCAATGCACCCAAAAGCTCCATTCGACTGGCTATCAACACATCAGTGTTGTAAAGAGCCATAAATGCTTTACAACAACTAATGACAGTCTCCCTGTCTTCACAACAATGAACATTAGAGCTTAATTAGCTACAATGTCGCAGTTTAATTCCCATAATTAAAGTTTTGTATCAAGCAACCATATTATTAACGGTAAAACGTATATATGATGCAAACGGACAGACAGGTAACTTGTTATTAAATGTCTACCATCGAGCGTCAACACCTGCAATTCAAACAATAAAATTTTCAAAAAGCTAAGTGACAACTTTTGATAAAATTTAAATAGCCTATTTAGGCATTATTACGAATCTAAAATGTATTTAGTGGTTTAGGCGCTACAGTGGAACATTTATTTATTTAAAAACTTTTATTATATTATAACAAGATTAATTCCCAAAGCAATATTGCAAGCTTATAACAATAAACTAAATTATAATATCTATATGCCTATATAAAATGAATTGTTGTCTGTTAGTCTCGCTAAAACTCGAGAACCGTGGACCGATTTGGCTTATTTTGGTCTATAATTATTGGTGAATAATCCTACTACTATTATAAAGGCGAAAGTTTGTAAGTATGGATGTATGTATGTATGGATGTTTGTTACTCTTTCACGTAAAAACTACTGAATGGATTTGAATGAAACTTTACCACAATATAGCTTATACATCAGAATAACACATAGGCTACTATTTATAAAGATATAGCTTCGCCTCGCGGCGTTGCCCGCAGTTATCATCGTACCGCGGGTAGCACCGCGGGGTTCAGCTAGTATATTATAAAAAAATAAATGATTTTCGAGAGGAGAATCAGTGAAGAATGTTACAAAAACGGGGGTAAGTTATTACGCTACGGGCAGTAGGAGACGTACCTAAACGAGGTTGCGTGGGTCAGCTAGTAATATATATAAAAACAAAAAAAATACAAAACAAATAATATTATAAAACCAATTAGTATTAATAGAAGTAATGATTATGTAGATAAGTAGATATACGTTAACTGTTTATTTCAGAAATAATGCAGCTTTGTGCTATTTCTGTGAATTTCGACATGCTACAATTATAAATGTCTATTTTCGTATCAACAAATGACAAAGGAGCCAATTTAAGTAGGTTAGTCCTCGCCACCGAGATGCTGAGTGACACAAACATACATACATAGATTGCCAAAAATATTACGTATCCTATCTTTGGCTTAGCCGTAGACGGGTGAAAACACAAGTGCATACTTCCTCAGAATATAAATAGGACTTAAAATACAAGAAAGGAAAGATTTGATTTCATTGTTTATAGTGTCATTTATAGCCTTCTACTTATTCTTTTGATGAAATGGCAACCAGCTGGATCACTCGTATCAGCTATTTCTGCCAATGTCAAGTATTTATAGTCTTCAATTATAAGTGATGAAATTAATGATAAAAAATATACAAAATGTGGATGACATGAAATGGGGACCGTCTTTCTATAAAACAAAAAACGATCTCCCATTATAGCCTTAACATGAATATTTATTTGCGTGACACGAGAATTATATATGATTTTTGCATTGCTTTTGAATTAATTTATCTATGTAATTGGACAACACTTTCATAAAATACTTATATTTTTACATTTCTCTTACTAGTTTAAGGCTTACATAAGTACATTAAACATCATATTGTTAAGTTCACTCGTGTCCAATTTCAGTATAATTTTGAAGCAGTGCAGTCAAATTGGCAATTTATATACCTAGAGTTGATATCACCCTTCAAAAAATGAGTTCTAAACATTATGTAACCAATCTAAATTTTACAACTGCGTTCCACTCCATCGCGTTATTCTCACTTTTATTTTTTCTCTCTATCTCTCTCTTACGCCAAACAATCCGTTATAATCGGGGAGAAAAGTTTTCTGTCCAAATAGCCAGAGCAGTACAAAAGGGCTTGTATTGGACGTTATCAGCCTATTCATTGGATGTCATCGAATCCGCCATAGCCGAATTGGGATTACACAATGGCCGTGCCTCGTTTACTATGTACGATTACGCGAGCTATTTGATTTAGTGGTGTTCGGTTAACGTGCGAGGCATGAATGAAATTCTGAACGGTTTGGTCTGTAAACAAAATTTAAACGGTAGGTACGTGATATTGAAAATTGCCACTGAGAGTACGAACAGTTTACCGTTACTATTTATTTATTTATTAATTGAAAACCGACAGCGATACAATAGTATTTAACGTAATAACATACACAGAATTGCCTTGTTAACTAAAAACTATGTATCCAGCATGCGAACAATAACATAAAATATGACATAAATCTAACTACATGCAACATTTATATTATATACTTAATAACTTATACTGTCCACTCAAGACGCTGATGATTTTAAATTTAAACAATTGTTTGGAACATAAGTAGATACCTCGTGGAATGAAATATAATATGTACGCGAAATACTCGTAAATATACAGTTTCTTGCGTAGTTATTAGGGGCACATGAAGCATGGGCGTATTATTTAATATATTGAGGTTCAAATACCCTTTAAAATAAATTCAAATTGGTTGTTCTATTTAAAAAATTACTTTCAAAGAACATTCGTGAATAATCTCATTATATCTGATAACACACTATGTCTATTTCCAAAAACCAATGTGTAGTACAGCTCGTACCATTAGGACTGGACGCCTAGATCGAAATCGGCTAGAAGTATATTGATAGTAAACAATAATGGTCATTCATTCATGTCCATCTCCTTGATTTCGGAACTAAAGACAGAGATTGACATTTGCCACCCAAATTTAAACAGCAATATTTAAACTCATCACCTTGCTATTACGTCACATGTTAATAAACCGCTTGATAATAAACCTAAATTAGGCCACTTCTAACTACTTGCACAAGTAACTCGCCTTCACTAAACGCAGCACTCCGGTCACTCGCCCTATCCACGACAAAAACGCACGCCTACAGTCACGACAAAGCCTCGTGACTCCAAAAATAACAATTTAAAGCTAAAAAATCACAACTACAAAAGACTACAAAGGCAGAAAGGGACAAAAAATATTTTTTTATAACAAATTATATTATATTCTTACGCCTATTTAGTGAAATATTCTCGATATTGAACTATAAAGTTGGTTATTTATGTCTTTTAGTCATGTTTTTGATGCGACATAATTCTGTATTGTGAACCATTTTATTAGAGAAAGTCATTGTGGTGCCCGCCGTGTTGGTGTATGAAAATGGTTTAGATTGTAAAGTCGCGTGTACATTAGCGGTAACTTTATACCAGACAATGGTTCGATTGCGGCTCAAACGCTGAAGTTGTAATATCACACTGATATATTAACCTCATGACGTGGTTTGAATTGGTGCTGTTATGTGCTTATACCGTTAAATGATGAAAGATAATAAGAAAATTTTATACAATAGGAAACCAAAGGGATATTACTTTAAGGGTTGAATGAGGCAGATGAGGATCACATACCTGCAACTCTGTGCTAGCAGTAATTAAGACCGAGCCCTCCAACGTAAGTTGTTGGAGAAAAATGTTATGGGTGATACTAACTACATTACGCCACATGGTGCGTGGCGTGGCACGCCATGGTCTTAAGACCATACAAATTAACAAAATTATTCAAATCATTTTTTATTCTTAAGTTATTAGCAATTAGGTTGAAATTGGATGGAATTTGATAGGAAACTACTATGTAGAATCTTTTTGCTCAATAGACTCGGTCAGGTGTTGCATTTTAAGTAAGTAGGTATTAAAACTATTTATAATAGAATTTTCAAAGCATAATCCAGATATTATCTACATCTAAATTAAAAAACTTATAAACAATACCTGTTAAAATAAATATGATATATTTGATAAAAGTTTAAATTAAATATCTGGTTGTTTGATTCTTTATAATTTACATTCACGAATGATAATATCTTTGTTATCCATTTACGAAATTACGAGTCAATTTAATTTATTCGTATTCTAGAGCTAAAAAATAAATTAAGGTCTAAACAGCTCTATATAATATTTATATATCCCATCCCTCTCCCCATCCCCCAAATGAGGCAACGCACTTGTGACGCCTCTGGAGTTGCGGGTATCCATGGGCGGCGGTAACCGCTTACCATCACTCATACGTCTGCTCATTTTCCAAAGATTCAAAAAAAATAATTCTAGAACATCTATAAATAAAATAAATAAATATAACGTATCACATTTACATAAAGGTTGGTACACAATACACGAACCACAAGAAAAACCGCTTCACCTATGTCACAGGACTTCACAACAAAAGATATTCGAAATATGAAAAGCGAAAATGGAACGCATAGTTTAAACCGTCTTGGCTGCTTTTGACAGTTGACAGTTTTCACTGTCTACGTGACAATGGGGTTAGTTGGGGTGCGTCAGTTGGGGTTATACCATTGACATGCGATTAAAATTATTGAAAGACTTCGCCTTTAAAAGTGTCGCTATTGAATTTTTCTTTAAAGGGTTGTTTTGAGGTTTAAGTTGTGTGAGGTTTCTTATTTTTTAACTTACAAGAAAAATTGTAGATAGTGCCAGGCTATGTCCAGCATTGGCCTGACCAATATAACCAAAAATGTAAAGATATCTACGATATTTGTGGTCGCAGTACGTTTATTCGTACTTTAAAAACACGGTATTTAAACTAAAATATAAAACAGTAAAAAATGAAAAATCTGAAGGCATCCAAAGCTTGTTCCCATTTGTATTGAACACTGCGAATTAGTTTAAACTTATGTACCTAGGTGCAGGCTATATACGTAATCAACATTAATGTATGAATTAGATTCACAATTATCCATTTAATGTTGTGTGTTATTGGTGCTGAAGAACAGGTACTTCGTAGTCTCTGAAAATCTGTAACCATTACGCATACCTTGGTAACTTGTAACTAATTATTTGTAAAAATACAAAAAATATTTTGTTATTATTACTATGTAATAAACGTATCTAAACATAAATAAATAAAATGAAATGATTGTGTTAACTTCTTCAGACATTACAATCTCAACAAAAATCTAATGTACCCTACGATATGATAGGTAAATTGAAAATATTTGTATAGCAAATTAAAATATCGTGCATAAGGAACTAAATTCATCAAAGTCATCTAGTTATTACATATGATGTGCAACATCTAACCACTTACTACTGGTCGGCTAACTCTAGCACGTTTCCCGAGTTACATACTGCCGTCCCTTTTCCCTAAAACTATTCCCACGGATTGTAAGAAATCGAGAGGCAAACTATTACATTAAAAACAAGTCTATGTACAAACAAACAAATAGCTACTCAACCAATATTACCCGACATTAACATTTTTTATCCGTCTTCATTGCGGTCGCCAAAACTAAACGTGGGCGGAGTCGGCACGTGTGTCCTGACCCTTAAATAAGGGTCGCGCCACACTTTGCACTAACATGGCTTTTAAGTTAATTGCAGTTGTGAATTTATGTCGTGAAATAAACCAAGGGGTGAATAATTACTTTCGCCATTTAGGAATGATTTTTAATATGCTTGTGGATGTTTTAATTAGTAATATTTTTTTAATAAAACTTTATGTTCCTATATTTTTTTTGTAAATGACTTTATATTTATAAATTAAATCTTACAATTCTTATTCATTTTTAAAAAAGCTATGGTAAAAGTTGAGATTGGAAATACGAAGGGTAAATTTGTAGTAAAGCCACGCTAACTTCGACACGAACGGGCCGGCTCGACCGGTGCGGTAATACCCTCTCAAAGAAGACCAGCCTTCGGGCTGAGGTGAGTGTGAGACTGGTGTCTCAGTCAATGATACAGAAGCATCTGGCTGTATCGTTGCATTGTCAGGATTATCGTGATAAATAAACGCATTTTGCACCTACAAAACATTCGCGAACATAAATTCAGTTTTTTTCTTTTATCTTTGTCTTCTTACACTTACATTAAATAATAAAATCCACTTACAAATCTCTATTAGAATGGGCCCTTAAACTCGAAGCGCACGTGCCGATCACGTGACTGTGACGTCACCAACTTCAGGGTTCAGTAGTAAAGTGAGTGCAAGCGCACGTCGGCAACGCCCCCTTGCGGGCAATTTGGACGATTATTGATAGGTTTGTGACGGATAATTTAGTTGAAATTGTTGTGATTAGTATGTGTCGGTCATAGGTCACACACAAACAAAAACTATTGGTCTCATTAAGGATATCAGGGAGGTTTTTAATTTTTTGTGCGTATGCGATGCTGCAGTGGTTTTTATATAAAAAAAAATATACTATCAATTTATATTAACTCAAATTTAGAAATAATTACAACGATTAAGCACACGTTTGTCTTTTCAAACCATTTAATCAACATTTGCTTTAAAGTTACTGAAGCTGCCCAATATTCCTAAAACATGAGGGACTGATTAGAGAGAGTAAAGTTAAAAACTAACATCTGATCTACATCATTATTTAAGGGAAGTGGCATAATGCCCTGATCATAATCCACTTGTCTCATTATTATGGTTTTTTTTAAATATGACTCTGCGTTAGGTGGTCTCGCGGTGATTTTAGGTGGTCTCGCTGAGATTTTATGTGTTCTCGCTGTGATTTTAGGTGGTCTCGCTGTGATTTTATGTGGTCTCGCTGTGATTTTAGGTGGTCTCGCTGTGATTTCACGTGGTCTCGCTGTGATTTTATGTAGTCTCGCTGTGATTTTGTGTTCTCGTTGTGATTTTATGTGGTCTCTCTGTGATTTTATGTGGTCTCGCTGGGATTTTAGGTGGTCTCGCTGTGATTTTAGGTGGTCTCGCTGTAAGAGAGTAGCGCCCCGGTCGAGCCCGCTCGTTTGTGCTGAAATCAGCGTGACTCTATTACCTGATTTCTGTAAATTAAAGCAAAATTTAAATCGGTTGCCTTTAAATTGGCTTAGTGCCATTAAGTAACAAAGTAATTTAACGCGGTTATTTACATGGTAAGTAATTTTTCACAGTAAACATTACCATTTTCAAAAATACGTCACATGTTTGTCTACCCACAGTTATCCAGATGTTACTCATTGTATAAGACTTATTTGTTATGTCTTTCATTGAATAGTAAAGCATTCGATTCTTCAATATTCTTTGAAGATTTATTAGAAGCTATAGTTTCTTTTTGTTTTGTTTTATAAAATAATGATTTCTTTCTTTGACTGCGACTGCACCATATTTGAACCGATTTGAATAATAAATTAAGAGTAAAGTTGAAAAAAGAAAAGATAAAACATGTAGGCACAGCTTATTAAGTACTATTTATCGATTGTCTTTAAACGAGCAATTTTTGTGTACATATCTATCTATCAGAATCTCGGAAACGGCTCCAACGAGTTTTATAAAATTTAGTATGCAGGAGTTTTCGGAAGCGATAAAACTATCCAGTTAGGATTAATTTATCAAATTTACCAAAAAAATAATACCGAGCGAAGTTCGATCATCCGACGTACTCATACTTAAAGTACATTCAAGTTGGAACGTCAATAATTATTTTACGAAAATTTATGAAGTCAGATCTATATCAGATTTAATAATCTACAATTTAAAAGAAAAAAAACTATTTATATATGTCTTAAATAAATATAGAGTAATCAAAATTAGAGTCAACAAAAAAAGTATAGGTAGTCTCATCACCGATAGATGGCGTTGTTTAAAAAATATTTTTTATCTGTAAATGTCTATTGAAATTACATTTAGTTTTCAACAGAGCTATTGTTAAAAAATAAAAATTGTAAATACACAGACAAGCGTTACATGAAACATTTATTGTAACAACTGTATCTGAAACTAGCTATTGTGTAACACACAGACAGGTTTCATTCAAAATTAGTCTATTACTTCGAAATACACACATAAATGTTTTCATTGTATGTACAAGTTAAAGTGTATTAATTGTTATGTAAATTTTACGAGAACAATGAAATCTTTGAATACGATTTATGTATTCATATTGGTTACATATTTTTCTTTGATTGTTTGTCAGAATAATTAATAATGTAATTGACGCAGACAATCTATTGTCTAACTGTGCACTTATTTGTATAGCTTTGTGTTTTTAGTTGGTAACCATTGTGTACGTTATCTGAGGATTCAACAATGGCTAATAATTCATACTCGTAGTATCTTCATCATGATTTTTTTGCTATCCTAGTTTTGATTTTATTTTGAACTAGCTGACCGACGCAACCTCGTTTGCGTCTTTTATTGCCCGTAGCGAAAAATCTTCCCCCGTATAGTGTGTCGCAGAATTTTTGTAGATATTTATAAGATCTACGATTAAAAAGAACATTTTATGGTTCTATCTTTTATAGTTTACGCAGCGTACACAAAATAAGTAACTTTTCTGCTTGATTTTTTACACCTTGTGTCCGAAAAACTCCAATATCTTACGGAACTCTATTTTTTTCCAAAATAAAATATAGCCTATGTTACTCGTGGATAATGTAGCCTTCGAATGGTGGAAGAATTTTTAAAATCGGTCCAGTAGTTTTTGAGCCTATTCATTACAAACAAACATACAATGTTTTCCTCTTTATAATAATAGGTCTTTACCTATAAAATTGCGTTTCTTCAGTACTGGTCATTTCAAATAAAAAAAAATTTGTAATGGCTCTGTATTCTAAATTCAAATTAATTTTGTTTTAAAACCATGACATTCTATTTACAAACTCAGTCTTTTGTTTTTTGATTAGCGTTGTATTTTCATTACATTTGAACATTTTTCGTCATAATGGATACTTTAAAAATTCGTGTAACTATGGAATACGAGTTCCGTCGTGGCACCAACGCGACACAAACGGCACATAATATCAAAAACGTTTACGGAGAGAACTGTACAAACGAACGCACAACCCTTTATTGGTTTTCCCGGTTCCGTTCTGGAAATTTTGACTTGAAAAATGAATCTCGTGGTCGCACGGAGACTTTGGTTAACAATAATGAATTAAAGGCGATTGTGGAAGCTGACGAAACTCAATCTACAGCTGAGCTAGCAGCAGCTTTTAATGTAAGCATCAAAACAATATTGATCCATTTGCGACAAATTGGCAATGTGAAAAAGCTTGATAGATGGGTGCCCCACGACCTTAACGATCGCCAGCGCAACGTACGCGTCGAGACCTGCCTTTCGCTGCTCAACAGGCAAAGAAATGAAGGAATTTTGAAACGAATAGTTACGTGCGACGAAAAATGGATTCTGTTCGACAATCGAAAGCGCTCAGCAAGTTGGTTAGAACCTGGTTCAGCACCAAAGCAATGCCCTAAACCAAAAATGACCCCTAAAAAGGTGATGGTCACTGTTTGGTGGTCTAGTGCGGGTGTGATTCACCACAGCTTTTTACAAAACGGCATGAGCATTAATGCAGATGTGTACTGTGAAGAACTGGAGAGAATGATGGAGAAGCTTGCACATCTGCAACCAGCTTTGGTCAATCGGTCGTCCCCACTGCTCCTTCACGACAACGCGCGACCCCATACTGCGCAACAGACAGTCTCCAAGCTGCAAGAGCTGGGGTTGGAAGCTCTCCCTCATCCGCCATACTCACCAGACCTTGCACCTACCGACTGTTACTTTTTCCAAAATTTAGACAACTTTTTAGTGGGTAAAAAATTCAATTCCCGAGAGGCAGTACAAAATGCCTTTGAAGAGTTTGTTGCCTCCCGTCCAGCTGATTTTTACAAGAAGGGCATCAATAAACTGCCAATGCGTTGGCAAAGATGCGTCGATTGCATGGGTGATTACTTCAAATAACAGAAATAAAAAAGTTTGAAAAAATAAGTACTTTCACTTATTGCATACAAAACGGCAATTTCATAGGTAAAGACCTAATATTAGTACCTATAGATGATCCCCGCCGGCCATCATTGCTGCCATGCTGGCGGGTGAAGAGGGCTGGGACGCAGTGGTCTCTTTCTGTGAGGCAGTAATGCTCCAGAAAGAGACCGCTGAACGGGATCGGGAGAGGGCCGATCCCGAGCGCAGGCGACGTCGCCGGTGACACCCGCCGCCGACAAGACCGCAAGCTGCCAGAGAGTGGGGACCTCTGGTAGCTGAATAATGGATGCTTTCAGCATTAGGGGAGTGGCCTTGCCGCAAATCTGCGCAAGGCCGCAACATAACGACTGGGCCTGGAGGCAGGGGGAAGCCCAGACTTCCCCCAGGATAGCGTCTATGGACGTGGTGTCGTTCCTGGGGGGGACCTGAAATAATTTGGTCCGGGTCCTCCCCAGAGCAGGGCGCCCGAGGCCGGCCGCCGGGGTGGTTTTAGTGGACTCACCACATACCTGGCTCCTCAGTCCCCGGAAGAGCCGGTGATCCGAAGGGATTTCCACCTCGTCGAAAAAAAAAAAAAAAAGTACCTATAGATGAACGTATGCTTACACGCTATACGTCTCAAGGTAAGCCACGCTCAACCGGGGCGGTACTACCCGCATACAGAAAATCACAGTAAAATGACAGCGTTCGTGCTGACGTGTTTCGTTGGTGAGTGCGAGACCGGAGGCCCAATGATGCAGAAGCATAACTAAGCCGCCATGGTGTGGTCACCATGCTGCATTGTTGCAATCTCTGCATTTGCAGTGAGTATGGTGACCATCACTCTTGAATTTTGCTTATACTTTCCATCAGGCAGAGTAGAGTCATTTTGACAGGGCCAAACAAAATAACCCGCATCCACGACTTCTGCAGAACCGAAATTGCTCACTTAGCCAAGTTACAAGTGTTGTCAGTTTTCTAATAACATTTAGATTTGAAAAAAATATTTCGGACATCTAACAGACAACGCCATCTAGTCCCAAACTAAAGAGAGCTAGTACCTACTATGGGTATGGATTTAAAGATAAATATACTTCTTTTTTTGTAAATATATACATATTATACAAAGAAAACACCCAATCTCCGAAACAAATAGTTGCATTTCATACAAACATTTAGTCTGACCCGGGAATTGAATCCGAGACGAGTTAAGAAGAAACGAGCCTGTTGATATACTGTACGATGTTTTATTGTAATCACAGAGAAGTAAGCAGATACGGGCCTATGAGTCTAGCGTTATTTATTAATTAGAATATATAATAGAATTAGTTTGATTGCCAGTCAACTACTTATACACCTTATTCTAATTCACCATGACGTAGGCCAGGAATTAAAAATCAGAGTTTTCATTGGTTAAAATAATTGATTCTTAGTACAATCTCTCCTCTCCCTCCTGGATCTCGACTTCGAGTGGACGTGTGCAAAAATACGCAGATTTTAATAAAAAATATTCAAAAATTCGACAATAATACTAAGAAAATAATAGGAGTGTATAATTACCGAAGAGGTCACCGTGCAACACTTCTACAAACAACATCTGCGCCTGCGCAAATTCCAGTGAAGCTCCGCCCACGGGTGAGAGAGACAACCCTATACATTTACTTTAAACTTTTACAACCGGGTACCAGGATAATAGGATTAATTAAAGGTACATTCATAACACTGTACGGTACAGAAGGGCTAATATATGATTACTTACTACCGCTTCCTTGACGTTGGTGCTTAGATTAGCGACTAAGAATCATCGAAGCTCAAGATCAAATCCGGAAAATTGGAGTTCTTTTTGTTATTTTGAATTTAATAAATATCTCCACATTACTTCATTTTACGAGAAAAAGTCGTTAAAATTATTATATTTTCTACTAAAAATATATTTAACAATTTGAAGAAACATGCCATCCAACCGAACTCCACCTTCAACTTCGACACTAGCAGTCCCTCCTAATGATATCATTATAACTCAAGACTCGGACACTGCCTCTGATAAAGTGTTTTCTGACGTTGAACAGCGACTCCCTAGTGTTTCTAGGAGACCTAAGCGGAAACAAGACGATGTTGCTAACGCCGAAATTAAAGAACTCCTCTATGAGATACAGAAGAAACAAAATGCTGAGTTTCGAAACATCAAGCAGGACATGGAAGCCATCAAAAAACAAAATATTGAGTCCCAAAAATCGTTAGAGTTTCTCTCGAACATGTATGATACCTTACTGCAAAAATTTGAAAAAATTGAAAAAGAAAATTCATCACATAAACATTATATAAAAGTACTAGAAACTAAGCTAGAACAATTGGAGCGAAGCTTTAAGTCTTCTTCTATTGAAGTCCGTAACATTCCCTTGGTTACACCAGAGACAAAAGAGAACCTAACAACACACGTCTTACGCCTCAGTGAAGCTGTAAATCAACCAATACAGGATACGGAAATCCGTGATATTTACAGGATAAAAACAAAGAACGAGCCAGGACCTATTATAGTGGAATTTACTAAATCAATACTGAAAGAACAATTAATTAAATCTGTAATTGGTTTCAATAAAAGCAAAAGGAAAGGTGACAAAATTAATACAGGTCACCTGAAGATAGAAGGCCACCCGGTTCCGATCTATGTGACTGACAACTTAACGGCCAAAAGCAGACGTCTGTTCTATTTGGCACGAGAGTATACAAAGACCCACCCACAGGCTAGTTGTTGGACTGCGTTCGGGAAGGTCTTTATCCGGCCCAAGGATGGACAACCTGCAATCCGTATAGAAACAGAAGACGCTATCGATAACCTGGGTACGCAGCAATGACTGGTAGGAGCCCCAACATGTATTGTTTATTTCGTTATTATTAGTTTCTTGGATTTTCAAAAACTCACACACACAAACTACACACATAAACAATTTTACACTAAACAAAAGAAACAACACTATCAATTACCTAAACTAATATATCACTTCCAATATAATAAAACTTGTATACACCTCATTAACTTAAATATTTCCGATGTAACTTATAAAACTCTCACCTTAAACCTTTTTCTGTATTGCGTAATTTGTACACTATATTTGATCATTATTAATGTTAAAGTTATGCATATATCGAAGTGTACCCTATTTAAAATTTGTGCAAAGTTAAAAGCAGCACACGTTAAAATTCGATCATAATAATATCTATATTAACTCGGAGCTGGATAGCATGACGCTGGCAAATAGTAGTACCTGTGACATTGAAGATATATGTACTAACATGCTTTATCCTGTTAATAAGTCCCTGAATTTAATGGTTCAAAATATCAGAAGTATTCGTTGCAACTTTGCACACTTTCAAACACTATTACAAAGCTCAAACATCCATTGGGACTTGCTTGTTTTGACCGAATGTTGGATACAAAATAATGTCCACTTACCACAGTTAGATGGCTATAACTATGCATTTACCACTGACAACAAGACCCAAAACGAGGGTGTTGTAGTTTATTTCAACTCCATGCATAATTATACTATAACAGAACCCCCAGTGGCGGATTGTAATTGTTTAATGATAAAAGTAAATACTACAACCGTTATCCTCGCTATGTATCGTCGCCCCGGTGTAAAAGATATATCTCAATTCTTAGAATCTTTGAATAACATACTTACTAAATTAGCATCATATAAGAATATAATTATAACCGGGGACATTAACTTGGATATTGCGGTGTCGTCGAAGGACAGCAGATCTGAAAACTATCTAAATCTTCTAGCCTCACATGGTATGTTACCTGCACACAATATTCCTACTCATACACATACTTGTCTTGATCACATCATCCTTAAGACCAACTTGCCCGCAAAATGTTACGTTGCTCATACTACCATTACGGACCACTTTAGCACTATACTTAGCCTTAATATGCTATCTAGCAATGTAAAACCTACTAGAATAAAAACCAGAGTAGATTATATTTCCCTCGACAGGTGCCTTACTAAGTTAGATCTGGACCCGATATTATCGATGGTGGATGTTAATGAAGCTGTTGACTATCTTATCTCTACCCTAAAAAGTAAGATAGATAGTTGTACTAAAATTATACCTATCTCCAGACGCCAAAACATCCTTAAGCCCTGGATTACGAAGGGTATGTTGAGATGCATAAGAAACAGAAATAATTTATATCTGAAGGTAAAAAGAAATCCAAATAATGAAATATACCAACTAACTTACAGCCGCTATCGTAATTTCTGTAATTCAATTATTAAAAAAGCTAAAAGGGAATATGAAAGGAGTGAAATCGACAACGCTAAGCATAACACCAAAAAGCTTTGGAAGGTTATTAAAAACATTACCCATACAAATAAAATACAAACGTCAGCAAGTACTTTAATAACTGATAATAATCCTGTGGCATCAGCTAATTCGGTAAATGAATATTTTGTTAATATTGGAAGAACTTTGGCTAATAATTTGTCGACACAAAACTCCACAGCTCCCTCTACACATTCACATGACACTAATCAATCTCAAACATTTGTACTTTTCCCAACAGATGTAGACGAAATTAATATTACCATAAATGGACTTAGGAACGATTGTGCGGTTGGCCTCGATGGCATTTCTAACCACATAATTAAAAGATTTAGAGGCATACTTGTTGAGCCACTCGCACACATTTGCAATTTGGCATTTACGTTGGGTATCTTCCCTAATGCATTCAAACGAGCTCTTATTCACCCAATCCATAAGAGTGGCGACAGAGACTGTGTCAACAACTATCGGCCTATATCTATCTTACCTGCTTTATCAAAAATAATTGAAAAGACCGTCAACAGAAGACTTGTTAATTATTTAGAAAAGAATAACCTAATATCTAAGTCTCAATTCGGGTTCCGAAGAAACATGTCAACAGATGACGCAGTACACGAGTTAACAAACACCATAGTCACCGGTATGGATGAAAAGAAAAAAGTAATGGCGATATTTCTGGATTTGGCCAAAGCGTTTGACACGGTCTCTGTTTCAATACTACTTGGCAAACTGGAACGGTTGGGTGTTCGTGGTACGCAGCTGCAACTTTTTGCAAGCTACCTCACGGATCGTACTCAGTGCGTTCAGCTAGGTGCCGTGCGGGGTGATGACCTTCCCATCAACACAGGTGTACCACAGGGCAGTATTCTTGGCCCAACCCTATTCCTTATCTTTATCAACGACCTTTGTCAACTAAACTTGACAAATGGGAGGGTCATCACCTTTGCAGACGACACTGCACTTGTATTCCAAAGTGATTCCTGGGAGGAGACGTATGGATGTGCACAGAGTGGCATGGACCGAGTCACTAAATGGTTAAACGCTAATCTTCTTTCACTAAATGTCGATAAATCGAAATATATGGTATTTGAATTAAAAAATAATAACCGACACAGAGACCCTATCCCTATATTAGCACATTCCTGCCCAACCCAAAACGTTTCGCTCGCAAAATGTACTTGTAGGGAGTTGCAATCGGTTGAGACAATTCAATATCTTGGGATCTTCATGGATAGGAACTTGAATTTTCAGGCACATGTAGATCTACTGACATCTAGGATTAGGAAACTCATTTATATATTTAAGAACCTAAGACACGTCTCAGACAATAAAGTCCTAAAAATTACTTACCTTGCTTTATGCCAATCTATATTAACGTACTGCATATCGTCCTGGGGGGGCGCGGCTAAAACCACTTTGCTAAAACTAGAACGTGCCCAAAGAGCAGTTCTAAAAGTGGCACTATTCCTGCCATTCTTGCATCCTACTGCCGATCTATACGCGAGATTTAATGTGCTTACAGTACGACAGCTGTTTATTCTTCGTATAGTTGTTAAGTCACACACACGATCAAGCTACGACCCGCTGTTTAACGCTACTAAACGTCGCAAACATAGAATCTACCAAACGGATATAATATATAGAACAGCCTCGTCACATAGATTCTATTGTTTCCTGGGTCCATATCTATACAACAAAATTAATCATCTCCTATCTATATACTCTTTGAACAGACTCAAGTTAAAAGCAAAATTAATGTCATGGCTTCAAAACTTGTCTTACACTGACACTGAAAATCTAATTGTACCGTTAACCTAATAAGTATCTATCCCACAAGAACCTACACACAGTTGTATACACTCACGACTCACAACCACACATACACACACACACACACACACACACACACACACACACACACACACACACACACACACGCACGCAAGCACACACTGATACACACACATTCACACTCTCTCTCTCACACACACACACACAAACAAACATCCAAATGTATATCTCTCCCAAACACGTATTTACACACTTCAACTACTATATACCTAACTTAAAATATTCTTTTTTTTTTTTTTATATTAAGTACATGACAATATGATTGTAAATTGTTACTAAGATTCGTCCAAGAGGTGGAGCCTGGTGATCTGTGATACAGGGTTTGCCTACTACAGGCACCAGCCTCTCACAAAGGAACGAGAGTGAATCAAGCTGTATTGTGGCTTTAAATATTGTACTTACCTTTGTGTTTGAGAGAAATAAATAAACTATTATTATTATTATTATAATATACTCGTTCGATGGTGTACAACCAACGATTGATTAAAATCATAACATTATGTAGTAGTTTAGAAAGTAGGTGGAAAGAAAATACCTACAACAGAATATTTTTATCAAAGGAACAACTGCCGCATTGGAGTTATATACCGTTGAAAGGAAAAATAAAGGTTCCATAAAACATAACATATTTCTGTTGAGTATTGTATAATAAGAATTTATTATTTTGTTATTTTACAACAGAAATATCTTGAGCCCTAATACCCACTTACAGTCCAAACATTCGGTGCTAATCCGTACAATAATCCAATAAATTGCTTATTCATGATTAGCATATTATGTATACCAGCAGTTTGTTACCGAACGGAAGTGTCCAATCGCGTGCGCCGCCGGAAGCTCCACCCCCCACCGCCAAACTGCTTCCGGTCACGTGACGTCATTTACATGACAGTTGAACGCAGGTCGTTGGGGAGAACAGACGTGCGTAGCTGAGACTTTTTGTTTATGGTTCTAGGAAATGATTTGTTGTTTTGTTTATGTTGTATTTTTTGGTTGGCGTGTGAATTTCTTTTTTTGATTTTGTCTATTTTGTTCGAAATTGAACGACTTTCCTTATAACTTCTGTCTGAAAATTTTACTTAAGAAGGTAGAAGGTAGAAGATATGATGTTGTTTATTAAGTAAAACTAATTGAAACAGAAGTCAATAGACTACGGGCCCGTGTCGAAGATTGATGGGTCATGTGAACCACCTAGACCTATTTGGATAGACACAAGGGCATAAAACAATAACATTCTTCTCATAGCCGTCACTTGTAAGCTGTCCAACTGATTACAGGTGATGAGTAGGGGGTAGCAACTCGTGATTTTTCTCCCTTGTCACATAATTTTTGTACGGCGTTGCGGAATAATGGATTAGAAGAGGTATTGGAATTATATGAAACCGATGCCGTACAAGATACTCTTATTAGTGAGTATCTTTACATTAACAACCTTAGAAAAATGTTTTCTATCAGTCAATCTAAATGTCATAGTTAGTCTTGCTTAGTTTGAAACTAGATGGCGTGGTGTGTCAGATGTACCTACGAAAAATATCTTCGTCGTGTTAACACATTAATTAAATAATAACTTAATGTAAACAACTCCGTCATTGCTCAAATCATTGTCATAGGTACCAGGGCAGCATAACACACGCAGATATCGAGTAGGATGATATGCACGATTCGTGGCTAATCTATCAATTTAACCATGGTTTGTTAAGTACGTCTGTTCCCCTGGTGCTATGAAACGGCGAAAATCCACCCTCGCCCCGCTGTCATTGCGGAGCGTCGCACGAGGTTTTAGGGATCAATGCGTTTTGTGATATCTTGTTTATCTCTTGATAGATACATACATATATTATAAAATATACAGTCGTGTTGTCGAAGTTATTAAAATTCTTGTTGAAAATTAAACTGATATAGTACTAGTACAAAAAAAATACGGGTCAGTCTTTGGGGACAGTTGATAGAAATGAAACTTGTGAATGCGTGCGGTGACGATGACGCGAGATTCACGCTTTTTGTTCACTCAAAAAGTGCTCGATGCGCCTAAAGAAGTTTTCACTTTAATAAATTCGTTTTGATATTTGTATCAGGGTGTAATTTATTTATAATATGTTTCTGGGTGATGTAAGACGACAACGACATCGAAGATCTGTAAGAAAGACTGTCGGATTTTGTATGGCTCCAACTACCCGTTACGATTATTTGTATGGCAACTGGGGCCGAAGGCTTAACGTGCTGTTGGAGGCACGGAGGGGTTTCAACATGTTAAACACTCTAAGGGCAAATATTGCTTAACTTTACACTTCGTTAACCGTTACCATTGAGCTAATGTAATATGTAACTATATTCGTCTACCACATACCTATGTGGTAGACATACCACATAGGTATGTGGTAGACGTTGATAGATGTTGGTAGACTTACGTATTCGTAAGTGTAGTCATACAAAATAAAATGATAAAATAACAGAACTCCAAAAAGTACATATCATTCTAATCCATATCAGAAATAAGCCGGTCAGTTGATAAATCACCCTACCTGTCGGGTCAAAATAACCATTTTCCGAGAAATTTAACACATTCGGACATAAAGAGTACAGAGCAAGAAAAAAACGGGGCCCATTGAAAAGGGAAACCCGTAGGAAATCCCATTTAACCGGTGTCCGACCTTTCTGTCGATCCCCTTACAATAGCGTGTGTTATATTTACATATATTATTCGGAAGATGGTCATTATGAATGTGATGGAGGTGAATCCTTGTATGGAATTATAGCATTTTATTTTTAGAAGGTTTTTCTCTTGACAATATAAGTGAAGAGTTTTAATCAGCTTTTGTACGAGATCTTAGAGGTATATTAATGCCCAGTTCCTATATTTGAAAAACGATCCGTTCTAGGTACGAATAGTAGTATATTATACGGGGCGTAAGCTAAAATTGTTCCTATAAAAAATAAATTGAGGAACGGTATTTACGACTCGTAGTCGGTTGTAGAAAATTTTTACACGATGACGATTCGTTAAGTGAAGTGTCGCTTACAATTAAGCGATACGTCTGCTCGTTTGCACATTGCACATTCATAAAGTTGGGTACTGAACTAAGCAGAGCCTAAACTATGAATTCTAGACAATACTATATCAGATAAACATATAGATACATATATATTATTTATTTAAAAAAAAAAGATCCTAAAATGCACCAAATATATGATAATTCTTTTTTTAAGTGATTGTTATTGTCAGGACAAGGTTTGTATAGAAGAAAATTCTAAGAAAACCTTCGTTAAGTAAGTTGGTAGAAGTTAAGGTGGGCTTAAAATACCTACTAAAAGTTTTTCAGTAATTTATTTATTTATCTTTATTGTACACACTTATGTGTAATAGACAAAAAGGAGTTGTAATATACAAATGTGACAATTGGCGGTCTTATCGTTCATGGCGATCGTAGTAGTTATTTAGAAAATGTTCACGAAAATAAACATGGAGGTGCAAAGTTCGGGGTCAGCTAGTGGTAGGTATATAAAAATCACCAAACCTTTGAAATAAATAATTGCTGATCATAGAAATATTTGGAACCACTCGGGAATCGTACCGCTACCAACGCGACACAGAGACAGTCTAATTAAATTGAATTGAGTGGAATTGATAACAGTATTCGAAGGGGTTTGTTTAGGTACCGCTTAGGTACAATACATCCAGCGATCGAGAGAACATGAGTTTAAAAGAATCATTAAGGTTTAAAGTTTAAAATCACGTAAAAAAAGCCAGAAATCCAATTAATGCTGTCAACAATTTTACCCATTTAAAACGTATTTTAATAGAATTCTACAAGTAAAGTACAAACATACCTTGGTATTATAATCCACGTTGCTAAGTAAATAAGAAATTTACGATAAAACATTTATTTCCTTAACAGAATCGTCAACATTAATAACTCACAAAAAAAAAACTACAAACAAATTTTTCTGCTTCTCAAAACTTTTACAAAGTAACAAAGGCTACGAAAAAACTGCCTATTTTAATAATAACCCTTCAAAAGTCCTTTGATAAAGTTCCAAACTTCCAAACCATATCTAAAAAGTCCGCCACTGTTTTGGAAAATTCGTCTGTTTTAATTAAAATTAGTCATTTAATGTTGCATTTTAGCGGTTTCCATAAACCTCTGGTTGGAATTAATTGGTCTTTTTGTTTGGTCTGTTCGACCAACAGCAAGTTAATTTAGGGTTAATGCAGCCTTTCATATTGTTTGGCTTCGTAGCTAGGTAATAGTGGGAAATTATCGTTTGGCGCTGACGGCTTGTGTTGGCAACTTCGTACGTAATTATACGTTTGATGCAAGAACCCTTAAGAGAGATTTTGGCTACATATGTGTGCTGGTTATACAATGACTTTATGTTCTAAGTTATACTTAGAAATGTAGATATGTTTACTTAGTACGTACCAACTTATAACTTGTCACTTTGTTAAAGTTAGAGAGGCTAAAGTACCGTGTTGTTGATTTGCGGGGTGTCACGTCAAGTGCAACATTATGTAACGATAATGTTTCTTCTTTTATCTCTCTTTTATCTTAGAGTTGAACATTGTTTAGTAATTTACTAACAAGAAATATGATATTATTTGTCTATGTTATATTTTAATGTCACACTTATTAATTTTAAGCGGTCAAATGAAATTATTAGAATAATATATAATGGACTTTAAATTTAATATATTAGTTCAAGTTTACGATCCCGAATCTTGTACATATTTATTTCTATTCTAAATTGTACATATTATTCTAAAGTAGGGGAAACACTTATTTAGTAGATAATTGAAAATGTAAGAATATATTTACAATAGAATTCAACTTCAAAAAAGTAATAGCTCATACAAGAAATGAATTTCAACGCTTATAAATTTTGTTTGGTAAACAAAATACCTTGTACTCCAACTTTTTGAGCAAATAAAAACGAACGGTTTTTGAATCTTCTAAGTAAAAACTTGAATAACTTAAAATAAATCCATCGGCCGCACGCCAATACCAGGAGACTAGATACCCACAAGAGATGACAGCGAATTTAATTATAAATATAATAAAAATCTCGATCGTCCCTTTCTAAAAACCGTCATGTGCTTTGCGTTCGCAAAAATAAACCATCACTCGATTTTGCACCTTACGACTCCCACATACAACTCATTGTTCATTTAATAAATTGCATTATAATTTCGACGCGTTTTATAATATAATATTGTAGATACGAGTGACGTCATCACAATGAGGGTGTCTCATATATTTTTTATTTAAATTCTATATTCAAATATTTCAGGCGAGACATGAAGTGTATTTCGATTTCCACGTAATAGCATTACGAGTGGTTAGATTGTCGTGACATCCTAATTTGGTTGTATTATAAATATTTCGGCACGAAATTTGACAGTTCCATTCTAAATTTGAAGATTTGACATGAATTGACAACATAAAAGGTTTTAATTTAATGAAACACATTTTTTTTAATTTATTATGATTCGTGTCTTTTGTACAAAGCCTTGTCAGGTGAATGAAATTGTTATTTATAAAAATTAAATCTTTTTGCATTTAGATGACGACTTAATTATAAGTTTAAAATAAATCCAAATCAGTTTTAAATTAGACTAGAATAAAATTACAGTAATAGTTAATTTATAAGCTAATAAATCAAACAGTTGAAATGAAATTCCTAATTCGGCTTCATTATTTATCCATACCGTCAACTAGTCAAAGTAAGACGCATTTAATAAACACCTCTAAGGAACTGACCGTTGGTTAATAGCACTCGAGGGTGAGATTATTCGAAGCACAATGAAATAATTAATTGGTGCTCGAATCAGAGTTCCCAGCCGGCTATTATGCCGTGGCTATGGAGTACTGTCCATTACGGCGGCCACTTGCTCACTGGATGTTGGTGCGAAGTGAATTAGATTAGACATTCTGCACGTCTGTGGATGTTTTGAATTTCGAATTGTATTGAAATGGTTTAAATAGTTTGTAGGAGTTTAGGGATGTCACAGAATAGAATGAGGTTTATCGTTTGCTTGGAGTGTTTGCCAAAATAATCTGAATAGTTTTGTAGTGTAGTTAGTGAGTTCGTAAGGAGAAGATGTTGGTGAAAATTTATTATTTGACAAGATTATTTTTTTATTATTTCATTATCCATAGCCACAGTCTTTAATAGTCAACAGCTAGGCATAGGACATGCTATCCTAGCTAGACGATTTGGTATAGAGTATATTTCAAGATTTCCTTCTCTTTGCAGTACACCCAAAGTAGTGGTGATGGGACAATCAATCCAACACCAAACGGATAATTAAAATGTCATACTTCTATAGAACATATATTTCGTCGTATGAGTATAGACTTCATTCAAATATCTATTCAAAAGTGTAACCGTAAGGGTAGAAGAGTAAAAAAAATGTGTGTATGCGATTCACACACGATAGAAGTGAAACTTCAGTAAATCGATAAAAGAAGAAGATGAATATATATAATATTTCTGTCTCATTCTTTACCGGCTTCATCCTACACATATTTGTTTTATTTGTGTCTCTTACCTGTCGTTTTTTCCGTTGCATCCGATTTGAAATCACAACGATTCTAAAGAAGTTTCACTTCAAAATAACAGTTGGTTTATGGATATCCTACGCAGTATTTTTCTATTGGTGGTCTTCATTCGATAAACTAAAGCTGCAACAATCTCTTTGCTGTCGTCGTTATCCGATATCTACTTCTATTTGCTACTCCGACATCTGAAAAATATCATCATCAACAGCTGTTAATAGTTCACAGCTGGACTTAAGCATTTCCTTAGAAACGAGGCTTAAAAAATTATGTCTCTGTGGCGACCTCCACATACAACATAACATACTGCAGCGCCATCTACCGAAGTTACACTGAACTATGAAGTAACGCATTACACGTAGTAACTACCAATCCTGAATCGCGCAATAGAAGTTCTCGCGCCGATTATTATATGTACAACAGCCCAACATCAACTGTTGGGCAACGGCCCGCCAGGCATGATCACCTCGCCTGGTCGGAGGATCCTCCCTTTGTGTCGGAGGGACATTACACCCGTTCCCCCACAGTCTTTATTTATTAAAAATTTTCGTTCATTGAGTGTTTCTTTTATCAGGTATGGCCGGTGGAGGAATGGGTCAAGCCATGGGTGGGTACTACGGCGCTGCATATGGACCGCTTGGAGCCAGCATGGCGGCGGCTGCAGCAGCTGCTGCGCAACAGAACGCAATCTCAGCAGCACTTACACCTAACTCACAGGTAAAATTTAATTTATTTATTTCACTACAGTGACGGTGCAGTGGCTTAAGGTACCTCGCTGCTTACTACTAAGTGGTTTGGGTTCAAACCGCACGTGGGATAACATTTTGTGAGAATTACAAATTGTTAGTTACAGGTTAGTTTTCATGTATGTTTGTTAATTCGCCCGAGACACAGGAATATTCATAGTAGGGGAGTTGTAAAAGAAAATATTATTAAAAAAATAAGTTGTTTGGGACAGCCCTAGATCATAGTCATACTAGAGATTAGAACTGTCAGATTAATTGGTGAATACATATTTTGATAATATGTAGGTTCAGGTCTATATCATATTTTCTTTTATATTATTATGTAAATTGGTTTCTTAGTTCAGTTGTGTACCTAAATAGGCAGTTAGGCATTTATGTACCCATATAGTAATTATGTGTGTATTAATGTATTGTTAGATAGTATTAAGTTGTGTAAAAATTCGATTTGGCCCGATCCGGGAATCGAACCCGAGACCTCTTGATCGACAGTCGCAAATGCTAATCGCTAGAACCGAAGCAGTAAATTATTGCTGATCTAACTTTATGTAATTAATAATGTCGGCAAATCAATCCTGCATACCGAATATTGCCGAAAAGGATCGAGAGTTGCCGAAGTACCACAAAATTAGATAATTATTCTGTCAGCCTCTTAACGCGGAAGGAGCATGAAATCTTAAGCGTTTTGCTTAAAATTATTAACACCGTGAAATGGGCCCATCACGGATGAAAAATTTCACCACAAATTGCCCTAAAGGGCCTTAAAATTCTGATACGTCATGATAATGGACCAACATGGCCCAAGATGACGTGTTGAAATATGTTTAATAAGATTTTTCGGAAATTTGCTAGTGGTTAAAAAATTGTGACGCTTAATAATGTTTAAAATTAGGGGATAACCCATATGTTTCGCTGTGAAAGTGTGTAAAAAATGGTGATTAATAAGGCGGGAAAAATTAAATTTAAACGCTGCGTAAATTAAAAGTTGTTAAGGTTTTTTTACTTATTTATTGTATTACAAAGAAAAAGATAAGTTTTGTTAGCTTCACAAATACAACTATTTCAACAAATATTAGTAGACAATATTAACTAATTTCCAATTATTGTATTGACTTAAATCTTTACGCGTGGTATATTTAAGTTTAGTTAACTACTATATTTATCATTTTAGAAATTTACATAATCGCTATTGATTTCCCTATAAAATAAATAAAATAAGCCTTAATTCCTCCTCCCCCCATCCACTTTCCCATCCCCCAAAGGTCGGCAACGCACTTGTGACGCCTTTGGTGTTGCGGGTGTCCATGGGCGGCGGTAATCGCTCACCATCAGGTGATACGTCTGCTCGTTTGCCCACTATTCAACAAAAAAAATGTAACTAGTTACTCGTATTATAATTTATTTGTCAATTGCAACAATTTTTAAACACTTTAGAAGACATTTAAAATCCTCAACCAAACTTAAGACCTTCTTTAAACTCTCGAATCGACATCATATTCTCAAACTTGTCCATATCCTCACGCCCAGGGGACTCGGCCCTCCGATTTTAAAAACCTACCCTCGCGACTGACGTTTAATCTTCTGAAAGTGACGTAGATGTGTTGTTGAGCGTAGGGCGAAGGGCGCGATCCAGATTCTGTTTCCACGTTATTAGATTGTTATGTTGGGGATTACAAGATGATTTATTTTATGTTGTAGTGTCAATTTGTGGGGATAAGTAGGTTAAATAGATAAAACAATTGGGACAAAGTTGTTATGGAATAAAAAATCTCACAAAGTAAATGATTGAGTGCACTCACAGAAAACCGGTGTGAAATAGCGCTTGCGCTGTGTTTCACCGAGTGAGTGAGGATACTGGAGGCCCATACCCCAACCCCTCCCTCATTCCCGCTCCCCATCCCCCAAAGGTCGGCAACGCACTTGTGACGCTTTTGGTGTTGCGGGTGTCCATGGGCGGCGGTAATCGCTTACCATCAGGCGATACGTCTGCTCGTTTGCCACCTATAACAATAAAAAAAAAGCTAAACTCGCGAATCGTATTGATTATTATTTAAATAGATACGACAATATGTTTTGATGAGCTTAGTCACTTCACAATGAACTTGCATTCACTTTAATTCACAGCATTCGTGCTGTCGTGTTTCGTTGATGAGTGGGAGACCGGAGGCCTAGTAATGGCGAAGCATCTCAATAGGCCGCCATAGAGTGGGTCACCATGCTGTATTGTTGCATCAATGGCATTCACACTGAGTACGGTGACCACTCCTTTTGATTCACTTCAGACACTTTGATAGGCTCATAAATAAAGAATAAAAAAACTGTTATCTAGGCTTCAGTGTTCTCAGAGGTTATTTACTACCGTGGGAGAGCCACGCTTCGGCATGAATGGGCCAGCTCAACCGGAGTGATTCCACGGCCTCACAGAAAACCGGTGTGAAATAGCGCTTGTACTGTGTTTCACCGAGTGAGTGAGGATACCAGAGGCCCATACCCCAACCCCTCCCCCCATTCCCTCTCCCCATCCCCCAAAGGTCGGCAACGCACTTGTGACGCTGTTGGTGTTGCTGGTGTCCATGTTCCGCGGTAATCGCTTACCATCAGGAGATGCGTCTGCTCGTTTGCCCCTTATTCAATAAAGAAAAAAACCTCCGGTCGAGTCAGACCACGAACCGAAATATTGTTTTCCACACTATTAATAAAAAGATTCCACATCCTTTAAAAAAGTACCTTAAAAACTCTAGAAGTTGTTAAAGAACCGTATTTTCAAAATTTTAAACCATTTTGAAAATAGAACCTCCCTAATGTACTCGTAACTCAATAAAAAGTTTAACCCTGCACAAGGTGTGACCAAAACATTTAATTAACCCTTCGCCCGCGCCGGCAACGCTAGCATCGGATGATGGCGCGGTTCCATTCTTATTGCCGTGACGAATCCACACGATACCGGTAGGAAACAATATAATCAACTACTATTCATATCAACAACTGCAACTTTACCTGGCCTGTATTAAAAATAGTGATTGAGCACTTTCGGCTCATTAGGGCTGTCTCAAATGTTTTGACTGCAATAGTTACTACAATAGGCATTCGAAATAAGAATGTAACGTACAAGGTATTGAAGAGAATTTATTAAACAGAATCGTACGTACACATACATTATTACCTACAGATGGAATTTAACTATATCGATGGTTTGCTGTGCGTGAGGTCTCCTGTTCGATGTCCGAATCGGACCAAATGTTTGTCTGATCTACAAATATTTGTTTCGGAGTTTGTATGTTTTGTCTTTAATATACACTCATTTGCAAAAAAAACGGGCGGTTTCGATTTTCTTCCTGGCTGAAAAAAATAAAATACCAAAAAGGTTTTAATTATTTGAACATGTTACTGGCCAGTTATAAAAGTGCCATAATGTTTATAAGAGTACATTCCAAATTCAAATTTTTGACTGAGCCTGGTTTTCAAAGAAAACTACTTTTAACTACATTTTGTGGCGCGAATTCTCTATAGTTAATATCGACTCTAATTAACTTTTTGTCATTTTTTATTAAATTATCTGATGTCCTTGACATTTAAAAGTATTGTTATTGCTGTTTAGCAATCTCGAAAATAATAATGATTTCGGACAATTTATTAACACACAACGCCGTCTAGTCCCACGCTAAGCAGAGCTTGTGTTATGGATACTAGACAACTGATACAAATACTTATATACTTTTTTTTTTTGTAAATACATACATATTATACATAGTAAACACCCAAACTTCGAAACAAATATTTGCAGATCATACAAACATTTGGTCCGACCCGGGAATCGAACCCGAGACCTCAAGCACAGCAGTCGGTTACACTACCACTCGCGCCACCGAGGCAGTCAATGGTAGATAAAGTGATAAAAGCGAGCAAAATTATTGCGCTGCTTGAAGAAGGTTGCAGCCAATGCTTCGTAACTCAGAGGCTAAATGTGAGTCGGTCGACAGTTCAAAGGACCTGGCAGCGCTATCAAGAGACCGGTTCCGTCAAGAGAAGGCCTGGTTCTGGCAGAAAGACATGTACCGAACCACGGGATGATCGTTTTCTAGTTAGTCAAGCGTTGAGAAATCGCAAATCTTCTTATGTGGACCTCAAGAACAGCCTCGAAGAAGTAAGAAATGTGCAAATTAGTCTATGGACGGTCAGGAGGAGGCTTCTCGCTGCTAATATACACAGTCATCGCCCGGCACGCGGCCCTAAATTACTACGTGGACATCGAGTTGCCAGGCTTAGCTTCGCTCGAAATTGTGTGTCATGGACTCATGAAGACTGGTATAGGATATTGTTCTCCGATGAAGCCAGGATATCTCTGCATGGTGAAGACCGACGTCGGCGAGTGCTACGTAGACGAGGAGAACGCTTTGCAGAGGCATGTTTTGAAGAAATCACACCTTATGGAGGGGGCTCTGTTATGTTTAGGGCAGGAATAAATTCCATGGATCGTACGGAGTTAGTCTTCATCGAAAACGGTACACTGACTGGACACCGATACATAACGGAAGTTCTAATTCCTTATGCACAACCCGCTTTAACCGCTCTTGGCCAAAACTCATTTTTTATGGACGACAACGCTAGCGCCCACCGGTCTGGCGATGTGGAAGCGTATATGCTAGAAGTCGGAATTCGTCGTTTGGAATGGCCAGCTAGAAGTCCGGACCTCAATCCCATAGAGCATGTCTGGGACGTTCTGAAGCGACGAGTGAGATCAGTGCAGCCGGCTCCGCAGACCATCAGAGAGCTAAAGAATGTGATTACCGCGGAGTGGGAACGTATTCCCCAAGAAACCATAAAAGATATACTCGCTAGCATGCCCAGACGAATGCAAGCCGTGATTTCAGCAAGAGGGGGTCACACTCAATACTAAACTTTTATCTGCTTTTAATGTATTCAAGAAAAACAAAGAAATTAACGCGTTTCATTTTTATTTAGCGAGCAGGTACAATAATAGGATTTTGAGCTTAAACATTATTTCTCAATAATTTAATCAAAATGTTATGATAAAACAGATGAGACCTATTCCTTCCTTATTAATTTCTGAAATTCTGAGGATAACAATACCTAAAATTGTCAAACAAACCAATGGTAACTATAAAATAGTTCTTTGCTTAAGTGCCCGTTTTTTTTGCAAAAGAGTGTAGATATACTTACAAAGAAAAGTACATATGTGTTAATATCAGTTAGTCTAGTACCCATAATACAAGCTCTGCTTAGTTTGGGACTAGATGGTGCTGTGTTCTTATAAGTTCTTACTTACTTATAAGTTCACTTTAGTAGTACACGAAACACCAGAGGCGTTACAAGTGCGCTGCCGGCCTTTTAGTAAGGAGAACGCTCTTTTCTTGAAGGTTCGAAGGTCGTATTGGTCCGGGAACGGTTAAAATATGAGTACATATAATATTTATTTAAGCTTTGTTATATATATAAAGATGTTTTTTAAATGTACTGATCATGATCATTAGTCTATTGCAGTTCACTACTGAATACAAGCTTTATTTTTTTTTTATGAATAATCTTAACAAACGGTTCGTTGGTCTCTAAACACAATAACAAAAATGAGACACAATTTTAAAAGAAACAAAAGACGAGAGGCAGCCCTACGGTTAAAGCTACCGCCAAATGTCGAGTTCTAACGAACCATTGTGATTCCTCGATTATATTGATCGATGATTTATCAATGGTTATCTACTCGATATGAGCTACTTTCACGGCTCACGGCTCGCCTGTACGCTTGATGACTAATTAGCCACCTAAACGCAACGTGAAATTGTGAAATTCGCTACTAACTTTTTAATAATTTTGGGGCGAAGATTTCCTTTACAAAAAAAAAAAGTTTTTATTTACTCTTACAATAGAGGATTGGAGCGTCTTTGAGAACCGACAATATTGCTTTTTAACCGACTTATAAAGAAGTGGTTTCTGAATTTTATTGTTCGGTTAGAACCTATTAATACTTCCTTTATTGTCTTCTTTTTTACTTTGTCTTGAGTTCAGAGTATCTTCGGAAGATGGCGCTGTAGTAGGTTATTGCTGTTTTATATGTGGAAATCGCTACAGTTTAATAAGAAAAATAATAATTACAATATTTACATACAAGCGTCAAAAAACTCCTCCGCATCATCGCCTAGCGGTAGCGTTCTGAAAAGACTGGCAGCATTGCTACGTTGAATTGAATGTATGGCAATGCTTTTCTCATAAATTTTTCATATACAATTTTTAAAACTAAATTGGTCCTCAAAACTGCCTCGTAGCAGTTGTAGCGTACGCGTCCGCTGTGTTTGTAGTCTCGAGTTCGATATCATAATACAAGCGCCGCTTAGTTTGGGACTAGATGGCGTTGTAGGTTTAATATTTGAAAAAAAAGTTGACATAACGGTCACAATATTTTTTCAAAGATAACGTTTTATTTCGTTTAAGTACTAATTTGACTTAGCTGTCAAAAAAAGTGTATAGTCAAAAAATTAAACACTACTATTTACCTCTTTTCTTCATATACTTTATTTGAGAACTTTTAACCAATATTACGTCGTAAGTACGCTCATTTACGACCAGTTGTCAAAAACTTGCTTAAAAAAATCTTGATCAATAGTAAAACCATTCAAGTAAAGACGTAAAAAATACTACATCTTCAGTCTCATTGTTACGTTGTTTCCTTTACACCTCGTGCCTTTCATTTCCCACGCGTATCAATAAAACCTCTTCAAAACTCCAGACCATCACAATTCCACATTGACAAACGCCGCATAGTTCCTTCAAAACAAAAAAAAAACTCGTATATAACTGGCTTGCAATAAAATAGCCGTAAGGGCGAGCCGTAAACTCCGTACATGATGCCTTTGCGTCTGGCTAATCCTGATTTAGCGCTCTAGCTGTGACCAGCCGCCGTATGTTATGCGCAAGCGCACGCTACACACAGACACATAAAACGACAGACTAGTGGGCGAACTTGTTAGTACTGTAAACATTTTTATAATGTAACAACCTTTTATGTAGCCTTTTGATGGCATTTCAATAGTTTGAAATGGAAATCTGGCAGTAAACTGGATAAATGTCTGCCTAATCCTGATTCAAGGCGTTAGTTAAATGTTTTGTTTGGTTGTATTTGTTAATAGAATATTATTTGAAGATAAATGTTATGAGAAATGGTTGTCAAGATTTATGTCCCATTAAGGAGTTGTAATATTTGTTAACCATACATATGAAAATAATATTTTTAGATCAATTGTTGAAAAACTAAATAGTATGTCTGGTTACAGGAACTTATAAAATGTTGAATTCTATAATAAATATGTAATTTAAAAAGAACCAACAGGAAGCGAATGACCATCAAGTTGAGTTTAACAAGCTGGTAATTACAGTTATTGGACTATGGACGACTTTTCTTAACACGTGAGGTATGGCCATGGGCTAGGTATGTCATACCTAATACCTGATAATGTACGTACATACATAAAATATCTATATGAAAGTTAAACAATCCTTCTCACTTGCTCCAATGACGTATCTGCTACACACGGTTCTGCACCACCCAAAAGTCGACTGGAAGATAATCCTATGGCATTAAGTCCGCTTTATGCAACGTATTTGTAGAAAGGAAGCTTAAATAAAAACGTATAAGCAGTAACCATTCCTAGTTAAAATATATTTTTACATGAAATTTGATTAGTTTCATTTAAAAGGAAATTCTAATCATACGAGTATTGTTGAATATGTTGAAATAATTTTAATACATGGAATTAAATTTTACATTTTTAATTATGTTAGCTAAACAAGTTATCCGTGTGTCACCTCTAAACGATATTTTCCTCACAATATTGTGTAGGGCTCACTTCATTAAAAAATTTAAAATTCGAACCTTTATTTGATTCCATTGTTGGGTGTGATTTGTGTGTCTGAGCGTGTAAAATACAATACTGTATTACGTTCCCACACTACAAGCAACTTTATACCGTTTTGCGTTGGATTAAAACTCAAAATTTTGCGCACAATTTTATATGTTACGTGTAAATTTTATGTGTACTGTAAAGAAAATTCTTTTTTAATTTGTTTAATTTATGTTCTGTACATATACCCACCTGAGTTTGTCATGTGCGTTATTCTCGATTTTTCGGAATGAGAAATACCTATAAGCTTTTTCACCTATGTATAATTTCTTAAAGACTTCGTGACTAAGCCCTCATTAAAAAAATAAAGAAAAAAAAATTCTTAAAATTGTATATGATCTATTTCTTTATATATCTATTTTATTGAATCTAATGGTAACCATTCCCCCTAAATGAAAAAAGAGTTTCCCAATTCGGTTTGAAAAATCGAAATCGAACTGAAAACATAATTTTTAAATCGATTCAAATATAACTGGAATTCTATTTGTCAACAGGTTGGACCTTCAATGGACATGACGAAATATTCACTGGAGGCTGAAAAATACCGTAGCTACGGCATGTACCCGGATCCGTCGCGAGGCTACCTGGACTCTGCCGCCCTCTCCAAGGCATACATGTACATGGATCAACAGCAACAAAGGTCATATCCTGTTGACATTAAGATGTACTCCGAGGCCTCAGCAGCAGCGATGGCTGGACTAAGCTCCGTTAATTCAGCACCCTCAAGCTTGTCCCCACGCTCTCCAGCTGAATCTCCGGACATGACAACAAAAGCACAAGACAGAACTGAAGGCAGTTCATCTTCAGGCTCAAATCCTTCACCATCCCTCCCCTACTACCAAGGATCATCAAGTATCCTCATGCCGCAGTACCCTGGACAGTACCCGCAAAGCACTCAGGGAGGTTCAGAGTTTCGGCGGCCGCTCACAGTTATATTTTGACCTGAAAATTAATTTATTGTTGTTGATGTTTATTTATTTGTTTTATTTTTATTGTTCTTGGACTGCAATTGTTTTTCGAGTGAGGCATGTTCGATTTTCAGTTTGAAATATTAGCAATGGACATTCGAAATTTAAAAATATGTAAAAGTACCTATCGTTCTATGGAGTTGGAACGTTTGTAATTTTAAGTTTATTTTGTATGAGATTTTTATTTGAATCTATTTTAAAATCGATTATAGGTATAGTCCTTTTAGCACCAGTATTGGTCTATGCTTTATTAATGTTTTGTGGTCCAAAGTTCCTTCTTGATTTTCCTCTGATAGAAATTAAAGTTGAGTAGTTATTTCTAGATGTATAGACGAAAGTATTTGTACATATTTAATATACTTAGTGGTTTAAAATTTAAGAATGATCTTCATTGATATGTCAGTGTTATTCAAAACGGTTTTTTTTAAAAAGTGAAGACTATATTTTAATTTCAGTTTACATTTTTTACAAACAAATGCAAATTTCGTATTACTTGAAGTTTCAAGTAAGTTACAAATGTAACTAACTTGACACTTCTAATTCTAATTAATTCCCGATAGTTGGCAAAAAATATTTGTGAAATATAAAGCGTAAAATTAAATTAAAAACAGGAGTGTCACAATATTGGCATATCAATAAAGAATCATTAAGTTTAAAATTATTGGAATATGGCAACATTTTTTTTGGTTTTAGTGTATTTCAGAGTAAAACAAAAATGTTGTCTATGCCACAATAGTCTATTGAAACTTAATAGTCTTAAATAAATTACAACGACTTTTGATAGACGTGTATATATAATAAGTGATTGTTATTTTTGTCTCTAGAATCGTATGTGTCATCTTGTAAAATAAATAGATCTTTTTAATATCAAACCGCTTTAGAGATTAAGATTTGTGTACAAAAAAACTAAGTTTCCTTCCTGCCTAAATTAAAAAAAAAGAACAGAGATCTGAATATTTAAAAAATGAATATTAAAAGAGGTTGTAATACCTAGTCTTTTTTATAGATTTTCAAAAAGAATATTTTAAATTTGGAATTTTTATTCATTTGTAATGTACGATGTATCGATCTGCCTGTGAAACTATTATTTTATTTTATTAATTTATTACTTACAATACATTACATCATTACAGACTAAATCCAATAGGATGTTGTAGTTACATTAGGATATAATGTTTTGCATTGCTAATTGAACGGTTAATAATTAATCTAATCTAAAATCAATAAATCATATACGGTGACGAATTAATTATAACTATGAAGTGGCGAAAGAGCTAACTAAGGCAGCAAATTACTCAAAACAATAGCATTGCAAAGAGAATAAAAACTTGACTCAAACCTTATACCATCGTGTCTTGGGCCGTAACCTCTTTTCGGATTATAAGACAGAGAACAGAGAATGCACCTGCGAACAGCGAACTATAAACTGCTGTTGATATGGAGTGTTGGCCATAAAAATAGATAAGAGACGGTATGTAACTAAAATGCGAATGTTGAGAGGGATGTGTGGTAGGACCACATTAGAGGGGGAAAGAGAGCATCATATTATCCTGGTATGCATGCGAGAATAGCATATGCTAAAGTGAAGAAAATTTCAAGGGCGGAAGTTGAGAATAAATTATCACAGATAGAGTAGGACTGGACTGGATGAGTGGACTATATGAAGCAGTATATGTTTAGGAAGGGAGTGAGTAGTGAACTAATGAATGATAGAGGAAAATGGTAAAGATAAAGTTTTACGCAGAATTTGGAACAGATTGGGAATAAGTCAAGAATATCATAAAATTATTCATTTGTTTTTCAAATTCGAAAAACAAATTTCAAATTCGAAAAACAAATTTCAAATTCAAAAAACAAATTTCAAATTCGGAAAACAATTAAAAAAGTAACGAATTATTTTAAAAAATAAACCAACTGCGTCAATAGTATTAAATTCATTTAAGAACTGTTTTAAATTTGTTTAATTTTTTTTTTAATTTTAATTTACCCAGTGTCACTTTCACGACGGAACAGTCTATTAACACCACTCACATTAAATAACGCCGTTTAGGCTCTAGGGCGTGCCAAAAAAACATATATACATACACTCGAAATCCATAACCTTTCTATTGCAGTCGGGTAAAAATTTAAAAAATAAAATTAAGTAACCTACAACATTTTTGATTTGATTAATTATTATTTATTTTCATTAGAAATAGTAAACCAGTCTCTGAAATCCTTGTATTTTTTTATGTAACAAAAAAAGTAAATTAAAAAAAAAACTAGCTTAGTTAGAAGTCTTTGTCATCATTGCATTTATATGTGGCCATATTTAGTTTGATTTCATGTTTGTTATAAATTACTTTCACTATTCGCCTGTTCAAATAAATATTATTATGTAATTCTACCTAAACGAAAGTATATTAACCGATATTTAGAAATTGTAATTTATGACAAAATAATTTAAATATATCTTGTAAAATAAATGTTGTAAATTAATGGCAAATGTAACGACGATACTATTATCTCGATTAAAGAATATTATACGTAATTAAAATTATTAGAAATTTTAATATCATGTTTTAATCATTTACTTACATTCCACAGTCTTACTCGCGCAGCTACGTGTTGCCATTATTAATATCGAGCAAAAAAAAAACCACATTTGTTGTATTCGATTTCTTCTAGTTCTTCTTCTTTCTACTTTTAGTATTTGCTAGCTACAGCCTGGTGATAGACGGACAGACAGACGGCCAGACAGCGAAGTCTTAGTAATTGACCGTGGGAGAGCTATGCTTCGGCACGAATGGGTCGGCTCGACCGAAGTGATACCATGGCCTCACAAAAACCGGTGTGAAACAGCGTTTGCGCTGTGTTTCACCGAGTGAGTGAGGATACCGGAGGCTCATACCCCAACCCCTTCCCCATCCCCTTTCCCATCCCCCAAAGGTCGGCAACGCACTTGTGACGCCTTTGGTGTTGCGGGTGTCCATGGGCGGCGGTAATCGCTTACCTTCAGGTGATACGTCTGCTCGTTTGCCCATTATTCAATAAAAAAAATAAAAAATTGGGTAGGTACCTTTTTACCCTTCGAGTGCGGAACCCTAAAAAGAGTAAGTACTCGAGTTACAAAAAAGTTCACTTTTCTGTATCTCTCTCTCTCTTTCTCTCACTCTCGCACTCCCTCTCCTTTTTATTACCCACCTGAAATAACTTATAATACCTACTTACATTTGATGTCCTGCTTGCTCAGTTAAAATTCAGATATAGCGAAAAAATGTGGAGATAGAAAAACTTTATTCAAAGAACATGAAAATTTGACATACATACAGTATGACTCATTCTTAACTACCTCGTTGGTCTTGCAGTTGACGTATGCGTCTGCCGGTTTAGACATCTCGGGTTCGAATCCCATGTTGGGCCTAAGGTGTTATTGAGATTTTGTTTTCCAAAAAAAAAAGAATAATAAAAATATCAATAGTAGTTAGTTAGTCGTACCCGTGCTAGTATAGTCCATTCGTTTACATAGTGTCGGTGCACTTGCACGATACGACAACAATAGTGGCTATTGTTGTAAAGTACGAATTTATTAATTCATACAACGGCGTAAACATACTTATATATCATCATACTAAATAATAAATATCATACTTGCTACTGGGTGTAGTAACACCACAGGCCATCCCTTTGATTTGTGGCGGCTTGCCTCACGTGCGACTGTGGCGCGATTAAGGTGACCGCATTTAAGCGAATGGACTATACTTCAGTTGAGCTCGAAATCGTCAACTTCTGTCTTCTCTGCTATCGGTTTCTTCTACCTCTAATTAAAACGATGAGGTTTTTATGGACATTTACTACTCAATCACACCAGAATTACTGAACAGCAGTAAAAGAAATTTGACACAAAGAGAGAGATCATTTTTAATATGAGCCTGCCAATGTTACTCTACTCTGCCTGATGGAAAACCAAGAGTAGTGGTAACCAATCTCATTACGAATGCAGACAATGCAACAATGACGCGTGATCACCTATACTATGGTGGTTTATAGAAATGCTTCTACATCATCATTATTTTAACGTGCGAGAGCGACGCTTCGGCATGAATGGGTCAGCTCGACCGGAGTGATACCACGGCCTCATAGAAAACCGGTGTTAAATAGCGCTTGCCCCCCCCCCCCCCCATTCTCTCTTCCCTTCCTCCAAAGGTCGGCAACGCACTTGTGACGCCTTTGGTGTTGCGGGTGTCCATGGGCGGCGGTAATCGCTTACCACCAGGTGATACGTCTGCTCGTTTGCCCACTATTCAATAAAAAAAAAAAACATCGGGCCTTCAGTCTCGCACTCACTAACGAAACACGACAGCACAAATATCGACAGTGGTAAGTAAATGTCTTTTAATAAGTAAGAAGATTGTACACCGTTATCGTCGTCGTAACTAATACGGAGTGACAAACACTATTCATTCTGCCTACGTTGACTCAATGGTATAGCGGTTCAAGTATGCGACTGCCAATCAAGAGGTCTCGGGTTCGAATCCTGGGTCGGGCCAAAAGTGTTATTGAGTTTTTGAAGTGAAACTTCTTTATCGGGGTTGTCAAAAAATTTAGTGTAACATTTTTTCGTTAAGCGTAACATTTATCCGTTACGCGAAACATTTATCCGTTACGTTACGTGTAACATTTATCCGTTACGTTACGCGTCAAATTTATAAAATAAAACAAAAAACATTTTCAAACACAAACAGGACCAAATTAATAGATACTACAATGAATTATCACATTACAAACAATATTATTTTATTTAGTCCACAATGTAAATAACTACACACATCACATTCCACAAACTTACTTCATTCACACCACAAATCGCGAAATATTTACTCAGGTCTCGTTCCTTAACTTTTATTGCACTTGAAATAAGAATTGTCACGAATATTGCTGGTTTATAAGTCTTTTGTCGTTATACCTTACATATTTATTTATTTATTTTTTTATTTAAAACTTCATGCACACATGTACAACGGCGGGCTTAATGCCCAAGGCATTCTGTACCAGCCAACCTTTGGGAGATGTGGAAATTTTGTGAGGTAGGTGCATTGTGGTGGAAATAGAGGTTGTGATTGCTATCAATATATGGGCTAACATAGACTAACATAATCAATACACATATACATAAATTATCTATATATGGATATACATACACACTAATACATAAACCTTACATATTATGTACACTGTGAGTAGGAACGAAATTGGATCTTAATTATTGTTTTCCAGCCATTTCGTCAAGAGGTGGTTTTTGACGTTTATTTTGAATGTAGCACGACTTGCTGACATCCTAATTTCGAGTGGGAGCGTGTTCCATAGCAGAACAGCTTGTACAAAGAACGAGGAGTTCATGATGTCGGAATTGTGAGAGGGACATAAGAGAAGCAAATTGTTGGATGAGCGAAGATTTCTGTCGTGATTCGAAGATAAAAAGCGGAGATAGGGTTCAAGGTAAGTAGGTGAAGATGGGGAGATGAGGAATGAAAAGAGATAGGTCAACGCTCGCTGACTGCGGCGCTGGCGAATAGGTAACCATTGCAATTGAGAACGGAAAGTAAACACGTGGTCATATTTGCGAAGATTGACTATGAATCGAATGCAGTTATTAAGAAGACGGTCAAGTTTATTAAGGAGATCTGCATTCAGGTCGAAATAACACACATCACCATAGTCGATTAAGGGGATAATGAGGGACTGTGTGAGTGAGAGTTTCGTTTTAGGAGGCAAGAAGTTCTTAAGACGGTAGAGTGTACGTAGGTTACCTGTTACTTTCTGGCTCACGTGATTAATCTGGGCCCGCCAATCAAGAGTTGACTCAATGAACAGGCCAAGGTCCTTGACTACGTGGCTCCAAGGTATAACTAAGCCGTTGAAGACTACCGGCGAGATTGACGTAGTATCCAATCGATTTATCATGTACTTGCTACCTATTACTATTGCTTGGCATTTAGTAGGGTTAACTGCCAGCCCGAATCTCATCGACCAAGACTTTATGAATTCCAGGTCCCTGTTGATGTTGACGATGGCTTGCGATATATCCTCCACCCTTGCCTGTGAATACAGCTGCAGATCATCGGCATACAGGTGATACGAACACCGAAGGTGGTCAGTAATGAGGTTGATAAAAATAGAAAATAGAAGAGGAGATAAAATTCCGCCTTGAGGGACGCCAGCATAAAGATTGCGCCAGTTCGATAACGAGTCTTGTACACGAACACACTGCTGACGTCCCTGAAGATAGGTAGAGAACCATTCCAGTGCCTCAGGCGACACCCCAAGATACCTAAGGATTGATAGTAGGATTTCGTGACTGACGGTATTGAAGGCGTTAGAAAAATCCACTAAGACCAGAACAGTAACTTTGGTGTCCTCCATGCCCCTCCTAATATCGCCAGTCACTTTGAGGAGAGCGGTAACAGTACTATGACCGGACCTGAAGCCGGACTGCAGCGGGCTCAGCAATTTGTGTCGGTATACAAATACCGAAAGCTGCTTGTATACACAGGCCTCGAGTACTTTAGATAGGAAGGGGAGGATGGAAATAGGTCGAAAGTGTTCGGGTAGTGAAGGATTATTTTTTTTAGGAAGAGGTATGATGAAAGCCTTACGCCAAGGTGAGGGAAAGGTCCCGGAGTCAAGAGAGTAGTTAATTATGTGAGTTATTGCAGAGAGCGTATAGTCCAAGATGGTAATGATCATGCGTCGGCTAATACCGTCGCATCCCGAAGCACTGGAGCGGATAGATAGTATGATCTTCTTAATATCCCCAGAAGGCACCGGAGAAAAATCGAAAGAGTTGATGTTGGGTCTGGTAAGGCCAGATAGGTAATTCAGCGTTTGCCATTTGGTTTGAAGATCTAGTGTTGTAGTGGATGAGAAATAACTATTTATATCGTTCAAGCCAATGGTGTTCTTAAACTCTGGAAGTTGCTTATTGCCAATACCTAAAGTGCCCAGAAACTTCCAGATGCTGGAAGAAGTGGATGACTCTATATTCTGTAGGATATGTCGGCGTTTAGCGTTGCGTATCACCTGGTTACATCGATTCCTTGCAGTCTTATAGTGATTCCACTTGTCCTCACAGCGATCCCTCCTGAACTTGAGGAAGGCCCGATCCCTTCGCCTCATTACAATACGCACCTCATCCGTCAACCATAGTGCTGGGGCACGTTTCATTTTTAATGACTTTAGGGGAGCGTGCACATCATACAATTTTATAATATTGTCATTCAAAATATTAACTTTTGTGTCTATGTCTGCGACTGCTGCCACACCCATCCAATCCACCCTCGCAGCGTCCGTGTATAGTTTTTCCAGATCTATGCTCTGGAAACTACTTATTTGTATAATCTTCGGAGGTGATTTAGGGGGTTTCAGGATATAGGATAGGAAAATTAGATCGTGGTGGGAGAAACCAGGGGCAGGGAGTTGACCATGGAAAGAGACAAGGTTTGGGGAAGAGGTGAGCATTAGGTCAAGTCAGGTGTCTTGGTGCTGGATGTTATGATGAGTGGCTTGAAGTGGAAGGACATGGAGGCTGGTTGATTGGAAGATACGTAGGAGATTATGTGTACGGAAGGAGTTTAAGGCTAGGAGGTCCGTGTTGAAATCTCCCAAGATGACGTGATGTGAATATTCCGACCCTAAATATTCCAGAACTGTTTCCAGACAGGAGAAATAATTGACGGTAGGAGGGCAATAGACCACTCCAAGAACAACATTAACTCCCCTGACACAAACCTCTAAGAACAGGTATTCAGCAGTAGTGGAAATACTGGAAGAGGAGGATGCTAATATTTTATAAGAAAAGACACTCCGGAGGTAGATAGCAACACCGCCACCTCTTTTGTCCATGCGGTCATTGCGGATGAGGTTGAAACCGTTTAAAGGGTACGAGGTGGAGGGAAGGTGAGGCTTGAGCCAGGTCTCCGAAACCAGGATGGCTTGAATATGATTGTCCGTGAAAGTCTCAGTTAAATCGCTCAAGTGACTGGGGATACTCTGTGCGTTAATATGGCAAATATTTAAGAGAGAACAAGATTGAGTGGAAAAATTTTGCCGTAACTGGTCACCCAGAGTATCCGTCAACGAAGCAAAACTATCGTCATCTGAGGATTCATTGGCGGAAAAGTATACCACATCTTCATCGTTAATCATCAGTGTACTAATATAAACCTAAAAATATTTATATATATATAAATATAATAATCCTATTAAAAATAGCTGCTATAAATAAAAATAATAAATCGGCCGATCTACTAGCAGATCGTATTTCCACACCACCCGCCAGCAGGCACAAATACTGAATCAAAGATATAAAGAAAAAAAAAATTACAACATTTTTCAAAAAGTTCAGTAAGTGTCTGCAGTTGATTAATTTACAAGAAAGAGGTAAAGATAAAAGAAAATAAATCAATTAAGGAGATGTCATACAAAAATACAGACACAATTGGTTTCCAAACTTACAAAGAAAGTAGCTTCCGAACGTATCCAAACTGAATGTCGAACGAAAGCATTGTTTTGACAGATGTATAAGCTGTGAGTTGTTATTATTTACAATTTAAATGAAGTGAGTAAACAAACAGTGAAACATAATTAAATATAAATTGTGAATATTGTAAGTTGTGCAGTGCGACACACTTATTATCTCCGCGAACTTTTCGAGGCAATGCTCGAACTCGCCTTGGATGGAGATGTGGCCTTGGGATATTTGGCAATTAGGGGTTCGAGCTCGTCCAGTGAAATTACCTTGTGACGGCTGTTATCGGCGAGTTTGACAATAATGGTGCCGTCTTGTGTCCAACAGGCCGACATCCCAAAATGTTGTCTAGCCAAGCTGAACACTGTTTGTCGGGATTTGGTCAGGAATTCCCTTACCGCAAAGCTGGATCCCTTCAACTTCGTCTTCGCTTTCCAGACTGCTCCCCGGATCTCCGCCGAAGAGAATCTGACGAGAATCGGTCGACGACATTCCTTCGATGGGGTGCCCAAGCGGTGACAGAGCTTGATGTTTGGTGATGTAACGTCGTTAAGGCCCATCTTCTGATTAAAAATACTCAGCAAGGTCTTGCTGCAGTCCTCCTGGGTGGCTTCGGGAACTCCGAGGAAGATAAGTGCCTTGCGGCGGTGACGGGTCTCTATGACGTCTACCATTTTGGTGCACTCACTTATTTGCTTCCGCAGCAGGCCCAACATCTTGAACATAAGCTCTCGGAATGTTCTGAATTCTTCAGAAACTCGAGCAACGGTATCTTTGGAGTTCCCTCCCGAATGGAGCTGGGCCTCCAACTGCGCTATCCTTTTGGAGAAGCTATCTTCAAGAGTGTTTTGAGCCATTTGTATTTCAGCGAGTTGGGACATGTTAGATATAGTTACCAGTGCCGGGTGAACTTTTCAATAACTTTACTGTGGTGATGTATAATTGTGCACAAAAGCTGGCAGGTGGCTTTAAAACTTGTATTAACACATAAACAATAAAGCAGTTGTATAAGTTAAGTAAGTACACACTTATTTGCTAAGTTTGGTGGGATAAAAATGATTTTAAATTATTAAAGTGTATAGAGAGCTTTTCAAAAGCGTGTGAACTTTTTAACAGCTACCCACCAAAATTTCCTGAAAATGATATTTATTTTTTGAAAATTAACGTCATAAAGAAGTTTCACTTCTTACGAGTGTACGCTAGTACACGCACACATTTTTTTTTCTAATTATAGAAATACTTAATAATAGCTCGGGATTTTGGAAGTTGGAGAGCACGTAAAGCTGTCGGTTTTGCGCCTGATCTCTCCCCGGTCGTGTCGGTTAACCGTCTCATCGGATTGTGCGGGAGAGGGAACCGAGAGTGCGCCTGTGTTAGCGCGCACACTAGTGCACTATAATATCTCCTGCGTAGTTGGCTTGTCTCCGACTGTTCTCCATTCCGTGGGTGTTTTAAGAACTGACTAAGAGGGCAAACTATTTAGGATAACACTTCAAAGGAAAACTTGGTTCAAATTCTAACCTACCCGTCTTTCTTTCGAAAAAGAGATCATTGCCCAGCGCTGGACCATTAAACGCTGATGATAACTAATATTGCTATGTCCTAGCCTTTATTATTCCCAAGATTTGTTTTTTTTTATTTTTTTTTATTGAATAGTGGGCAAACAAGCAGACATATCACCTGATGGTAAGCGATTACCGCAGCTCATGGACACCCGCAACACCAAAGGCGTCACAAGTGCGTTGCCGACCTTTGGAGGATGGGAAAGGGGATGGGGGGAGGGGTTGGGGTATGGGCCTCCGGTATCCTCACTCACTCGGTAAAATACAGCGCAAACGCTATTTCACACCGGTTTTCTGTAAGGCCGTGGTATCACGCCGGTCGAGCCGACCCATTCATGCCGAAGCATAGCTCTCCCACGGTAAATTTGTAGGGGTCGACTTCTAGTTCAACCGATTTTATCTAAATAACAGTTTTTCCAAGGCGCGACTGGCATCGGACCTCTGCAACCTTGAGGGTGAACTGAATTCAAAGGTTGAACTAGTAATAAAAAACATACAAAAAAAATAAAATGAAAAAAAAAATCGTACTAGTGAATAAAAAAAATACATATTTGTTACCAAACTCTAACACGACTTTTAAACCTGATGCAGTCTCCTTTGCCATCTTTCATAAAGGTGCCTAAACTTTGAATACTGCCTAACAAGTTAACTGTAGGTAAACGTACGGCAAAGTTAAAAAGAATCTCAATTTGTGTAGCTGTCACACATATTTGCTTGACTGACATTGACTGCCTCGGCGCAGTGGTAGCGTATGCGACTGCTGTCTCGAGTTGGATCAAATGTTTGTATAATCTGCAAATGTTTGTTTCGGAGTTTAGGTGTTATTTATATCAGGTGTAAAGCTCTGCTTAGTTTCGGACTTATGACGTTATGAGTTAGATGTCCGGAATATTTATTTTCTGTAGAATAAAAAAACCTTAATGAAGTAGGTTCGTGTCTCATCCTTCAATAATCCACTGCTATACAAAGAAAGATCCTTAAACAGGAATTAGTTTTGATCCATATTCATAAATCAAGATGTACCTACACAAACAGTCTTACATTCAAAACGAAAGTACGCGAACTTCTTTGGATTGAATTATCGTTAAGTACAGTCTTCAGGCGTATTAAATTGATGTATTTTATACTTATATACATTTATTAATAGGTACACATAGAAATAAATTTATAAGTAAACTCAATATATTTGGACCTACCGGATGATATTTCTTCTGAAGGTCGACAGGGGGAAAATGCCTCATGTCATTAACTCCGTCTTTGTTCTACATGTGCAATAAGTTCTAAACAAATAAATAAATAAATAATGCTATGAGTCTCCATCACTTACGCCACCTTAAAGTTACTAGTTTCCATGTATGTACTTTAATATTTAACCTACTTGCGAACAGCTCGATTTTCAAGACTGAAAAAATAATCTACATTAACAAAAATGAATCACTGAAATGTATGTACCTACGCGCATTACTTCCGATCGACTGCACCAAATTTGATAATTCTTTGTTCTATGTGTTCGTTATTATTAGGACAAGGTTTGTATAGAGGAATTAAAAGATAACCTAAAATAAGTTTTTCAGAAATTTAGAAAATATTTACGAAAAAACATCAGCTAGTTGAGAATGTTTAGAGCCCATGCAGACTACAGACTTTTAATCGGCCGATGGTTTAATCGGGATGTTAATCAATATGAACATGTATGAAATCATCGGCTGGCATCTACACTAATATTATAAAGAGTAAAGATTTGTATTTTTGTATGTAACGAATAAACTCAAAAAGTACTGGACCGATTTTAAAAATTCTTTCACTTTTCGTAAGCTACATTATCCACGAGTAACATAGGCTATATTTTATTTTGGAAAAAAATAGGGTTCCGTAAGATATTTGCATTTTTCGCGCGGGACTAGCTGAACCCCGCCGTGCTACCCTAATACCGCGGTGCTAATAATAAAGTAATAACTAGAAATATTGAAGGTCATTGATAATGATGGTACAGCAAAAACTAGTGACAGGTAAATGTACCTGTAAATGTATAAAAAAAATAGTGTTTATGGAGAATTTCAACTGATTAACCTTTGAACTCAACGTCTAAAACAATCCTATAAAGACAGTGTTTCGTCAATCTAACTAGTGTTAGATACTAGTGCCCAGTATATTCCTTAAGATGGGTGACATTGTGTCTTTCTTTGTCCTCTTAATGTTGTAAAAATTATAAGATTAAGAGAACAAATGTGGACATGTGTGCATAAAAATATAGCCATTTCTTTAAACAGTACAGCACATCTGTGCGATTCTGCCGTCGTGCTAACTTTTGTGGGTCCTTGCTGATCAACTACGAAAGTTCAAAGTTCTAGTTAAAACATTCATTCAAGGGCAACAACTAGGTGTAGATTAGAACCACGTGTCATTGACCATATATGGTTATGAGTTCGAAAAAAAAACAACACAGAACTGTAATCAACTCTCTAAAACGAATTCTTTACATACTTTAAACTAAACCAACATATCAATTGAACCAAAATAATTTATTTATTTAATAATTATAACAGATTTAAAAGTTTATTAAAACAACAAAGTCACCCTTCAAACTTCGCTAAATTACTCCATCACTATTTACCCGAAATAGAGCCCTAAAAACTTACAAAATAAGACATAAAATTAAATAACAAACCTTCAGTTGTGCGTGGCAATCAAGTATGAAATTTGCTGACGATATATCCGCCCTATGTTTTTTAATAAAATATGAGCACTTGATAGATATCATTGCGCCTAACACTAGGGTAGTGATTTGGCACAAAATAAACAACAGGGTTGTCTTTTGTGCACCAAATACGATGGAATAACATAAACAATGGAACCCTCGATAATAGAAAAGGTAAAAATATTTTATACAGAGTGATGCCAAACTAAAATTATTAATAAAAATGAAGAATTTCTTTTATCCATTTTATTCTACACTATTGTTTTTACACTGGCAAGGAATAAGCGAGCCTACTACTGTAGTCTCCTATGTATTTATTACATTTCCCATCTTTTGGTATAGTAACTCTACCACCGCGCGCTCTAACTGGTTGAATCTGTTAGTGCCTGTAACTGCACGGACGACGGGGCTTCCAGTCTTCCGTCCCATTTTTCGAAATATCTACCATAAATTAGAAAGCTACAGTACCTTAATGTATTTTTTTTCGATATTTGAATGAAATATCGTAGAATTCCAAATAGAAGGATTGCATCACAACATTCATCACGTCAAACGAAAGACGGCCACAAATCACTACATTAATTACGGAATTTTCAAATAAGATTTATGTAATATATCTTGTGTAAAATGCCTATCACTTCCAATAACTGGCATGAAAGAATTTCCAAAGCATTCGGTTTTGTGCCGGTGTTTATAATACCTACTTTTCCACTATGACATGATGAGGTGGGTCCATCGTAAAGACCACGCAGTCTGGGCATAATGAGGCCACATAATGACACCATGTCCCGGTTTATAGGTCTACGGTGCGTGGGATGTGAAGCGGGATCCTATCAAATATGTAGTATAAATATTTTTATGTAACAGTTACTTATATTTTATATTACACATTAGATTTAAGTTTTTTTGGGTTCTGTATGTTATCGTTTTACAAGCAACGGTAAATAACGATGAATGAAGCATTATTATGTTATAATATGATGTAAAATGAAACCGCCCACAGCGTTTTACTGTCTTTACGTTTGGAACTCCAAAATCATCTAACTAATTTTAATGCAATTTTACTAATAGATAGAGTGGTTTACATAAACCACTAATTACAAATTAAACATCACACTGTATTTCACGTACACCCTAACTAAGCCATTACGACAAAACGAACTAAAATAAACAGCCGTGTCTGATGCAGAGCCGTCAATTGTTTTCAATATAAACAAAATCAGAACTAACATTATACCGCTATTATACACATTGCACTCGCAAAAAGGCTGATTATTTATTTTAAATTTATTTATGAGGGTTAATAAAAAAGTAAAATTATTAAGTGGTTAATGGTGGATTATGATATGTCATTCGTATGGTGACGTAATAAGAATACAGAACCCTTGAATATCGTAAAGCTAGCCATACACAGTAGGAGGTACCTGATAGGTTTCCCTGCACAGTCACACACCTACACCCGTCAGGTAAGCTTGAGCTGAGTAGAGAACTTACCTGCACACTTTTGTAACATACCTACATGTAAAATTCAACTGTACAGGCCAACCTATATTTGACTGCCTCTGTGGCGCAGTGGTAGCGTATGTGACTGCTGTTCTTGAGGTCTCAGGTTCGATTCCCCGGTCGAACCAAATGATAGTATGACCTACAAATATTTGTTTCGGAGTTTGGATGTTTTCTATGTATAATATGTATGTATTTGCAACAAAAAAAGTATGTATGTATTAATATCAGTTGTCTAGTACCCATAACTCAAGCTCTGTTTAGCTTGGGACTAGATGGCGTTGTGTGTTAGTGTTAGATGTCCGAAATATTTATATTTATACCGTAAAGTGTATGCCTACCTTGAACTGACTATGTTAGCACCTACGCAGGACAAGAAAAGAAAAAATTAACATGAATCTTGTACCAAGCCGTGGGGGAAAGCGCAATATAGTAAGTCAAAACCCCCTTTTCTAAGAAAAGACCTATACCTATCCTATGTAACATTAACGGGATGAATATGGTTGATGATACTCCATATACGGTCACCACACGAAAATGAACGTCTCTCACGAAAATCCAAACATTAGACAATTAGAAAGTTCCCGATAAATTCTAGGTTTATTCCCTACAGTCAAACGATAAAACGACAACCTCAAAACACAGTCATTACTGAACCACACCTTATTATACGACATGAAAACAGACATTACACTCTGTTGCTAGTAATTATACAGCGCGATTTACGGTATTACCTCCTGAGTCATATTTTCAGAACTGACTATAATTGAGTGGAAAACATAATAGTGTTAGCAATCAATGAATATTTGTTAACTATTGCGATTTAATAAAATATATATTTATATAAATAAATGATTTAATACAAATTACATACTATAAATAAAGTTAAAACATAAAGCATTTGTATTGGCACTTAAGTGGCATTCAATAAGAGAGTGATTAAAACTGTTCGATCTATTTTTGTTGTAATTAATACAAAGAAAAGTAATTATATGCTTTAATATAAATTTAAGATTTACTGATGTTATGGAATTACTTTATAAGGTTAATTGAGAATAAAAAGGAGAATAATTGAACGATAACGGGAAGACGTGGCCGAACGGGGAGGTCGGCCATTATGAGAGAGAGAAGCGAGTGTGAAAGGACGCATACTGGTGCTGATTTACATATTTGATATTGTAATAAGTCTGTAAGCTGGAAACAAATGTAAGTAAATAATTCTGGAAGTGTTGTTACTCGAAACCCTCTGAAATTCTAATAATAGCTTCGACACTTCAAGACATTCAGTACAAATTTACATTTGGACGATGCAATGTGCATTTAAAATAAATATACTGATAAGTTTATTTTTCATTTAATATTATTTTTAAATGTTAACCATTAATGTAGTTTTTTTTTTATGGAATAGGGGTAAAGAGCAGATGTATCTCCTAAAGGTAAGCGATTATGACCGCCCATGGACACCCGCAGCACCAGAGGCGTTACAAGTGCGTTGCCGGCCTTTGGGGGATCGGGAGAGGGATGGGGGGAGGGGTTGGGCTGTTTCACACCACCTTTCTGTAAAGCCGTGGTATCACTCTGTTGAGCCGGCCATACATGCCGAAGCGTGGCTCTCCCACGGTTAGCTAAAGATCAAACGGCCGCGTATAGATGTATGAGGATTTATTATTAGATATTATTAAAAAGACCCCATAGAGTCTAATATATCTAAGACCCAAAAACCAAACGTAGTAACATTGAGTAGCCTATTATTTATGTAACATATATAAGTAGTTTGAATTGCACTCTATTGCAAGTTAATGTGACCAATCTTAAGTTAACTATCACTAAAAAAATAATAGTGTAAACACGGTTTACACAAACTAATTTCCCTGTTTCATAGTTCTTCGTATTTATTGCAAAGGTTAATTAAGTGCTAAACAGAATATACATTCGAAGTATTATGACGTTAATAGTCATCAGATTGCGATTAGGAAAGCGTGGAGCAGGCTCTATGAACCTACGATTTGAAAAAGTGACCAAGACCTGGTAGTAGACGGTCCTTGGGGGAGACCTTCATTGGGCAGTGGACAGTGATAAGTTGATATGTAGATTACAAGGAACCCTAAAAATGTGTGAATGTCTAAACACTTCTTATACAACTTAAACTTATTTGAGTTCGGTTTCCTACACCTGTGCTCCTGTAAGGGCCGATAGGGCGACTGTAACAAGGCCAACGACTTGCATTGATTTTCTTGTGTACCTATGGCATATAGAACGGTTAGTATTGAGGCTTTGCCGGTGTTGGCGGGTATTCTTCCGGTCGATCTCGAGATTCAAAGACGTACAGCCATGTACTATTCCACAATACAAAACATGGGATGCAATTTTTTTGACGTAGGTACAAGTTGCGATTTTAACAGCAATCCAGTGTCTATAACGACCACTTGCATGAATTACAACATCGATGGGACGAATCATCTAAGGGGCGCCACCTATACTTATAGTGAATTAAGAAAAGTTAGTTCATAAATTTTTTAATCTTGCATTGCACTAAAATAGTTGTTCCGCAGTTCACTTGACTATTACCACCATTATGGTTCTTCATTTTAGGATATGAACAAACATATAAACAAACAAATGAATAATATTCTGTGTATTTTACAATATCCCGGTCATAATTTTTTCCTCATTTTTGTTATGAATTTATGCTGTTATGATATTGTAAAAGTTTCTAAATAAATAAATACCTACCTAAATGTTTTGGGCAAACAATAATTCTGTCAAGGCGTTACCAAAGTAGCAATAAACTTCACACGTAGCCCTTGTGGTCAAAAGTCAATTAAAAGAACAACAAACTGACCGTTCGCCTTCTATTATCAATTTTGACAAGTCCCGACATGTCAAATGTCAAAACGGCACGTGTCGACGCGTGCGCTTTAAACTTTTATCGGATTTTGAAAGCATCCTGTCAAAGTGTGACGTGTTGTGAATTGTGGGTGACGCTGTGCGATAATGATTTTGGTTTTGTGTTGTGTGATTTTGAATTATGCAAAAGATATTGTAATATAAATTAAATAGAAAATATTTCTGTTACAAGGGTTTAAAGTGGCTTATCTGTAGTGAATGTATACGCAAAGAGAATTATTTTTTGTGCAAGAAATAATGTCTAATTTGGTACTTATAAAGTTAATGTAGAACGAGAAGTTGTGCAGAAAGCTAAAATCTTCGTCAATCAGACTGGTCAACAAAATGTTAGTCAATGTCAAAATGAAATATTATTTTGTTATTTAATTAGTCATACCGAAATATGTGTCAAATAGTACGACACACAGTCTGCGCATTGAATGATTTCCTCTATTCAAAGTTACGCTGAACATTAGGAATTCGACTCTCCGACGAGAAAAACAAGTTAAATCATTAAAAAAACCGACTGCGTCAATATCTGACATCTTTATTATCTTCATGTTTTTTCTTTTAAATATTATCTTTCATTTGATTTTTTTAATTTTGATGTATCCAGTATCACTCTCACAACTAAGACGAATCTATTGACATCATTCATATAAAACTACGACAAGCCGTTTAGGCTCTAGGGCGTACCAAAGAAATATATATAGGTACCTAGGTACACTCGAAAAACATAATTCTCCTTCTTTCGCAGTTGGGTTAAATATCTACAACAATCAACAGATTCACAGTTCAGACAATGCTAAGTCTTATTTAGCACATCGGCCTCACAGGCTCTGTTTCACACCGATTAGTAAAACCGGTCACAGGAGTAAGGCCGTGGTATCACTACGGTTAAGCAAGCCCATGCATGCTGAAGCGTGGCTCTCTACATGTAGGTATATTCCTAAAGCAGGAGTTGTGTTTTTAAAAAAAGAACATAAAAAACATTACCCTCCTTCTGACACAGTCGGATAAAGACATGCTAAGAAATTACTTAAAAAAAAAACTAGTCGTAGATAACTCATTACGTCTGACTAGTCGATGGTATATTTTAAACAAACATAATAAATCAATAAGTTCGTACGAGTACCTACATACGAATTTTCCAATACAAACACATAATTTTGTCCCGTCTGACATGTATTGTGTACATCCCCTTGTCAGCATGAAAAACATCCATTGTAAGCTTGCTACTCTCCCTCTGAGGAGTTTAAAAATCCTCTTTTATACCTTAAAGATTGCCCCTCTTCGATTGTTATTGATTATGAGTGATATTGAGTATTGACGTCTCTATTGTTCTTTACTTTTTTTAATCTCGCTTGTAGGGGACCTGTTCTTTGTTTATTTCATCATCATCATCAGCCTTTAACTGCTGACTACTGGACATCAACCTTTCCTTAAAAAGGAGATTCAGCCTGCTATACCACGCTGACAGGACGGGTTTGTCTTTTCTTCTCTTTGTTTCGATCTCGTCCAGCGCAATTTGCTCCCTAATTGAATAAAAATAATAAAAGTTAAGGTTCAAGTTATTTGCTTTACAGATATTCTTAGGAACAATAACATGCCCACGATTAAGGAATTGATCGACAGCTATAGCTCCCGCTACAAATCACGACTTCTTAAACCTCCAAACTAACTTGCAGGACTGCTCAGCATTCCTGAAACCACTCGTCGAATAAAGAAGCGACGATACATATTTGACGAGTAGGGCCGCTAGTAACTGGCTGACTTGACGAAATAAAGGGTGTGCCCCGTTGGGAGTTCTTACACCCAAAAACACATACCTACCAACTACACCACATCTGCTCATAGTCCAGACGACTGATTGCAGGATATAAAAAAAACTATTCTTAGATATCTAGTAGAAGATATTGCTGTCCTTCTTAACTATATTCAAAAAACAGTTGAAATCGTGGTTCATAAAAATGTGTTTATTTTCGGTGAATGAACTGTTCAATGGAGACTAATTGCATTAGATTTTTATATGAATTAAATTATTGACATGTTTAATTATTTTTAATTTATTGACAATTTGGAATTTTTATTTATACTCACGCATAGTTATGTGACTTTATTAATTGATTTGACTTTATAATAATAAAATTCAAAATTCATTAAACACAAATTTTTGCATGTCAGTATGACTAAATGTTAGAACGAAATGTGTTTTTTCTGTAACAATTTATGTATAAACAACATTTAATGGCAAATAAAATAATTCTATTCTATAGTTGAAACGGGAATGGAAAAAGTGCCAGTTTGACCTTAATTATGTTTCAGTGAAAACCGGTGCTAAAGAATGATTTGGTGGTTTTTTAACTGAGGGAGTTAGTTGACAATTTATTTGCGTGTCCCCATTTCATCTTATCCAAATTTTTTATCATTAATTTCATCACGACAAAGACTTCAGAAATAACTGTTCAGGCAGGACCCGGCTGGTTCCCATGTAATCAAAAGAAAAAGAATTGGAAGAAATCAGTTGTCCTGTTGTACCGTAAAAAAGGAAACCAAAGGTCCTGATAATACAGTGTTTATCCTTATCACAACAATTTGTAACTCTTCTTTTACATATGTCCATGAGCTGTCGTAGTTACTTGCTGTCAGATAAATCATTTTCTAATTAGAATTTACCTAACTTCACTTACCTGAAAAACGAATAAAAAAACTTACAAGTTAACAGAGATCTTTTTTTTTCTTTTATGAACCGCGTGTCTCAAATACCTAGGTACCAAGGTACCTATCCCGAACGCGAGCCAAACTTTACAGTCTGTCGAACCTGTAATCGCAACGTCCTACCAACTCATTCCTTGTTGTAACCCTTTAAAACCCACAACAAAACCCCAATACCTAGACATAATATTTTTAATTTCCAATAGCCAATTAGGCTCCAAGCACGATTGTCGCCAACAAACTTTGATTGGTTCCATTTCCACAGAGACCAATTATGTTTAAAAGGCTAATTCAACGGTACCAAGTCTTATTGTAGTATACTGAATCGCGTCAGACTCAGGGCTAGGGTTCAATAGGCCAATAATTAAAACCGCACTGGAGATCGACTCCTTGCGTTGAGAGATTTCAATTTTTAATTAACTCCCAATTGTTTTAGTTGGTGATTTATAATTGAATTGTGTTCAGTTTGAGCTGGAGGAAGTCTTAGGAGTTATTGTTTTATGTTGTGTTTATAGAACAGTTGTGTTCGTCGGCGCAGTGTTCGTTGCGACTTGCGCAGATCAATATAGAAGGTTTACTTATCTTCGCCAGGTTCTGAAATATTATTTCTTTGATGTGTTCCCACAATACATACCTACCTATAAGTCGGGATGTCTACCAACCGATTTACATTTAAAAAGAAAGTACACGATCTCCTTCTCAATGAACTGGCAGAACTATCTAGTCCATAGCGTACCTTATGTTACTGGTTTTCATCCCTACGATTCTACTAATATTATAAACGCGAAAGTTTGTGAGTATGTAAGTAAGTATGTATGTTGCTCTTTCACGCTAAAACTACTGAAAGGATTTGTTGAAACTTTACAATAATATAGCTTATACATCAGAATAACACTTAGGCTCCAATTTATAAACAGTCTGGCTTCGCCTCGCGGCGTTGCCCGCGTTTATTGTCGTAACGCGGGTACCATCGCGGAATTCAGTTAGTAATTATTATAAATGTGAATGTAAGTTTGTTTGTTAAGCTTACACGTGGAAACTACTTAACCGATCATCATGAAACTTTGTACACATATTCTTGGAGGTATAAGAAGTAACATGGGATACTTTTTATTAAATGCGGCGAAGCCGCCGGCGAAAGCTAGTATTGTATAATCAAATATAATATTTATGTATATGTTAATCTATATACCTAAATATAAAAAAAAAAGAAGACTGAAATAAATATTTCTTTCTTACTTCATTTAACAGTAAGCATTGGTAGCTATGCTTCGGTCGGCAAGTGTGTGTGTGTACCAATGTACCTACCTTAAGCACGCTGAACAGACGGATTTGTATTAGGTTTACCTTCGTGTTTTATGTGTGGTCCTGGTAGTTTGCTCCCATCGTCAGCTATTATGTACCGTATTTATATATACAAATGCAAAGTTTGAAAATAACTAAGACATTTATCAACATTTATACTTTATACGAAATTTTGCGCACTCATCTATAAGTAGGTACCTACTAATATTACAGCGCTGAAGAGTTTGTTCGTTTGTTTGAACCCACTAATCTCAGGAACCGCTGGTCCGATTTGAAAATTCTTTGAGTGATGGATAGTGTTTTTATCGAGGAAGGTTATAGGCTATTTATCATCACGTTAATACTAATAGGAGCGGAGCACCAATGAAGAAGGTTTCAAAAATGGGACAAAAATTTCACGTTACGGGCAATAGAAGACGCTAACGAGGTTTCGTGAGTCAGCTTGTAGAAAATAAAATGAGATCTAAGTACTTAACATGGGACCAACGTTAAATCCTTCGACAAGCACTCCCTATAGAATATAAAAATATCAGCCGGTAGTTTATATGGAAAATTATACCTAGAATATATATTAAATTAATAAAAATGACATTCCACACACCATCATATCTGTATATATAGGTACAAATATCAACATACTTAGATATACAAATGTATGTACGTCAAAGACAAACTAAAAAGATAAAGAAAGATCATTATTTTCTGTCTATATTGTCAAACTGAATGTCCAAAGTAGCCGTTGTGAAATCTTTTATTAAAGAGGTGTAATACCTCTGGCCTCTGGGCGACCACTAGTTTTATTAATTTACCCATACAACTGACAGCTATACATTTAACTTCTCAACAAGATAACAAAACTATAGGACTATAGGAAACTGTTCTATAAAAAAGGGTCGCTGATGGGATGGTGGCAAGGAATGCCCGGCTCCCATGGTGTTTTTATGGCGTGGCCGTAACTAAATGTCCTTGTGGCAAGCTGACTCAGCGATATTTACAAGGTGCCATTCTTTTTATAAATACTTGTTATAGTTTGGAGGGCGTTAACGATATTCTGAACTTTTTATTAGATAAGAAAGTTTGTATATAAGCGTATACTTTTTACCACTAAAGTAGCAAACAAGTACTCTTATAAGTCTTGCTTCATACCAAAGAGGCCTTACAGAAAACCATTTTAAAATAACGAAAGAATTTGTCTAGTGAGTAAGGTAACCGGAGTTTAAACCAGTAGGGGTTTAAACCCCTGGTTCTAAGTAGAGACCCAAAAAGCAACATAGCGTATCGAGGGAATCTAAACCTCGATCTCTAGTTCACTCAGGTGCAGGTCACCAAGCATTTGAGTAACAAACCTGAGGTCTTCCAATGCAAAATATAGCTTCAAATTAATCCTCAGTATTATGTTTCAGCTAACTTTTACTTGCGTCTTCACTTGCCTTATTTCTAGCAGCTAATGTTCTATTTCAAACTGTAATCTATCTTTATGCCATATATCACAAAAACAGGTTCAGCCGTTCTAATTCGTTGTCGTAACATTCAAACTTTCATCAAAGTAGTACGAAGTGTTACTGCACGGTTGGCCTAGTGGTTTAAGCGGTCGCCACGCCGTTTTCTACTGCCCTTAGTGTTGTGGGTTCACGCTCGACATGGAACAACACTGTGTTTAATTAACAAATTGGTATTCTGAGACTGGGTGTTATTTGTGTCCGTTTCATATATGTTTGCTACACAGGATGTTATGAGAAACGATGACGTCAATAACACTGTTACATATGTATAAGTTTTTTTTTCTCCCCTCCCCCTTCCCCCGCATTGTACTCCTCTAACACAACTAGATATCACTTATCAATGGTATTCATTTAACCAAACCTCGTGGTACAAGCAAGACTCGGATTTACTCAACAATGCGACGCCTAACGCATCTCGGGTGGGGGCGGGTAATGCTTCCATGATTTGCGTAAACTGTGGGACTAGTACTTCAATAGGTTTACTAAAATTTCTCCTTCCCGCTAATTGAAGCAAGGGAGGCAAAAGACACCAATTCACATGTGACTCTTAGGTAGACCTACAAGACCTAAGAGCTACCTCACTTATCATCAGGCAGCCCATTTTCCATACCTACTACCACCTGTTTACGTCATGGCAAAAATTATAAAGGGCATCATTTGAACCAATTATTTTCAACGTTCACTTATTTATGAAGTTATAACAGTTTTTATTTCAGATTTTATTAAAAATTTAAGAGCTCGTAGAATATGTAAAAGTTTGAGTAATTAATGTATTTGTTTAAATTAACATCATTTATTTAGTAACTAACAATTTAATCTATACTAATAATAAATCTGAAGTTTGTTTGTTTGTTTTTAACGCGCTAATCTCAGAAACCGCTGATCCGATTTGAAATTTTTTTTCAGTGTTGGATAGTCCATTTATCGAGGAAGGCTATAAGGCTATAAACCATCACGCTACTACTAATAGGAGCGGAGCACCAATGAAGAATGTTTCGAAAACGTGGGCAAATTTTCACGCTACGGGAAATATAAGACGCAAACGAGCTTGCGTGGGTCAGCTAGTAATTAATAACATGAACAGTACAAACATTTTATAGGTCATTTAACCCATCCCTGATCGCCTACGGTGGAAAAATGCCCATTAAACTTGCAAGATTGCCGCGTTGAATGGCAATGGCCAATTTCAGCACCAGGAACAAGCCGGAACGGGAGTCACCATTAAATGTATTTTTTTACCATAAATCCTTGATAAAAGACACCGAGTTACGTATGGTGTGTGATGCATCTAAATTTTATTCTTTATGAATAGTGTGACCTATAATTGAGCGATCGAAGGCACAGGGGTCTAAACCCCTCTTTCCACTTCGGTCTTCTCATTTTGGAAGTGGGTTTCAAGGAGTGACAAGACACTTGTGACTTTGTTGACTTACAGGAATGTATGGGCAGCAGAATCATTATCAGTTTGATCGTCGGCCACGGTACACCAACCTTAACAAAAAAAAGGTAGGTATTTAAATAAAAATAATTGACAGGATTATCCTGCATCATCTCTTAAATGATGACAACCCTACAGTGGGGAGGTAGGGGCCGTCTGCCGCACAATGCTCCGCGTAATAATATAATCGGCTCGACGCCACTTGCTATTAATTAAAATTAAAATTTTCATTGCGACGCCTTTGTTGTTTCTGTGTCTTAACAGTTTCTGGTCTTATGTGTATCTGGTAGGTGTTTATTGTTAGTGGTTACTTGTTAAAACTGTCAGAATGTAATGAATTACTGTTAATATTGTGGGTTATAAGATATATAGTTCTCAAATAAGTCTTAACATCGGATTTAATTAGGTATAAGTAGTGGTTGGTAGTGTTATGAAATACAGTTTACATAATTTTTGATTGTTAAGGGAACCTTGGGATCCTTTTCCTTATGATTTTAAGATTGAGATCCTATAAAACCTCAATATCTAGGTAGTATTTTTTGTTTCGATTAAATAGTGGGAAAAATAAAGAAATTTTCCCATGTCCGCCAAATGACCAAACAGGACATTTAGAACGCACCCTTTGTGGACATAAATCCCCCCCCCCCCCCCAGATCAGATAACTAAAACTAAAAGTAACGTAAGAATATAAAACTTACTTACCTTATAGGCATATACATATTACTTGCATAAAATAAATAAACATATAACCATAACACTCCAAACACCAAACCATAATTAACCTTAAATAACCCCGATCACTTACATCAATGGCCGAATTTATAGGTTAGAAAAAAATATGGCGGCTTATAAAAGAGGTTTCATTGACAAACAGCCAACCGTTTGGCTAATCATTGGGTGCAAGGCAACTTTATAACTTAGCACCTGCGTTCTTTATACTCGTATCTACCATAAATATTGAAAAAAAAACTAACCCTTATGAATGAAGAGGAAGTGATAAAATAGAACTTGATATTATAAAACATCTTTTGGTTTTCGAACGTAATTTTTTTTTTTGGTTCCATTCATATTTGAGTTTGGAATAGGTTTTCGCGGGAGAATGTTTTGGACTTTTTGTAACCTAATTTTTTTGAATCTCGTTTAATCGAAGCTTGCATGTGTTATGAAACGCTTAATAAATTTATAGGATGGGATAGGACATGAATAAGTCTTTGGTATATAATTTGCTATGACATCACATCTTCCAACAACATCTACTTGATACACAGTTCTTGCTACTGAATGAACAGAAAGCTTTAAGTCGGTCATGGGATTTGAATGTATATTTCATTCACAAGTAGATAACTAGATAAGCACCTATATCAACTATTATCAACTAAGTACGTATAAGACGAGATACATGCTGTCTGTTTGCTTTGGCTCATCTACGAAACGGCTAGACAAACTCTGTTAAAATTTAGGTACTTGCTTTACACACAAAAACAAGGAAAGTCGAAAAAAACTAAAATCTATGTCCATTATAACGAACCTGTTTAATAGTTTAAGCGATGCGGCTGAACATACAAACACACACCAAAAATATTACTCTTCGTTTTGTCTTCACCGTAATCGTGTAAAAATATGTTTAAATTGTTATATTCCCATAATATCAAACATTTTAAAATGAAACGTGATATTTACTTGACTAACCACGACAAAATATTAATATCAGAAGTACGCAACGCAATTGTGGGGTAACGGGGCTGTATGGGACTCTATGGGGCTGTGTGGGCCATTGTGAGTCGTTCAATGGGTAATACCAGCGACAACTACACCTGTGTTGGAGTATTGATTATTTTACCATTTCGGCGCATTTATTATAGTGACAGTGTTGAAGAATGGCGTTTTGAGTTTGAAGTATTACAGGTTGATATTGATATCTACCTATGATTTTTTGTAAGTACGTAAATCTTTAGATACAGATATTTTTGAAGACTTGAAAACTAGACGACGGTGATAGCATTTTTAATACTCACTCTGGGAAGAAACACTGAAGCAATCCACTGTGGTGTCTATTTTTAACCGACTTCATAAAAGGGGGGTTCTCAATTTGTATGTATGAATTTTTTATTTTGTTACCTCATAACTTTCGACTGGGTGAACCGATTTTGATGATTCTTTTTTTTATTTGAAAGCTGGTGCTTCCCGTTTGGTCTAGTTCTAGTTAAAATTTGTGATTATTAAGTAAAAATACTAAGTTTGTTTGTTAAATAGTACCTACCTACTTTTTTTCAACGACAATGTCGGTATAGTACAGCTGCCTATACCTACCTAGGTATTTATAAAAGTGAAAAACCACTCACAGATTAATCACGAAATCTCAGAAACTATAGCACCTATAGACTTGAAATTTGGCAGGTAGGTTCCATAAAGAGTGTAGACATCCGTTAAAAACGGATTTTACGTAACGTAACAAACAAAAGGTAGGTACTTAATCTTTTTATAACGTTTTGAATCAATTCAAACTCAAGATGTAGGTAAAGCAGTAATATTTCTAATGTTTAAATCTTGTGTAGGTTTTTATTTGCCTGCGTTCCACCATTTTTTTTAATCTCCGTGGTATTCCGGACGGATAATGTCCTACTGCTGGGCTCGGGTCTCCTATCGGGAAAAGGTTAAGGCCATACCTCCTCACGTTGGCAGAGTGCGGGTTGGAGAGTGGCAAGACAATGTTGTGGCTACGAATCTTGCCGTTGGATGTTTTTAAGCCACCCCTAAGACCTCCATCAATGTTCACGACTGTTCTGGACAACTTCTCAATAACAATCACAAAGACGTTCATGGTATCAATGCCATCAACGGTCACCCATCTAGGTCCTAACCGCGCTGTCATTGCTTACCCTCAGTGATTGTTTCTAATCACCGAGTGCAACTGGGCTATGAGCGCCTCTTCATCAATACTCGTTAATAACAGTCCGCTATTGAACATAGCCAGGTCCACAAATCGTATTGGTATAGTGTTTATTTCAAGTCTTAACTTAAATGCTCGCTTGTAATATGTCTTATAAAATAAGCAAGCAGAACCCCAGTGTGTATGTGACCTAGAATAAGCCCCTTCACACACGGTGAGCGACGCAGTAACGAGTTCGGTGCCGATCGATAACATTGTCTGGCTCTACTACGCAGACATTGTTATATCATCTATACCTATAACATTTTATTACTTATCGTCACTGTATATTGTTTGGCAAGTTATTTTACAAGTGTAAATCTGTTATATCAATCAAAGAGCTTTTATTACTGATAGATATTAAATACATAATTCCACAATACAATACAATTCAATTCGAACTTATTTTAATACAAATAAAAATTACATTTTTAATCTATACTAATATAACAAAGCTGAAAAGTTTGTTTGTTTGTTTGAACACTCTAATCTCAGGAACCACGGGTCCGATTTGAAAATTATTTCAGTGTTGGATAGTCCATTTATGGAGAAAGGCTATAGGCTATATATCATCACGCTAAGATCAATAGGAGCGGAGCCCCAATGAAGAATGTTTCATAAACGGGGGAAAATTTTCACGCTACGGGCAATAGAAGACGCAATCGAGGTTGCGAAGGTAAGCTCGTAGTTAATATTTCTAATCTTTGACATTGGCAACAGAATTATCAGTTTGCCTTTTGTCATAGGTCTACCTAAGCTCTTCTGTGTCCCTCTGTTTGCGGCTTTTCTACGCCATGTTGTTCTAGCTACCTTTCTTATATCATCCTCCCATCTTATTCTAAGTAGGTATACCGTCCTTTCCTTCTTTTTCCATCTCGAGAGTACCTACCTGCTTCCTATCATGTAGCCTGCCCAGTTCCATTTAAGCTTTTTCACTGTCATCTGTGACTTTTGTCTTGTTACTTATATGTTTTTGATGGTAAGCGATTACCACCACCCGTGGTGGTGGTGGTGGACATCCGCAATACCAGAGGCGTCATAAGTGCGTTGCGTGTAGACAGTATATAGGTAGGTAGGTAGGTATGTGTATATTCTACCGTAGAGCTGTTTTTTTTTGTATTTTTTAGCTTAGCTACCAAAATGATTCTGCTCTGCCTGATGGAAAGCACGAGCAGAATCCAGGAGTGGTGGTCACCATCCTCAATGCTAATAGGGACAATGCAGCATGGTGACCCACACTATGGCGGCCTAGACGACAGCTGTAAACTACTGAAACGATTTTAATGAGGTTTTAATGAATTCGTAATACTTTGTAATACCTAGGCATATATTTTTATGTACTTTTTACATAGTGGGGTTGAAGTTTTATTAGTTTCTCTTTGATTTATTAACCACCTGGTTTGTTCAGTGGTTAGCGATCCTAACTGTTAAAATAGAGGCTGTAGGTTTGATTTTATCCCATTTTACATTGTTAACTGATTTAAATGTGTTGTGAACACGACCATTAGATATTTAGTGTCTTAGTGTAATTAATCTGGGTGTAATATGTTTGTAATTAAAATTAGATATACCTACTAATGAAGGTAGATAGGTATCTAGATACTTTAATGACACACACACACACACTGGCTGTACTACTGGTCCTTAGCTATCCTATGTGTCGAATTTCATTCCAAGCGACTCAGCCATTACAGTGCTAAACAGTACCTACCTAGTCAACATACACCCATCTGTATTCCCGCCTAACATAACAGCTTCATACCTGTGTACATATTGAGTCAAGTACAGTCTAAGAAAAATATCGTGCAATTTTTAGGTAAATGTTATATCTTATACGAATAATAAATCTATCAACACCTACCTTTCACCAATCAAAAACATCCAGTATTTAGGTAAAAACGATATTTCAGCACATAGCCCCGCCCCACACTTGTGCCAACCACACAATAGGGAACAATAGCCCCCAACAATGAACACAAAGGGTACTACTGTCATCCCATTGTGGGGAACAAAGAGAGCCCCGCCCACAACAAAAGCGGCTTTGTTTCATCTCAAATACTGGCCATCTGATTGGGCGAGATGTCTTCCAACATATGGCCACCCGCCGTTATAAGAATGTCCCAAAAAAATTGTCTACACACTTATGTATATGTCAATTAAAAACCTACTGTATTGCTCTAAAAATTCGGTTGAGTTTCCAATGTAATATTAGAACAGATGCTTTTAATCGACCAGAACTTTGATCCGAATTAAATTGACAGCTCTCTATAAATAGTGTTTTTTAATGTATTGTTGAATGTGTTAAGGGATTCTCGACTTCAGAGTTTTAGGAATAAAGTTGAATTTTGTTTGTGGTGTCGACGATAAAGTTTTTTCAATCTACCGCCGTCACTTCGCTCGGTAGTGAACAGTGAGATTTTAATGGCAGATATAAGGCAATTATAATTTATAACCTGTGGCTAGTTTTGAATATATATTCAGTTATAAAACACATGTTTTTTAATGATAAACATCATTAATATGAAATATGCCTAAGGATTACTTTTGGTTGGATAAGCGGGTACCTACATTTATTTATTTATTTATTCATGGCAAACTTACAGCTACATATATTAGTAAAACAAAACAGTTTAATCATCAGAGAGCCAATAAAAAGTTTTCACTTCTAGTTTTAGACTAATATAAAATATTGAGAAACAAAACATAAACCAAACATTAATTAAAAAGAAAAATCTTAAACAACACGTAAGCGCCAAATACGCAATAAACAATCGCTTAAACGCAAATTTAGGGAACAATATGTCTGCTCGATAAAACTAAGGCCTAGACGCCTTCTTGCCGAGGATAATAGGTAGGTACACTAATCAAAAAGGGATCAATATCATGCAGAAAACCGGTGTAAAATAGCGCTTGCGCGGTGTTTCACCGAGTGAGTGAGGATACCGGAGGCCCATACCCCAAACCCTCCCCCATTCCCTCTCCCCCTCCCCCAAAGGTCGGGAACGCACTTGTGACGCTTTTGGTGATGCGTCTGCTCATTTGCCCCATAGAAAATAAAAAAAAATGCAGTTTACATACCTACCTAGTTCATTAAAATGTCTACTTGCTACCAAGTACCTGTTCTGTAATTGTTTTATATATAATTTGTTTTAGCTATAGGAATGTGAAGAGGGGGGTTAAAGCGATGTGACTTAGATGGCACATTAAAAATGTCTGCTCAAGCAGATCAGGACACTCAATATCGTGGTTTAAGATTTTGACAAGAAAGTAAAGTCCGCTATTTTACGTCGATCTAGGTATAAGTGAGAGGAGGTTAAACTTTTTGCATAGCACATATACCCATAATCTTTGTAAGTAAATACCTAGAGAAATCTCTTTTTAAATGAAAATTAAATGTTCAATCATTAGGAAGATATGTCATATTATCTGTCATATAAACTATCCCGAACTTATCTGTACATGATGAAATAGATTAAAATAGTCTTTATTTAACAATCTTACTTGCAACAAAATTTAAATTGAGCTGATTCAGATTGTGTTGCTTTCTAAATAGGCCTCTGCTAAAGCTTGCCATGAAATGCGATCTTGTGTTGTATGGTGACCTAGACGTTACAATATCGCTGATTTTTTTCACGCTGCTATACAAGTTGTGGGTTCAAATCCCACATGGACAACACTTTGTATGATCCACAAATTGTTGATCTAAGTCAGGGTGTTCTTTGTGTCCGTTTCATGTATGTTTGTAAAGTCCCCCGCGGCACAGTAATCATTACTTGTGAGGGCGTAGTCTTTTCTTCTTTTTTCTTTTTCGATGAAATGGCAACCAGCTGGATCACTCGGATCAGCTATTTCTGCCAATGTCAAGTATTTATCGTCTTCAATTATCAAGAATTCCTACCTTCGTTCCTCAAATACACATGATTAACTACTCAGCCTAAGCAGGTCTCCTTTATAAACCCACTAAGATCTCCTGAAGGAAGCTGAAGCTAGGTAAGTAGGTATGTGACCTGTTCATATGACGCGCCGAAGAGCAGACGCCTCCTGGCGATGTCTAATACCCAAACCCTGTCCCACCATTCTAAAGGGATGCACTCAAAAGGCAGTAACGCACTTCAGTCTCTTAATTGACCTGCAATGTTCACGGGCAGCGGTAATTACTTTCCACAGGGTTACTTATTTAATAAATTGTCCTATATAGGCTCTATACTCATAATAACAAAAAACGCAATATTTAACAACGTATCTACGTTTAGTTTGGGTCTAGATAACACTGTATTCACAACCCATAGGTTTGACTGTGTCGTTTTAAAAAAACAATTTCACGCTATGAATACAGATTTATTCCTGTGTTGCAGGGAACTTTACAAACATACCTAAGTATTTTAATAGGGCATAAAGAACACCCAGACTCATAGCTATAATTTGTGTATCAAATTTTTATTCTACGTAAGATTTGAACCCACATCACTAAGCGCGGCAGAAAGCAGCGAAGTCACCGCTTAAATCACTATTCGTACAGTAAAATGACCAAAAATACCTATTAGGTAGTTCATAGCAAATAAACGGTGGCTCTCGAAAATGGCACAAAATTGGCAAGTTGTCGTTAGCCCTCGAGGGCACAACCTAAGAGGCAAACACATCCGTCTGAGTGTTTCCCGAGAGCGGCAAATTGGCACTCAAGACGGACTCTGGTGCCAAGTCAATGGGGGCCTAATCATTTTGGCTTCAAGTGGACGTATGGTATTAACTGACTTAATATCACATAGCTACATGAATGACCTAGCATTGCATGTTTTTACTATTATATAATTTTTCACTTATTGCACTACTGCGCAATTAACGAAAAATTATAAAAAAAGTAGTAGACAATTTTACGGGTCACAGTCAAATAGGTACCTATGTCATATTTTTTAATTTAAATAAATTCGCGATGTTTAACTGTTATCGTTTTCTTTTTGCATTATTTCCTAAAACTTTTACTAAAAATATTTTTTTTATTTTTTTTTGATATGGCAATTTGTGCCGATGTCGACAATTCTGCCCATGACAAATGTATGATGAAGAGAATGCGTGTGTTTATAAAGAACACAAAAAAAAACTCTAAAGGTTATCACTGCAATGAATGCTAAAAAGAATTATGTACTAATTTTATTTGCACTAAAGAATTGCCAACAACCGTAATTAGTCATTTTATAATTAAAAAAATATAAAATATTCTACAATTTTATTCAAAAGCAAGAACGATAAACGCCATCTAACGGATTTACCATTCATCATACATGCCATGCCATCTGTGTTCTAATTAGAAACTATTTCATTTGTAAGTCAGTGATAAGACAAGCATTTCTGTTAGAACATAGTTCAAATAGTTTTCAATAGATGTCACTATAAAAAATAAAAGTAAATTTTTCGAACACGAATATTATTATCGAATACTTAATGCTTACAGCTTTTATAAAATAACGAAGGTCTGGCCCTCGTGGGCTCTTATAATAACTGAGATAGATATGAATGAGAAAATAAGTACATTAAAAGCTTTTAAATTGAACTTACAGTTACAAAAGTTGTTAAATTTTCACTATACTGTTAATTCAACATTCGGGATTAGCTTTATATATTATTAGCTGAACCTCGCGGTTATTAGTTATTAGTTTACATTTGTTCTTTTTTTTGGTTATTTTTTTCTTACAATTAAAATAGCCTATATTAATCAGTGATAATGTAGCATTCAAATGGTGAAAGAATTTTTTAAATTCGTCCAGTACTTTTTGAGCCAATTCGTTACAAACATACATACAAACCTTTCCTCTTTATAATATTAGTATAGATATCAGAGAACTTCAGTACCTACCTAAACTCCGAAACAAACATTTGCAGATCATACAAACTTATAGTCCGACCCGGGAATCGAATCCGAGACCTCAAGTACAGCAGTCGCATACACTACGCCACTGCGCCATCGACGCAGTTCCGTCTGTCTGTTAGTTCCGGTTAATCTCTGTATTATGTAATTTAAAATATAGATTTCGATTGGTGTCACTTACATGGCATGGCAGCAAAACGGCAAAACCGGCGTTTTTAATTTAATCTAGGTAGGTACTTTCTTTTACATAATTAATTTACCTCCATACTAATCCTTACTGATCTATACTAATATTATAAAGAGGAAAGATTTGTACCTATTTTTGTATGTTTGTAATGAATAGGCTCAAAAACTACTGGACCGATTTTAAAAATTCTTTCACCATTCGAAAGCTACATTATCCACGAGTAACATAGGCTATATTTTATTTTGGAAAAAAATAGGGTTCCGTAAGATATTTGGGTTTTTCGGACACAAGGTGTAAAAATCAACCAGAAAAGTTACTTATTTTGCGAAAATTTTCATGCTACGGGCTATATAAGACGCAAATTTAGATATTAGACTACTGATTTTCGGCGGGGCTCTCTTTGTTCCCCACAATGGGATGACAGTAGTACCCTTTGTGTTCATTGTTGGGGGCTATTGTTCCCTATTGTGTGGTTGGCACAAGTGTGGGGCGGGGCTATGTGCTGAAATATCGTTTTTACCTAAATACTGGATGTTTTTGATTGGTGAAAGGTAGGTGTTGATAGATTTATTATTCGTATAAGACATACCATTTAGATACTAGACTAGAACTAGCTGACGCTAGTATTATATATTTTGAGAAAAAAAATATGTTCTGTCTGTCTGTTACCTTTCCACGGGTAAACTGATGAACCGATTCTAGTAAAAATGCAAACAAAAGTATCTTCATATCAGACTTCTGGCAAATATGAAGATACTTTTTTTTCTTAGAAGAAAGACCTATGCTACTTAAGACCTCAGTGACCAATACAAGCGCGAGTGGAGCCGAGAAAAAACTAGTGACATACCCACATAAAAACCGATTGCTGTTCTTTGAGTATACAGGTGCAGGTATTGTTTTCTAATATCTAAATTGCACTTTTACATCAAACATTGAAGTTAACATCATTTGGTCTATAGTTCAATGACAATTTTTTAAGTTGGCAAAATATATAATATGCCACACAATAAATTAAATTACTACCATAGAAATTACTACGATCGATTAAATTGTGTAATGAAAGAACAATTTTACATTTGTCAAAAAGGACCGTGTGGCCTAATGGATAAGGCGTCGGACTTCGGATCCGAAGATTGCAGGTTCGAGTCCTGTCACGGTCGTAAAGTTCTTTTATGCTTTTTCAACTTCGACTTTGAACAATTAAACGTGATAATAACTTTTTTCATTTTAATATTATCATGTAAATATTTAATATTTTATAGGTAAATCAAACATTTTTATATTATTATCTTGTAAACAAAAAGGAAAAGTTTAAAAATTATAAATAGTAGAAATAAAAAAAACATTAGTATTAAATAAATAACAATATTATCGAATATTACTATTATTAATTAATAATAGTATTATTCGATGGTTGACTGGTAGAGAATGCCTTAGGCATTAAGTCCGCCAATGCACCTAAAGTGCATCATGCACTATTAAATAAATAATATTAGATTTGATGGCATTCTTGATACAATTTGAAAATATTTTTCAAATTGAATACAACGTCAAGAAAGCTCTTATCGTAAATCTAGTAATAATTATTAAATTGCTTAATAGTACATAATATTATATTAATTTCATGTCATCTTTGAAACCAGAAAGTTATTCGCTACTGTTTTTTGTACTTTATGATTATCACACATATTTTTGTATTTTTACGCCATCTAGCGAGTTTACTGAAAACTATTAGCTACTGATGTTTTTCCGTTAACTTACGAGCGTCAAGAATACGTGGGGACCGTATGTCAGACATCATCACACTGCTATTTTATGAAGTTCAATGTGCTGATACTAGATGGCGTTAAATAGAATATTTTCTAACAAAGTTTTAGGCAACACTGTCGTTTCTGTCGTGAAGAAGTATGCAACAATAAATAATATAAGTACTTACATTTTTTATGTTTAAATTCAAATAATTGTTTTGAGATTGTGTTCTTGGTACATTCTACTTTTTTGTTACGTTGACAGTTAAAGTTGTAATTAATTATTTATTTAAAAAATATCCTCACTCACTCGGTGAAACACAGCGCAAACGCTATTTCACACCGGTTTTCTGTGAGGCCGTGGTATCCAAATGGTATACATGGTATACAAATTTTGTCGTATGAGCAAACTGAGCAGATACTTGAAATATGTAAATAAAATTATTTTGCTGAGCTGTCTTAGCGCATTATTTTTGACCCACTTATGTCTAGTACTACGAAATTGTTATGTATGTTATTAAATTATATTGTTACTTTAAGCACTAATTATGTAAATTTAAGTAAATAAAAAAATAGTTTTGTAAGCATTTTCTCCGCCCGAGACACAGATTCAATTTAGATCGGGCAAATAAAAATTAACGTACTATATTTATAAATTTAAGAATTTAATTGTAAATTATTGTACCTTTTATAACTAAATAAATTAATTTTGAATTTTTTGTTTTTTTTTTTATATTTCAAGAATTCCCAAATATTTTCAGAGCAATGTCGAGTCTACTGTGAGATTTTATTGATATTAAAAAAATACACTTCTAAAATTATTTATTTTATTTGCTATGCTTTTTTACTTGTATTTAAATAGTCATAGTGCTAACGCCCACTTGCATAATTAGTTTGTATGTCCGACGGGTAGTCAGAAATATCTACGCACCCGGCTGAAAATAAAATGCGCTACACGACACGGAACACCTCGCCTTCGCCTATCTAGTACCGCTGCCAACGGAAGCGCCGACGCACGTGTCTTATTCTTGCTTTCATAATCTCATTCTTGTTTAACTGCCTCGGTGGCACAGTGTTAGCGTATGCGACAGCTGTGCTTGAGGTCTCGGGTTCGATTCCCGTGTCGGACCACATGTTTGTGTGATCTGCAAATATTTGTTTCGGAGTTTGGGTGTTTTCTATGTATAATATGTATGTACAAAAAAAAGTATATATATATTTATATCAGTTGTCTAGTACCCATAGTACAATCTCTGCTTAGTTTGGGACTAGATGGCGTTGTGTGTTAGATGTCCGGAATATTTATTATAATTATTATTAACTCTCTGGTTTGCATGACGTTATTTCCGATGGGATGTATGTTTTAATTTCAAACTATAGGGATATTTAAGTAAACAGAGCATGAATAAAACAATTTGTTATTTACTCTCCCCGACATGGATATGCTAACTAGACATGGTTAACTATTCGTGGTTATATAATAAAGTGTAGGTACGTAAAACCAAGTTTTACAAAAGCGAGGTCTCATTCATCCAGCCGGATATAATATGGGCGGTCAAAGGGCCGGCCTCATATCCGTCTACGAGCGTCCGCGAGTCGCATCTGCAATGTAACACGACTTGTATCATTTGAATGCATCTGTACTTGGGGTATTTTTTTTGTTTATTTTGAATCTACCAAGCCATTCAATTAAGCATAATTATGTCCTTTTTTATGTAGGTAATAGGGGGCAAACGAACAGACGTATCGCCGCTGCCCATGGACACCCAATACCAGAGGCGTCACAAGTACGATGCCAGCTTTTTGAGGATGGGGAGAGAAATGGGGGGAGGATTTGGGAGCGCAGGCCCTGCGCTGTTTCAGATCGGTTTTCTGTCGGTCGTCCGTCCGTCTCTGAAATTTTGCAAGTTAATGTATACATTATGACAATACAATATTTTTAAGACTATATACGTATATCAGTATATAATTATACAGACTCCTCGATTGAAAGGGTCCAGAGTTTCAAGTTTATGTTTAGCTAATAGTAAACACTGAAGGTAGATCCGTGTGTAACAGATTAAGAAAACAGAGTGCTACCACCAACATTCAGCACTTGAATATCCTAAGATGCGACTATTGGAGCAAACTACTCAGATCAACATCACTGCTAAGAGAAAGGGTTTTTACTGCACTGCAACTGCAGAAGACAATTTAACTGCACGGTTGGCCTAGTGGTGTATGCAGTTGCCACGTCGCTTTCTACTGCGCCAAGTGTTGGGGGTTCAAATCCCGCACGGGACAACACTTTGTGTTATCCACAAATTGTTGTTCTTTACGGGTGTTTTTTACGTCCGTCTCATGTGAGTAAAGTCCCCCGCGACACAGGATGTCTATTCCTAATGCAGGAGTTGTTTTTTTAAAACGAAACGAAAAGGAAATCTTGAAACAATATCTATACCAATCTATCTAGCCATGGTGGTATAGAAGACCAATAACTATGGGAAGTGCTCCGAGGCATTGTTCGGATTGATCCCTGCCGCCTCTTTTCGCCATCGTCCTATGCGGCAGTCCACAACTGTGCCCTTTTCCAGAAACTTTCTGCCTCGCACAACAAAACTTTGAAATGAGCTGTCGCCTGCGGTATTCCCGGACCAATACGACCTTCAAACCTTCGAGAAAAGAGCGTACTCCTTCTTAAAAGGCCGCCAATGCACTTGAAACGCCTCTGACATTCAGGTGATACGTCTAATCGTTTGCCCCTATACAATAAATAAAAAAAATACTTATTTCCAAGAATATTTTTTCAAAGCTTTGTATGTCCAGTAGTGAAGTGCAAAAGGTTAATATGCACTTATATCAAGTAAAACCTTAAAGAAATTCGATTTCATTTGAAAGAAAACATAGTACCTTTAATATGTAGATTTCGATGAAAAATAAACTAGCGAAGGTATTATGCAAAGTGTGAGCATTTTCCATTCTGAAGTTATAACCGAACAGTTTGGATAGCTGAGAAAAATCGCATAAAGTTAACAGAGATATAGGCAGTATGTAAATCAATGCGTATGGGAAAATATATTCTGTGGTTCGATGTAATTTTTTTCGTATCAAAACTTGAGTAATGGGACGATTAGGAAATTGATGGCGAACTTTGCTAGACGTTTATTGGTAAAGATAACAAGGAAGGTTCTTTTTGTTAAATATATTGAGATGGATTTTTTTTTCAGTAAAACCTTGGCGTGGATTTCGTTCGGAAAGTGAGTTTCGAAAATAGGTCAGTTGGAAAATTATCTCGGTAGAACTAGTAAATAAGAATTGCAAATTTTACTTTTATTAAAAAAATTACATCTAATATAGGCTTCGATGTTTAAACATCACAATTTTGTGCCTATAAGATTTTTTTTTTATTTTATAGGGGGCAAACGAGCAGACGTATCACCTGATGGTAAGCGATTACCGCCGCCCATGGACACCCGCAACACCAGAGGCGTCACATGTGCGTTGCCGGCCTTTTAGGAAGGAGTTCGCTCTTTTCTTGAAGGTTATTGTGTCTTACGAGAGAGGTATATTATATCTAGTGTACTAGTTTTTACGCCTTTGTGTACCTATGTCAGTTATCACGACAAAACTCAGCCTATGTTCTTATCCAATCTCCAATCTATCTTTACCTATACCATCCATCCAAATCAGTTTAGTTATGAAAACATAACAGACATACAGAGGTACTTTCGAATTTATAATATTAGTTGTTAAAGTATGAGTAATATGGATATGGATTTGTCTATTTAGCATTATATAGATATGTTTATCAACATTCTGGCTACTTCAAAAAAAATCTCAACAGGTAATTAAAAAGCAAAAATTTCAACTAAGCGGTTTTCTAACCAAATTTATGAGTCAAAACTTTAGCTGAATAACATTCAGTCGAACGTCTTTAAGGGCGAAACACTCTAGTGACAATGATGATCTTCAAGGAATATTTGCTATAAAAAAAAAGTCTTTAGCATTATTTATTCAAAGGGATTTGTAAAGATATCTATACTAATATTATAAAGAGGAAAGGTTTGTGTGTAAGTGTGTTTGTAACGAATTGGCTCAAAAAGTACTGGACGGATTTTAAAAATCCTTTTACCATTTGAATGCCACATTATCACTGATTAATATAGGCTATTTTAATTGTAAGAAAAAAAAACATAAATAAAGAAAACAATATGTAAACTAACAATATGCCTAGAAATGCAGCTATCTCAAAATAGTTCCCAAGCGAGATTAGCGAAAATACGTCGTATCGGAGAATCTTATGAAAATTCAGATAGTCTCGCAAATCAGAAAGAGTACGTATCGTACTGTACAGATTTTGACGAGACTTTCACTGAGAGCTGATGATACAAGAAGTAACTTAGGCTTCTTTTTTTAGACTACCTTCGCCCCGTGGCGTTACCCGCGGTATGACAATAACTGCAGGTAACACCGCGAGGTTCAGCTAGTATAATATGATTCATAAAGATATTTCGCATCATTTGTAAACAATCGTATCGTGGGAGGGCCACGCTTCGGCATGAATGGGCAGGCTCGACCGGAGTGATACCACGGCCTCACAGAAAACTGGTGTGAAATAGCGCTTGCGCTGTGTTTCACCGAGTGAGTGAGGATACCGGAGGCCCATATCCCAACCCCTCCCCTCATTCCCTCTCCCCATCCCCCAAAGGTCGGCAACGCACTTGTGACGCTTTTAGTGTTGTTCAATCATCATCATCTTCCTAGCCTTTATTATTCCCAATATTTGGGGTCAGCTACCAGTTCAACCGGTTTTACCTGAATATCAGTTTTTACACAGAGCGACTGGCATCTGACCTCCGCAACCCTGAGAATTGCCCCCTAATCAATAAAAAAAAAAAAATGACGCTCATTGAAGTTATTGTTCGGGTTGTGATCTAGTTTAACATTACTAAGGCCCTGTTTCACCGGTTACAGATTTACTTAAGATAGCTTATCTGACAGTTTTTTATCGTATCTTTCATATAAATTGTGTACCTCCACAGGGCCGGTTCTACCCTCACAAAATATCACCGTAAAATGACAGCGTTCGTGCTGTCGTGTTTCGTTGGAGGGTGCGAGACTGGAGGCATAATCCATTACTAGGTCGCCATGGTGTACGTCACCATGCTGCATTGTTGCATTGTTTGCATTCGCAGTGAGCATGGTGACCACCACTCTTGGATTTTGTTTATGCTTTCGATCATGCAGTGTAATAATTTTTAATCGGTGAAACTATACCTGGTTCTAGCTTTTTATTTTTGCAAATTCCGAAAAAAACTTTTTTGAAATTTTGTTCCTTAAATAATAGCTAGAATATGATTTAACATTGGATACTTTCCGTATTTAAAAAAAAAGATATCGGTACAAACTAATAGAAAAATATGTTTTGAAGTATATGTAAGTACAATAACTCTACGATGCAATAATCGAATACGTTATATTTGACGCTCGTCAATTCTTAGTTTACACCATAAACTGGCTTGTCATAAAGTACATGTTATAAACAAGGATATGTTTTGCATACTCAAAACATCACGCGTTTATGTATCTAAACGTCATCATCGGCCATCTTGTAATTTTTTCAAATCACATTCGAAATATAAATTTCCTTCAATCTTTTTTTTAATAAATAAATAAAAAGTTATGTAATTTTAGTACACTACAATATGGTAGACCGAATAGTACGGATGTGAGTGCCTTTTGACCGCGGTCGGCTCACGGACCAGCGGTCGAGTCCACTTACCAGTTCAACTAAATGTGAACGCTCAAATTACAACCTACTTCAATTTAAAATAACTACGCTTTAACGGATTTATAGAAATCAAGAGCTTAAAATTGATGCTTCATTGAATTTAACGTGTAAATCATGGAATAAACAGACCTATTTTACAAAAAGCAAATTGTTTTTTATAGCATCCCAACAGGCAGGCGAATCCCCTGATGGTAAATGGCTACCGCTATCCATGAATACATACTTCTTAAGGCTCAAAGTACTCTGCCGTACTTTAAGCCATCTCCAGAATGAACGATAAAGATTAGAAAGATACTGAACTCCTATAATCTATATAAAAAAAAAAATTGTTTGTTTGAACCCGCTAATCTCAGGAACCGCTAGTCCGATTTGAAAAATTATTTCAGTGTTGGATAGTCCATTTATCGAGGAAGGCTATAGGCTATATATCGTCACGCTACTACTAATAGTAGCGGAGCACTAATGAAGAATGTTTTAAAAATGGGGAAAAAAATTCACGCTACGGGCAATATAAGACTCAAACGAGGTTGCGTGGGTCAGCTAATCATACGGCTATGCAGCTCACATTCTAATCTTAAAGATAAATAGTATATGTAAAAAAAAATCATAAACATATTCTTATGGTACAAATGTACTCGTATGATTTCGCACGATCATCATCAACAGTCCACTGCTGGACATAGGTCTCTCCTCGGAAAAGAAGAAAGTAAAGTTGAAAATACCTACCTACTTTGTCTCTATTTCTCAATTTTTTTTATGTATCCTTCCAAACACATGTAATCCTGTATAACACCGTATACATCGTAAAATGTCTGTATATATAGCTTATAAAACACCTCCACTTCTAAAGAACAACACAGCAGCGGTTAAACATAAAAGATTTATATTATCAGCGTACATAATTTTATTCATAAGGAACACTTATAATCGCTCACTGGGGTACATGTCGGTTCACATTATAATAGAAATTTCGGCGATACATGACTTCAGTGAGAGCTACTAAGGAAACACGATATATTCGAGTTTCTGTGTGATGAGTACGATCATTTGTTTCTGAGTGTTGTTTACCTGTATCTGGTTATCAGGGTGCGGGCTTTGCCTGTTCGGGATCAAACGACTGTGTATAGATTGCTTAAAGATATTATTAATAATTACCATATTTATAACACCAATTGGTGTAATGGCTGGCTACAGTTCCAGTTAGGCGAACCCTCTGGCCCTTGAATGTGGCCTCTCAACCCTCAAACCGCAGCTCCGTCGCAACTAGGTGCTGCGAGGTCATCAGGGAGCAGTTGTCTATCTCCAGAAATATCAAGAGGGAGATCAAAAAAGAGATCGAAAACCGTGTTGATATGCTGGGGAAGATAGTGGTGGCCTATGAGGAGGAAAGGAGGAAACCACAAAAATGGCAAAACACCAAACAACCTCAAGATCGAGACACAGAGAACAATTTTTTTTTTTTTTTTTATGTAATAGGTGGCAAACGAGCAGGCGTATCACCTGATGGTAAGCAATTACCGCCGCCCATGGACACCCGCAGCACCAAAGGTGTCACAAGTGCGTTGCCGACCTTTGGGGGATGGGGAGGGGGAATGAGGGAGGGGTTGGGGTATGGGCCACCGGTATCCTCACTCACTCGGTGAAACACATCGCAAGCGCTATTTCACACCGGTTTTCTGTGAGGCCGTGGTATCACTCCGGTCGAGCCGGCCCATTCATGCCGAAGCGCGGCTCTCCCACGGTTGGCAATTATATACAAATACTGAAGAAAATAGAGGAAAACGAGAGGTTATTGAAGGAAAATGGAAAAATCATAGGGGAGCTGAAGGAAAGAATAGAAAAACAGGATGAAAGAGAGAAGGAGAAGGAAAAGAAAGGACCAGCAACCTGTACCGATGCGGCGGCAAGCCGTTCTAGTGCCCCGCTCCCAGTGCGCAAGACCTTGCACTCGATAGCCGTTACGTCCAAAGACGAGATGGACACAGGGGATCAGGTCATAGAGAAGCTAAGAAAGACAGCGAACGAAGATGAGGGTTGGATTAAAGTGGAAAAGATAAGGAAAGGAAAAGACAGGAAAATTATAATAGGGTACAAAACGGAAGAGGATAAGAAAAGGGCCCAGAAGAGAATAACAGAAAAGGGAAAGGACCTCGTGGTGGAGGAAATAAAAAACAAGGATCCTCTCCTAGTACTGTACAGCGTCCTAAAACATCAAAAGGACGAGGATGTAATTAACACTGTGAGGTCAAGGAATAATGAAATATTCCACGACTTCACGCCGGACCAGGATCGACTGTCGGTGCTGTACAAAAGGACAGCAAGAAACCCCCACACGTGCCATGTGGTGCTCAGGGTCTCCCCGGCGGTTTGGTCCCGTGCCCTGGACATGGGGAGACTGCATCTCGACCTGCAGCCGATCAGGGTGGCTGACCAGTCCCCTCTGGTGCAGTGCTCCCTGTGTCTAGGCTACGGCCATGTCAGGAGGTTCTGTACCAACACGGAGCCTAGGTGTAGTCACTGCGGCGGGCCCCACTTGAGGTCCGAATGCCCGGACTACGCTGTTGGTACAGAGCCTAACTGCTGCAACTGCCAGGGGGAGAAGCTGAGCAGCACAGGGCACAACCCATTCAGCGACTTGTGCCCAATAAGGGCTAAGTGGGATAACATCGCGAGGTCCACAATCCAGTACCAGTGCTGAGGCCTCCTCGGTGACCGTGGTACCCTACCCGTAAATTTATGCAGAACAACTAGCAACAGAAATAAAAAGGAACATCGTGCACACAAATTTAAAGAAGACAACAACCAAAGGCAATTAAAACACTATGAATCCAAAAATAATGAGTATTTTTAGATACAGGCGTAGAGCCAGAGTAAAAATAAATAAGTAACATAGTAAATAATTTTTGATACAAATATTTAGTTCTTAAAATTTAGGATTTGCAATTATTAAACTTAGTTAAAAGTAAACACGTATACAAATATTGGAACAAAGATAAGGATTGAATTGGATAAAGTATGAAAGGACCAATAAGAGAACAGAAATAGTAAATAGCATAAATAACATAAATACAATAATTAGTGTATGAAAGAATGAACGGAAGAACAGAACGGCAAAATAACAGAGATTTAACAAGAATGAAAGGACCTAGATTCATAAAAGGCTCCAATTATGTTGGAAGTGTAACAATAAATCCGCATAAAGCGGATTTAACAAAAAAATAAATAAAAATAATGGCTGGCTACACGTGTTCGGTAACTGTAAGTATAGTGAGCAGTTGATGAAAATAGATAAATTAATCATGGGAGTACCATGCTTTGGTACAATAGTCTCATAGAAAGCCGAACCTAAGCTATCTTTTCGTTATTTTTAACTAAGCGAGTTAGGTTGTCGAAATCCTTTAACCTAATTTGGTGGGCGATTGGTGGTATAAGAAATTTAAAGGTCGGCAAAGGACTTACAACTTTTGAACTGCAGATTATAAAAACCAGCCATTAATGCCACAGATTTGTGGAAAACATAATGTTAAGTAATTGTTTCAGTTATTTGTTTTTCTAGTTCGACTCTAATCTGCTCCTTGCCCACTTATAGCTCGCTCACTTATATAAGCAGCAGTTGCCACTTACTATCTCTACGTACGTGTTGTACAATTTAATTGTCAGCTTATTCGCGTTTCCATAGTATATCCGACACTTCACTCCGCAATCGTCCCCAGCGGACTAAGGGAAGCTTTGTAACCACGATTATGATTTTATGTCTCTCTGTATATGTTTATTATAGGCGAATGTGGGGCCATTTGTTCTTTGAGCTCTCCGCGGCAAAATTTTAGACATTCATGTGATGACGTCATTGGCAAGAGTTATAGTTTCGTATTCAACGGAATTGGGTATAGTTAGTTATGGTACATTTAACTAATATATGGTATGTTAATGTCTGTTACTTGGTACGTTACTTCATTTGTCTATAGTAATATTATAAAGAGGAAAACTTTGTTTGTATGTTTGTTTGTTTGTAATGAATAGGCTCAAAAACTACTGGACGGATTTTAAAAATTCTTTCACCATTCGAAAGCTACATTATCCACGAGTAACATAGGCTATATTTTATTTTGGGAAAAAATAGGGTTCCGTAAGATATTGGGGTTTTTCGGACACAAGGTGTAAAAAATCAACCAGAAAAGTTACTTATTTTGCGTACGCTGCGTAAACTATAAAAGATAGAACCATAAAATGTTCTAATTAATCGTAGATCTTATAAATATCTACAAAAAAGTACACGACACACTATACGGGGGAAAATTTTTCGCTACGGGCAATAAAAGACGCAAACGAGGTTGCGTCGGTCAGCTAGTAGTCAAAATACTCGCACTTTTCAAAAATCCTGTATATGTGTATTAAACAGTCATATTCTACTGATCGTCTTTTCAGCTCTTTAGCATGAGATGAGAAGTCTTGAATTTTTTTCTGCTCAATTGGAAGTTCAATATAAAAAGTTGCTGGGAAAAACAGAAGAGCTAGTATTGGGAAGTTGAAACAATAGTTTGAACAGCTCGATGATTGTAACTCGAACTTGCTGTTCCATTTTAATGATGGCATTTACGGGTCTATATACCCAATACATTACTTCAATACATTACTTAATATGGTAAATAAACAAAAGCGTAAAAATTCCGTTGTATTTATTTCAAGATGTTTTCGTACCAGTATCAAATATCCCCTAATACCGCAAAGGTCTGCAAATTGCTGACATCGGTAACGAAGCCCGAAACGAACAAATAAAGTGAAAGTGGGAAATATCGTAGCTACATTTATGGCTTGTATGTAACCCCTGCGAAGGAATGTAACCCCTTATATTTGTGAATTCATTCACGTATTGGTGAAAAATTCGCCTCTCTCAGATCAACAAGAGATCTGCCTGGAAATCATCAGAGCGAAAAAACTCACAGGATTTTGTGGTTAGTTTGTGTTACATGTTATAGGCGATAGCGAATTTTGGCGTTTATGAATGAAGAAAAATTATAGAAATAAGTAAAAATCATGATCTTCATAATTAAACCTAGGTTCAGGCAGTTGAATTATAATATTTATTAATTTAGCTTACACAGCTTGTTAGCGTAACGGTATAGTGGTATATGCATGGAGTATTTTCTAAATCTTGAACCACTTTAAAATAGAAAAATACTTCTGAATTTTGAACCTACATTTTATTTTAATACAATAAGCAATAATGTCAATTTTCATGACGAAATTAATCTTTACGTAGTTTAAAATTAAGTCACATCCCCTGTCTGTTCGCTTAGATTTTAAACCTACTTCAGTTTTCAGTAATATATAAAATGATTTATATGTGGAATATATGTATTTATATATGCATATTATAACAGAGGCATAAATACATAATTTCAAAAAGTTCCGTGCGGAACCGGTCCGGGTCGCTAGTATGTTATAAAGACTATAAATATTAATAGAAGTTATTGTACACCAATCACAAAATATTACACTTTTGGGGGACTGTGTGTCATATCCCTCCAAGACAAAAAATAAAGTGTTCCATTATTGTTAAATTTATAACAAATATGGAATTCATCTGAATGGAACCCACATATGCATTTAAATATGCACTATATAATTTATACAATATATATCCATAAATAAAAAGCCTTTAGTTATGTAGATACAGCCATTGAGAGCAAAGAGTACTTATAATTCTAAGTAGCGATTTTTAACAATACTAAAAAATTTAATAGGGTAATATTATTATTAGATAAGGGGAGTTTAAAGTTTACCCACTTTTTAACTATTTTGTTATTTAATTTGAATTGAACAAAGCTTTAGAAATGTGGCACTTTCTGAGGTGTCTTTTGTCCCACAGGATTGTACAACGATTTATCTATCATAGTATTAGACTGCACTGTTGGCCTAGTAGTTTAAGCGGTCACTACGCCGCTTGCTACTGCTCCAAGTGCCGTGGGTTCAAATCTCACGTGGAACATCACTTTGTGTGATTCACAAAATGTTGTTTTGAGTCTGGGTGTTCTTTATGTCCGTTATATGTATGTTTGTAAAGTCCCCCGCGATGTATATTCCTAAAGCGCGAGAGGTCTTTTAACAAAATAAATAAATAATATCCTTCCTCTTATAACTTGTGCCAAATGTCTATGATTCTTATCACGTCTACGAAGGTATCCCAGTCAAAAAGTTAACTCGTGCGTTCGCAGGCTGCGCCGCTGACGTACATCCCTTTGAGAAATCATGAGGCTTTCTACTTACCTTCTGTTCGGCGACAGCGACGGCAAAAAATGTTTTTTTTTATGTTTACCCCCCGAATTAAGGTATGAAGTGTGAATTTCAATAGGAATCCTGTGATCTGTCCACTGATTAGGGGTTGGCTTTAATTAAAGAGGGTAAGTGAAGGGGTGTTTTTACAAGCACCTTTTAAGAGTCTTGGATGTGATATTATGAATAAGTGTTTATATAATTTTCTTTTCAGTGTGGGGAAAGAAAAATTGACAAAGACGAGCAAGGTAGTAACATAACAAGTTTAATATCATATTAATTATTACTCAGATTATTTTCAATTTAGGCACACCTTAGGCTACTCAAAATCAAATTACACAATATCCGTACAAAGGATCGCCGTGAGTGATAAGACCGCCTATTGTTATACCGATTGTAGATTTTCATGTACTTATGTCTGTAATACTTTTTTTAGTGATGTTCAATAAAGTTGTATAAATAAAGTAAATAAATAAATATTTGACACAGTACAGGTGGTACAGTAGTGGTCGATTTCTGTGCTTAAGGTCTCGGGTTCGATTCCCAGGTTGGACCAAATGTTTATATGATCTGCAAATTTTTGTTTTAGAGTTTTAGTGTTTTCTGTGTATAATAAGTATATATTTACAAGAAAAGTATATATGTATTTATTTCAGTTGCTAGCACTTAGTTTGGGACTAGATAGCATTGTGTGTTAGATGTCTAAAATATTTATTTGTAATTAGTATTTTAATAAGAACGAATATGAGCTGAGATTATCTAAAACACGATACCTTCTAATTAGTGGCAAGTGATGATTGATATATTCTTCGGAAGACCAACATTTAGTGGCGCAATATCTTATTCCACGCTTTTTGTTAACGTCATCTGTGTGTTTGTTTATAACTGACAACTTTAGACTTAATTTTGACCCACTTCAAACGGTCAGATTTAATTTGAAGTTAGTAGACTTATCGAGGACCCATAACAATACAATAATTTGACAAGATTATTCCGAATCCTAATTAGAAAAAAAGCACGCTTTTGTAGTTAACCGAACTATAAAATATACAATATATAATAGTTTAAAAGAACACGCATTTATAAATAAACCAAACTAAAATAAATTGACAATAAATTTTAGATTTTTTAACCATTATTTATCAAATTTGCAACAATGCTTAGAGCAAATATCACGTAACAAATAACTACTAGTCACCCTTAATTTAAAATATAAATTATTAACCTTTTTAAAACCGAAACCTAAACATCGAAAAAATAAAGGAGAACATCTTTTCGGACGTCTAATTTAAAACGAGCAGTCAATAAATGAGGGTAGTCGAAATAACTAAGCTGTGCGGTCAACCCCCACCACAGCAGCCATCAGTCTCTCACCGACCGTCGTCCGAGCAAGACCTGTGAGTGTGGACTGTCGAATTAAAAATTAACTGCCGTGAGGCTCGAGACGTGGGAATTTATTGGTCAGCCTACTTTGTTTATGGACGGGAGTTCCTTTTACGTGATTAGTTTTAGCTATGCTGATTTATTTTGGTGTGAGTTTGAATTTTGTGTTTGGAATAACTTATACTTGAATTCCTATGTGAAGATGGAAAAACATGATTCGATGTCAGTTTTTTTGAAAATAGTTGCGTATATCGGATTACTGCCTCAGTGGCGCAATGGTAGCATAATATGTCACTTGAGGTCTCGGGTTCGATTCTCGGGTCGGACCAAATGTTTGTATGATTTGAGACTAGATGGCGATATGTGGTAGATGTCCGAAATATATTTATACTGCAGTTATCAAATTCGTGTTAATATGTCGTCTATGACAATTAAAAATAATGTTTCATTATATTGAAAACTTTACTTCAAAATCAATTAAAATCGGTTCAGTAGACCCAGAGATTACCCCTACAACCTCACAAACTTTATCTCTTTAAAATATAGTATGGATTGAAGTTGAAGAATTTGAAACAATAATGTACAAGTATTTTGATCTTTACATCTTATAAAATAATATTGCTTTTTGTACGGATTGGTTCACAAGAAAAATAAGTATTGAAAGTATTTATTATACGTATGGAAATGAATTAAAATGCAGAGTGCCACTATTCCTACTCATCTCGTGGGTTTCGTAAGAACCAACTAATGGAGTAAACCATGTATTAGAACAGCACTGCAACATTTTAACTAATAATTCTTAATTCGATAAATGATAATGATTTGTAATATTTTTAAACTAAGAATAGGTCCGAAAAGAAACAAGTAAAGTTAATAAATAAATAAATATAAATTCCGGACATCTAACAACTATAGTAACGACAATAAAATAATAACGACAACGACAACGCCATCTAGTTCCAAGCTAAGCAGAGCTTGTGTGTGCAGATAACTGATATAAATACTTATGTACTTTTTTTTTTGTAAATACATACATATATACATAGAAAACACCCAAACTCCAAAACAAATATTTGCAGATCATACAAACAATTGGTCCAACCCGGGAATCGAACCCGAGACCTCAAGCTTAGTAGTTGCTTACACTACCACCTAGTTGTTGCAGTTGTTGTACACCCATAGTAGTATTACTATCGTCACAGACTGTTTTTTGGTGACGGGGTGGAAAATCAATTCGGATCTGCTGTCCTGTCTCCAAACCTTAGGGATATAAGAGCCAGGAGCCGGTTTCAGATGCCCTAATCGGGTAAAGCCCAGCCTATTTTATTTCAGGTCCTCCTAAGACCTACGTCACGCCTTGTTAGACCCTACCCCGGGGAAAACACTTCATCCTAAGTTTATTGTTTGAGATTCCAGACTGCGATAAGACCGCCCGTTGTACTGAAATTTCATATTACCTAAGAATCTAGATTATGTATTCGTTTTTGGTGTGTATAGTTTACCTATATCTATCTCTTTGCTTTGCCTTAATGTCAGATGAATTCTGAATTCTGCTGTACGTAAATGACTCCTACACATGGTCCGCGGGTTTGGCTGCTACACAGGCCACAGAGCATCATTTCAGTTATGAATAACCCAGCAGCCTAGCTAGCAACATACGGTGCCGCCGTGCAAGCTACCGGCGTAGTGTGTAGGAGGTCTAAGGGCTGCTGGTCTAATCTAACAAGGAAACTTGACACTTTCGAGGGTTACTTCTTACTTATGTTACATGGCTTAGAATCGCAGGGATATTACAATCAGTCGGCGATTTGTTAGGAGTCGCGATGATATGTTGCAGGAAAAATCGCCTGTGGAGACGTCGCCTTAGTTAACAAATTACCGATACCTAAATACATTCGCCGCGCACATATTTTTCGTAGAACAACAAATCGATGTGCGTCCATTGAAATGGTTCGTGACCCACATCAGGCAGACGTAATATCCGGAGGGACGTTGAACGTCCACCGGAAATTTCATCAAATCTGTCATACGTTTTGATAACTTATCGTCAAGAACTAATGTTTGTGCGGAGGTATTTGACGTTTAGAACAGATTTTCTGTATTGAGTTATATAAGTTTTGTTCATCAATAACGATGTGTCTGGAACACATGGAATAACACTTTGTGTGATTCAGAAATAGTTGTTCTAAGTCAGGGTGTTCTTTGTGTTCGTTTCATGTATGTCTGTAAAGTCCCCCGCGACACAGAAATTATTCCTAGTACGGTAGTCGCGTAAAAAAAAGACATGTCTGCCGAATGTACGTCGGTATGTTTGTATATATAATATATAAAGCCCTGTAGCCGCCTTAGACCAACACGGGCTACCGAACAATCTCTCATTTTTAGCGGGGGAAAACTTCACTCAAACACATTGCAAACTCATATATAAACACAATTGTCTGACACTAAGAACTCACACATCGGTGGAAACATTCTGTGTAACAACCGTGTAACATAGGCCCATTCGGGCTCATACCTTGACAGAGGAGAACGCCTGGGAATGGCTAATCAGTGTCATATTATCCGTTATCCGTGGGAGAGCTATGCTTCGGCATGAATGGGTCGGCTCGACCGGAGTGATAATAAAATGATATCTTATATCTATGTGTTTTGACCTTCTATGGTACACTGGATTCGAAATTAACTTTTGTGCGCTTTGGCTATCATTATACAAAGTGATAATTTCTGAATCGCCTAAAATTTCAAACAAAATATTCTTTAAATAAATAGCTTCTTTGCTAGCTTCTGACATGGCAATGTATTCTGCCTCTGTTGAGGACAATGCAACATTTCTTTGCTTCCGACATTCAAAAGATATAACAGATCCTGACAATTTAAAACAAAACCCTGAAAAAGATTTTCTATCATTTACATCTGAACCCCAATCTGCATCAACAAACCCTTCGATACAAGATTCATCTTTAGAAAATACAAGACCATGATTTTTAGTTCCTTTTAAATATCTTAAAATTATTTTTAAATGCTTCCAATGGGTTTCATCATATGCATTGTTAAATTGGCTAAGGTAACAAACGCTATAAGCAATATCTGGCCTGGTTAGCACAGCTAAGTACATTAAATTGCCTATCAGTTGCCTATACGGAATATTTTTATTACAACTTTTATTCTGAGTTTTCTCTAAACTTAAATTAATCTCCATAGGAGTTTCAGCAGTCTTACAATGTGACATATTGTATTTTTTTAACAAAGTTTCTACATATTTTTCCTGATCAACTGTTATTACATTTTTATACAAGTTTACTCTTAAACCTAAGCATTGCTTTATTTGACCCAAATCTTTTATTTTAAATTTGCAACTCAAATCTTGAACTAATACATTAGTTGCAATTTTACAGTTAGAAAAAACAAAAAAATCATCCACAAATAGAGCAATTATTACTTTAACATTTCCATCAAATTTTGTAAACAAACAAGGTTCATATTTAGACTTTGAATACCCTAAAGTCATCAAATAATCATTTACTCTTTGATACCAAGCTCTCGATGATTGTTTGAGTCCATAGATGGCACGTTTAAGCTTTAACACTTTATTCTTATCATTACTATCTCTATAATATATAGGTTTTTCCATATACACACATTCATTTAAGTAACCGTTGAGAAAAGCTGTAGTTACATCGAGATGACGTATATCTAAATTTAATTTTACTGACAATGAAAACAACAATCTTAAAGTAGTATAACGTAGCACTGGGGAAAAAGTCTCATGGTAGTCGATGCCCGCCTTTTGTGAAAAACCTTTTGCCACAAGTCTCGCACGGTAACATACTTCACCAACACTATCATATTTCTTTTTAAATACCCACTTGCACTGCACTACTGTAGAGTCATGAGGTTTGTCAACGAGTTCCCACGCATCATTCTCCCTGAATGATTCCAACTCCTCCTCCATGCTCTTTCTCCAATGTTTGCTTTCAGGTCCATTTAAGGCTTCCTCGAGTGTAATATCCGTTACATTGTGATCTTCTGGCTCTGTAATACACAAATGGTTATAGCCAAATCTATTAGGTATTTTTCTCACTCGTTTGTTTGTGATTCCAACTTCTTGATTCATGTTTATGATTGACTCATCTGATTCTGATGCTGTACTAAAAGTATCACAGCTATCGTATGTGTCATTTATCAAAGAAGCATCTGGTACATACGTGGTATCCTTCTCATCATCAATATCTGTGTCATTGATACTACTTTCCTCCTCTCCTTCCTCATGTTCCTGATCCTCCGCTGAATCCTTGCATTCAATGGGAATGTCAACTGTATTCTCAGCTTTCTCCATAATTATGATATCTCTGCTTGTTGTGACTGAGTTATTTTCTGGGTCATAAACCCTATAGCCCTTCACATTCTCTGAGTAACCTACCAAAATGAGTTCCTTGGCCTTCTCATCCCATTTCAACCTCTTCTCTTTGGGTATATGGATCATAGCTTTACTTCCGAAAATACGAACATGACTTAAGTTGGGCTTGTTCCCTGTCCAAACTTCATATGGAGTCATATTATTCAACCCGGTAACAACTGACCGATTTCTTAAATAAACAGAGGTATGCACGGCTTCTGCCCAAAACTTTTTGTCTAAACTCGCATCGAAAATTAGACATCTAGCCTTTTCCACCAAAGATCTATTCATTCTCTCGCATACACCGTTTTGTTCTGGTGTGTAAGGGTTAGTCCTTTGATGAATTATGCCTTGCTGTTTCAGATATCTATCAAAGTCTTGATTGCAGTACTCACCACCGTTATCTGTCCGAAAAACTTTAATTTTCCTGTTTTTCTGGTTCTCAACCATGGACTGAAATTCTTTAAAATACTTAAATACCTCAGACTTCGTCTTCATGAAATAGATGAAAGCCATTTTGCTGTAGTCATCCACGAACAATACATAGTATCTGGATCCTCCAATGGATACATTCTCCATAGGACCGCACACGTCTGAGTGTATCAAATCTAGTACATTTTCTGTGTTGGATGAGCTAGGCTGAAAAGGTTGCCTCGTCTGCTTCCCCTTACAACACACTGTACACTTAGATTTGTTTATGTTTGCCATATCTGTGTATGAGATACCTTCTGCAGCTCCATTTTTCATTTTGTTCATACTAGCACTGTTGATGTGCCCCAAACGTCGATGCCAAGTTTCACTGGGTGTTTTGGCTGTCGCTGCCAATGTCTGTTCCACATTCTTAGTGTATAATCTGTACACACCATCAACTTGTTCTGCCTTTCCGACTAGAGTACCTTGTTGATTGTAAATGTAGCATAATTTCTCTTTGAAAATTACATTATTTCCGTTCTCAATCAATCTACTCACGGAAAGCAAGTTTGTCGTTAAACTGGGTATGCACAATACATCAGAAACTGTGATGTCGTATTCTTCATCCTTCACGACTGTAATTATGTTCACATCACCCGAACACAGCACCGGAACACACGTTTTGTTCGCAACTATGATCTCCTTGGTTTTATGTTCATAAGATGGATTAACAACATATTCCTTTCTTGCTGTCATGTGTTTACTGGCCCCGCTATCGATGTACCAATTATCACAATTGAATTTTCCACTCAAAAAGATAGCACTAAAGGCATTGGATTGTTTTCTTTTGCTTGTTTCGGAATTTGTCGGACACTGGTTTTTATAGTGACCTGTTTGTTATTAGGGAGGCAGTTGCAAACATGTTTATAAAGGTAGACTATTTGGAAACAAACAATATGCCAGCTGATATTTTTACAAAGAGCTTGGGTTCTGTAAAGCATAAATATTTCACTAAAATGCTTGGTATATTGCCTGTTAATAATATGTAATTATGTATACATGATTTTGTTCGCAACTATGATCTCCTTGGTTTTATGTTCATAAGATGGATTAACAACATATTCCTTTCTTGCTGTCATGTGTTTACTGGCCCCGCTATCGATGTACCAATTATCACAATTGAATTTTCCACTCAAAAAGATAGCACTAAAGGCATTGGATTGTTTTCTTTTGCTTGTTTCGGAATTTGTCGGACACTGGTTTTTATAGTGACCTGTTTGTTTACATTTATAACATTTAATGACTTTGACAGGACTTTGTTTTGACGTTGCCGTCTGTCTTTGGTCATATTTAGTGTTGCCATTATATTTAATTCTCTGACGATTATTCACAGCAAAAGCAGTCTCCGAGTAGGAAACGTTAACAGATCCAACTTCACTACACATGTCCATCAGCTTCGTTTTTATAACATCAGCACTTATGTCTATGCCCGAATGTTCTATGGCCATAAGCATAGGACCATATTTTTCAGGTAATCCTGCCAACATTAATGCACCGATCCACTCATCTGATATTTTGAAACCTGTACCTTGTAGTCGCTGGCTTGTTTCAACTATCTGAGTTACGTACTGGGTCATCGAGTCGCAGTTTTCAAGTCGAATGTTGATGAGTTTACGCAGCAAACCAATTTTTCTTGTATAGCCGGTATCATCAAACAGATTCTTCAACTTTTCCCATAGATCGTATGTTGTTGCGGCGTGTTTTATGTGCACATACAATGATGGATCAATAGTAAGCACTAATTTCGCTTTAGCTTTCGCATCATCACTTATTTGGGTTTCAGTAGATGAAGCCGCTAACCTCTGCGTAATGGCGGACGCCATATTTTCAAGCACCAACACATTTTGCACCGCAAAACACCACTCTTCATAGTTCTCGCGCCCTTTTAATTTCGGAATGTTAGCTAAATAGTTCGTCGTCATTTTTACACAAAACCACACAGTACTGAACAACTTGAATTTATTAAAACGATTTTATTTCACGTAAGCCCATAACCTATAAGTAATACGCAGTGATTGGTTCAACAGACTAATTTATTCTCATAACATACAGTTTAGGAAGACAAGCATAGATGGCGCTAGTAATAGCAAGCGGCTACAATTATTATGATAATTTTGTTACAATATTATCAGGCCTCACAGAAAACCGGTGTAAAATAGCGTTTGCGCTGTGTTTCACCGAGTGAGTGATCCATCCCCTTTCCCATCCCCCAAAGGCCGACCTTTGCGTTGCCGACAACGCACTTGTGACGCCTTTGGTGTTGCGGGTGTCACGGGCGGCGGTAATCGCTTACCATCAGGTGATAAGTCTGCTCGTTTGCCCACTATTCAATAAAAAAAAAAAAGTCTTTATAGTAACAGCACGCACTGCAGATAGATATGTTGTGGCTTGACGTAGTACGATTCATCTTGACAATAGATAGGTTTATGAAAATTATAAAAAATGTAATCGCCGGTTTATTAAATAAATTGTTTTTACCTCGTTTGGGAACCCAGGATAAAACTAAATAAGATTAAACAGACCAAAACCTTCCTCAACAATTGGCCTATTAAGTGCAAAAAGTATTTTCGAATCATACTGTATTTGACTTATTCTACTAAATCAAATAAACTTCAACTTTATTACGTTACTATAAAAGTGTTGATTACGTCACCCGCAAAGTGCAATAAGCCCTTTTATAACAAAACCGTCAGTACCCACTAAAGTTAAGTTCTAAAGTCAAATAAATGTGTGTACACCAATTGAAAAGATTTCAATGTTGGTAAAAGAAGATTGGACGTTATCTGTACCGCAGGAGTTCCACTTGAAATATAACCTTCAAGCACTGCGAGCAATCGACGCTCGACATACTTTGTTATACTGTTTTAGACAAAGATTAAGATCAACATAGGTAGAAATGTTTACTAGGTAGCAGAGGCACGCTAATTTCAGCACTAACGGGTTGGCTCGTTCGGAGCGGTACTACCCTCTCACAGAAGAAGACCGACTTAAAATGACAGAATTGGTGCTGTCGTATTTTATGTTGTATATTGGCGAGTGCAAAACCGGACTCAACGATGCAGAAACATCTAAATAGGCCGCCATTTTGTGGTACACCAAGCTGCGTTATTGCATTGTCTGCATTCGCAATGCGTATGGTGACCACCACTCTTGGTTCGTGCTGCAATCGGCGTGACTGTACTACCTTGGTATAATTTTTCTTATCTTTTATCTGATTCTAAGCTTAGATGAATCAGCCTAGTATACAATTGGATTTCACTGACAGATTTTTAAAACTGAGTTTAATATAAAAGTGTCAAAGTAAAGTCACGTCTTACGAGATGTCTCGTCTATGGGGCGGCGTGAAATAGTTAATATTCATGACAGTCTGCGGGTGGCGAGTGGAATTGGTTCACATTTTTTATGTCTACCCCCGTCTCGTTTGCCACTCTACCGGCAAACAAAGGTCTTCTTCTTAAGTGCTCAACACATTTGCTTTATAGTGCACTGGGTATCTAAAATAATATGAAATTAGTCTAAAGTAAATGTAGCCTAAGTTACTCCTTAAATCTTCTGCACCAGTGATATGTACCAGTGAAAGCCCCGTCAAAATCGTTAAAGAGATTAACCGGCAATAACAGACAGACAAAAAAAAACATATCTAAATTTCCGGATGTACTTTCATATGCATTTACTGAGAGGCTGTTAATTTGAAATTACAAACAAACACTTCAGGTTTATTTATTTGTGAAGATTCGATTCGCCATTGAACTATAATTATAAGTAGTCCGTTAAGACTAGGAAGAAACAAAAAAAAAATGTGTACGCATATACAACGTACATTTAGGGAGTTCAAAATCGAACCATTTCGATCAATGAATTCTGACGAACGCCTATTTTAACTTGCTGTGACTATAAAGTATTCCTTTTTATAGACATATTTTACATTTTTTAGTCATTTTTTACTTTTTATAGACATATTTTAGATTTTTTGATTAAGTTGGTAATAATTTATGAACTAAAGCCTTTATGCCTTAGGGGTAATATGCAGTTTGATATCAAACTGGGCAGAACCGGTACTTTGATGAATATATACGAGGTTGTACTACCAAACTTATATACAAGTTTTTAAGTACAAATTGCCGCGTTATGTCCTGCAGAATAAAATAGCATCAACTCATAACACTTCGGGTGTCGTACAAGGCGACTAATGAAAGAGAAGCTGAACATCAGAAAATTCCGTAGATCCGAGAATGGGCAGCAGCGTTATGCTTCATTCACTGCGATCGCCAACCTGCTACCCCAGCGTCGCGATTAGGGCATTATCTCCCATGAAAGAAACACCTAATAAACGGCTCCTAGTTCCCGGCCGCCTCACCAGGCTTCACTACGGTAGCGGTCTCAGCATCGGTGGGGCGTGGGGTGCTAAGAATCCCCGAGATACGGACGGCTACCACATTTACAACAAATTAATGTTGGCTAAGTATAATGGAATAGGCGAATTTCTCGTCAATAGGACCCTCATTGGCAACATTGCGGAAATATCCAGTGTGTCACCAAAGGTAGTACTTACCTCATACTCAAATTAACCGAGAGATATTCTCTTAAGGTCGTACAGGTATATGCGCCGAACAAACTCGGATGATGCTGTGACATAAATAAAGCCCTGCACAAGAACTCAAGGGCTCACTACAGTGTTGTCATGGAGGATTTTAACGCAAAAGTGGGAGTACGCGCGAACACCGAATAGGTTATGGGACCACATGGTATAGGGAACAGGAATCACCGAGGGCAGATGCTGGTTAACTTCCTGGAAGGAGAGGGACTAGGGACTATTGTTGATGAACTCGTTCTTCAAGAAGAAGCCACAGATAAAGTGGACTTGGCAGAGCCCTGAAAACGTTATCAGAAATGTAATCGACTTTATCATAACGAATAAGAGGCGGGTATTCAGAGATGTCTCAATGACCAACAGGTTCAATACCGGAAATGATCACCGACTTGTACGGGGCACTCTGAACGTGAACTTCAAGTTAGAACGCACCCGTCTGATAAACTCCACGCTCCGGCCTACTCTGCCCCAAACCGTTGTTGGCTCTGAAAGTTTTCAAATAGACCTTCAGAACCGGTTCTAGGTGCTGAAAACCGATTGCAGCATTGACGTGGACTTGAGTAGAGTAGTGAAAGTCGTGAGGGATGTGGGTAGCAGGATCAGTCAGCATAGGCATACGGACAGGTAGTTCAAACTTTCAGATGAGACTTTAAAACTCAAGAGAGAGAGACGCAAAAATAAGCACACGACACTGGACGACCAGCGAGCACTCACGAAACATATTCGGAAAGCGGTACGGCGGGATCTTCGGTGTTCCAATACACGACTCATTAAGGAGGCAATAGAACAAAAACCGATTTTCATAAGCATTCGTGAAGCGTCTCGGGAGGAGTCATGTCCAAGCTGACTACTGCCGACGCGTGACAGTCGTGTCGTCTCCTCTAAGTCAGAGATCCTCTCGGAGGTAGAAGATTTCTATAGCCAGTTATATGCCTCACAACCTCCGATACCTGAACCTATCCTCAGCTACCTCCGAGTGAATGACATCAAAACTATATGCGATCAATTGAATCCTCGAGCTTTTATACTACAAGTGTGAAACAAACACTAGCTTGTAGTAAATTCGAGCAACGACATCTATCGAGTTACATTTCAACAATATAAGCAAATTGTTACAAATAATGATACATTCTTTTACACAAGTTTATTAAAATTCAGTTTCAAACTTTAAACAGTTTAACTTATCTACATGACTACAATAATCATTGGGTTTTTTTTTTTTACAATTGATTATACGATGTATGGTTGTTGGCTGTGGATGAAATTGATCTCATCGCAAAATTTTTGTGCAATGATATCTAAACCATACGCGATTAATTAAATACTCGAGCTTTTATACTACAAGTGTGAAACAAAGATTAGCTTGTAGTAACTTCGAGCAACGACATCTATCGAGTTATATTTCAACAATATAAACAAATTATTATAAAGAATGATACATTCTTGTACACAAGTTTTTTAAAATTCAGTTTTAATCTTTAAATAGTTTAATGTATTCACAAGACTCATTGCGGTTTTTTCATCTACAATTAATTTCGGTACGTTTTATAGTTGTTGGCTGTGGATAAAATTGATCCCATCGCAAAAATTTTATGACATCAAAATCATATGCGACCAATTGAATCCTCGAGCTTTTTATACTACAAGTGTGGGGCCGTTCAAATATTACGTAAGCAGATTTTTTACAATTATTTACCCCCCCATCCCCCTTGTCAGCAATAGTAAGCAAAGGTCTTACCCCCTCCCCCTATGCTTACGTAAACATTTTTAATTATAATTTTTTTTATATTGTAATTTTAATGATATAGTTATTATAATTTTAAAAATAAGAAAACAGATATAATATATGATAGAGATAAGATTTAACTGATACAGTATTCAACATAGAGTAAGGGACAAAAATGTCTATACAAATAAATAAAATTGGAGTGTCTGTTTGTAATATTAAAATAACCGCTTTCTACTACATGCATATGAATGTATATACGGTACACATACCAAAATATATATTTTTAAATTTTTTGTCTGTCTGTTTGTTCCAGCTAATCTCAGGAACTACTGGTCCGATTTGAAAAATTCTTTCGGTGTTGGATAGTCCATTTATCGAGAAAGGCTATAAGCTATATATCATCACGCTAATACTAATAAGAGCGGAGCACCAATAAATAATGTTTCAAAAACGGGGGAAAATTTTCACGCCACGGGCAATATAAGACGCAAACGAGGTTGCGTGGGATAAATTAAGAACATAACAAACTTATTTTAAATTTTTGGTACACATATTGAATTCAAATTAACAGTCTTCAGTCCATGAAACCCGAATCCATGATTCTAAGTTTTCGATGACATTGGATTGCTGCCCAGTGTTGTGAGTCTGCTCACTTTCATCCGATTTTGGAATGTCTACGTCGTTCTCATCGAGCCATTCAACATCATGGTGCTCCAAATTTTGCATAATGCCCATCAGTTCATAGCACGACGATCAGCGACTCTTACAGGTCTAACTTTCCTATCAGTCGTCGTTTTTACTTTTTTATGAATCTTCTCGATGTGACGATTTAGTGACTTTACGGAAGCATGATAAAGACCACAAGTTTTGCATGTTCGACTTGATAGCCTAAATTTTACCGTCGGACAAAAATAATCGTAGGGCATTTGCGGGAAATCTTTGAGTGAAGCACTTAAGCGTAGAGCTAAATTGACTGGAAGATCAAAAAATTGCCCTCCTTCATCCAAAACCAAGTCATCAACTGTTTGTTTTACTTTTACAGGTGGTGGAAGAAACCTGTTTTCTAGTAATATGAACAGGCCACTTCTTGGACGACAGCATTCTGTATTTCTACATTTTACAATTTGAAGCAAGTATTGGCTTTCACGCACATGTTCTGAATACTATTTAATGTCTAGAAAATCAGGAACATCTTGTTCACCAGCCTCAATATATTTTGCAGTAACATTATAGTCATCAATTTCCATTGAACTCCATACTTCAGCTAATACATTTCCTGCAAATTCGAAATTAGATCTTTCTAAATGTTCATCAATTGTAACGCCACGTTCATCCAAATGAGACCCAAAATGGTCATGAGGCAATATTAAACCAGCCAGTTCCCGACTAAGAGGAGCCATTCTGCGTTCTACTCTGTTATACGCACTCCTTCCAGGAGCATTGGTAGCTAAAAACAATGCATCGAGATCATGTCGTTTAAAGATTTGTATAGCAAACCCTATGACTTTTTGATAACGCGGATTTTCATCTGGCCCTCCATCAACCGTCATGATTACCACTGGTTTTACTAGTCCATGGTCAGTTTTAGCTTATGGTCGTAACTCTTCAAGTTCGAGAAGCGTCTCGAAATCCTGAGCATGAGTATTAGCTGTAGATGAACTATGCTTTCCACTTCGAATAGCGATGTGTGTTGGTCCAGAATATCCAACGGCTTGCGGTTGTCCTAGCATACTGGAAGTAATTTTGATACCAGCATAAACAGATGGTATTAATTTACCCAATCGTGGTCAGGCAATTTGATTCTATATTCCACGTGCATTAGAAGAGGTGCTTGCTTATTTGCCGCAGTTACGCCAATAGGGACTCGAGCTTTATCATCTTGATATAAGAAAAATATTTGATCTAGTCCAAGTATGGATGTTATGTTCTCTAAATAATGGATTGATGTTTCAGCGTAATTGCTATCTAAGTGGCTCTTGTGGTGATCAGTTTGGGCCCGAATGAGCTTAACAGGGACTGTCGATACATGTCTTCGTCCCTCTGCAGCATTAGATTATTTGGGAATCAAACGAAGATATGTCCCACTGCAACTAATGTCAAATCCTATTTTATGCAATTCTTGTGTGAGTATAGACAATGTGAGGAATGTCATTCGTGTAAAAAAGTAAATAACTACCGATGACGTTATCATCATCTAGACTCCCCTACCCCCCATGTCATCCAAAATAAGCAAAACAGAGACCCCCCACCCCCCATGGTGCTTACGTAATACTTGAACGGCTCCTGTGAAACAAACATTAGCTTGTAGTAACATCGAGTAACGACATCTATCGAGTTATATTTCAACAATATAAGCAAATTGTCTGAAACTGAATTTTAATAACTTTGTGTATAAGAACGTATATAAGCAAATAATGATACATTCTTATACACAAGTTTATTAAAATTCAGTTTCAAACTTTAAACAGTTTAATTTATCTACATGACTATAATAATCATTGGGGTTTTTTTATTTACAATTGATTTGTGTACGATGTATGGTTGTTGGTTTTAGATGAAATTGATCTCATCGTAAAAGTTTTATGCAATGACATCAAAACCACATGCGACCAATTGAATCCTCGAGCTTTTATACTACAAGTGTGAAACAAAGATTAGCTTGTAGTAACTTCGAGCAACGACATCTATCGAATTATATTTCAACAATATAAGCAAATTGTTATACACTCAAAAAAGTGTGATACACAATTTTTTTTAAATTCAGTTTCAAACTTAAAATAGTTTTATGTGTTCACAAGACTACAATAATCATTACGGTTTTTTTTTTATCTACAATTATTTTGTGTATGATGTATGGTTGTCGGCTGTGGATGATTTTGATCACATCGCAAAAATTTTATGCAATGACATCAAGACCATGTGCGACCAATTGAATCCTCGAGCTTTTTTCATACCACAAGTGTGAAACAAAGATTACCTTGTAGAGACTTCGAGTAACGACATCCATCGAGTTACATTTCAACAATATAAGCAAATTGTTACAAAGAATGATACATTCTTATACACAAGTTTTTTTAAAATAAAGTTTCATACTTTAAACAGTTTAATACATTCAAAAGACTACAATAATCATTGCGTATTTTTTTCTACAATTGATTTGTGAACGATGTATGGTTGTTGGCTGTGGATGAAATTGATCTCATCGCAAAAATTTTATGCAATGACATCAAAACCATATGCGATCAATTAAATACTCGAGCTTTTATACTACAAGTGTGAAACAAACATTAGCTTTTTTTTTTTTTTTATTTAATAGTGGGCATACGAGCAGACGTTTCACCTGATGGTAAGCGATTACCGCCGCCTATAGACACCCGCAACACCAAAGGTGTCACAAGTGCGTTGCCGACCTTTGGGGGATGGGAAAGAGGATGGGGGAGTATGGGCCTCCGGTATCCTCACTCACTCAGTGAAACACAGCGCAAACGCTGTTTCACACCGGTTTTCTGTGAGGCCGTGGTATCACTCTGGTCGAGCTGACCCATTCATGCCGAAGCATAGCTCTCCCACGGCACACGGCACATAGCTTGTAGTAACTTCGAGCAACGACATCTATCGAGTTACATTTCAACAATATAATCAAATTGTAATAAGGATAAGGATACATTCACGTACACAAGTTTTTTAAAATTCAGTTTTAATCTTTAAATAGTTTAATGTATTCACAAGACTCATTGCGGTTTTTTCATCTACAATTAATTTCGGTACGTTTTATGGTTGTTGGCTGTGGATGACATTGATCCCATCGCAAAAATTTTATGCAATGACATCAAAACCACATACGACCAATTGAATCCTCGAGCTTTTATACTACAAGTGTGAAACAAACACTAGCTTGTTGTAACTTTGAGCAACGCCATCTATCGAGTTATATTTCGACAATATAAGTAAATTGTTACAAAAAATGATACGTTCTTATACACAAAGTTATTAAAATTCAGTTTCAGACTTTAAACAGTTTAAGGCATTCACAAGACTACAATAATCATTGCGGTTTTTTTACAATTGATTTGTGAACGTTGTATGGTTGTTGTCTGTGGATGAAATTGATCTCATCGCAAAATTTTATGCAATGAGAATAAAACCATGTGCGACCAAGTGAATCCTCGAGCTTTTATACTACAAGTGTGAACATCACGGGACACCGTCGGATGCATGTAGTAAAAGACCGGTTAATGTGAACAGCCGTGGACATCTTTTGATTCAGATGGTGATGATGAAACAGATATAACAAGGGCTCATATTCCTTTATATATTTTCATACGAATCATACGATTAAGAAAGACTTACAAGTCAAATTCTCTCTGTTTTCTTTTATATCTATTTGATCCTCTATCTCAAACCAATAAACAATATCTACAACAAAATTTACCCTATATCAACTATTTCGTTCTGCATATTCCTAGATAGAGGAGTCACTACGTTATTGCGTTTCGCGTATGCAAATTGTTCATCAGCTATTCAGTGTTTGGACATTCGTTATGCTCGTCCGACGTACGTTTGCGTTACGCGTTGACTGCGTATCGGTGACTTACAAGTTATAAGGGTTAGCGTTTTAATCAATTTGTTAAAAAATTAATAAGAAAACCAAAAAATTGTGTATACAGAGGAGATTACTAGAATGAGAACTAATTTAATGGATAGCCGATTATATGTAGGTACAAAAGAAACTATAAACGTTATATTCGGACAAGGTTACTTATATGTTTTTTTTACTATATATTTTTATATATCATGAATGTATTTTCATAAATAGTCTTCTTCTCTTTACCAGGTTAAACGCCATCTATTTTGCCTTGGACCATCAACTGTTCGGGGCACTCAAAACGGAATGTTTTATGTCGTATACAACCAAATCGCATGCGGAACCTTTTGATTGACAGATTTTATTTTGCTGCGATATCCAGTATTTGTAAATGACAAACACTCCTGTCAAACAAGTTTTAGATAAAAATCTCATATGTTAGTGAAGAAATATTACACATTTTCTGGCATAAGACTATCAATAGCCTTATCGTTGGAGAAACGATCTCAGGGTTAATGAGAATTTATCATCATTTAATCATCACCATCATCAATAGCCCACAATTGCTCCTGAAATAGGCTTCTACGTAGCAAGGAGGTTTTGGCCTACTACGATACAGGCCAGACGTATTGGTATATATATATAGATATATTTATGATTGTTTAAAGTTCTCCTTCTCTTTTTGCAGTGAATTGTCCTTCGTAGTTTGCTTCCTTAGTTGCTTCTTACTAAGCCCACAGGTTGAATATAAGTGACACTTCGTATTATTAATTCGTCGTCACACGAAAATACATCATATTGCCATTGCTTTAAAGCATCTTCTCGTTCCCTTCCAGGGTCTTGAAAACCTGAAATGCAATGAAAAAATTGCGGCAGACTAAACTTCTGTGAAGTCATAATCACTTCGGTGGAACCGGTCATTTGTTGCAAGTGGGTTCTCCCATATTTATCAAAGCAACCTATCGCTGTCTACTGCTGAATGAAGGTCTCCTTAAGGAGCGCCAACTATCCAAGTCTTAATAAAAAATGATACTGCATTTGTAAGTAAATCTTTTATAGATAGTTTTACACTATGCGTGATCAATAAATTGTGGTACTGAGTCTGGGTGTTCTTTGTGTCCACCTAGACTACACCAGAAAAATGAAAAAATGCCGCATTCAACCAAACAAAAAAACTCTTCAACTTTATAAAAATAGTCTATTTTTAAATATAAATAACGAGAACAAATGATGTAGACGCATCTCAATAGCCCGCCATAGTGTGGGTCACCATGATGCATTGTTGCATTGTCTGCATTCGCAATGAGTAAGGTGACAACCACTCTTGGATTCTACTCGTGCTTTCCATCAGGCCGAGTAAAGTCAGTTCGTTCGCTCGTATAACAAAATAATATAACGCTCGAAATGAATCCCAATTCGGACATCTTCCATCGTCATTACGCTCAATTTCTCTCAATCCACATAAATATCATAAAACAACGTACAGTTAGCAACAAAGGTAACATATGTACAACGATCTTTATTTGAAATCATAAAAAAAAATCAGATTTCAGAGGACAATTCTATACGTTTACATGTTTTACTTGGAATCATACGAACGTTTCTTGAACTTTCTAAAATCGTTTATCTATCTGATATATATCTATCTCAAAATGTAAGTTGTGTTAAGTTAAACACTACCCAAATTTCATAAGTAGTTATTTATGTTGCTGACTGTACTTGTAACTTTCGACCCCAAAAGTCATTTACACGAATAATCTTTTACTACCCCCATTAAGTGGTGCAGCATCACCTGCTCCCCGTCTGGGCCGTTATAAAGGTGCTTTCGGTACAATAAATACATCAGTGCGTGTTTATAGCGACGAACATTAAACTTAGCCCACCACCTAATGTAGCGTCTAATGTTTTAGAACTTACTATGGAAACTCGAATTAAATTCACTTGAACAGTTTTCGCATTTTACTAACTTTTATCGGCTTATGAGTCAGTCGGAATCATCTGATCGAGAGATATGTGTAATACAAAACTAGATATTTTTGAATTTTGTATTGTGTAATCATTTTCATTGTCATTAACATTACCACTTCTGCTACATGGAGAACGGAGACATAGTACATTAACTTTTTGTTATACATCAAGACAAAATTATTTAAAATGTAAAATATAATGAGCACGAGCAGCATAAATCTTAAAAACCTTCAGGAAACAGAAGATACCGTAACCTAGTAAATAATTATATCGCGTTATTTATGATAATAATTTTATTAGGTTACAATATCACTGTACAACAAATACTATGTCCAAGTCAAGAAAGTCCGAAAACAAAACCAGTATATTATTGGAATTCATTATTCACACCTTCTTCCTAAGCTGGACTAATGATGGTTGTTGATGCTGATGATAATAATTATTGATGTAACTGACATCGTTTTTAAGCTCAACATTTGATACAAGTTAATACTACAACTTAAATCCTTGAAAACTAAATTGAAGTGAAATCATTGTTAAAACTCATATAATTTCAATATAAAAACTTCAATCGCTGTATTCTTTTCGTACCAAGCCTCGTATAATTTTTTTATGGAATCGGGGGTAAATGAGCAGATGTATTAACGGAAAGTAAGCGATTACTGCCGCCCATGGACACCCGCAATACCAGAGGCGTTTCAAGAGCGTCGCCGGCCTTTGGGTGATGAGGAAGGGGATGGGGGAAAGGGTTGGGACCTCCGGTATCCTCACTCACACTGGTTTTCTTTAAGGCCGTGGTATTACTCCGGTTGAACCGGCCCATGCATGTCGAAGCGTGGCTCTCCCACGGTGCTAGAAACGTAATAAACATTTACATATAATTAACATTTTATATCATAAAGTGAAACTCAATCGAGTTTTGATAGTACAACGCTGATGGTCAAATGTACAGTCAACAAAACTATTTAGAAGCGGAGTTGGTCGTATCACAGAAATGCTATTATGCAAAGTGTATTTATAGCAAAGACAACTAGCGAAACTACTATATATTCCCAATGTAAAGATTTTTCTAAATGACTTTCAAAATTACTTGTGGAAGAACAGGTTCTATGTTCCTCCGACACAATGGGAGGATCGGCCGACAGGCAAGGTAATAATGCCTGGTGAGCCACGAACCGTGATGAAATTTTCAAAGAGACAGTTGAAATATTCGCAGATAATGTATTTCTGATTCTGCCATAAAAACAAATAATTATAGATAATGTCCGACTCGCACTTGGCCGGTTTCAGTTTAATTGTTGAACAGCGGAATTAGCGTCATTCCCTTAAACCATTTTTTTCCTTTTTAAGACAACACCCGCAATAGGAATATATCCTGTGTTGCAGAGGACTTTACTAACATACATTACAAACAAAGAACACCCATATTCAACAAAACAATAATTTGGATTTGTACCCCCTGTAGTTGGTGCAGTAGAAAACAGCGTGGCGACCGTTGAAACCACGAGGCTAACCGTACAGTCGTATACTTTTTATTGTTGATATCTTTTATTAAGTTACCATTATGATGGTAAAAAACATACTGACTAAGCTGAACGCAGGCTGTTAAATTAAAGAAATGTAATACGAGTGGGTATCATTAACACGTGTTCAAAACAATTTCACTTCAGTACCACGATGGTGGTAAACAAACATCCTTACTAATAGACCGTAGGTAAATGTAAGCTACTGAAACCCAATTTAAATTATATTTGGCTTCAGGACACAGTGTCACTTTACTCAATAGAATACAGTATTATGTTAGTACCTATTTTACCTAAAATTATGACTCTTTAAATATTTTTCTATAGTCAGAAAAATCTTTAATATTTATGAAATTGTAACTGTGACTGGTATTCGTGACTCAGCTTCGCATCCTCGATCTTTCGTGAGAAAATCACGTAGCTCATTATGACAGATATTCGTAGTTGAATTCGTAGTAAGCTACGACGTAGATTCAACGATCTACGAGCATGTGGTTTACAGAGAAACTGTAGGAAACCATTTTTTGCTACCTTTAGCAAAAGATGAATTTTCGAAATTGATTTGATAGGAACTCGTATTATTTGTATTAAATTTAAACATACATATATAATTCTCGTGAGTTGTTGCTCACGATGAACTTCGTAACTACTTACCTGGATTTCTGTTTTTTTAAATATCTGGTTTGCTGGTTTTTTTTTTATTTATTGAATAGTGGGCAAACGAGCAGACGTATCACCTGATGGTAAGCGATTACCGCCGCCCATGGACACCCGCAACACCAAAGGCGTCACAAGTACGTTGCCGACCTTTGGGGGATGAGAAAGGGGATGGGGATGGGGGTATGGGCCTTTGGTATCCTCACTCACTCGGTGAAACATAGCGCTATTCCACACCGGTTTTCTGTGAGGCCGTGGTATCACTCCGGTCGAGCCGACCCATTCATGCCGAAGCATAGCTCTCCCACGGTAGATAGAATAGTGTGGCTAAGATAGAATAGTGAACATATCACCGTAAGATTGCAAAAACTGTTACATTAAAATCTACTTAGCAAGATTGTAAAATATCGAAAGATTGACAATTTGACATACTGCTTACAATTTAATATATTATTTTTCGTTAGATTATAATGTATCAAAGTAAAAGCGTTAAATTAGAAAATGGCGCGCGTCAATATGTCGACTGCCTCTGATTAGTCGGTTTTACAGTTAACTAGGTTAAGTTAGAACTTCTTAAATTAATCACAATTTTATTTTACGGCCACAACAATTTTATGTAAGTAATTCTAAAGCTATGAGATTTTCAACATAAAATCAATTTACAATCACAAAAATATATATATAATAGATATATACGCGCGAGATATATTACAATATAACGGTTTTGACAATCTGACGTAACAAACATAACGCTTAGACCCATAGGAGTCGAACATGATTGAAAAGAGATACAGACCAAACTGCTCAGCTTTTTTTTTTTTTTGCAACACCAGACGCGTCACAAGTGCGTTGCCGGCCTTTTAGGATGGAGTACGCTCTTTTAGATAGTACTATACATATATTTGTTTATATAAAAAAAATCTATGCATATATAATTTCTTGCCCTAATTAATTCATTGACACAGAATCTAAGCCGCTGGGGTCTTGTTATTGAAATTTTGGTAAGTTTACTCCTTAAGGGGATATAATAAACTTAAGCTTAGATTTAATATACCTAACGAATTTGAACAGCAAATCCAACCAACCATTCGTTCTAGTCTCGATATTATTACTGAATTCCTCCTAAAATCTCGAATTTAAGGTACATTTGCCGAGTCGGTGTCGTCACGTGCGCGGATCGCTCCATTGACTTCAGACCTCACAGGTGCTGGGCAGGTGTTCATTTTCAAGCTTCCCCTTGGAAATTTTCTACATTCATGCTCAAGGAAATGTTATTTAAAGGGATGCTTTAGTAACATCATTACGTTCTGTTGGAAGATAAAATGGTTTGTGTTAAAAGGAATCATTAATACTAGAAGTTGTTAAATGTTTTGCTCTATTTCATATACTATTATTTCATTGACTTAACTGTAATCTGTTTTTAAGTTTTTTTTAAAAGGACTTCGACCGCATGTAAAAATATTTGTTGCATCGTCAGGTCTAGAAACAGACACCTAGCACATTTAGACTCAAAAAACAATCTGTAAATTACACAAATCGTTGCGATATATGTACTATTTTTTTATGGAAAAATGGGCAAACGAGCATACGTATCGCCTGAAAGTAAGCGATTACCGCCGCCCACGGACACCCGCAACACCAGAGGCGTCATAAGTGCATTGCCGGCCTTCGGGGCAATGGGAAGTAGGATGGGGGAGGGGTTGGAGTATGGCCTCCGGTATCCTTACCGGCCGTCGTACAGTCCATGGCCGGTGGTAACAGCAGTTTTACCGCGGTCGCGACCTTCTGCGAAGAAGTAATTTCGCAGAAGGAGGCGGCGGAGAAGGCCCGGGAGGACGATGTTCACTCGGACCCGATCCGCCGCCGGCGAACCGGGCGGCGGAGGCGCGCCAATCAGCGCCTCATGCCGCCCTGAGTGTGGCCGCGGATGGACGGGATGGGTTTTCCCCTCCATCCGCATTACAGGCCAACCGCGAGGGGGCGACGTACGCGTGTGCCGTGCGTCGCCTAATATGAGAGATTTACCAGCAGACGGTGCCCGCATCAGTGCGGGCAGGCGCTGGGAGGGGTCCGGTCGTGTTAATAACTGCAGTTCCTGGACCCCTCCCTTCTCAGACGCAGAGATGGCACACTGTGTGGTTTTAGTCGGTTCGATTCCGACACACCACCCCGCCGCAAACCCCGGTGGGGTGACGGCCCGAGGGGGTATCCACACGTTAAAAAAAAAAATGGCCTCCGGTATCCTCACTCACTCAGTGAATACAGCACAGGCGCTGTTTCACATCGGTTTTCGGTCGAGCTGACCCATGCATGCCGAAGCGTGGCTCTCCCGCTTTTATGGTATTGTAATCATGCTTGTTAGTCTTGTGGCGTGGGGTACTTGACTGCTACGTTAGAGGTCGTGGGTTCGAATCCTAACCAGAACAAATAATTGTGTGATGAACACGATCTCTTCGTTAATTACAAATTTGTAATATTACTGTCCGTGATGGATTAAGAATTTGGAATATCATTACTTCTACTCATCCCATGGGTGCTGTGTAAGGCGACTAAGGGAGCAAACTACGATGGACAACATGACTACAAAGACAAGGAATACTTGAAACAAAACTTAAACCAATCCGTCTGTAAAGCGTGGTATAGTACAACCCGTCGGAAATATCTGCGGACCTGGCTTAATGACGTCATGCAAGCTAGAGAGGTTATTATTTCACTGAACAGAGAAACAATAAACAAGAATGAGATTAAGAAAGCAAGAATAATTCACGTGCATTGACAACGGTACTAAATAGGCGAAAGCGAGGTGAAGCGCATTCCAGCCGGGTACGCAGATATTTCCGACGGGTAATAGACCAAAAGCTGATTAGTGGAAACTATATGTAAATTTAAATTATTAATTTAAAATTCTTAAAAAGTATTCTTTTTTTACACACATTTATAAACTGAAAAGAAATTGTGGTGTTAAAAATAAGAAGTTAAACTTTACCTGTCATTACCTCTTCATACGAAGCCCTAATAAAGTATTCAAGAAATGTTCAGTGGCTGACCTAAATCCGACTACTTACGTACAGCTCTCCAGCGGGCCTCAAGACGACCTTAAAGTTACATAAAACATGTATATTATGCTCATACACTTTCGTAAGCGTCCATTCTTCCGGCGTCTCGATGTTTCACAGTTTCCACAAGCGAATTTTCCGTAACATTAGCCTGACCTCCCTGCTTGTTTTATGGTCCAACATGAACATATTGTAAGACACGAAAATAAAGAATGACAATTGTATATATACATTAAGAATGGAGTGACTATGATAGACAGTTGCCTGTTTTTTTATAGATTATTAGATACTTGTATGGATAAAAGCAAATTTTGTTATGAAAAGTAGAAATTAATGATTACAAACTTAAGTAAAAAGCACGGGTGGATTACAGATGCACCCAGCGATGAAACGATTTGAGCGTTTTAAATCTGTAACATCTTCAAATATATTCATTAAAATTAGATATTGTACATCAATATGGTCCTTACCATATTGATTTATATTAAATGCACAAAGTATTTAAGGTACTTAATTGGATAAGGATTGATGCTGTATTGCTTAAAATCATTCGCTTCGTAAATAAGCCATTATTTCTCGTAAAAAGGAAGAAATTAAAAATTGTTATTGTTGGTTATCCCTAAGAGATAGACATATACCTTATAAAATATAATCTTTTCTGTAGACCTTTTTAAGGTTTACAATACTGTTGCACATTATTTAGATCTGTCCCGTAGGGTGCAGCCAGCGTTTGAAAAGTAAGCGCAAAAAAAAATAAAAAATTTACAACATCCCATTAGAGACCTATAAAATTCTGAGTTTTTTTCTATTATATTATGCAAGTATTACATATAAACGTTCCTCTCGAATCACTCCATCAATTAAAGAAACCCGCATCAAAATCCGTTGCGTAGTTTTAAAGATCTATGCACTTATAGGGACAGACAGACAGCGGAAGCGACTTTGTTTTATACTATGTATTGATAAAAATAAAGGTTTTATGTATTGTCTAGTCTTTTTAAAGTCGGTGAAATGCTCGAAAGACCATAAATAATTCTTTAAGATATAGTGATGAATAGCAATTTATTTATTTTAATAATTAATTTTAACCATTTATAAACAAACTCCATTACCAAAGACATGGTTTTAATAAATTGCATATATGAAAAGTTATGAAAATATCTAATATATGTTATACCCTTTGTACGTGAAAACTAAAACAACAATCCATCAACACTCTTTCGAAAAGGATTCTTGCACACTGTTAGTGTACACATCACGTACAGAACATAGCTAATGTGCACTGCTGTGTGCACTCAGCTTAATACCTGACAGACGAAATATGGCTACTTGTTCAGCATAAGATGCAGGTTTATGGGAGGTTTAGTACCGAAAATAAGAATATAGACTGCCACCGGTGTGTTATCGGTCTGACCGAACCAAACTTAGATTTTTATACATAGATTTTAAATCACAAGTAATAATTATCTGTGATGTTTTATAGTATGAGATGCAAAAAACAGACAGACAGAACAGACATAAATAAAATACCTAAGTAATTCTATCAATGTTTTCCATGAAGTAAGTGTGGTTACCAAACGAAAACCCCTTTACCTGATTATGAGGGCTAGTGGTGACATAATTGTGATTCTTGAATTACAAATATCCATGGGCGGTGGCAGTCACTTACATATACAAATAAAATTAATAAATATTCCGGATATCTGACACACATCGTCATCCATTATCAAACTGAATTGAGCATGAGTTGTGAAAGCTAGATTGCCTGATAGAATACACATAGAAAACACCCAACTCCGAAACAATTTATTTTTGTTTTTATTACTATAGCTCATATAAGCATTTCGGATTTAAACCCGAGACCTCAAGCACAGCTGTCACAAACGCAGGTAGCGTTTTGCACTACCGAGGTAGTATGTTTTACCCTTTTATCAAAAATCCTTCATTAAGAATTGTAGAAACTAGATTCTTCTTTTATTTCTTCAACTGCCTCGATGTATAGTGGTAGCGTATGTGTCTGCTGTGCTTGATATCTCGGGTTCGATTCCCGGGTCGGACCAAATGTTTGTATGATCTGCAAATAAAAAAGGATTTATGTATTTATATAAGTTGTCTAGTACCTATACAATAAGCTCTGCTTAGCTTAGAACTAGATAGCGTTGCGTAGAAAAAAAAATTGTCATGCTACCTGATATCTTGTTGTAAGAATTGTCTGCAAGCGTCTGGAACGTCTCTAAAGTGATATGTCGTACACGATATCCTGCAGTTAAAAATTGCCCCAAAGGCCACAATACATTTTAACATTTTAAACCTTTTCTAGAAAGTCCGAGAAACTACGAGAATAATCTCACATTTCAAGAGTCGGTGTGATATATCCTGGGGATACTGTCGCTCCTCGCTTCAGCGATAATTCTGGATTCTAGTTTTTGAAATGTACAAATTGTCGTGCGGTTTCCAAAGTCTGAAATAGATGTTGTACCTTATCTTTGTATATCTTCAGTGGGATGAAGATGTAAGGTTTTCCTTTACCATTTATTAATAATAATAAATAATAAAATCATTTATTTCTTCTCTCACACAAAAACAACAAAAAACCAGAAACAAAAGCCTGTGTGAGGGACTGGTTTCTGTACTAGGTAGAACCTGTATGACAGAATAACGAGCCTCTCCTAACTCCAAATAAGTAGGTACAGAGGATCTTTGGGATGTGATTGTTATTGTCTATATATTATACATGAAGCAAACACTTAGCACCTCTTTTTACGAAAATTATGCTAACGAAGGAGTATGAAGTTTGACGCAGTAAAAGAGGGGGAGTTTAAAAAATATAATCAAATTTAGACCGCTGGACGACCACTAGTTTGATTTAAATAGTAAAAGGTGTGTGGTATAAAGGTACTACTTTAGTTTTTTTAGATGTACCTATTGCCAATTTTTAATTATGTGGGACTTTTGCCATAAAGTACAAATTCAACTTTATTTGATTTACTCAGTTTCTTAGTCATTTATTTAACAATATTGAAATATATAAAGACTATCGTGATGTATTTCAATAAACTGTACTTTTTTGATGTTCATCATTCTCAAATTTCTTAGTCCTAAAGTTAATATTTATTACTCAAATACTGAATTTACTGTGGCGATCGGTTGAATGCCGAGTTAAGACAACAGGCAGTTTACCACATCTACCGATTACCGATGTACCGATCTACCGATGTAACGATCTAACGATCTACTGATCTATTGATCTTGTTAACATCAATTTTTGTATGTATGTTTTTATGGTTTACCTTTATTTTTAAGTGAATAAGGCAGTATTCTTTTGAGAAATAAACGTTATTAAGAAAGAATAAATTTTCTGAATCAGCTGAAATAAATACAGAAAAATATATGTAATAGAGAACCTTCTTTTTAAAGTGGGTGAAAATTCAATTTATCCTAAACCTATCATGATAACCAAGAAACGTTTATTATTTTTTCGGATTTCTCCAACTCACATTGAATATTACAATGAAGACATTAGCTGTTCACATCTGTAAAATAACGTAATTTACTCAATTAAAATTAATAGAAAAAAAAGTTCTACAGCATCGAATCAAAAATTATAATTTACTTTTAAAAACTGTATTCGAAACTGCACTCCAGTTTATTTAGTAATTCGGGGATTTTTCTAGAACATTCCCGCACACCACGCCAGGGAGAGCGTTCATTAGTTATTAATTAAGGGCGGCCAAGAGCGAGCTATCTGCTCATTAATTCAAAGCTCCGTCTGCGGGCAGCCTTAACAATGATTTTGGGAACCACTGACATAGAGATCATTGATATTTTATAAGTCAATTACATATTATGATTTATGTACTGAACTGGAAGAAGTGGCACTAATATTCTTATATTGTTTTAATATCTTGTTTTAATAAATAAAATTAAAATGTCTGTTTGTAACTTTCGGTTCAAAGTATATGTATATAATTAACTAACATAAAAAAAACATTTTTTTTTAATTTATCTGTCAGCCTGTTTATTCCGGCTAATCGTTGGACCGATTAGGCCGATTTTGACGAAACTATCACTGACAGATAGCTGATGAAATAAGAAGTTACTTAAGTCACTTTATTTAGACTAGCTTCTTCCCCGGCTTTGCCCGCAGTTGTTTCTGTATCGTGGGTTACACCATGAGGCTTAGCTAGTTTTAGTTAAATTACCTACACCAGGCCAAATTAAATGCTCGTACTCATCACACAATAAAATCACATATGTTGGCTGGGAATCAAACCCTTGACCCTTGGTTTAGCAGTCATGATCATTAACTACAAGACTAACAGGCCGTCAATAAACACTTATGTACTCATCCTACTAATAGAGATAAACAAAAATGCTAAGTATTTAAAAAGTATTTCTAAGCTTCATCACTTCAAACTAAAGCACTAAGTAATGAGGACAAATAACTTCTTTCTCATCCATATCCTTAATACAAGTAAAAACTTAATGTACTTAACACCTAACTTCTACCCTAAGCTCTCAAAAACTAGTTCGAACTGGTAAAATCTGGTAAAAACTGGTTCCACCCAGTGTCCGCTCCCCCTATAAGATAAAGCGGAGCTCTCACTTAATCTTAAGATTTCATGACTTGTTCGTTCAGTTTGGCGTGCTTTCCTAAAGCTACGTATTAAAAGTGATTTTAAACCTCGGATTAGTTTAAAGACCCATCACGATGCCAAAGAAATTCGTTGCTGGTGTGGCTAATCTTTATTTAATC